>OZ005604.1:21210000-21810000 GCA_963930655.1 Myrica gale | reverse complement strand
TAAATGCTACAGTGAGAGTTGTTGAGGAAGAAAAAATTCAGCTGAATGGCCAAATGCAGCAGTACCAGGAAAAAATAAATCAGCTGGAATCAACTCTAAACCAGTCCTCGTTACGGAATTCAAAGCTTGTGGAGGAATTGAAGATTGCTGTCAGTAAATGTGCTGAACATGAGGATCGAGCCCATATGAACCATCAACGCAGCCTTGAACTAGAAGACTTGTTCCAGGCATCTCATTCCAAAGTGGAGGATGCCAGTAAAAAGGCGAGTGAGTTGGAGTTGTTACTTGAAGCAGAGAAGTATAGAATTCAGGAACTTGAAGAACAGATATGCACACTGGAAAAGAAATATGGGGAAGCGGAAGCAGATTCCAAGAAATACTCTGACAAGGTATCAGAACTTGTATCAGAACTCGAGGCATTCCAAGCTCGAGCATCAAGCCTTGAAATTGCACTGCAAACAGCCATTGAAAAAGAGAGAGAGGTGATGGAGTCCTTGAACATAGCCACAGATGAGAAGCGAAGGCTAGAAGAAGCATCAATGAGTTCTGCCGAGAAGCTTGCTGAAGCAGAAAACCTATTGGAGATCTTGAGGAATGAATTGAGTCTCACACAAGAGAATTTAACAAGCATTGAGCATGATCTTAAAGCTGCTGGAATGAGAGAGGGTGAGGTAATGGAGAAGCTTAAATCTGCAGAGGAGCAACTTGAGCAACAAGGAAGACAAATAGAGCAAACGACCGCAAGAAACTCAGAGCTTGAATCGTTACACGAATCCCTAGCAAGGGATTCTGATGGTAAACTCCAGGAAGCTATAGCAAACTTCACCAACAGGGATTCTGAGGCAAAATCATTGGTTGAGAAACTGAATAGTTTTGAAGACCAAGTGAAGATATATGAGGAGCAGGTAGCTCAAGCAGCAGAAAAGTCAGCATTTTTGAAGGAAGAATTAGATCAGACTTTGCTGAAATTGGCTTCTTTAGAAAGCTTAAATGAAGAACTCAGGGAAAAAATTGTGAAAGCTGAAAATAAAGCGTCTCAGTCTTTCTCCGAGAATGAGCTGTTAGTTGAGACCAATATCCAACTCAAAAGCAAGATCGATGAACTTCAGGAATTATTTAACTCTGCTCTTTCTGAGAAGGAAGCCACCGTTCAAGAACTTGTTTCTCACAAGAACTCTATCGCAGAGTTATCAGAACAGCACTCAAGAGCCCGGGGACTGCACTCTGCAGCTGAGGATCGCATTATGGAAGCAGAGAGACAGTTAGAAGAAGCCATTCACAGATTCAATCATAGGGACTCGGAAGCCAGGGAACTGGGTGAGAAGCTGAGTACAGTAGAAAGCGAGATAGAATTGTACAAAGAACAGGCTCAAGAAGCATCCAAGATGGTGGAAGCTCAAAATATTGAGGTGGAACAGACTCTGTCTAAGTTAAAGCATCTGGAAAGCATCATTGAGAAACTGCAGTCCAAGTCAAGTGGCTTAGAAAAAGAGACTGAAGGGCTGGCTGAGGCAAATATGAAGCTTACAGAGGAAGTAGCAATGTATGAGCCCAAATTGAGTGATTTACAGACAAAACTTTCGGCAGCTCTTGCAGAGAATGAAAACACAGTTGAAGAGCTTAACTCTTCGAAGAAGGCCATCGAAGATTTGACACACCAGCTTGCCTATGAAGGGCAGAAACTACAAACTCAGGTTTGGATCAAAGATTTTTATATACCTCGGTAAGCAATGACGTGATTTTTTTTTTAGTCCCATGATGTAGTAAGTATCGTTCCATATTACAGATATCTTCGGTTATCGAAGAGAACAGCCTCCTCACTGAAAAATATCAAAACGACAAGAAGGAACTTGAGTCTCTGATATTGCAGCTTGAAGAACAGTTGAAGGAACAGAATGCAAAAGGAGATGCTTTAAGATCCGAGATTGAAAATCTCAAAGTTGAGATTGATGAAAAACCTGTGTTGCAAAGCCGCCTCGAGGAACTTGAAGAACAATTACTGAAATCTGAAGACCGACTGAAACAAGAGGTATTCCAATAAATTTTTTATTATTGCTACAACCACAAAATCTTGGGGATAAGCTCTTCATATTGATGAAACTGTTTCTCGTGATCAGTTCAAAATCATTTCTGATAATATGATGGCTGTAGGTTCAAAGCATTCAAGTGGCTGCCACTGGAAAAGAGGCAGAATTGCTTTCAAAATTGGAGGATCATGCTCAAAAAGTTCATGATAGAGATTCATTGCATGAAAAAGTGTTAGAACTTCAGAAAGAATTACAGCTCGCTCACAACACTACTATTGAACAGGTTAGGCGGTACTCAAAGTCTAAGACAAATTTACGTACTTTGCTTTTACTTTTTCAATAACTTGGTCAAATACATCATTGCTTTTATTTGTTTGACGCTAGCTATGTTCAGGGGCAAATTTGCGGCTTTCTTGTTAGCAGTTCTTTTATTTTAATTTTTTGCCCTGCATCCTGATTCTCTGAACACTGATGCAAATTCAATCAAAGGATTTCAGAAAATGATTCTTCTTTTAAAATGTTCTTGTTTGGAATTTCCAACCGACCAGAAAGAAAAGGATTCTCAAAAGGAGTTGGAAAGAGAAGCAGCCCGGAAGCATTCTTCTGAAGAGCTTGAAGCAAAGAACAAAGAAATCATGCTTCTAGAGAAGCAAATCAAAGAGCTTGAGCAGAAATTGCAGCTGGCTGATTCGAAGCTGTTACAAAAGGTATGTTTCTATTCCACCCACAATTCTCACCAAAACAAAAAGTTTTTAACTTTTATAAGCAGGACTAAGGAAGCCACTGTGGAGACTAACACATAAATTCTATTCTTAACCATAACAATTAACATTGAGTGTTCGATAGCAAAAAAATGTCTTCCACTGGTTTCTATTAGCAAGTCCTCAAAACTAAACTTTGCTGTAGGTTGTATCCTGTTGAATCGAATCTCATACTTCTGAAAACAAAAACCCAGTAAAGTTCTTGAAGCCATTCTCATTAGCTACTAAAGAAAACATAACCTGTAGTCATCAACGCCCAAGAATTTTTAACCACTCAATTTTAAATTGTCAAAACGGAAATAGCTAGAACTTTCCAAGTGAACAACAGTTCGAGCACACGCCGGAACCAGAGTTATTGATTTTTAAATTATGTTGCAGGGAGATGGGGGTAGTCCAACAGAACGCCAGGAGGGGCTGGAGGTCAAATCCAAGGACATTGGATCAACCATTTCGACTCCATCAAAAAGGAAGAGCAAGAAAAAGTCAGAAGCGACCTCTGGTCAAACCTCATCTTCTCCGGAGGTGCATACCCAAACTGCTAAGGTTTCTTCTCTCACTACCCTTAAGTTCGTCGTGGGAGTCGCTCTTGTGTCTGTGATTTTCGGCATAATCCTAGGGAAACGATATTAGCTTTTGGCATTTGTGGATTTTGGTTTTGATCTATTTTTGTTTGATGCTTCGGTTTTCCTTTTCTTGTTTTTTTCTTTTTGCCCTTTCGTTGGTTTCTTCCCCCTCGATGCAAATTATAATGCAAAACACAGATTTGAAAGCTTTGTTTGTATGCCTTCAAAGTTAGGTCTTTTGAGTTTTGTCAGGGAATTTATTTTCATGTCTATCCCTTGCCCATATACCAAGCAAAATTACAGCTCATGTACTATTCCAAGGCTGTATTAAAATTATTGATTGGATTGCAGATTTCTCCAATATTCTACCCTCTGATTCTATGAAGTGATTTAATGCATTAGTCTTTGGATAAAATTCCATTTCCTTCCCCCATTCATTAATCACTGTCATTTTTCATAGTTGCTATAAATTTTAAAATGATAAATTAAATAATTGCAATCATTGTCATGCAACACTATGAACAAATGTGATAACTTAATCACATTCTCCTTCATGAAAATATAATTACTGGATTAAAAATAACTTTGCAATCAAGAGATCAATGTTTGCCTACGAATGGAAGAGATATTTTAAGCCCAGCACAAGAAAGAAAGAGAGAGAGATATTTTAAAATAAACATATGCCACTGATGAAGAAGTCTATTAATGTCAAAATACACCGAAGTTCGTTCTTTGATGACGTGGACCCAATCTCCTATTGCTCCTATTGCCACTCCAACTTGTCGAGAAAGACAACCCAGAAAAACGCCTTGGCCAATTTCTTCTGGCTCCTCCTCCGTGCTGTTTTGTTCCTCTTACTGTAACAAATGGGATTGTAATATAGAATTTATGTAATAAACTCACTTCATTCGATAGAGATAATACTTGTTTCGAGGTAGCAAGCCTCCAAATTCTCCCAAACAAACAATCTAGGGCGATGTTCGGTTTTAATAAAAAAATAGGAATCGAATCCTACTTTTTTTTATGTTCGGCAGATTACAATCAAAGTTTAGGATTTTTTGTTTTTGTTTTCATTTTTTTTACATATCGTCGCCTGCAAGTCAGAGATCATTGCCCCCTGCCGCCGCATGTTTTTTTTTGTCGTTTTCTGATTATTTTGTGTTTTTTATTTTTTTTATATCTTAATATTTTTAAATATTCAGTTTTTAATAAAAAATTAATAAATTTTAAATATAAAAAAACAACTTTAAACATCATCATTACTTTTTTTACACATCACCAACTTCTACACAAACACCAACACAACTTTAATATCACCTAAAAATTCACAAAATCCTTCAAATTCCAAAAAAAACTTCAAAACGAACATCACCTAGATTTTTCTCTACCCTTCAAGAAAAGTAAGCCAAAGAGATTTAACTCTGGCGACCAAGCAGGGCTGAATCGGACGAAGTGGGCTGAATTAGGTTCAGCCCAAACTAAAGCTACTAATTGACGGTTTAAACCGATTAAGGCCCAAAGGCCCACAAGCCCAGCCCAAAACCCAGTCAACGTTACATTAACCTAAGCTAAAGCAAACTGGAGTGCATCATCTGACTTCTCGAAGGCTCCACAAGCTTCAGCCTTTCGTCTTCCTTCCACGCCACAACGCCAAAAGCTCCTGCCTTTATTCTCCCTTGCAGTCCTCATCTTCCTTCTTTACCGTGTGTAACACTTACACTCTCAATCCCATCGGACCGTCCACTTCCACATCGCACAAGCCTCTCCGTCTTCACCTCCAGCATCCAATTCCACTTCCCGAAAACCCCCTTCCCGCAATGCTTCGCCATCTCCCTGGCATCCTTCCCATTACAGTGCACCGTGTCCTGACAATTCCCAGCCCTCATTTCCTAAGCCCAGCAGACAGTTCGGATGCCAGGGGATGAATCTCCTCAAGCTTCCAAAATGATTTCTTTGGCAGGGGTTGCACTCCTAGAATTGTCAATAGTACTTGCATTCGTTTTACTTCCTAAAAAAGGAAACTCAGATTAGAAAGAAGAAGCTAATACAGAGAGAGAGAGAGAGAGAGAGAGAGAGAGAGAGAGAGAGCATGCAAAGAATATAGAGGAAGCGAACAACCAATGACAACCCTAAGCATGAAAATTGAAGGAATCTCAGAAGACATTAAAAAGTCCGCAGAGAGAGCAACAAACAATAAGCATGATCTTCTATCACGGAGATCTACATCAGAAAATCAAAGCAGTTATAAAAAAGTGTAGATGCCATGCAAAACCACAAAACACGAAAACCTACTCCCAAACCAACAATATAAAGAAGGCTTAACTACTTGAGTCCTCAGAGGAAAACAATGGAGCACATGATAATACAAAGATTCCCGGTTAAGTTTTCACATACTCCACAATAGGCCACGATAAGCCAGCGAAAACTATCTAAAATTTGGACCAAATCTGAACACCATGAACCAAAACATAGTATCCCAAACCAAGTTCAATCCTTCTCGAGGTCAATCCTTCTGAACCTTCGAAACCTCCTCACTTCTTTGAGCAAAATTATTTGGATTTCGTTGTAACGTAGAAGAATATTAGGCTTAATTATCAACACAATTATTACGGTATTAATTGTTAACAAAATCAATTTACAAAGTACAATTTTAAACATGTCAGTCTCACTAAATTGTTAATTGGTTAATTTTGTTGTGGATGTAAAAATTCATATATATGAAAAATGGACTGCACTGATCTTTCCGTTCAAAATTATACATCAAAAATTAATTTGTTTAAAGTTAATATCACGTGGACTGTAGCGTTAATTAAATCATAGTATTATTTTTTACTCTTAAATGGGAAATGACCAGCATGATTAGAAGATGCTGTGTAGCTAATTTTCTTCAATAATCACCATTGAAAAAAGTTGTCGTGACTAATTCTCAACGATACATCAGTGCAGCTTCAATGGAGAAAGTTGTTTGTTTTGGTTCCTTTTTGTGTTGTCAAACTTGGTGGATTTGTAAAAAAAGATTCTTCTAAGGTAGGGAAGAATGCACATTTCGATGCATGCGGAGGCATTGTCTGCCACCACGAGCAGAGCTTTCGCATTCAAGTGTACCACTACCCATATGGACTTTTGGACGGACTAATGTTCCACGAGTTTGATTAATATATTTAATCAATTCAATAGGCTCGTCGAGATGGGACCAAAAGCCTTATTATGTACACCAAGGTACAAGCGCCTCTAAGCACTTACCTCTAGCTGGACCCAATCTTATTTGGAAGAAACACAAGAGAAGATTGGATACAAAGAAACAAATTTAAATCCCTAGATCCCATCTCATGGATTGATTGGTTTAGGCCTCAGTGCCCTTAAAGCTGTAAATGGATGGCCAGAGATATATTTTATTATTCAAATTATATTTTCTAGCACTCTCTTCATGTGTGAGTCAATCTCTTTTATTTTATTATTCAAATTATATTTTCTAGCACTCTCTTTATGTGTGAGTCAAACTCTTTTTTAATTAGGAAGCTTCAACGCGTGTAATATTTAATTGAAATTGAAGCGAAGTGCGGAGTCAGATCTCGAACATAGAACTGACTTGGATATAATACGAATTTATCACTTATCTCAAAAATTTAAACTCATAAAAAGAGATATATTTTATTATTTAAATTATATTTTCTAACATTTACATTGACAGCTAAACATATTCTTAAAACCAGCACAAAAGAGATTAGCTTTGTTCAGATGCTAGCTCATGAACCAGATGTCTCTTTTGTTTATACTATACATTATTTGATTATCTAGGGCGAAGATTTGTATTCCTTGACGACTATTCCAGACGAGGAGAGGTATATGGGCTGCAAGAGATGTAAATGGATTAACTAGAGTATTATAATACTTAGCCCTCAATAAATGGTGGTTGCCTTGTCGATTCAGCCACGAGCTACCATTTTCAGTCACTTTAGAAGAAGAATTGTGGGCAATTGGGAAGTTGACTCGATGACATGCTCCACATCGACTCCTTTTCCCCTACCCTTTTTTGTCAAGCAAATTGATTGCAGATGGGATATTATTATTTTTTTGTTCTCAATGATTTAGAGCTTGATTAGTAGGTTCTCATTTTTATTAACCAAAAGCTTTCGGTGCTGAAAAAAGAAGGCAACCGACCAGGAAAAAATATAAAGAAAAGAGAAACAGAGCAATTTTTTCATGTAACCCATGAAACTTGTCCCATCACAGAAATATAGACAGGGAGCTGCACATGTTTTTGATTTTGGATTGACATTTTTATCCTACCAAAATAGACCTTTCGGAGTTGGATCAGTAGGATGATTTTGGTATTTCCAGACAGACGTAGTTGGTGCCGGACAGAAGGTTAATGATAGACTACAACTTCATGAAAAAGAAAGGATTAATTTGTCAATGGACGTGCATTGGATGCCCTCAGTTGACTTACAGTCTCGTATCGTACGCACTACTTTCACGTTCCACAGTTCAGCCCCATGTGGGACTGAATCGTCGTCTGCATGGAAAACAAAATTGCTTTTTGGACTTGTCACGTAGTTGTTATCATTTTCTCACCACATCTCTATATATTACCATATCATTGCGCAGCTACTTTTTCTAGTTAGTTTTGTTACTTCTCACGTGTGCGCAGTTAGTCACGTGTGTATTTATGTTTATTTAGTTGACTGTGGGACTCTTCAAAGAATAAGGCCAAACCCCAGGGTCTCGTATAAGGAAAAACATATCCTAAAAATAAAATTGAGAAAACGCTATACCCCACGAACGTACGGAGCAATTTACCCTACTAAATAGATAAAATGTTAGCCCAACAAGAAGGAATACTTCCAATGTTCAAGACAACACAGTCAAAATGTCGACCAGGAACATCTAACAAAAGGTACACTGGTCAAATATATTAATAAATTCGACAATTAAAAACTAATGAAAATTCAATGATTCCTAGCACAGCAACCTATAATGTTTCTTCCCCTGAGCTACCTCCAAATAGAAAGGATAATTTTCTCTCTATATATATGTTTTGCCTTTTTCTTCAATAAAGAACAAATTCAGCTGCATCTTCTTGCTTCCAAAGAGTTACAACACAGTGAAACAATACTATCCTGGATGATTTCCCCTCATATCTACCACCGTCATACGATTCAATCAATCGGACGGCTGCCAAGCCGAGGCGGTGAGCAAAGAGAGATCCTTCCACCCCAACTTCAGGCAACCGTTCTCCTCCACCAAAGTATAGCCCTTCCAGGGAAACATACCTAGCAACAAGCTAGCTTGGGCCGCCGGGTTCCCGCCCAGCGAAACGGGTTGAAAGCCAACCCGCCTCAACTCCTCCCCCAACCTCTCCACCTTATCCTCCCCAGTCCTCTTGGGCCCGCCTACGGCCACGATGTTCCTAATCTCGCACCCAAACAGTTGCTGTTCCACTGTATGCCTCTCCATACTCTCCCCATCCAATCCGTCACCGAGCGCGTCAAACAACGCGCTGTAATAATGCAAAGCCTCCACGAACCTCGCTAAAAAGCCACCCCCGTGGCTTAGATCCTGCTCTACGATCGTGATCAGCTTGGGTCTCAACAAAGTCAGCAATCCCAACGTCCCCAAGTCGCTCCCGGTAATATCGTACAAACAGTGGTGCATCCAGTGCACCACTATGGCCTCGCTCGGCCTCACCTCGAGTTGACTCAGGTCTTTCACGTCTCCGATTTTGCCCTCGAACGGATGGAACTCGAAAGGCAACTTGAGGGAGCTCGCGAAGTCCCCCAGTCTCTTACCGGTCGAGTTCAACAAGTCGGAGGAGGATCCGAAAGCCGTGACCCGCATGGATCGGATCTTCTTATTTCTGGAGGCGAGGATGTGGAACAATCCGGGCCATTGGAGGCCCTGCATTATATCGAGATCGATAACGTGGACCCGGTCTTCACCGTCCAATGCTTGGAAAATCGCTTGGTTGGCCGTGAAGTGAGAGAATTTGATTAAGGGGCTGATGGAATTGTAGGACTGTAGAGCGGAGTAGATTCTCTGCGAGTGCGTGAGGGTTAGCGTTTTGGAGCTCAGCGGCGAGTAGCTGCCGAGGAAAGAAGTATTCACTCGCGCATGTAGCGCGTGCGCGAAGTAGGCTCCCACGCGCTGCGGCGATGAGCCGTACGGAGAGGAGAGCTCGACAATTTCAGGTAGAAGATCGAAGGCTTCGTCGAGGTTCTCCGTGGCGACGCACTCGGCACACTGTAGAAGAAGCCCTAAAAGTCTCAGGCCGGTCGACTCGCTCTCTTCTCGTTCCTCCAAGTTCTTCTCCCCGGAGACTGATGTCTCGTTCGAGAAGTTCATCCGCTTCCTAGTCGTCTCGTCGCCGGAGTTGTCGTCGCGGTCCACGCGCTTGGCCTTCATCGCAGCGCTATTAGTAGGGCTAGGATTAGGGTTCGATATTGGAGTTTGCGGAATCAAGCTTTGAAGCATGATCGACCAGATAGAGAGGAACGAGGGGGAGAGAGCGAGAGAATCAAACGGTGAATAGCTTTTCGGAGGAAGGGACAAAGGATTGAGAGAAAGACAAGGGGAGTGATACCGAAAGTCTGCAGAGGGGTTCCTAGTGTCAGAGAGAGGGGGGTGCTTGGGGAGAGGGAAACCGAGAGAAAGTTGGGAGGGAGGACAGAAGAAGGCAGACTGAAAAAGGTGTAGAACTTTTTAGCTGAGGAAAGAGGTCTCCTCCTCCTATCCTCGTTAGGTACTCTGGTTGCGGGGGTGTGTGGCGTCGTTTATTTAAGTCCATTTGTTCGTTGTGCTGAATATAAATTATAAGGTAATAAGGGGGGGGAAATTGCGTTAAATAAAATTAATGTGGGGGTGCTTTGGATTTTATTATTTCCATGTGGAATTGTGGATGATGGTCACGAAGATTATTTGACTGTTATTTCTGTCACTCTGTAGCGGTAGGAAGAGGTCCGGATCATACCCGGGCTCCAAGGGATTATTATTATATAAAGTTAGAAAGAAAGGAAAAAGAAAAAAATATATTATAATAATCTCTTCTAAGGGTATTCATGTCACTGTTAGTGCACTGAATCTCATCCAAATGCAAGGTGTGCATCTAATATATATATTTGGACATTTAGACCCCTAAACAGATACACCAAATTGTATTTCTTTAACTACATGGTAAAAAAAAAACAAATGTTATATTCTGATTTGCAATAAGAAATATCTATAATATGCCAAAAATGCATAATATACTCTAAAGTTCTCCTCACGTTTGGTTATTACTTTTTCTTCCTAGGTAATGGGGGTGGGGGAGTAGGCTAAGCCTGCATCGAGCGGGAGATCGATCATGGGATCGATCTCTCCCTAAGGGGAGGGTGCCAATCGAGCTATCAGCTCGTTGGCACATTTGGTTATTACCTACCAGACATCTTTTGCTTCAACCTTTCTTCTGCTTCCCTGGCTCTGACTCTCAGCTCTTTGCCATTGGCTCATTCTTGTTATCTATTAATGCTGATCGCAACTCTTGGTCCTAGCATCTCCAGTCACTAGGGCTGTCCAAAATACCAGCTGGACCGGACCAGACCGATTTTGGACAAACCCGATGGACTTTTTTGAAACCGGATTGACCGGACCGGTAAATCGGTGTATTCCGGTCCGGTTCCGGGTTACCCTCATGAAAACCCGGGACTAGACATGAGTATACCTCTCCAAACCGACCAAAATCGAAAATTGGCCTAAAATAACACAGCCCAACCCCAAAACCGGCCCAAAATGACATGGCCCAAACCGGACCGGAACTTGGACAGCCCTACCAGTCACACGCACATGGCCACCTCAGTTATTGCAGTCTACATTGATAGCTTCATCTAGGCTCTAGCGATGGTTCCAAAGACGTCAAAAATTATGGGGGTTAACACGATGGGTCAAACTGAAAATCCCGGCAGCAATGAATGGGCCAAGATGAAACCGAACAAGTGCCTACGTTCAAGTACGTTAAGCCAGGACTAACATTCTGACAACAAGGGGACCAGGCGATCGAAATCTAAAGAAGATTGTTGAGCGGAGAATCTCATCCTAGCCCAAAATATGACACATTCACGATTCGATCCCAAAAGACCAGTCCGGCTCAGATAATAAAAGTGATTGTCAAGGATATACATCACCTGTTGACAACAGGTCCAACACCAAAATAGCTTACTAGGATTTCCAGTAAGAGACTCTAAAGAAGCTCCATCGTTAGACGGGTTTTAGAACTGGCCATACAAAAAAAAAGGTAGCTGACACTGGAAGACAGATATTATGCCAGGAAACCACCTTCTCAAAAAAGACCAATCAAGAGGTTAAATTGATCGAATTCCGTTATACTACTACATCCCAGATCAACTCCAACAACACAATTGTGGAGCAAAAACATGGGACCTACTATGTACTAAAGTTCTGTTGCAAGGGTAGAAAAAATTACTCCTCGCGCATGGCAGGAAGACATCACCTTTACTTAAGAATGTTATGATGGCTCAAGAAGACAACTACCCCCAAACTAAAGAAACCAGGCTAAACATTGGATATTCTGAGATAAAACACCTCCATAAGCAACAATCTCTAACATCATCCATGAACAAGTAGATGCTACCCGCTATATATATATATATATATATATATATATATATATTTTTTTTTTTTTTTTTTTTTTTTTTTATAAGTGATGCTACCCACCATATACAGAGCCATGTTGATCAAACTCCTATAACGGACAAGAATCAAGATAAACTAAACACCCACACATAGATTCTCAACCTGTTGTGAATGCAATCTAACCATACAAACCCAGAAAGAAACTAAGCAAATTTATACACGTAATACAACTAAATATACACAGGTAGCAACAACACAATAAGCATATTATACATACAACAAAACCAGTCCACGATATTCCTAATTACAATAAAGTCAAAAGGAAAAGTCTGGTGTACACTCCTACAGAAAACATAGTTACAATTAGCAAATTCCACATCCAGTACAAAAGCAGCATGACAAACAGTCATAGAACTTGCAAGAACACATTTAGTCAACCTAAAAGTTAAAAGTCAATTTAGAAGATGAATTTATAATGAGTAAATCACTAAGAGTGGCTAGAAGACAGATCATGACAGTATATCCAGATTCACCAGAATAAGGCAGCAATCCTAGAGAAATCCACAACAAACTTACACTTGTGCGATAATAATCCCTCTGGAAGTTTATTCCAGTTATATGATTTCGCATATGCATCATTTCAATTAATTGGAACATGCAGGGGAGCATATCTTGAAAAACACAGAAGCAAAATCCAATTAAGACACTTAATAATCAGAAGGCTCACTGTTTACTCCTAATCAACCTTCCCACAACCCAAGGACAATAAAAAGCAGAACCAGGCTCAGAATATACGCGTGAAATGAGCAATCCGTATAACTTAAAAAACCAACACGCCCACCTACTCAGATCACCCGTAACGACCACAACCAAAGCTCCAAAATAACCATAGAAATGAATAAATCTAACATAATACGCACATACAGTAATCAACAAAGCCCTGATGGATTTCAGCAGATCAACAAATACGATCAACAATATCTCAGCAACGGACCAAATCAAATGAAATTCGGAAACTGTATAAATCTCATTGTAGGAAACTAAACTCATTTAGACATCTCATTCAAAGAGTTCGCAGCGTCTCATAAAACATCATATCGAACCCAAAATCTTCCTTTCGAACTAAGATAATCGAGAAAACAACTATCTTCTGAATCAACAAAAAATAAAACTAACATTAAAAAGGGACCAAGCAGAAAGAGACCCAGTTACCCCCTGAAACACCAGTAACAACACCGTTCCGATTCAGAATCTCAGCTTGGTAAAGAACCACCTATTCTTGCCGGACTTGAAGCGCTCCTCGAGTCTCTTCTTGGTCTCCTTGGCAGCCGTGACCTTCTTGTCCCTGGACTGGAGGGACTCGACGGCGACGACGTCCTTAAGATCCACGTCGAGGGTGTAGCGGGTGGGCATCAGGTGCTGGAAGTTGACGAGTTTGACGAAGGCCTTGACGCGGGACTTCTTGGCCGTCTTCTTGGAGGAGTCTTTGCGGATGACCTTGCTCGGGTACTTGTTTATACCTGCAACCAAACAATGGCCGTAGGGGCGGTCCCGCGTGCCATCGTCGAAGGCCCTCACAATCACCGCCTTGCGACCCGCATAGCGGCCCTGAAGGAGGATCACCGCCTTGTTTGGCTTTAGGAACTTCACCATCGCTCTTCTTGCTCTTTCTCAAGAGAGAAACACTCCCTCAAACCGTAGCCGCGAGAGAGCGAGATGAATGGTAGGGTTAGGGTTTATTTGAACTTATACGATGAACACTCAAGCCCACCGAAGTGGGTCACATGGGTCTGATCAATATGATGTGGGCAGGAAGAGTAAGAGCCCAACCCAAATTAATGAATGGGATTGGACCGGGGGACCTGAGGGTTGGAGGCCCTTTTAACAAAAAGCTTTGTAGATGCTGGCAATTTGGTGAGCCCACTGGACCAATTGGAAAATGGCCTGCAGAGCTTCAAATATGGGATGCTGGAAATGCCGCTACAAAGCTCAGACCAAACAAAACAAACATGGGAAGCCGCAAAATTAAAACAGAGAAAAGATATACCTGGCATTTGTGTTTGGAGAACAAAAGCTCGGACACTATCTCCTAGTCCTGGAACATACCGTTCCGCTCATATATCCGCTGCTGCGGATTCAGGATGTAATTTGAAGCTATTGGAATATATAAAGCGAAATGATAAAAAATAAATTCTAACGTAATGTAAAAAATGTCTTAGAGTTAAAATATTGAAAATTAAAAATTAAAAACATTAAAAAATTTAAAATACACGTACATACTATTTGTTAATACTGAAAATGACAATTAGATCATACTAAGTTGCATATTATATATATATAGTATAAGAAAATGATAGTTTGAGCAGCAGAAACTTCACAGAAATTCAAGGGCATGAAAAACCCTAAACAAATAAAAATAAGCTAAATAATTAATTCTGGACTCAAAAATATGAGTGAGTTTCTATTTATTTTCGAAAAAAATTAAAAAATTAGAAATTTCTAGGTAGAAACCTCTATAGCCCTAAGATATTATTCATGGTGAATCCCTAATTTCACAAAATGTCAAAATCCCTAATTCAAATCTAAATTACAATCTAATTACATAGCATTCAATTGATATTACAATCAAATTATTCAAAAATAAAAACAATTTCACAAACCAATTCAAATAAACAGTTTCACAAATCACATATATCTAAATTCCAAACTAATTCAATCTCATCCTCCAATAATTTCACAAACCACAAATATTCAAACCAATTCAATCACATCCTCCAGTAATTTCACAAACCAACCACAAATATCCAAACCAATTCAATCTCATCCTCCAATAATTTCACAAACCACAAATATCCAAATCAATTCAATCTCATCCTCCAACAATTTCACAACTCACAAAATTTCAAACCCTAAAGCATTTTTAGCATACTAAATAAATAAATTTTTCTACTGAATTGTAGAGAGAGAATCTTGGATAAAGGGACATACTAGGGTCGGAAGCCCAACAATTTTTAAGTGTAAAATCTCGAGAATCCTGCAAAAATTGAAACCGTCAAAAATCTAAATAATGAGATTGAGAGAGAGTTGAGAGTCAAGGAGAATATACACACAAGAATTTTCAGTATCAAGTACTACAAAATAGTACAAACATCAAATTCATATGCTGAAATTCATGCCCAAATTGTTCAATAAATTGACTATGCATTCTAATTCCTATAATAGTATGGAGAATTTACTGATAACTATAAATTGCCCAAATTAGGATATATACCAAGAGATCAAAGGCAAAGATCACACTTTGAACAAATTTCAACATTAAAGGTAATCAACAGAAGAACTGCTTCTAACATCCCTCTGCTTGGTTGTTAAGAAACAAACGCCGTTGAATCCTTGATTTTGGGTACTAGTTACCTACTATTAGAATACACGATTCAATCAAGCTTAACTCAGTGAAGACTGAAGTCCCTGCATCACCAGGTTCTGCATCGTCATTGTTTAAAATTTGAAAAAGCAATTTCTCTACATTTTTCCATCGAAATGAAGAAGGAAAAAAGAAATCTCAGAAAACAAGACACTTATTACCAAATAGCTTTGCTGATCCGTCCTTTATGAATACAATATGTCTCAGATATGAAATTTATGTGCAACCAAACACAGTCGAAGAAAACGAAACCGATATTGCAGTAAGTCGCAATAACAATGAACCACTAAAACAATGACCGTTGTTCCGGTTAAACATTATACCATCAGAACAGCGAAAAGAAAGTCTCAAATCAAACAAACAGGAAATGGACAATCCTAGAAAAGAAAATAAAAAACAACATTAACCCAAATGACAAACAGATATCAGATAAAATTAAAAGCCCAAAACACCCAGATCTCCAAAACAAGGGAAAGGAAAGAAACAGAAAGGTAAAGGAGGACCTTCTTGTAGGTATCCATGGAGCCAGGTTTGAAGCGGGTAGTCTGTTTGGGAACCTGAAAGAGTTTCAAGCCAGAGATGACAAACTCTCCCTCTCGGCCTTCTTCTCCTTGTTCCTCTTCTTCCCTTAGTTCCTTCTTGTGCTTCCGTTAGGCTCAGGCCCTGCAGGCTTAAAACCAGGGTTGGCCTAGACCTATGGGGATCGGGCTCCTATAGGCCCAGACCAACTCATATAAAAAAAATTATATGTAATATTTTTTTTTGCCGATCCAATGGGTGGCGGCCGCCCAGGGCCGCCCTCTGGATCCGCCTCTGATATCCGCTCGAGCATTTGCTTTCGAGCCTTAGGTCGTGTAATAGGAGGTGTAAGCCTTGAAATTTGGAACCTTCCCCTATTTCTGCATTTCATTCTCTATTGGGCGCTTGGAGTAGTGTCAAAGTTATTTGGGGTAACTAGTTCTCTAGAAGTTGTAGAGAAGTCCAAGAAGGCACTTCCTCAACCACCCAAACTAGTCATTCCAAAAATCTGACGAAGCTGTAACTATTTTATTTGGGATAATGTCATCGTATACTTTTTAATTACAGGTCAAAATTAATGTTCTCTTAAGAGATAATTTTTTAAAAAAATAAAAAATAAATTTTAGAAATAAATAAATTGATTACTGAAATATAATTTCAATATTTAAAAAAAACATTAATTTTTTTATATATCATGTCATTTTTAAAAAAAATAGTCATTTTGTCTGAGAGGGACATTTTGATTATTATTCATGTGATTTAGCAGTCAAATTAAAAGGAATGTGATTATTGATTATGTTCGAAACATAAGGGACGCAAATCACTATTTTAAGATTTAAGGGCGTGAGATTAATTTTGACCTATAATTATGGGGCGTATTATGATATTACCCCTAATTCTTTTATTGGTAAGTTGGGATTTTGGACCTTCCGAGCCCATGATTTTACACGTGTGCTTAACCGTTAAATAAGTTGACGTCATGATGAAAGTGAGATTAGGTCCAAATCCTAGGGATATCTACAGGGAAAAATGTACCCTAATGACCAATCGTCGGGTTAACGGTTAAGCACGTGTGCTTTTCCACGTGAGCCCATGATATTACACATGTGCTTAACCGTTAATTATAAATTGTTTTTAATGAGTTGTCCATTTTCATGTGTGCTTGACCGTTAAATAAGTTGACGTCAGGATGAAAGTGTGATTAGGTCCAAATCCTAGGGATATCTACTGGGGAAAGAAAAGCTTAAACCTCATAGATTGATGGGGATACTTAGCCAAAAAATTATAACAATTTTTTAGATGGTTTGAGTTAAGAAACTAGTGCCCATGAGGACTTAGAATATTTAAAGGAGCTATTGAGTGGACCTCAGCCAAATACAGGATCTTTCAGCCTGAAGGAACTTCGAACCAAACTGGTTGTCTATGTATATCACATGTCCTTGAATGAGAGATCAAGAGAAACAACTGCTATTCAGGACCGGCTCAATAAAAAATGAGGCCTAAGGCCATACTAAAAATTAGGCCTTTTTATATAAATTTTTTAAAAAAATATTTAAAATTTTATTTAAAATAATTTTTCAGATATAAAATTACTAATCAAGTGGGTCTAAATCTCATTTGTTTTTAATTATTTGTTCATCATGCATTTAAGGGCCTTTTTATTTTCTTTTTAGTAATGGGGCCTCTTACTCAAACTGGGGCCTTAGGCAACTGCGTAAGTTGTCTAAGGGTTGAGCCGGCCCTGCTGCTATTGAACCAAACTCGTGCTGTCACTAAGTCAAATCTCTTCAAGTCTGTTGCACGTGAATAGGTGCCCAAATTTTCTTACTTGGAACCTATCCAAAATCAAAGAGCAATGTTTACACAACTCTCCCCGATAAATCTGCAGGGTTTGCATCCTTGCTCCCTTACTTTTGAATCGATCGTAAGCTTATTTCCTCTCCCTGAGCAACTAATCGTAAGCTAATAAATTTATGTGACAAGCAGGCTGGAGTTTTCATACGGTCTGGGGCGGTATGTATGATCAGGAAGTAATAAGAGTTGCTTAGAACAAACGAAAAAGTAATATGAAGTGCTCTGTATATGGACCAGAGAGAAAGAAACAGAGAAAGCTGAAGCAGAATTATTATACAGCCTAATCAAAGCAATAGATCAAGTGGGGTTTACTTTAATAATAACACAATAGTAAGCAAGCACTAATGGTGATAACAACACAGTAAGCCTGACATATCAAATGGTGAAAGAAACAGAGAAAGCTGAAGCAGCATTCTTATACAGCCTAATCAAAGCAATAGATCAAGTGGGGTTTACTTTAATAATAACACAATAGTAAGCAAGCACTAATGGTGAACAAATGGTGATAACAACACAGTAAGCCTGACATATCAAATGTCCAGTGACATGGCCCACACTTGATTAATAATCACACTCCAAACTTCGTATGAACAGAACAAATAAAAGAACAATGGTCCCTGGAATTCTGCCAATCCTCAGAAGCATGCATCCAGCACACAGCAGCAACACAAGGCAGCACAACTGCGCAAATAAACAGATGGACAAATCTCAATATCACTCATTTATCCGCAAAATGAAAAAAAAAACCATAAATTCAAATAAGTGACCAAATACACAAGGCTTACCATCCCTTCCAGAACCCGTCACCCCTGGATTTGGTTTCCACCGGAGGAAGAGGATTCTGAGGGTACCCTGACTCATCTTTTGTAGGATAACCAGCCGGTGGGGGAGCCACATAAGGGCCTGGTGCAGAGGAAGGTGGAGGTGGTGGATATGCTGCAGAAAATTGTTTAAACAACACCAAAACATGAGTATTTTTCAATCCTCTACCATTATGATTACTACAGGATCGCTCACATAACAAGGCTTCTACTGCCCTTCATATGATTATGGATCTTCCCCATAATCATTTGTCTATACCGCAGCCTACTTAATTACTGCAATCAGAAAAACAAGCTGCCAAGGATGGTGTGTCATGGGTATTGGGTGGTACCAATTGACAAGACTGTAAAATTTTCTGGAATATGGATTCAGAGTTCCCTTTTTTTATTGTCTCCATAAAAAATTTCGGATAAGCATACCATAACAAGGCCAAACCCATGTACTTAAGCTTCAAACATACATAGATATTGGAGATTATCACAAAAGAGAGAAGTTCTTCCTCCTAGAAACTGAAATACATGAAAAATAGACAAAAACATGGTGTGTACTAATTACCTGAAGGCTCACTTGAAGTCATTTTCGATCAAAGCCCTTCAAAAATCAATCAAAGATATGTATGTCTATGCGGGAGAAAGTGATGAAAACAATGAGAGATCAGGTATTAGTAGCTGAAGGTCTTATATAAAAAGAAAAGGGGTCAGTGGCAGTGGCAGATGGAGGGGGGCCCACCGGGCCCTGGCCCGGTTCACCAATGTAAAACATTTGATTTTTTTTAATAACTAATATGTCCCCTTTAGTCTAGCCGGCCCCCTTAATGCCAAGATGTGCAACTATTCTATATATGAGACAAGGGGTGGGGAATCAGGGATATGCATTTCAATACTGTTTTTTTTATACGTGGGCTACTTTTGTTGGATGGTTTCAAGTGGTAAAGCCATTGTTCTTCAAACACATGCCTTCGAACAATATAGAGACGTATCCGAAATATTAACAATGTTTTATATTAGAATAGAGTTAAATTAATGTCTCCACGTTTAACTCTAAAATTAGAATGTGACCTCGACAGGAAGACACATGTATTATATGCGTCGTTTCTTTTATTATGTCAGTACTGATTGTTAATGGTTAAATAAATTGAGATGTTCAAAAAAATGTATAGGACTAATAAATCGGATTAAAAGTCGTGGATGAAATTGAAATATTGTAGATAATAAATATTTTGTGAACTTATCCGTATTTTGAGTTTTCCTATTATTTCAATATACAACTCTTTCATTGAGTATGTATCTAATCCAAGCTGGAGATCTTAAATTAAATCATCAGATAGTTGTATTACTTTAATATGCAAAACAAGAAAAAAAAAAGGTAGTAGAGATGTGCAACTTGGTAAATCTTGGTTACTTTCTAATTGCAAGTGAAGTTAATAGATGAGAAATGAATAAGCGATTGAAAACAAAGTTATTTTGCAACGTTTTCAGAATATGCAAACCTGTAAAATTCAATTGTCACATCTCAGTCTCAGCAATTAGTAATTAAGTGTATTTTAATAATTTTAATTTTAAAACACTTTTTTATGTTAAATAAAATAAAATATCTGCCTAACGAGTTGGCCCTTCAAATCCAATGTTCCGCCATTGGTGGGTGGAGTGGTTGTTCCTTATAAAAGCGAGCTAGACGCGCTAAGGGGCTGCTACGCGGCGTTGGGAAAGAGCATGAAAAACACCAGAAAGACGCATAGACCGGAGAGGAAAATGCCAAAAGAGCAGGCAATGTTTCAACCAAAAGGAAAATGTTTCTTTTCTGTGCTTTTCCCCGAGCCGCGCTATCTTTGACTATTGTCTGACGTGCCGTTTGAAGCCTGTCCTTATCGGCAGCCACGTCGATAGCAACACGAGGTTGACTTATCTTGTATATAATGTCACGCCTTTCGACGTTATAAGTGACCCAACTTTAAAAGAAAACCCTTCGCATTTGGCTTTCAATTATGAGCTCACAAGTGGCAGGTATTTCCTCCGCTAGCGTATTCAAAGTAAACACAGCGGCTTTTTTTTTTGGCACGTGAGAATGAGAAGAATGTCGCACGAGAAGCTCTGTATAAACGCTTCAAGGGTCGGCTGAGAAATAAAAAAAAAATTAACATTATTTTTTTGCCCAGATGATAAATGTTGAAATCCAAACTACCTTTCATAAAATTCGTGACAATTGTTTTTTCCCGAAACGTTTTAACCATAAGATTATACTACAGAAAGTTATAATAGTTTGAGGACTAATACAAAATTAAAAGTTCAGACCCAAATGACGTTTGGCCAATAGTTGGTCGCAAAAAGTAATATTTTCAAAAAAAAAAAAGAAATAAAACACCTTGCTCTTCATGGTCAGAAGGGCCAGGACCCATAGACATCGTCGGAATCAGCAGTTTTGATGTCATTGCTTAAAATAATTCGATACAGCCAAAATGGCACAAATAATTGGCCAACCAACTTTGATTTTTAGTCGTTCAAGAGATTGAATTGGCGCAGCTATGGAAAGCTTGGAGAAATGTTTGTCGGTCTTTATTCTTTTGATTCTGTTATTTTTAATTTTGATAAACGTGGTGCTAATGAGGAAGCACACCACCTTGCTCGATAGGATACCTCTAAGATTGTCTGGAAGCCACCCCGATGTACATAAACATTTTCCAGTCCTGATCTTGTTTGGATCTATACTGGGACTGATCCTCTTTAGTTTGTTTATGTTTCTCTTAATAAAGGTAGCAGTAGTTTTGATTAAAAAAAAAACTTTGATTTGTAGACCCTCCCTTAGAAGCTACCATTTGTCTACAAACACTGCTTTAGGAACCTCTCCAAACCTCAGTTACAGCACAGCAGCTGGAGTCGCATTGGAATTAACAATTTTCTTTGAGCCCCAGATTTACCCGCGTATGAACTGCATGAATTTCATCAGCTACGACCATGACCATTGGAGGTATCCTAGTAAAAACATTACGTTCTTTGCTTTGGAAGCATAAATGAGAGTCGAGACAGATGAACCGAGGTTAACTTGACTGAGCTGGGAGATATATTGTCTTCTGGCAACTTCTCTGTCACGATGTCCATCAACTTACTTTAGCTACCAATTCTGGAATCTCATTGATCCATTAAAGCGGTGATATTACCTTACATTAGTCCACTGGAGCAAGAGGAAAATCCATTTACGAACTCCCCTCCTCCTTCTCCCCAAACGAGTCACAGAGAGAACGAGAGAGCAATTGACTAGTCCATGAGAAAAAAGACAAACAAACAAAATTCTATTTCGCAACCAAGCATCATTCAGGGGCTGAATAGATACAGAATACTATACAAGGTTCGGCAAAATGGAACATGGGTCGATTCATCCGCAAAAAGACGCCCTCTATTGACGCTTGTAACCTACCCACTAGGGTGGTAAAGATTAACTATAATCCCATCCACTGCCAATGCTATGAATAATTAAGATTTTTCATCTAACCCCACAGGCTTCCACCAAGTGGAAGCACTCGGCAGCTAATTGGGTCAGTGGAAGTCTGGTATTTGAAAACTGCCTCATGTTGATGTGCCATGCACTGGTAGATCCTGCTGTGCATTCCCTTCTCTCTATAATCATTGCATTCCTATCTCTTCCCAGGTGGTTCAGCAATATCCATGAACTCACCAGTAACCCTACATAATTATATGAATGTTAATATGACTAATGTTTTTTTCAATATAATATAAATACCAGGTGAGGATAGAGAATTTGGGTCACAGTATCACCAGGAATATGAGATGTGAGTTGAAGAATGTCCTCAAGGGGCAGCAAGGACAATGCATGACCACTTGCAACCAGTTTTTTTGTCCTGTATCTTCTTTTTCTTTGTGATTCCAAATGACAGAATCCCCGACTACATGATTTTGTAAACATAATTGATGGACTGCTTTCAAAAAGCAGATACCAGTTTTTTTCTGTAAGAACGGACAGATTGGAAAAGTTCAAACTAGCCCCTACTGTAAGAGTGAACCCTCCATCCATATTTAGTGACTTTGTGGATGGCTATCGCTGATGTCCAAAAACTAGTCCACACAACCCCTACAGCGCCACGAGCATGAAATGCCATGGGACGGCAAAACAGAACAGGAAGAACAAATAAAAGACAAAGGAAAAGAAAAACAATCCAAGAAAAAAAAAGCTCCACCTAGGTGGCTAAGGGAGAGACACCCCAGGGGCCAAAAACAAAAACCTAGAAGACCTTGAAACGGAAGAGAGAGAGAGAGGGGGGGGGTTCTTGTTTTTTCCTCTGTTTTTGTCTCTTTTGTTCCTTTTCTGTCTTCTGTTCTTCTCCCCTCTGTTTTTCATGTTCTTCACTAGTGTGGTCTTCCAGGTGGCACTCGAAAAGGGAGATGTTGATAAGTTTTGCCACACTAATCATTGCAATCTAAAACTAACCGAAGGTGGATGGAGGGTCCACTCTAATACATGGAGGTGGACCAGGTTAGAACTATTTAAACCCTAGGGATCAAGTTGGGAAAAGTTCAAATTCCAGGGGACCAATACACCAATTTAGCCAAAGTATAAAAATATACAGCTAGATTTTGTTTCCAGCCCTGTCCACCATACTGACATAGCACAAGTTAAGAGCATACCTATTATAGCTCAAGAAGGCATCCCCTATGGTGCCAGCTACCTTATTCCGAACCTTCCGAACACATACCTGCAAGTAGAACTTTAAAAGGTTCGCAAACAGATACCCACGTGTAATATACCAAGAATGATAACAAAGATGAGGACGCTACTCACTTGCACTTGATCAACAGGCCCAGCCTCTGGATCTCGATTACGATGAATTACAATCCCATTATCACATTTGTTTATAAAATGTGCACTTCCACTAATATCATACAGATTGGGAGGACCCCCAACCCATTGGTGCAACTGTAAAACAAGGGGAGAAATTAGAGAGAGAGAGAGAGAGAGAGAGACTCTGGAGCAAACCAGAGTTTATGGTGGCCAACCTGTCTGGGATGTGCTACGAACCAAACATGGCATGCGTGATGTTGAGCAAAGCGTTTAACTTTGGTAAGCATCTGACTTACATACTCTGTCTCAGTCCTGTTGCAAATAAAAGACTCCATAATGGTAATAAGTTGTAAATTATGGTATGCACCATATATCAATGTTCAGAGTCTAATAGAAAGCCTGACGAGATATAAATACAGATCACTTGCAACACTTATGAAGGTAGGGATTCCAGTTTCTAATCCTAAGCACACTTTATATAATTCAAGAACCAAGAAAGCACCACACCAGCTATCAAAACAGCAACAGGACAAGAAACAAAACAACCAAGTTATTATGGTATGCACCATATATCAATGTCCATGCAAACATAATAGATGAGAATTTGGAACACAACATTTAGCACAAACCATTACACTTTTGGATGAAGGTATATATGGGAGAGAGAATTCTAAATGAAGAGAAAATTTCATCCAATAACTGGGGCAAAGTAAGACGCATCAGCACTTGAGGTATCTTCTAAAGAGCCCTGATCACAGAGTTTCTGCCCATAGTATGCAAGATCTAACTCATATTTAGTTCACATATTGCTAAAGCCGAATTAAAGGCTTCAGCTCCATCTTGGAAGATGAAATCCATAATGTCATCTGGAGTAGGTGTAGACAAGGCTGAGCTGAGTATAGAGCTGTGAGGCTAAGCTCAAGCACCATGTACACCTAAAGCTTTAGCTGAGCCAAGGGTCTGCTCGATAACAGAGGTGATTACTTAAATCTAGAAGCTGAAGTTCAAAGGGAAAGGAGAAATGAAAAAACTGACAAGATGTAATAGGAAGCCTGCAGCATCTAGCACCAGATAGTAGACAAACTAAATCCTTGTCACTCTGTGTAACTTGTGACATAAGCCACAGCTCAAACTATTACCATGGAAGGTAATAAAGCAAGAAAATATTATGTATATACCATGAGATTGTAAGTTCACCAGCTGGGGCATGTTTATATGAAAGAAGCTTAGAAGAGGACTTCAGTTTAGCTCTTTGATTGAACAAGTGCATATTCCAGCTGAGGCAGAGCAATTTGTGAACAGCTTTTTTTTTGTGCATAATATTTGTGAACAGCTCGGTACATTTTCAGCCCTACCTTTATGCAGTCATAAAAGAGCACATATCTCCATGGATCCTAACCACTGGCTGCTACTGACAGACGCGAAGGTTACGACAATATCAGGTAGACCTAAATTGGGCATCTAAAATTCCCTGCCTTCCATTATGCTTCTTTAGTGTGCTTTCAGCAGAAAAGATGGTCGCACAGATTCAGATACTGGAATTATACCCCTTCCTGATCTCTTTACATTGTAAAATGTCGGTTATGAACAATTTCAGCACCACACAAAGTGATTAGATCGCAGTTACATCACAGGAAGGAAGAATAACACAAAACAATGAATTGGTGGAACCCCACTAGAGCACCAATTAACAACCAAAAAATACAGAGAGATGATATGGTCACACTGAACCCCCACAATAGATTTCACCATTAGCATTTCATCCTGGTACAACTTTTATGAGGATGAGGAGTAGGGGAAAACACAAATCAAGTTCACAAAATTCTGTCCCATGATTTACTTAAACGATCTATCTCAAGAGCTGATGGTGAGGGAAGGATTTGTGAAAGCTCAGACAAAGTCATATCACTGCCCACATTGTCCACGATCATAGATCGACAGCTATATCATCCATATAGCCCGCTTGCATTTAATTTATTCCAGAAATCACATTGACGTTATCAATCACCAGATCAACATCGGGGTTCATGGTATGAACCTTGGCATCTTCCACAACAATAATCATCAGCCATCATGCTATCTTGGCTCATTGAGCAAATTGAATCCATCAAGTCATCTCCAGTTTTCAACTACTAATGATTTTTCCAAGTAACAAAGAAAAACAACGCACAGGTAACTACACATATAGCTATTGGAAACATCAGCATGGAATAAGAAGACCACAGAACCCCACGTTTAGAAAACAAGATAGGCATTCTAAACACTTACTGGTTTGGAAAACACTGACGATGAAGTTCATTGTAAGGATCAATTACAAGTCCATGCACCCCATATCTCAGAACCGCTGCTCTTGCAAGATCAAGAACCCATTTAATATTCGGAAGGGAAACATCCTCACACCTATAGCACAGCACACAAGCAAAGCCAACACAGAAAACTCATTATCATAGGCAATAAGATACCACCAGCCTTAAACTCCAGGGGGTTTATCAGAATTAAGCATACAAAAGCACCAAAGGTTTTGCTCAAGGAGAACTTCTCCATGTGGAAAAAGTACAATGATAAATGTGTTGTACCTGATTAGCCTCACAATATTCAGTGCTTGCAACATTAAAAAGATTATAAGATCATTAAACCATGCAAGTTCTGTAACAGGCCTTGTAGAGGATCAGAGTGTAAATGAAAATCAGTAAAATTATTTCGCATGATTTGAGAAATGATTAAGGAGGTTCTGAACTTCGCAGCATCAAGAGAATTGTCACAAGACTAACGCAGCCAAACATGAAAATCTAGCAGTTCATGTTTCTCTGTCCATGTTGGTTCTCCTTCCCAAGTCATCTTGTCAGCTGATCTCCTTTCAGTTTCATTAGAAAAGAATATTCTTCTATAGAAATACTTCTTTTTGAAACACTATATTGTAGCTTTTAGCATAACTACACCATGCAAAAGCAACTTCCAAGCAGATTGATCAAGCTGAAATCAATACACTAATGACAAACTGATAATGGATATCTGGAAAGACTAAATTTACTAATCCATAAAGGCAAAACCAAGGGCAACCGCAACAGAAACAATTATTTGATCAAGCCTCGACTAAAACACATCGAGTAGCAGTCACTGACTGCATGAATAATCATAATAATGCAGAACAGGTTACATTCCTCACTGCTTGGAAAATGGTCTTGCGGTGTCTCGTTACCTTATGAGATAGAATGTATCACCCAACCATTGTTTCCCTTGCTCTAACTCCTCAACGGTCATACGTTCAACAGATCCATCATACCTACAGTAAACCAAGAGAGGGAATGCACAGAACAACCAGAACAGGCGACATCAATGATGTATGAGGTATACAATATACTGAACTAAAGGACTCAGACGTTGATAAATGGATATTCCTGACAATCGTTGGGCCGCAAATCACCAAACACTTAAAGAGGTTTTATTGTCTGACCATTCCATGTAAAGATAATGATTTTTCCTCGTCATTTCCCAAGGTATTGATCAAGGCTAACCTTGAGATTTCGAAAAGGGGTGCCTCAAGGCTAGTAACGCCCAATCTGTAGTTTCTTTAGTTGCTCAAGCCACTTATTACTACTAACAGACTCACCTAATTCTAAATAAAAACAAGCATGCGATATCATGTGTCATTGTGCCTTCACCATAATCAGGGAAAGACTGAAAACAAAGACCAAATCTACCTGGACTGAGGGGTTAACTAATATTACCCCATTTACTAAAAAGTCTGAAAGGAGAAAGAAATAAGAAAGGGGATTAAATGCCCACATAATTCCAGTCCAGTGCATCCATCAGCAACTTTGGCAGATTGCAAGAGGTGCACAGGAAAGTAAAAAAAAGTTCCCCACATTGGGAAGGCTGTAGATTCACAGGCAATATATGCATTCTACGGAGAATCTTATTGGTACTGATATATCAGGTGATTTACAAACCTTATCTTTGTAAGAAATAAACAATGATATTTAACCCAAACTTACCTTGCACCAAAGAAAGGCTTCTTTATGTGTTTCTCCAAAAGTTTCCTTGCATGCACCCGAACCTATACATCCGTAAAAATAGAGTGATTGGGATTGAAGGATAGAAAGGGTAGCAAAGTACAACACTGGGACAAGAGTCAATAGTCAAAAAAATATTCTAATCAATGCTGCAAAATAGTTTACCCCCATGGGAAACCCAATGAAAACAGTCACTTTAAGCAACATTCAAGTGAAGTGTGTGATTTCAGGAGCAAGAATAAAATACGAAAGAGAGAGTGAGAAGTATATTCCCATGTTGGGGTGGAGGCTCACATAACCAAGCTTTGTCACGGGCACAAGGACCAGCAGAAAGACTCAACAAAACCAAATATAGTGTGGTATCTTTATTTGGTATGATTATTGCACATTGAAAAGGTTCTAAATGAAAGGTTAGAAAAACAGATAAGCTTGACTAAGTGCCAGGACAATACTGTATTCTATGTTAAAAATGCAACACAAAGGTTTTGTATTTTCTTTTGGGGGAGAGGCGAGCAGTTTCATCACAAACAAAGTCTATGAAAAAATTATAATGGCAAATAAAAATTAAAATAGTCCCAATCAGAATCTCAAACAATTTCAGATAACTGGGCGACATCAATCCCTTCAGAAAGAACTTTAATTGACTACACAGAACAAATGTTAGAGAGGGTTGTTGGTTGGGGGAAAAGAGGGAGCCGGGGGGGTTGAAGAAATACAGGGAGATAAGCACTTGTGAGTAGATGAAAGGGAAATTCCAAGAACAACAGTTATCAAAGGGGCTATGCAACTAAACCCAAGAATGATACAGTACAGAAATTAAAATATTACATACGAGGCTTAGAGAAAAAAAAAATCACATACAAGAGCATAACAAGATGTAGAGTGAGTTTCAAAAGCTTAATTGTCATTGGCTTGTGTCATACTCTCTCTACAAGTCCTTGAGTACAACACAGCAGGGAAGACTTTCCACAAATTGCTAGAACATAAACCAAGATAAGAAAGCGGTTATAGCAAGTAAATATCCAAGTTGAAAACTGACCATAAACTAGCTCACCTGGTTCTCCATAGAGCAAAGTGCAAATTTCCAACCAGAACTTTCATTAAGATTGCACATGAGAGCATCAATCCACTCACTCTTGCCTGAATTGGGAACCCCAGTTACTATAGTCAACTCTCCTGGCACAACCTGATTAAAATACTCAATTTTAAAACAAGAGCAGAATGTCCCCTCCAGTACTCACTAACACAACCACACCACACATGCGTTCTGCTGATTATTTCTACTCATCTATAAATAAAACAAAGGAAATGAAATTATTGAAATGTTTATCATCATCAGACAGGAAAAAAAGCTACAATACACCCTTTATTATGTGCAATCTGTATTTTCAAAACCATACCCTGTGCACTGTAACGCTCACCACTTTCAAAATTCACTAAAGATCACTAGTGACAAATGTCCATGGACCGACACTTTGTTATTAACAGAGCTAATAACCCTAGAGAAGAACAAAAAACATGGACCCATTACATGTTTTTCCTAACAGTAGTTATAGGAAATAATTAAAAAATACTAGACCAGCGAGAATTTGGAGAGGGGTGCTACAGTAAGGGTTTTACCAGCTGAGAACTGGCGTTGTATGAGTTCTAGAAATCAGCCAGCCCTTCTAGGATGAGATTACCAGTTCATAATTATTATTTTTATAAGTAAGCCAATCTTATTAAAGAGAAGAAAAACAAAGAACAAAAGAAGAAGGACGACAGCGCAAGAGACTATATTGAGAACCCCTAACACATATAAACAAGAAAACTAAGAAAATCCGGAAAACCAGAAAGGGATAACCCAACATCGCATTGGTATAAAGAAAAAGCGACTGCAAAACAAGACCCCTTAAACTATCCAAAGACTGCTCAGAATCTTCAAAGCATCGGTTGTTCCTCTCCCTCCACAAGATCCACCAAACAGCAAGAGGAATCATTCGCCACACTGCCAAAGCAATGAGATTATCGAACTTCTTTTTTCAGCACCTCAACACCTCGATTGCCCTCCGATGCATAACCCAAGAAAGGTTCATAATGCAAAACAAATACGCCCACAAACCTCGAGACACTCGGCAATGCAGAAAAATATGATCCACAGACCCCCTCGCATTTGCACAAAAAGCACCAATCAATCAACAAAAGGCTCCTCCTCCTTGAGTTGTCAATAGTCAATACTCTCCCATGAGCAATCTCCCAAGCCAAAAAATAAACTCTAAAGGGAGCCAGCGTCTTCCAACACTGACGCCAAGGGAAGCCCGAATCAGAAGCACGCAAGAGAAGTCTGTACATTGACTTGACCGAAAAACCACCAATTTTGGAATCCCGCCATCTCAACTTATCAACCGCCCCTCTCCTGACAACCTGCCCATACAACAAAGAGTAAAAGGCAGCAAATTCATCCAACTCTCAATCATTAGCGGGTCTAGTGAACTGAACACTCCAAACCGTTGCTCCCGTCCCTCCCTCCAAGTAATCTGCCACAAGGGCAGCCTGATTCTAGGCTAAGGAGAAGAGGAGAGGGAAAGCAAACCAAAGGATTCTCTCTCCGCACGAAAGATCATGCCAAAAACGTACTCTAAGCCCGCATCCCACCATAAACAAGGCCTGCTCAGAGAAGAAGTCCTACCCACAACTAAAATGCTTCCACAGACTCACCCCAGAAGAACCATGAACCACCGGAGTCCTCCCGCCCCCTAACTCGCATCCATACTTCGCCATAATGACATTCTTCCATAAACTATCATCGTCCATAGCAAACCGCCACAACCACTTCCCAAGTAAGGCCTTGTTGAACAAAGGCAAACGTCTTAGACCCAACCCACCAGCGCTAAGAGGAGAAGACACTTGATTCCACCTGACAAGATGAAACTTGTGTCTCTCCCTCCCACTACCCCACAAAAAGTCTCTTTAAAGCTTCTCCAATCTATTTGTTACCACCATGGGGATAGGAAAAAGAGACATGTAATAAGTAGGAAGGCACGAGAGAGTAAATTTGACAAGAGTGATTCTCCCACCTTCGAAAGGTACATACACTTCCAACTAGTCAATATTCTCTCAACACAGTAGACAGTTGCAGAGTTCTCTTCGAGTTGGGAGGTATGGGGTGGTTTGGATGGCCAATATTTTTGGAAACTTGGGAGTCCGTGGATTCCAAGGATTTCTCCGAGAGGTTCAACGAATATTCTCGCGCTTTTCTTGCCCAGCGATGTGCGAATAAGAGCGGGAGGTTCATAGCCCTGGTGGAATTTAGGGAGAGACGCCGTCGTGGAGTTGTGATGATTCCGGAGGGAAAGTTCGGCATTGGGTGGAAGTCTTTTGTTATGATATGTGAAGAGCTTCTTTCGGTCATTAGTGAGCTCCGACGCAAGAGGGCAGGGCCTGTGGTCTTTACGGTTCGGAACGACATCTCCTAGGCAAATATGGTGCAGTCTGGTTTGCCGGAGAAGATGGTGGCGAGGAAGAGAGAGGTGCGTACAGTTCAGGGAGCGGAGCTGTGGGTGTCGTGCAACAGCAAAGGTTGGTTGGGTTTTCCATGGCGCCGCTTGACAAGTGCGATGTCGCCTTTGTGAGTTCCGATAGTCCTCATTTCCAAGAAATACTGCGTTGGTGACTGCTTTTGACAAGGACATATGGGCGCATTTAATGCGGTTAAAAAACGAGTTGGATTTAATTCTCGGGATGGTGAAAAATAAACAAGGGACCTCTGTGAACTTGGTTACGCCTCAGTGTAACCTCAATTGTCTGGTGTGTGGTTTCACTTTGGCAGTGGACTCGAAAGAGAGATGTGGGCCTTCTTCTGGGTGTGGCCCAAATTCTTTGAAAGTCCCGGTGAGCTCGACGGCGGGCTGTGGGCCTTTTTTGTTTTGTTTTGATAAGCAAGACAATCTTATTAGAATAGTGACAACAATACAAGGGGCTATACCGAAGCCATTAGCTAGGTTGGGCCATATCAAGTCGCCCCTGGTTCGGACGACTTCGTCGAGGTCTTGCCAGAACACCAGCCGGCGAGCCTGTTGGCTGGAGGTCTTTCGGTGGGTTCTGCTTCAGCGGTGGAGGGTGGCTATCCTTTGGTGGGCCCTGCCTTGACCCCAGGTATGCCTGGCATACAGGGGTTGTCCCAGGGCCTACAGAGCCTCCCGGGATTTCAGGGCTTTCTAGTCACCTTGACCGGGGCTAAGTGTGAAGGAGATGGTTCTCCTAGGCATCCCGAGAGTTCAGCGCTTGAAGACTCCAATCAACCCGGGCTTACAGGGCTTGCTAACTCCAGGCAGCCCGGGCAGACAAGGCGTGTTTTTCCTTCTACTGGGCATCCCGAGAATTCAGAGCTTGAAGACTCCGGTCAGCCTGGGAACTCTGATCTTATAGGGCTTGCTGACTTCAGGCAGCCGGGGAATATAGTTCGTGTTTTTCCTTCCACTGGGCATCCCAAAAGTTCAGAGCTTGAAGGCTCCGGTCAGCCCGGGAACTCGGGTCTTATAGGGCTTGCTGACCCCGGGCAGCCTGGGAAGACAGGGCGTGTTTTTCCTGGCCCAGCTCTCAGCTTGGTTTCAGCAAGTGAACTGGGGAGACCTTTGGGTGGGCTTAGTAGAGGGTCGGGTGGGTGTGACGCGTTGGGTCTTGTGCCGGTAGAGGACTTGCCTCAGGAGACGTGGTCTCTGGTGGCAGAGCTAGATTTCGGCGACTCGCCGGTGCCGGAACAGTCAGTACCAGATGGTTATATTTTGACCCGCTTCGACCCTGGCTTGCAGACGAAGTCAGGAAGCTGCTTTTCGGGGACAGTGCAGGCCGATCAGCCTATTGGGTAGATCCAGCGTGGGGTCGTAATGGGAGAGGTCCTTGTTGTGTGAGAGGAGGCCCCTTCATATTGTGTCGCGGAGAATGGTGAGGTTGAGAGGGAGCGGGATGTGTCGACTCCTTCTGGGGTCCTCTTAGGCAGTCTGGAGGTGGGGGAGTGTTCTTGGGGGTTATCTCAGAGCTTGGTTTGTGTTGAAATCCCTCTTGGACCTGTCATTGAGTCTTATTCTCGAGAAATGGAGGATGGAGAGTATTTGCATGATTCTGAGCAGGAACTGGTGACTGTGGATCCCTTGGCAGTCTGTTTCCCTAGCGACGTATTGAAAGGGCATTCTCCGGAGATTGGTGAATCGGCATGCCAACTAGCTTCCTCCCCCGAGATAGAATCAAACTTTAATCCCTCCAGATATGGCCTCCATGAGTGAGGTTCCTAGTACAAGGTACTGAAGAAGTTCACAATCTCATCGGACACCACAACCCCATCCACTTCCAAACAAGTAATGGAATTGTTCCTCCAATTCGAGTTCGTCATGCGATGGAAAAACTGAGTACATCTATCACCCTCCTTAAGCCACAAAGATCTCGACTTCTGTCTCCAACACACCTCCTTCATATCGAGCAGGCAATCCAACTCCCTCAACACGCGAATCCTCCTGGCTTTCCCCTCCTCCAAGAGCCCCCCTTCCGCCAATGAATCAAGCGAAGACAGCTCTCAGTCAGCAAAGAGGACTTCCTATAACTAAGATTCCCAAAAACCTCCTAATTCCACATTTTCAGATCTCTTTTCAAAGCTCTCAACTTAGCATCCAACACAAAACTGGGAGACCCAACAAAATCGTACAAACCCCACCACTCGCTAACCTTATCCACAAACCCGTCAACTTTCAACCACATATTCTAAAAACGAAAAGGCCTTCTCCCTCCCCCCAAGTTGCCCCTCTCCAAAAGAATAGGGAAATGATCCGAGAGAAGGCGAGGCAGCCGTTTTTGAATCACCTCGGGGAATAAGGACTCCCAGTTAGGGCTAAAAAGGAATCGGCCAATCCTAGACCAAGACTCGAATGACTGATTGTTGGACCACGTATAAACACCCCAACCAACATCAGACAATGGGGATAAAGCCCCGGGCCCAAATGGTTTCTCTTTAGCATTCTTCCAATCTTGCTGGGAGGTGGTTAAGAGGGATGTTATGGCTTCCTTTAATGAGTTTGCCCAAAAGGGGACATTTGTCACGAGTATGAATGCTTCCTTCATAGTCCTCATTCCCAAGAAGTTCGGCGCAGTTGAGCTTAAGGATTTCCGCCCTATCAGCTTAGGGGGCGCGGTCTATAAGATTTTGGCTAAGGTGTTGGCCAACAGATTGAAGGTGGTGCTGCATAAAATCATTCCGCCCTCTCACAAATTCTGGACTCAGTGTTGATTGCAAACGAGTGCATTGATTCTAGGTTGAGATCTAGGGTGCTTGGTTTGCTTTGTAAGCTGGATATTCAGAAGGCCTATGACCATGTGAATTGTGACTTTTTATTGTATATGTTGCGGAGGTGCGGGTTTGGTGATAGGTGGAACACTTGGATTGCTTTTTGTATCTCGAAGGTCAAGTTTTCAGTTTTGGTGAACGGTTCTCCTCGAGGTTTCTTTGGTAGTTCTCGCGGGTTACGCCAAGGTGACCCTTTTTCACCTCTTTTATTTGTTATCGTTATGGAGGCTTTTAGCAAGATGATTAAGGCGTTGGTGGTGAGTGGTGCATTGGTGGGTGTGGATGTGGGAGGCAGTAGGGGGAATGGGTTATGCATTTTGCACTTATTATTTGTTGATAATACCCTCATCATGTGTGGGGCTGAGGAGAGCTAAGTCCATCACCTTAGATGCTTGTTGCTTTGCTTTAAGGCGGTGTCGGGCTTGAAGATCAACCTTACTAAATGACTTACCTTGGGCTGCCTCTTGGTGCGCGATGTAAGAGTCCCTATATTTGGGATGAAATGACAGACTTATAGGCCCCTTTCTAATTCAGATATGCAAGGTGCACTGTTTCCTTCTTCCAGGAACTACATAGAGAAGACCAAAACTCCACATAAGGAAGTCAATTGCTTTAACAACTAAAGAGGACGAATGACAACAAAGGCATAGCCTTGACAAGCTTACAAAAACGTACTTCAACTTGCAAAAATAAAATCTTACAAAAAAAGAGAGAATCCAAGCTTCACGTGTTTTCTTTTAGTTAAGTTCAAACTCTGAATATTGCAATTTGAAAGACAAAATTTCAAAACTCCTACATCCCCAAACATGAGATACATAACTATTACATGCTCTCTTACGAACTCCCACAAAGCTATATAAGTCAATGCCATCATTTACAGACGGACTTAACAAAATATAAGCCAGGTTTTCACTTACATTATATAACTCGTTCAAAGACTTCCATCCGGTAGGGATGCCAAACTCAAATCCGTGAGTCCTGTGATAATAGGCATCAATTTCATCAAAGTAGGTACTAAAGTTGAACAACCCTTGTATAGGGTATAACTCCGCATTCTCAATTACATCCTTCAGTACATCAGCACCCAAATACATGAGAACCTGTGGGCATAATTACAAGAGAGCTTAGTCTAGAGACTCTTCAGAACAGATTGCCACGTGCAGACCCCTAGATGAGAAAATAAGCAGGTGTGAAAATGCCAACAAAGAACACGACCACAACATGATGCCTAGCCAATGCATATGGTGTTAAGATATTTATTGCTCATAACTTCCCAAACTCATTGCACCAACACCTTATTGATGCATGAAATACCAGACTCACAAATCTGTGAAACCGCAACTATGTTACCAGCTTGATATAGTCAGATATGGGACAACATGCAGCATGCCAGACTTGCTGGTTTCAGAAATTTTATATCACCAATAAATTCAACCTTATAGAAGACGTCTGATTTCCATATTCTTCTGCATGGGCATTGTGGGTGGGTCGCAATAAAGATCAAAACCACATGTTATCGACTTTCTATTACCAATGATGTATCATATATGCAGATATCTTATAACAGACCTCATTTGCATCTTTGAAATGTTGTACTTGATTCTTCTTTGGCCAGCTGACTCGCCAGCATCTGCAACAAAGGTCATTCTTAAGAAGCCTTCTAAGGATTGTTTAATATTAACACTAAACAATGACATCACGAGACATTCATGTGAACCTTTCCCTTCCAAGGCGACGTGCAAGCTCTTCAGCTAAAGCTTGACCAGGTGGATCCCCATCAGTGGCAATTATGATGCGTGATGCCTATCAAGCATAATTCAGAAAAAAGCAAAGCTTTCCGCAATAACAAGAAAAAATTAAAACCAGCAGCTCCATATCAACCAACCTCCTGTAGGTACTCTTTGCAGTTCCAGAGATACTGATACTTTGTGTCCTAGTTTAACAAATAATAAAAAAAAGCACTATATAAAAATCTGAACAGGAGCTGATAGCTGATATTACAACCATCAAGTTACAACAGTGCAGCAGGGGTTTATACATAGAAACTGCTTGTTAGCATAAATTAGGTGAGGTATATCTCTTCACGTGAGAGAAGCTTATGGTATATCATTCTCATTCATTAAAGAACTAGCAGAAAAGGTGAGCCCAAAAGTACTGCAAATCATGAGGCTTCCAGAAACATAGAGATTTCCCACTCTCAGAAACAACATTTCAACCCGAGAGTTTGTGATCCACATAATAAATATACTTTACAACCACTAACACGCAATTATGAACTGAGACAAATTATTCCTGTTTCAAGTTGAATTCTCCTCTGCAGTAACCTCAAATTTTGGCTACTGCCAAGATTGGCCAAATCACAACTAAAATTTAGAAAATGATCTAAAAAGTGCTACCGTAAGGAGCAGAGAATCATCTCAGAAAATGATGAGTTACTCCATTTCCTCAAACCTCAAGGGAAATTGATGTAAGTTACCAAAAGAAAAGACAAATACAGGTGGTAAGAGTCTGTGTTTCCATCTATTAAGTGACATATGTCTCTCCATGTGGGAAAACCTCCCCATTGAAAGCAATAGGCCTCCTTATTGGAGTATCCCTGATATTTTTGGACGGTTCAAAACCAACTACTAAGTCGATATTAGTTGTAACTCTCAGCACAGGGTTTCCTGAAGAAACATAACTAGACTTAACAATCTTTATCCAAATGACATAATTCAGAATCTTAAGAACAAAAAAGACCTTTTCTTCAGATGGCAACTCTTTTTTGGAAACTGATGGAGGGGCACCATCTGGGACACTCACACAATTGCGGAACCCAGCTTCTTCCATCGCAAGCTTGTCCATTTCACCTTCAACCTATGATAACGAAGTAAAATAATAAGTATGAGGTTAAATCATCGTGATATCACGATATGATAGAAGAATGGAAGACATACAATGATGATATCACTTTTTCCCTTGATGTCGTCAAGCCCATAAAAAATCTTTTCAGTATCTGCCTCCTGAAATAAAAGCAGACAAAAATAAGAAAATTCACTCATTTCTACCCGGTCACCAACAAAGTACTGTACAATAGTCAAGGAAATACATGAAAAGGGGCGGGGGGAGTCCATGTTCAGTTGAAGGTAGAAGGTTCAACTGCCATATAGAAACGAGGCCACACCATTTTTTTTTCATGAGCTACAAGGCCACACACCTAAACAAACAGAAGGTAACCTTCAATAATTTCTGAAGGTCCAAAAAAGACTCCTGCTAATACTATCATAGGCCACATATGACTTCCACTTAGGAATTTGGCACCAATCAGAATCTTTCAGCCTCCAATCTGCAGGGTTCTAAGCAAATGACATTTCCTTAAAAGAACTTCATCTATTGGAGGTTTGACCCAAGTCTAGAAGACATTTTGAATATGAATACTGCGCTATAAAATCAACCATACCATTTTTACACTCAGCATATCAAACATTGCACACTTGATCTTCATAGCTACAGTAACAGTTACAGCTCAAACCTGCCAAAACCTCTTGTTGATGTTCCGATACTTGCAGCTAACAAGAATTCCATCTCGCCTATAAGTAAATGCAATGGCGACCTGCAAATATCATTTTAGGAGCAATCATAAAAGACAGGATCGTTTCACAAATAATAAGGATCCGAAGGGCCACCCAACCCCCTTTACCTCACACAATCTACAATTATACTTCTTCAACATTTCTATAATCTTTAAATGTAGCTGATATAGCTACGATTCAGAAAATGGAATAAGTCCTTCATAAAAGATAGATACGGTGCACAACCTAAAGGGTAGTTGTGCCTTCATGCATCAAACACTGTAGTTTTTTCACTCATTTGATAGATGAAACTTCAATGGACTATTTATGCACGCCAGTTTATTCCCACCTAAATATCTAGTAGTAATCCAGACCCCACTGAACTAATCAATATTATTAACACGCATCAAGTTTTTTTCCAACTGAGTAGTGCCGTGTACCCGATCACCAGTTCTCTTCTGCATTACAGCATTTCTCTTCAGAGTTTCCCTTGATATTGATCGCTCAGCAAAATAAGCGACTAGCTGAAAAAAGTTGAATAAAATCACATTCAGTATTTTGCATAAGGCAAACGAAATAAACTTGCTGTGAATGTAGCATGTAAGAACAAGAAGCCATTTTATAAATAAGGAAAAATTTTGATCATACAGAAGAGAAACAACATGATAATTACATTGCTTGCATGCTTCCATCAAAGGCTTAGAATATGCAGTATGCATGAAATAACAGCAATAAGACAGATATTTGGCATCCAAATTTTACCAAACTAATCAATTAGATTCACATCTAGTACATGCAAGAAAGTTGTCTCATTTCCCTCTAAGGTAAAAAAGGTGAAGGGGGGTTATAATTGGAAAGCAGCAAGCGTAAGCAAAGGAAGAAAGGAGATCAGAGTTAAGAGTCCTAAACCATGATATAAGGGAAACAATAATGTCAGCTCAAGAATAGCCATCACAGAAAACTGCTTCAAGAACCTTATGACAAGTTTTTCATAACAGGTGAGCAAATTATTCAGGATACATAACCAAAAGGACCTGCTCCCACCAACTAAATACACCAATTTCATATAAGGGAGCGATAGAAAAAGTGAAACCTAATAACCTCGCCACAAAGAGGTTCTAATTGCAGATTCTGTACAGTGATTTTTCTTCTATTCCTAGATTTGGGGATTTCTTTGAAAGATCCGGGCAATGAGTTGCTACCAATTGCCTGCAACCAAAGGGATAACAGTAGTTGGTGACTTTCATGTTTAACAATACCAATCACAAACAGATGAGACACTATCTTACCTTCGTACAGCCTTTCCACCCGCACTTTGCACGGAAACACGTCCATAAAGCAGCACCCCTAAACACTCAGAGATAAGCAACTTAAGAATATTCACGGTAGGATAAGATTCAAACAAGCAAATTAATATATTGTACAAGTAAAAGAAGCATACCTCTCTTCAGTAACAAAAAGAGAGAAGGTTTTTTCCTCTGAATCCCCACCTTTGCACTAACATGCCAAAGTTAAACAATACATCAAAATATATTTTTATGACTAGAAGCAAATAAAAAAAATGCTCACTCAAAAAGAAAATGCAGGCCCAAAGGCATGTCTAAGTTGGGATTGGACCAGTGTGTGGTCGAAACTACACTCCAAGGCCCAATACTTCTGCTATAAAAGATTATTTGTCAACTGTTAGAATATTGCGCAAAACTAGCTTATATTACTTCCCTAATATTGTTTCCAGTTAAAGGGACAGCTTCGTAATTGATTCTTCTACTCCTGAATTTCACCCAATAATAATGAATACGTAATGAACTAATCTTGGGACAGGCAAGGAACTCACATTAAGGATAATATGCAAAGCGCAAACAATCCCAGGCTATTTGAAAGTATAACAATGGTTATTTCATATTTTCTCCATCTTTCTTCTATGGATGTTGTCAACGGACAGCTTTGCTGTCCATATCTGTTCACTAAATCTCCAGATTTCCAGCTCACAAATCAGCTCCATATCTGCGATTTGGTCTTCCAGATTCCAGCTATCAGCGGATTTCCTTCCTTATTTCTTCTATTATTTCTAGATTATTCTTTTGTACAGTTAGCATATCAGATTACAGCTTGTAGCTTTCCTTATATAGGCCTTGTATCATGCAGCCACTTGTTTGTTTCTCTGAATAGCTTTACTTGAAGAGCCTATATAATAAACAGTACACTCAAGGTCAATTCATTCAGCCAAATTCAAACAAGTTGACAGATGTAACCCCAAATAAGAAACAAAATGTTCTCTTTGAAATACTTCTAGAGCAAATCTTCTAAAGATGTAGCAGTCCAATCTTGAAAAGCTACTGTAGTTTACCACACAACCTCAACTCTCACAGCCGGGTCCCTCAGAGCAACTACATTGAGAGATTAAAGCAATGTCACAGACTCACTGCTCTAATCCAACTGTCAATCTGTAAAGCCCTCATCGAAACCTACTCAATTGTAGATCTCATGGAGAGCCTCAATTTTCACATATTTTGCAAAGTCAGATTTAGAACTGGCTTATCTATTTCTAGTTTGTCGTAAATGCAGCCACAAACTTTTTAAATTTTGTACATTGCTTGCTCACTTGTCTAGGGAGCATGAAGATGGTACTCTTCATTTTCATCCAATTTATTTGATTTAGGTCCTTCCTATATACTGGTTTTCACGAAAGGTACCAGAATTAAGCAATTAGTTACTCTAAGCAAGTATCCTATCAGGTAAATGAAGTATGCTGGCACATCAAATGTTTTCTTTTTCCTTTTTTTTAAAGTGAAATTCCCTTGGCTAAAACTCCAACCTTCTTGTCAGTTCCCAATAGTCACCTGAGTTTCTGCCACAAACGACCATTTCCTTTTCTGCAATCAGCTTTCTACACCTAGGCAGCCTAAATTTTGGATGAAATCCAAAATCTATATACATATTCACTTCATACATACAAAATTTGAACTAAAACTAAAATTGGTAGATGAAAGGGCAAAATTTATGAGTTTATCTGGACCAATTTAATCCTTGGAAGTGCTTAAAATTCCAACTCCTGAAAGAACAACTGGAAAACAAGAAATAAAACCAGACACTTAAAAGTTAATACCATCGGACACAGCAAGTGGTTGTATTGCCCAGGTGTACACAATTCGCTGTCGATGCCAATCTCCTCTAGTTTCTGCTTTAGAATCTTCATATGTCCCATATCAAGCTTTTCCTCTGCCACACTCTCCAAATGAACTCCATAAAAGAAAACTAATAAAAACCAAGGTGTCCTCTACAAGCTTAATTTTTGTAAATATCCTCTCCCGCACATACACAACAAAATTCAATCCTCATATAGAATCAAGTGCTTAAACAGAAATAATATCCACAAGTCTCGAGTACGAAACATTTCACACAAATGAGAAGTAACGAACAATATTAATGACTTTTCAAAACAATCTTTGCAAAGCGTAACATTATTTATAAGCCCTGCAATTCGTATACTCAACAATTACCTACTTGCAAGTGTTTCAAGTTGGAAATACCTGGACGTGGTACATTGGCATGAGAGATGGAGGAGAACCCATTAGTTTCGATGGGAAAAGGTTGAACCTTGGAAACCGGTTTTGAAGAATGGGCAGAGAAGAGAAGTCTACGGTTGTGGAAGAGGTGACTATGCGAAGAAGTGGCTGACGGGATAGCAAAAGAAGTGGAATTGGACAAGTTCTTGGAGCCCATCACCGAGACCTGGGTTTTGGAGTTACCCCCATTTTGAAGCCCTGTCATATTTATAAACGTTGGAACTAGAAGTTAAAAGAACCTTGAATAATCCACGACGGATAACTCCCACAATTCGCACAACTCGTACAGTTAGGCAGAGCGTAGTTTTAACAGAAGCAGAATAACATAGAACATAAGAAGAAAGTTCCGTTTTTTCTTGTCTTCACATTTGTTCTATCTTCACCCATACAAGGAAAAAATAACATTTGTTGGCGAACAAGAAAAAGAAAAGCTTTTGATAAAGCTAAAAATAAAAAAGACAAAACCAAAATATTAGATGAACTTGAAGCTATGTACTCTGGACCATGTTTTCAAGTGCTTCTTGGTGACAGGGGAGGCGAAGGAGTACCTGGTGGAGGGGACGCCTTGAAAAGGGAAAGGGTGGTAGCAAGAGAGAGAGAGCGAGACCAAACGCGACCTAATCTCCTCAGTAAGGTAGTAGAAGAGGAGGACGAGGAGACAGCGTACTGAAGAGGACGAGGACGACACAAACACTGCTGGATGAGTGCCATTCCTTGCTCCACTTTAGGGTTTCTCCACCCCCTGACCAGACTTCGAACTTCGACAGAGACTACAGTGTGATGAGACAGGGTTTAATCTTCTTCTTTTTTTTCTAAGCAAGACAGGGTTTAATCTGTTCTTGCTGCGGAGCGGCTGGGGTTTTTCCTTCTCTTTATTTTTTTAATTTTTAATTTAAACTTTGTTAACTTAATTACTCTATTAATCTTAATATTATTTTAAAATCTTAAACTAATATTTAAAATATTTGTTTATCTTAATATAATCTCTATAAAATATTAATATATCAATACAACTTCTTTTATTTGAAGGTATGGTATTATATCTGTTTCTACTAATTGCGTATTAATTTACTGTTTAAATGCTTCTGTCTACTGTAATATTCTAGAGGAATATTTCAGTATGGAAATTTTTGTAAGAAATCATTTAAGATTTCGAAATATAGACTATTGAAATTGAAGTAATTAAGCTTAAATTTTTATGTATACTCTTTTATTTGTAAAGACAAAAAAAGAGAGGATCAAAGAATAATTATAACTTCGATCACTTAAATCTGGAGTATCTCATAACATAAGATCTCGCAACAACAATGTGACACACATTGTCTCATGCGCACCACAAACCAATGGCTTCAAGAGGACACCCAAGTCCAACGAATACCCGAGGAAAATGGGGTGCAAGTCAAAACCCAACATGCAATCTTTAAGGTCAGGGTCAGACCATACGGCCTACCACTAAGCCATCCCACGAGGTGTATTCTCACGTATACAATCTATCACGGCATGAGATTCTCTTAATCCAATCTATAAGTTTCATTTACATACGAAAATTCATCATGTGGGATCCTTCCAAGTGTCATGGGATTGACATTTTGAAGCTTGCTCTTGGGCCTTCTATGCATTTAGATGCGAAAGTTTTTGACGAGCAAGAGAAGCGGATTCGAAGCAATTGCCTCATCCTCAAGATTCTTCCTCGACCATACGAATGCCTCTGTAGATTTGGAAATGCATTATTATGGATCTTGATGTGTCGTCACTCATGTTGAGGTATCGGGGATTGACTCAATTTGAGCGGTGTTTGTAAATTAAAATTTTGATTTATGGGAGTCATGACGAAAGGAGGGAATAATAATTTAAGTGAATTTTTTAAATTTATTATAATGAAAAATAAATTATTTGAGAGAAACATTATTTTAGTGATTGGAGTTGTTTGAAAACCTCGTTGTGACTCAATTTATGTTTTTATTTACGGTACGGTTTCAGAATCAAAACCCAGACTCAAATTATGTTTTGCTCAATTATTTTACTCTTCTAAGAGCATTCCTAGTAGTTTACTCAAATTTGGCTCTCTATTTTAACCAAAAATCATACTTCTTTATTTTAAAGCTCAATTTTTTTAAAACACTCCTAGCAAGTAGCAACTTCTCTATTTTAACCGTCTAATTTAATATTATATTTAAATATTATATTTTTAAGATTTCTTTATTATTTCTATAATATTTATAATTTTAATATTCATATTTAATAGAGAACCACACTTTGGACAATTGTAAGAGTTGAGAGGAATAAAAGAAAAAAAATAATAAGAGAGATATTAATATTTTAAGATGGTGAAGTGAACAATAGTTCTCTAATTTTGTTTGTTACAAATTGTTATAATAGTAAGCTGCTAGATAGTGTTTTTCAGCCTTTTTGTTAAACGGGTTATCTATTCTAACCAAAATATTAGAATATATATGTTGTTAGAAATGCTCTAACATGGCGTTTGGAAACAAAATTTTGTTTTAAATTTTAGGATAAATTTTTAGGAGTTGGTGAAAAAAATGAGGAGAAATAATGAAAAAAGCTGATAAAAAAATAAGGGAAAACTCCAATTGTAATTTTAAGGCTCCCTATCCCTCGTCCCCTTTAGCGATAAACTCACCACAACAAGATCGCAGACCGAGAAGTCTATTATGGGGATGTCTGGGGGTTGAAATTTTGGGTATTGGGGTTTGAGAAATATTATAAAGTAAAGATATGTTATATGAGTTGGTAAAAAAGTGAATAGAGATAATTTTTTTAATAAATATTATAATAATAAAATTTATGTGATGAATTTGTTATTATTAAACTTAAATTTTTAGACCCAAATTGTTGGGCTCAAACAAGACCTATATCTGCTTGGGTCGAGCGTTTTTGTTGGTGGGAATGCCCATCTGTACTGCTGCAATGGGCCAGTAAGGTGCGAACCTGGCCTCAGCCCACAACCATTCAAGCCCAAAAACCTTAATAGCTCCTTTTTGCCCGAAGAACCTGGCCCGGTTGCCAGTTTAGTGTCAAATCATTAACGATACAGGTTGTTTATTCCCGTACTTGGGTGTAGGTAAAGCTGCATCGTGGACCATAAACCTATCCAAAATAACTGACAGAGGAAAACCCCCACCCCCACCCCGGCAGGCTATGGCCTACATCGACTAAAAAAAAAAACTGACAGAGGAAAACGACGGTTCTGACCCAAAACAGAGGACAGATCCCAGTATCCAAACAACCACATTGATCTCATCATTTTCCTCGAGGCCTGTCCCGGCCCCATTGTTAAAGTAGCAACTTGAGCCGATGCTGATGTATATCCTGTTCTGTGCAATGGGTGATGGGGAGAGTTCGAGGACCCACCAATCCCACAGCCTACAAACTACACGAAAAACACGTGCACATATGTTCATTTCTGCTTTAGGGAAATTAAAATAACGATCAGACAGCTTTCGCGTTGAGGTATATACGGCGCACGATATATATTGTCATTTGGCGCGAGAGTTTTCTTGGACTTTTAACGCCAGTTCTTACCGCTCCATGTCGGCAAGGCTGCTGTTCTTTCCCTAACCGAAGATTGCAATTTTTTTTTTGTGGCGATGCGTTTTGTTTGTTTCCCGAGATACTTTTACGCTGGAATTATCATGGCCTTTGTCTGTAACATTACCTTTGGTCACTTGCGATCTCATATTCTTCTTGGTCTATGATTAGACAAATATTTTTTTTTCCCAAACGTTAATTTTCTTTAAAAATTGTTGGTTTTTTTTCAAAAAAATATTGATATTTCTAAGGTGTTTCACTTCATCTATGATAGGTAGTTACTTTTAATCACAAGTGGCTTAAGTGATATCCATATACATAGAGCATGTTCGTTTAAACAAAATTCTCAGGATTTTTTTGAATTCTCAGAATACAAAAAATTCTACAACCAAACATCATTTTTAACACTACATAAAAATAATTAAAATACGTATACTAATAAAGTTAACATCACCTAAAAATTCTCAAAACACAAAAAATTCTCAAAAAACTTCCTAACCGAACACCCTCATAGTAAGTAAAAGGCATAAATTGTTTTGATTTTGTACAGAGAAACTTAAGTGATATCCGTATTAAATCATAAGGTTTTGGAAGAAATTGATCATTAGACCTCCTAGAGTATATTTCTGATGGAGTTTTTGAACTGGATTTATCATATCTCAGTCAATGATTTTAAAATCATTTCTAGCGAATTTTAAAGTCATACCACGTTGACGTGATAGAATTTTAACTATTTAATCGTACTTAATTATTGATATGTTTTAAAAAAATCACCGGGAAAAAATAATTAAAATTTATAGAGAACCTAATTTAATTGTAAAATATGCTTAATATATTAAGGGTGGGTTTGTGTGGTAAAATTTTTGGTATTGGGTTTAGTGTTTGTATTGAGTTTAGTGAAAAAGTAAAGAGAGAGGTAATATTTTATAATTTTTGTAATTTTTTATATTTTTTGAGGGAAGAGAGAGAGATTATATTGGAGTATTTTATTAGGAGAGACAAACGCAGCCTAACTCCCCATACTCAAAAGTCTCGAAGTCTCAAATCATGTATCTGGTGGGGTCTCTTATGGTATTAATTGCCTTGTTGCTAAAAAGGACAATGTGTCTATATACAAATTAAAAAAAAAAATCTCCTTCACAATAATAGACGTGATAAGTTTGGCTCTCAGAAGATTCGACGACTTTCCCACCTCGTGTTCTCTCATAGAATGATAGATGAAAGGTTCCAACACTGTCACGTCTCAGAGGGTATTATTCAATTTCATTCACCTTTATTTTTTCGTTATTGTAACTTTTCACGGGACCAGCTTCTAGCCTTCTTATAGTCTCAGTGCTTGATCTCGATTTCTTTTTAATGATTCTTTCAGAAGAATTCCCCTTGGGAACCAGCTTCTGTTTCATCTAGAGGAACACAAAAGAACTCCACATCCACATGAGAAAAATTATGACTAGACCGACCTTCCGTGCCTGGGTCAAAGAAAGCTGTAGACCAATCTGCAGAAAAGATCAATTAGGCAGAAAGTTGTGGCATGTAAAACGCTGACGGCTGATCATCTATAGTTGGCACTTGGCAGGGGCAGGGGCAGGGGCAGGGCCGCTTTTAGCATGAAATATATTATCATCACGTGTGGGAAGACAGCTCCCATGCCTCGAACCCAAAACCTGGTTGCCCACTGGCCTAACTTGCAACTTGCAGCTCATCTGAAAGTAGAAACTCAAGTTCTTAGCAAAAAAAGAAAAAAAAAAGAAAAAGAAAGAAAGTAGAAACTAAAGTAAAAAGTTTGTACTTTTGATCGATTTTAATGAGTGCAACTGTGCACGAGACATTAATGCTTTTGAGTCAGAAGCAACAAAAATGGCAGGACCCTTTTTTTCCACCCTTTTATTATGAAGTTGTCTTGAGGAGAGTCCATGAGGTTTGGCATTATAAAACGCATCTCGAGGCACATGCTTAGTTGACTCACTCTCTCTGATTTCTCCCCCGCTTAGTCTCTCCCCCCCTCCTTCGCTCTTCTATATATTGGAATCGCTTGAATGCACAAAAGCCACAGAGAGAACCATATAAGAAGGGATGGGAAATATGAAGTACTGCACGAAGAGACCGAAGATTATTTTGGTTCCATACCCAGCACAGGGGCATGTTACTCCGATGCTCAAGTTAGCCTCTGTCTTCCATAACCGAGGATTTGACACCATCATGGTCACTCCGGAGTACATTCACCATGAGATTGTGTCGCGTATGGAACCCAGGGACCAGATTTTGTGCGTGCCAATACCAGATGGCTTGGACGAGGACACCCCGCGTGACTTCTTTGCCATTGAGAAGGCTATGGAGAACAACATGCCTGTTCATTTGGAACGCATAGTAGATAAACTTGGTGAGGATGGCGGGGTTGCGTGTATGGTTGTTGATCTCTTGGCATCGTGGGCTATTGAAGTAGCCGACCGGTGCAGGGTCCCTGCTGCTGGGTTCTGGCCTGCCATGCTTGCCACATTCCGGTTGATTGAAGCCATACCAGACATGGTCCGGACGGGTCTTATTTCTGATACAGGTTTGTAATTTTCAAGAGTGTCATTACTCATTAGCACATCTGTCTCGTTCGATTCTTTCTTTTATTGGGGAAAATCCAATATTTTTTAATGAAGTTCTGCAACTTCCAGCAGTTTCGTTTGCTTTGGTTGTCACGCATGTACTTACATCTCACGCGTGTACTTACATCAGTTGTGAAGTACGCGGATTAAACTTTTGAAGTCAACTGTCCAGAACCAGTTGTTTTTTTCTTGTTTCTTCTATACTTTTACCAATTCTCTCTCTGCATTTCTTTTTCTATTCGTTAGGAATGGATATATCCTGTCTCTGCTCTCTAGAATGATAATGATTGACTATATATATCATCAGAAGTCGGCACCCAAACGAAAGTCGCTATGATCAGAAGATCATACAGGGTACCACATGGGGAAATCTAGACTGTTTCTGCATAAATCCAAAATTAACATGCTTTATAAACTTAAATAAGAGGTTGACCAGGAGCAGGATGGGAACAAAATCTGAAGACGGTGATTCTGGCATGTGAACAGATGCGCCCCCCATTAACCTCCCCCTCCTCTGGCCAGGCGGCTGAATTCCTGCTAATACAAAACCTCACCACAGTTTAGAGGCTGACGTCTTCTTTTTTTTTTTTTTTTTTTGCCTCTTAGGGGAGTTTACATATTTCCTTGGGTAGACCTAGTTTTGAAAAGAAATAAATAATAGTGCCCTTTTTTTTCTATGGGGGAAAGAAGAAAGGGAGAGAGACACAATCACTATTGCTTCGCTGGGAGAGAGTGAACTCAACTCACAGCGGTCAGTCGAACACACCTTCAAAAGGGTCATCCTTTGAAAGGGAACTACCAACTTATGAGTCGAGCTCCCTCTCTATCCAGTAGCGGTGTGAGATGGAGACTTTTCGTTTCTTTTTCTATGGGGGGAAAGAAGAAAGGGAGAGAGACACAACCACTATTGCTTCGCTGGGAGAGAGTAAACTCAACTCACAGCGGTCAGTCGAACACACCTTCAAAAGGGTCATCCTTTGAAGGGGAACTACCAACTTATGAGTCGAGCTCTCTCTCTATCCAGTAGCGGTGTGGGATGAGGACTTTTCGTTTCTTTTTCTATGGGGGGAAAGAAGAAAGGGAGAGAGATACAACCATTATTGCTTCGCTGGGAGAGAGTGAACTCAACTTACAGCGGTCAGTCGAAAATAAATAATAGTGCCTTTGAATTAAATAATTTGCCTAATTATGACCTAGTGCTTGACTTTTTCTTCCATTTTAACCTCCAAATTTATTTTTTATTTTTGTACAGCGAAGCAGCTGATAGGATACTTAAAAAAATTCATTATGCATTGTATTCTGGTTTCTACTGTATTATATTATAATGTGTGTGTGTGGGGGGGGGTGGGGGTCAAGATAGACGTGTCCCTTTGTGGAGAACATATTCCTCACATCATTTTTCTCATTTTAATATTTTGATAGGAATTCCCCAGCATCTGGGTACAGTTTGCCTGCCTGATCAACCAGTTCTATCTACCGAAGATGCTCCATGGTTGATTGGAAGTCTTGCAGCAAGAAAAGGAAGATTCAAATTTTGGACTAGAACCTTAGACCGATCAAGGTCTCTCCGATGGCTCCTGGTGAATTCCTTTCCTGATGAATTCGTTGATGGAAAACAAACTCAGTTGGTCAAGAGCTCCCAATTAGATTATCCACTTTTCTTCCCTGTTGGACCTTTGAGCAAGCACGCAATTATCACCAGGAATCCCAGCTTCTGGGAAGAAGACAAGAGTTGCTTAGATTGGCTGGACAAGCAGAAGCATAACTCTGTTGTTTACATCTCATTTGGAAGCTGGGTTAGCCCTATTGGAGAAGCCAAGGTGAAAAATATAGCCTTGGCTTTAGAGGAATCAGGGCGGCCATTCATATGGGTGCTGGGGTCGGCCTGGCGTGAAGGGTTACCGGTTGGGTATTTGGAGAGGGTGGCCATGCAGGGCAAAGTTGTTTCGTGGGCTCCTCAGATGGACGTCCTGCAACACAAGGCTGTGGGGTGCTACCTCACACATTGTGGGTGGAATTCAACAGTGGAGGCTATACAATGCCAAAAGCGCCTTCTGTGCTATCCAGTGGCAGGGGACCAGTTCATAAACAACAAATACATCACTGAGGTGTGGAGAATCGGGGTGAAACTCAATGGTTTTGGACAGAAAGATGTCGAGGAAGGGTTGAGAAGTGTGATGGAGGACAGGGAGATGAAGAACAGGTTAAGAAGTCTCTACGAGAGAACAATGGGAGAGAATGCTCATTCAAGAGTAATGTCTAATCTAACGGCCTTCCTTGATGATCTCAAGAAAACATCAACACATCATGAGGCTCCCTTAAAATTTGATCATGATTTTAAATTCTTAGTTTAAGTCGGCAACTTTCTTGTAAAATAGCACCATCGCTGGCACGCGATTAATCCGTTAAATAGTTTTCCATCTTAAAATTAATAAAATGTTTATATGGAATCAAGGGAATATACTTGAAACCAAGAACCGAATCGAGGGGTCTCTGGTTCACCCAACCGACAGCCGAACCGTCGATTGAGAGAATCGGTCAGGCCGACCATATTCGATGGTTGGCCTAGTTCGGTCGATGGTAGGCTCTGCGTCACTTGTGTGAGAGAGGAAATGAGAGAGAGAAAAGACACTGGCGGCAAGGGTGGCTGGTGAGGTCGTGAGAGACGTGAAGGGGGGCTCGGTTCTGGGGTTTTTTTGGGCCGACAATCGAATCGGCCGAGCTCAGTCTATTTCGGCCTAAACCTGTTCAGCCCTAGTAGGTTTTGTACTTTGCATCATAAACTACCACTTTTGAGGCATTGCATCCTCTAACTACTACTTTTAATCATTTTGGAAAATTTGTCAACTTTTTAGATATTTTGCATCCTCCAATTATTAATGTTAGACATTTTACACCCTCTATCTGACAATAATACCACTGAGAATTTGATGAATTGACAACAATAGCTTCAATATATGTAAAGTGAGTCGAGAACATAATTGTCATTTTACTCTAAAAGTTTAACTGCAAAGTGTCTAAGTAGGTGCAATGTCTCAAAAGTAGTAGTTTAGAATGTAAAATGTAAAACCTATGGTAGTTCGTGGATGAAAATTATTTTTTTTCCTATAATCAACTTGAGTAATCATGGAAAAAGTTGGTGGAATTTTTAATTTTATTTTCGTTGAATATAAAAATATTGGCATACGTGTGTACACGTATTTATATACATTTTATACGATATATCCTAATCCCGTAGTGATTAGTAATAGTTGAAGAATAATCCATATAGTTGACCGCATAACAATGAAAGGCATCACAAACTTACTCGATATGAATTAAGAAATGAAGATGCATAGTTATATGTTGGGATGTCAATTCTTTCGGGTGTAACTGACAAGTCAAATCTGAGAAAATCAAAGGTACCCCTGAAATATTTTTAATTAGAATTTCCAAAATATTAATTTTGAAATAGGTAAGTGCTTGCCGATTGCGAAACTCTTTCCTGGCGTTATTTATTAACGCTACGTTTGTTTTGTCTTAATTTATTTTCTATAAAGTATTTTTCATATTTTTTTATTGTTAGGAGAATCTCGTAAAATGAGGTTAATCGAAATTTAATTCAGTCACCCGTAAAATACAGTTTCACTTTCCTGAAAGTGGTTTTGTTTTGTCGTAACTTACTTTTTATAAAGTATTTTTCATATTTTCTACTATTTGGAGAGACTCGTAAAATGCAGTCAACCAAAACTTAATTCGGTCAATTGTAAAACACAACTTCACTTCCTGAAAATGGTTTACTTTATAAAATTAGTGAATCTTGTTTCTTGACCTGCCTCTCCCAGCCTTATGAGTGGCCAAAAAACCCATCGACCAAAAACCAATTCGGTTCAACCCAAGTTGGTCGTGTTTTAAAACATGAACTTGAGAAAAATCAGGTTCATGTTCGGGTATCTAACTCGAAACCAAAACATTCAAAGAAACTTGATCCCCGACTGTTTTAGTTTTTTTTTTCTGGGTTAGGGTCTGGTTTTGAAACATTAACTCGAGAAAAATAAGTTTTGTGTTCGGGTCTCTAACATGAAACTAAGGTATTCAAAGGAACCCGACCTTTACTGTTTTAGCTTTTTTTTGAGATAAATGACGGGTTTTGAAACATGAACCCGAGAAAAATCAGTTTCGTGTTTGAATCTCTACCCGAAATTAAAGCATTCAAAGGAACCCGACCTCGACGGTTTTAACTTTTGTTGGGGGGTCGGGTCGGGTTTCAAAACATGAACTCGAGAAAAATCAGATTCATGTTCGGGTCTTTAACTTGAAACTAAAACAGTAAAAAACACTTGACCCCAACGATTTTAACTTTTTTTTAGGGTCAGATTGCAAACCTCTCGCCTCTGATGTTAAGAATTAAGTTTATTAATCATAGAAAAATATGAAAAATACAATATGCGTCAAAACATGAAAAATACTTTCAAAAAAATTAATTTGATGTGACAACTAATTATCAAAAATTAGATTACTTTACCGAAATTTGATACATTTGAAACTACTTTACAAAAAAAAAATATTTTACGTTAAAACAAACACAGCCTTAATTCAAGTACTGCCTCACTTGAGTCACTTCCCCGCCCCCCGCGGGGCGCAGAACATAGAAACACATCCCTTACTGGGAGATAGCCCACGGGCCTACGGCAGGACTGAAGCTCTCTGGGCTCGGAAGGGGCCTGAACCCTTAGCTAGGCCTTTGTTTTTATTTTTATTATGGACCATGCAATGAGAGGAGTTGAATCTCAGACCACACTTTTTCCAACGGAAGAATATGTCAATTCAGCCAAAGGCCCGTTGACTCTGACCACGTTCTTTGTCCCATAGAATTGTTGATTACTGGAGTTTTGTTTTTCTCTTTTTTTCATATGTAGAAAAATAAAGAGTTTGTGTGTTATTCAACGTTTTAATGGATCATATTGAATCATGAAGCTTGGAGCCTTATCAAATCTTTTGCAATTTATTTTTTAAAACATTTTTCAAGTTTGTCTTGTTTGCAAGTTATTGTCAAATTTATCATTTTGTGAACATAAATAAATAATTCACTCTTAAAAATGATAACTCTATAATTAAAAGGATAAAATTTTATTTCTTAATGAATTGTATATAGTGAGTGTCAAATCCTATTACTTGTGAGTAAATCTTTGACTTAAACAATATTTAGATCGTGTAGCAGATTTAAGTGTCTGAAATTTGTCGATGCATTGACAGTCTAATCAGTGCGTTTCCAACTGAATCTACGTGTAATAAATTTCTCTCGTTATCAACCGAGTGAAATAATTGATATTTTATAATACTATGATCTAGTAGTTCACGTCATTGGTAGTTCAATTTTGATACCATCTTGTTTCAACCTAAGGTGGGCCGTTTAATAATGTAATTACATGCGTTTGCACTACCCAAAAATCTTCTAGAGATCATATAGCACTAGACGAAGTCAGTTTGGCTTTCGACAAAGATGGCGGACGTGTCTAGAAGTAGGAGTCGTCTACGTGTAACTTTCTGTGTGAGACCATTAGAAATATATGTTCTTAACACGTGGGTTGGTGCAACATGGCAAAATATAGATGATATATATTAAGAATCTTAATGATGAATTGGTAATTTAATTTTCCTACTCTTTTCTAAGGATGAGGTTTAGGAGGGAGATTCTTCTATCTTTATTTTTGTTTATTTTTTTTATATGGTACGTATTAATACTTTATTTATTTTATCTGTTTATTTTGGATAAATACAAGTATTATTATTTATTTTTCAATAATTGTACATACTTTCTGGTTCTCCTGGTCGGTGAACTATAGGCTTACGTTAGCCTAGGCCACGCGGTGTAAGAAAGTTCCTGGCGCTCATGTGCGATAAGGGTTTCTTGTCGGGGATTAAGCGTTGTTCAAGCGTTAGCAGTAAGTATCATCCTTTGGAGATTATCAAAACTCTGCCCAAAAGGGGGAAAAGAAGACAAAAGGTAAACATTCGACTCTTCTTCTCCATTTCACATCTGCGTAACAGGTGTGAGTGTCTATTTCGATTAAGGTGTACGTTATTATTGTATTGCATAGCCGGTGTAATTGCATTTCTTGGGAGTTTCTTGATCCTCTGTTTGCTTGCTCACGAAACAGAAGAAAAAGATAAAAAAAAAAAAATAGCTGAATCTCGTGTCTGCAATTTCGTGATGGATATTTGCGAATTGGAAAACTCAGCTATAAGCATGGTTCTACGACGCATAGCCGGAAGCACACAGTTTTGAGGAATATATTGTTTTTGCTATTCTTTGGTTGGCTTACTTCCAATTTTCCGTCTGGGTATTTTTTTATTTGCTTATTTGAGTTTGTTTTTTCAATATTGTCTTGGGGTCTTTGATTGGTGTCGAGTCCGTTATTCTTCCTCAAAATTGCCTTTCCTTCCATTTGGGGAATTCATAACAAGGGAACAGGAAGTAAAATTCGTCTAGTGTCTCTCCTCAGCTTTCTGTTTTTTCGTTGTAGCGACCAGAGTAAAGAATCTATGAAGAACAGAAAGTAATTCGATTTTGGGTATCCGTGTTTTTCTCTTTTAACTTTCGCGGCTTTTAGCATATCGGTATTCCTGATTCGTTTCGATAAGGATACGCCATACGGGCTTCTTAGCCGGGGTCTTTTTACATATGTGTCAATATGCACGTAATGGTTTATTATACTTCCTATGGTTTATTTCTGAGTATTCAAATCTGGAATCTGTTCGTGGGCGTGTACAAAACAGAAAGGGGGTTCTCTATACATGACGTTATTCTATTTTGCCTTGTTTTGTAGGCTGGTTTAGCTATCTGTTTCAGTTGAGGTAGTATGAATGAAAGCCACAGCAATGCAAGCTCAAGCTCAAGCTCAAGTTTGAATAGCAGCTTCCAGGACACAGAGGATGACCAAACCATTGCAAGCATCTTAGCAGCAGACGAAAATTCAAAATTTGATGGCAGGCTTGGGAGGAGGCTCTCCCATTTAGATTCCATCCCAGTATGTCCCTCACTATAAGTAGGAAGCCAATCAGTCAAATTTGCTGTGTCTGTGCCGAATACATGCATATAGAAGTTACTCTTTTCCATCGTGGTTTTGTTGCCTCGTCCTTTTGTCCTGAAGTTCGTGAGGCTTCATGTTGAAGTTTCATTGCTTGCAAATCCTCACTTTAGGAGCGACTATAAATGAAAGGGAGATAAAATGTATCAGATATACAACAGTCACGGTTAAATTATTCCATACTGGTTCCTGTACTTGCAGTACGGCATATTCATGATGACTTGATCATTATGAGTTATGAACACAGTTCTGCTCTTCCCTTCTCTGTGCATCTTAAGAGTAGACAAAAGTACTGTTCATATGCTATTGTTTCCATGGTATGAGCTTCATCTACTTATATTCATTGGATTGAATTTTAGTTTATGAGTTTTTTGTGTGTGGTTATGTAGGCGACATTGCTTACTATACAAAGTGTCAATCTTCCTAAAATTATTGCAAAGTTCTCCCTGAGTTTTATTTTAAATCTCTGTTAAGTTTTAGAATCAATGCACGATGGTACATGTGTCTCTTCCTTCTATATATACCTCTTGGGCTAGTTTTTGGCTGAGAAGCACAAAAGTAGTCGTATATTGTTTTACTTCCTGACTATCACTGTGAAATTACCTGGCTATACTAAGTTATCTAAATACTTTATGATGGACTGTGTTGGCAGCATACTCTGAAGATTAATGGGGAGATTCCTGATGTAAATGATGCTACCTTAGACCATGGGCGGCTGTCTGAAAGGTTCTCACTCTGTCAGGAGCTCGCTATTCAATTTCTTGTTATTGCCAGCCTGCTAACTTACAACTTTTTCCAAAATTTAAATGGATATATAAAGGTGAATTTAACCCTGTAGTCAATGTTTTAATATTGCCTCTCACTCGTAATAAATGGGCCCAAAATGCATGACATTTTAACTGATGATGGTCAAAGAGGGGAGTTAGGTGCTCTGGCCTTTTATGCCCTAGTATTTTCTCCTGTGCTTGTACTGCTGTATCTCTTTGCGTGTTTATAATGATCTTGATTTTCATAGGTTGGCCACATATAGGTTAGCTGAACTACAAATGGAGGGTGATGGGAATTGCCAGGTTTAATGAGTTACTGTTAATTGCTTTTTCTATCTACTTATTCTTCCCCTCTCTTTGGCTCTAGATTTTTCATCTTGATATTGGTTCAAAATAATTGACAGTTTCGAGCTTTAGCGGATCAGTTGTTTCGCAGTCCAGACTATCACAAGCATGTAAGAAAGCAGGTCATCAAGCAGGTATTGATGGCAAAACTTCAGTGGCGCCTTCACTTCTCTTGCTAATGTTAAACATTAAAATAATAATCATTTTTGTGTGAAGGCAGGCGAGGAGGTGGGGGTGGAAGGAGAGGGGCTGGGTGCTCTGACTTAGTTTGTCTTGGAACTGATTGGTGCTAGGATGGGAGCATAACTTGCAACCGCTAAACTAAAAAGTTTTAGAATGTGTATTAGAGGAGGTCTAACGTGTCAGCAAGAATCACTTTTCGAACCTTACAAAAACCAAACCTCAATCCAACATTTCGGAACTTACATTTCCTAGCCAAAGCTTGAGCGAACCCAGGGGAACCTGATTGATTTCGGTTGGGTTTGGTTTCGCTCCGTCTACCAGGTTGGAGGCTCGGGAACTACCCTCTCCTAATCAGACTAGTGCTCCTGCATCAATCTCCCTATTATTTCATCTTTGCAAACCGGATGATGATTCTATCACATGTCGAAACACCAACAAAATCCTAGTTCAGCATTACCCACCTCCCTCCAAATTGATAATCTGCTCTACTACCATTGCAAATTCTAAATAAGAACGTCGAGCCCCTAATGTCAATAATATCCGACACTATCTGATGAATAAGCATATTAACAGTCATAGATCATAATCGAAGCTCATCCGCCTCCTGATTCTTGCAGTTTCGCTGGCTGTCTGTCAGGAATGGCCCATATCTACGCAGTTTTCTCTAAAAAATGTTGTGGATATAGGATGAAGATGGGATTTATATAATATATAGAAAAGTGACACCATGTTTACAGGGTCAATTTTAGTAGTGATATTTTGGGAAATCTATTGTTTTCTTGTGGATTGCTTGTTTCAATGTTCTCCTGGTCTATATCCTTGTTTGAGCAATCTTAACCTAAAAACAAGTATCTTATGATTTCCTATTTTCAATCAAACTTTTGCTTTTTTGCTACACTTCCAAAATCGGTGCAATATATATATTTTTTCGTTTGTGAAATGCAAATGGTGAACAATTTGGAGACTGGAAATAGGCTTAGGTATCTGAGAGGAAGGTAATTTCTGATGTGTTCTAATATTATGTGACTTCCTCACCCCCTTTGCTTTTTTTTTTCTACTCAGCTAAAGCATTCCAGAAAATTGTATGAAGGTTATGTCCCAATGAAGTACCGAAGCTACCTAAAGAAGATGAAGAAGTAAGACATCTGCAGTGATTCCTGTTAAATTTTTTTGCATAATTAGAGAGCATTCTGTCATCACTTTCAGTAAAGAAAATCGATTTTTGTATAACTGTTTGTATCCTACTAGATCAGGGGAGTGGGGAGATCATATTACTTTACAAGCGGCTGCGGACCGGGTAAGACCAATCTGTCAATCCTGCCCTTTTAAGGAAGAGAGTTTCTGTTATGCTTTCTTGTTCTTCTCATGGTTTATTATTTGTATTTGTTCTGTATTTTGGCGCATTTGATGTTTTCTTATGGGTTGTATTACCTTGCTCTTCTTATCATTGAGTAATCTTTCTGACGACTGGATTCTCATTTATCATGGATTTTTCTCTAGTTTGGTGCCAAAATTTGTTTAATCACCTCCTTTCGAGACACTTGTTATATTGAGATAATCCCCAAAGACGAGAATCCTACAAGAGGTAAATATATGTGACCTATTTTTATTTGTTAAACTTCTGATGTTCATTTTCAGCAACAGTTCTTCATTTTTTTCCAATAGCAATCTTATTTCTTGTGTTGTTTACCATACGACAGAGATGTTTGTAGAAGGATGGTATGAGATTCTTACCATGTATAGGCCTTTTGCAGTAAATTTGCTTGTCATCACTGGTGACATGACCCAATTTTTGTAAGCAAAGGAATGCTTGAATGTCAAAACTCGAAACTCAAAAGATGATCCGCCAAACAGCATTTCAAACACATAATAGGGACTAGATTGGAGGATCTTACAAATCAGATCCCCATATTACTCAGTTGCTCGAAGTTGATTTAGGTTAGTTTCTGTGATTTTTATTTGTCTGGGAGACCAGGATGTCAACAATCAATTCACCTGGGAATTGAGGCAGTACAGTCGTGACAAATTGGAAACCTGAAAATTGTTACTAAATTGCCTTAATAATCCACGTATCTTATGGTAGTGACCAAAAGATATGTTATGTAGGGCAGACTTGTCTCATAAAACAACTAATACATCTATATGTCCCGCGTGTTACATCAAGTAAAAGTTGTTTTTAGCTGCTATGCATTTACCATGCAGCTCATTGTTTTTATCTGGGTCGACTTTACGAGTGAGTGTTTTGTGTAGCTATTTGTTTTTTTAACAAGATGAGTCCTTAGAATGAATCCGTTTATCAAATGATCAAATCCAAGGTATTTCCGGGTCAAAATATACGGATTCATGGATTTCTTTCAAGAATGTCAATTTCTTCAAGGGAAAATGTGGTTTGTTGTATTTCATTTTGATTAGACCAACTGACTGTCCTTTTGTGTTTCTAGAGATATGGATGAGCTTTTGGAGCGAAGTGCATTATAATTCATTGTACGGAAGTGGAGGTGATGCATCCAGCCATTAACTCGCATTGCTGTTTACACTCTCTCTCTCTCTCTCTCTCTCTCTCTCTCAGCCTAATAGTGGAGTGTCACAAATAAACCTCATGTATTTGCAGATGTTCCCAGCAAGGCGGCCAGAAAAAAACATTGGCTTTTCTAGAGTTGGAACATCATGTGGCCAAAATTATACCATCCCAGTGTCTGTCTACTCTGCAATACCGGCCACCGTTCACTCGAAAGAGATGTTACTTTGGTGTCATTGCGCATGACCCCCGGATTTTACCTTTGTGTTTTAATAAATGCAGATATCAGACTATTTTTATTTGTATAGAAGATTTGCATGGTAATTTGACCCCGCAGCTTTTCAGTTGTAACCGTACTAGATAGGTGGGTAGCCGAGGGAAGTCTGCTATGAAAACTACGTTCCAAGTACTCTGTAATGTAACGATCGAAATAATGAAGGAAAAAAAAATTGTATTTAGTGGACTACGAGACCTTGGTGGATTTTATTTTCTTTTGAGAACTCGTACCCTTTCCCTTTAATTTGTGTTTCATTCAAAAAAGGCATGGGGTGGGAGATCGAAGTATTGGAACTTCTCATTTGGGAACACTTCAGAAGGGGTTTGGACAGGTATATAGAGAGCTCATTAAGGACAATGTGGAAGGTACACATGCATTCCCTCTAGATGGGTTGAGCATAGTCTGAAGCTAGCTCTGCCATTGGCATAGGGCGGTATGAATTTCATTTTATTTAGCATTGTCTTTCATGGAAACTTGAATCCATGATTTCCCATTATCAAACCTTAACTTGGGCCCAAGTCTACCGCCTCTAGTAGGAGTCATATTTTTTTTTCCTTCTCTTAGGGTTTCCTGAAATATAACTGTTAAGTTTACAAAATTTTATCACCCTTGCAGTCCAAGAAGCAATCAACCTTTGGATGCAACTTGGAAGTAGAAATTCAACAAACGCTAGGTCAGCTTCCTTTTAACTTTTATGGGGCAACGTTATGGAGATTCTCAGTAATGCTCTATATATCAGCTAAATCTTTTTAATTTCCTCCTCTACTCTAAAGCACTGTTCTTTCGGCTTATATTTGGCCACCTTAAAAGAACTAATCCCTTGACATTCTATTTTACGACGCAATTAGCTGTACCATTTGCATTTAATTTGGAGTACTGATGGAACTTAGACCCCTGTACGTAGTCCTTTACAAGTTCATAAAAAAAGAAGAAAAAAAGTAACATATATCTAACTCATTGAAGGTATTTTTATAGTCTTAATGTACTTTTTTTTGGATCAACTTTGTGGAAAATTGAATATATGACATGATCCCCTAATGGAACAACTAAAGTTAATAGAAACATGAGAATTGCGTCGTGCCAGTTCAATGCATGTATAATCAACAAGCTCCAAAACAATTAACTATCCCTCTGATCTTTCCAAAGGGCAAAGGTCAATAGCTAGGACAAAACACGTGGAGATCCAACATAATTTGGAAGAACCAAGCAACCTTAATTGCACTCAACTTGGAAGAAGAGATCCAACGTAACTTTTTATTTCAAGTACTGAGTTAAACCGCGCCCTCACCTAATTGGAATTCTGCATAGAGTAAAACAAGTGGCATCATTAAATGTGACGAGTACAAGAGGGTAATTGGAAAGGAGAGAAAGTCATGAGTGATAGGTCGACGGTATTCTATGTTTGAGTTGCAAGCATATCCCTTCGAGAAAGAAAAATGAGTGTACATTTGTTCTAAGAATTGCCTCTTTTAGAGTATCTAATATGGCTCTTAACATCTGATGGGTGTTCCCATAATCTTACATGGATTGCATTTGCACGCAACTTAGTGAACGTATCTAATTCCTACATCATTCTAGTCAAATGAATGTTCTTCGGTTGCTTAGGGGAAAAAAAATTGTCCAGTAAAAATATCTGTACTGATTAGCATGACAAGCACGACATTCTTGTCAAGAGATTAATATTCCTACGCTCTCAGCAAAGGTCAATTGGCCAAAAGCCATTAACTTTTAGCTATATTGTTTAGACAACAAGTACGATATATATAATAACAACGATTATATATAATTGGACTTTTTTGCTTTTAAAAGAATGAATAATACGTCAAATTCTCCCTCTGACAAATATCTACCAAACAGCTCCTTGCAATATCCAAGCATAAACCCATTGCCAATTGTTATGTCTTGTAAGAAAATCCCAATTGTTTAAAATATTGGGCAGTGCATGTTATGGAGATCATTCTCAGCAGTTATCTGTCAGCTAATTACTTCTCTTCTGAACTGTTCTTTCAGCCCAGCTTCTCTACCGGCCACCTTTATCCAATCTCACTGGAGATGAATGATGATACCCTCCTTATGCGGTAATTAAGCTTGATTAATGATAAGCCTTTCACAGTTTTCAGTGTTGGTTCAAAAGATTTACATGATTTGAAAGTTTGAGCTTGCAATATCCGCGCGCAGACAGGTATGAGGGTCTTTCAGGGGTTTAGTGTGCCTGAGGCCGCCCTTTAATTAGCTCCATTTTTTTCCTAAGTAGTCTCAAAAGTCATGGGGTTTAGATCGCCTGCAAATTAAATAAAGGGTTAAATACAGTTTGTACCCTCCATGTTTGGGGTCACTGACACTTTATATATATTTTTTGGACACATTTTACCCCTAAAGTCCTCGTTGCTATCGATTTGCACCCTTAATTTGTCCAATCTAGTCGTCAAATTGGCCGGAATTCTCAATCATGTGAGGTGACCTCCCTAAAATGATTGTTTTGCCCTGTATTTCAATTGTGTTGACAAAATTATCTGCATGTTTAATGGGTTCCCTACATTTTTGGCTTAATTCTTATAATGCCCTTGAATATTTAAAATTTGATCAAATGACACCGAATCTTGCAGACGTAAATACATTGAGGCCCTCACTAAAAGAATAAAGGGTTTCGTTTGATACATGATTAGGATTCCGTCCAATTTGACGACCAGATTGGATGGAGAGTATAAATCGAAGACAACGATAACCTTAGGGGTGAAATATGTCAAAAAATAATAATAATAAAAAGAGTGCCAAGTGTTAGTGACTCCAAACATGGAATATACAAAATGTATTTAACCCTTCATCACCCTAAAAAGAACTTCATTGATATAATATTTTAAGAAGAATATATATATATATATATATATATATATATATATATATATATGTACCATTTGCATTTACTTTGGAAGTGGGGATGCTGGCCTAGTGATGATGTAACAGACCTAGTTTTTTAAAACTAATGTTCATCATGCTCAATACAGCTATATTATCTTGATTGGGCCTCTCTCTAACCTTCTGCTATGATTGCCTGGCCTGCGTTAAAATGATATACGCCATTTTAATTCATAGTTACCGTAGCATTCTCATCATCGAGAGCCAAAAAACAAATTACTCCTATGCTCGATCTTTGCAAGGGCCAACTGACCGAAAGTCCTCTCTTTTAGCTATAATGCTTAGGCAAAGTAGTGTGAGAATATTCTCTGACTGGCTATATATAACAGTATATCCGTCACCATAAATACACAAGCTGCAAAGCATAAACCCATTACCTGTACTGTTAGCACTAGTAACAAGATCCAAATACCCTGAGATTCAGGATGTCTTCGAAATTCACAGCATCTCTCTGTCTGCAGCTATCCTTCCTTCTACTGCTCCAAACTGTCTTTTCAGCCCAGCTTATTCAACCAGGAGCCTTTTGTTCACACCTCTCTCTGAATTTTACTGCAGATCATGACCCTTACGCGACAAGCTTGAATGAGCTCATGCAATACCTTTCGTATCATTCTGCTTCCACAGGATTCACTCTCGGTTCAAAGGGTGCAAACCAATATAAGACTTACGGGCTTGCCCTTTGCTATAATTCTGTTTCTCCCACAGATTCCCTAAACTGTGTGGTTGAGGCAAGCAAAGAAATTCGCAGACAGTGCCCAAATCGCAAAGGTGCAACTATTTGGTACGATTACTGCTTCCTAAAGTATTCGAACCTGGATTTCTTTGGACTCATTGACATCAGCGCTTTGGTCATGTGCAAACCTGGAAATGCTACTGACCCTATCTCGTTTAATCAACAGAAAGCTGAATTGCTGAGCCAATTGGCCAACAACGTTTCCACGTCCCTCAAAATGTACAGGACTGGGGAGTTAGAGCTTGCAGGGTCTGCAGGCAAACTTTATGCCGAGGCTCAGTGTACCAGGGACCTCTTTAGCGTGGATTGCAAGCAGTGTCTTGATGATCATTTCATCAAGAATGCTTGTAATGGGCGTCCAGGAGGAAGGATTTATGGTGGGAGCTGTTACCTAAGATTTGAGACCTATGATTTCTTTAGTGTTTCAAAGCTGTCTCAAAATCTGGGGGTTTAGATCGCCTGCAGAAATACCAAGTATTTAACAAATCTATGTTTCGTCCTCGTATTAATAATCAATGGCGGATGCAAGGGGTGACAGCGACTATAATTTTTTTCAATAAGATGGTATGGGCCTTTGGGAGCCCGATCCCCATTGGCCCAGGCCAACCAACGTTTTTCCCCTTTAGGGCCTGGGCCCAACCATTTATTTTTAATAGGTAAAGGGTGAAACGACCTTAAAAAAAAATTGAAAACGTGTTTTCTTTCTCTCTCTCTCTCCCACCACCACACGTTTATCCTCTCTCTTCGAATTTTCCCTCCATCTCTCTCTTGCCCACCGCCGCACCACCATGCCACTGCCTCGTTGTCCACAGCCCACCGCCGCATCAACGTCTAGTCGTACCACTGCAGCTGCATGCTGCACAGCACCACCGCAGCACGCCAGCATCAGCGTCTACTGTCCAGGCGTCCAGCCGCCAGCGTCCACCATCCAGATGGTGATCTCACCTCTCTCAATCTCTCTGACTCTCTCTCTCTCTAAACGAAAATTATAATGGTTTAGTTTGTTGCTAAGTGTTAACTATAATCCGTTTAATTTCTTTAGTTAATAGTTAGTTAGGAATTATAATACATAGTCAATTTATTGAACAATTAGATTTAGGACAATTTATAGTTAACAGCAAATTCTCCATACTATTATAGGAATTATAATTCATAGTCAATTTATTGAACAATTTGGGCATATGAATTTGTTGTTTTCTCCATACTATTTTTGTAGTACTTGATAATGAAAATTCTAGTGTGTAGTACTTTGTGTATAATAGCTGATTACGAAAGGTAAATTGCTATTTTGGTTAAATTTTCTCCATACTATAATATGCAATACTTCTCAGTTATTTTTGTCCATACTATTTTTATAGTACTTGATACTGAAAATGCTAGTGTGTATATCCCCATTCATTCTCAGCTCTCTCTCAATCTCATTATTTAGATTTTTTACGATTTCAATTTTTGTAGGATTCTCGAGATTTTACACTTGAAAATTGCTGGACCTCCGACCCCTAATATGTCTCTCTATCCAAGATTCTCTCTCTACAATTCAGTAGAAAAATTCATTTATTTAGTATGCTAAAAATGCTCTAGGGTTTGAAATTTTGTGAGTTGTGAAATTGTTGGAGGATGAGATTGAATTAGTTTGGAATTTGGATATATGTGATTTGTGAAACTGTTTATTTGAATTGGTTTGTGAAATTGTTTTCATTTTTGAATAATTTGATTGTAATGTCAATTGAATGCAATGTAATTAGGATGAAAGATGACTAGATGAATGATTGCATGATGTTAGAAGAAATTATATTTTTTCTAGGCTTCAAGATATTGAAGGTCTTGCTATGAAGATGGTTGAGACAAAAAAAAATACTATATTTCCATTAATTTATAGGCTTATTGAATTGACATTGGTCTTACCCCTAAAGTTTTTAAGTGGCGTGTTTGGGGCTTTTTCTCATGAAATATAAAAGTACAATTTCATCTCTTCATGAGAGTGGTGTAACTTTTTTTTTTTAAAAAAAACTTTTTAATTTTTTTTGTTTTCTTTGAATCGTGCATATCGACTTTCATTTCTGGTTGGAATCGATATATTACAAGAAATTCATCAAAAAACAAGAACATCTATGAATCAAAAACAAGATGTTGATAGTTGCTAGCGGCTCAAAAACAAGGTGTCTTTGTTTTTTGGACCACAAGGGATAATGTCATAATATATCCTGTAAGTATAAGGGCATGTTCGTTTTCATAATATTTGTAGGATGTTGAATGTTTTGAGAATTTGTAGGTGATGTTAAAATTGTATTGGAATGCGTGTAGAAGTTGTTAACAGAGATTGTTGTTTGTAAAAAAAGTAATAAAATGTTGTATTGGAATGCGTGTATTTTGTGATGTTTGGATTGTAAAAAAAAAAAGTAGGATGCAAATCCTGAAAAAAAATAGGAAACGAACATGCCCAGTCAAAATCAATATTCTCTTACTAAATTTTAAAATAGCCATTTTATTCTCTTATGTTTTAAGAGTATGTTTGTTTATCGAAATTTTGGGAATCTTTTGAATGTTGAAGTTTATTGAGATTTGTGAAAAGTTTGAAGTGTATGTGTAAAAGTTGAAAATTTTGAAGTGTATTTGTTTTGTTGAAAATTTTGGGCAAACAAACATGTCCTTAAATATGATCAATTTTCGCATTCCATTAATTTTGAGCATTAAGTCAAATGGAAAAATATACAAAGTGCTCGAAATGCCCATTCAAAGCAAAATTACTAAAAATATTAAAAAAATAATTTACAAATTATATATATATATATATATATAAGTTTTTTTAAATAAATTTTTTGAAACTCTATTTCAGCAATCTATTTACTTTTAATTTTTTTCTTTGATTTTTTTAAAAATTATCTTAAAAAGGCATTTCGGTCATTTTGCATATTTTCCGTTTAATGCCCAAATCTAACCAAGAGAAATAATTGATCTTGTTGAAAACATAAAGAGTGGAAATCGCCCTTTTGAAACTTAGAGGGACGAGATTGATTAATTTGACCTATAATTAGACTCGTACTATGACATTACTAAAAAAAAGGCATGCTGTTCTTTTGCCTTGTAAAAACATTTTAAAAATAAAATACAAACTAAATAAAGTAATAATTTTAAATAAAAATATAGAAATTATATATTATTTCTTAATTTTTTAAATTTATGTTTTTGTTTTATTTTCTTTCTAACTTTCACTTTACCTCTAATTTAATTGTCAAACCAAACAGAAGACAATCATGGATTATTTTTAAAATATAAGAAGCTTAATAAAACAAATTAAAGCTTAAAATATCAACAAATACTTGCTTAAATTTTAAAGTTATACAATTTCATGTAAGGCTGCACAACCACGGTGTAGGTGCTGGTTTTGGCCAAAATCGACACCTACACCTGGTAGGTCAATTTTTAAATAATTGTCACCTACACCGTTATGGACAAAAATCGGCGTTTAGCGGTGGTAGTTTTCGGTTATTCTACATTCATATTGATCAATTTTTTTAGCATTTTACGCACTTGGCCCAATGTATTTTCTTTCTTTTTTCTTTTGGTCCATTATTTTCTAAACTAATGAAATCCAAATTCTAAAATCAATAAAATTAAAGATCATCTTAAAAGTTAAGATGATAATTTAAAGTTCAAGTAATATAGACGTAACTGTAAGTAAAAATTATTACATTTTGAAAAATCCAGTTTAGACCCTAACAACACTTAGATGAGAGAATATGTGTTTTCCCTTTAATTAAAAAATTAATAACAATTTTAAAACATGTTCAAAACCTAGTAGGGTTTCCCTTAGTTTCACAAAGAAAATCTAAAAATTTAGAAATTTTTGAAATTTGCCACAAGTCGCTCGCTCGCTCGTCAAACGCTTATCGAACACTTATGTTGCTGTCTAAAATTTTAACTGAGCGCTCGAGCGCTTGTCAAACTCTAATCAAACGTGATGACTCTGTCTGAATTTTTGAACTAAAATGTAATTGAGTGAGTGATTTTACAAGCATGATATAAATTTAATAGTGATTTGTCAATTTTAGTTCATAAAAACTCATAAATTTATTTTTAAATTTTTTGTGGTAGAATCTTGACCTCTTGACTTATATTATGCAATGTACTTACTAAAGTTTGACATTAAACTCTTTAATTATGATTCAAATGCCTTCATGTATACCCTTCACCGAATTCTCTAATGGAAAAAAAGAATAGATTCAGTTGAAACATAACAATATTGATGTAGAGTTTTGCTGTGATATTTCAAAGTGGGTATGCATCTGTCTTTTTTCTTTCTATTTTATAGTTTAAGGTCATACTTCCTCTAGCAAATGCACATCCCATTGTCACAAAATTTTCATTCAATGAGTGTAGGAAAGCCCAGTATTCAATGAAATACAATAAATTTGTAATTTTTCTACTAAAATTCTAAATAACTAGTTCATTCACATAACAAGCTTCTTGATACCAAACTTGAATGTAAGTATTTGATTAGACAAAAAAAAAAAAATCTCAAATATTCAGGTGAAATAAACTATTGAGTAGAAACTAAACTAAAAAAAAAAATCTCGGTTTCCGGTACCTAGGAACTCGGTGCTGGGTAAATTGAAAATCGGAAAAAATCCCAGTTTAAAAAAAAAATGAAACCTACAACGACACTGATTAAAGTTAGGTACCGAAAATTCGGTGCAGATACTTATGGCATTGTGCAGCCCTAATTTTGTTCATCATACTTTCCTTCGACTTCCAATGGTCTGCATTCCGTGTCATCGCGAAATCCAAACCGATAATTGAGATTGTCTGCGGTTTAAGATTGATGATTTCCACGTAGGCTTTTTTTTTCGGCTGGGCTGTGCCCTTTCTCTTGTTTCTGTCTTGCTGAAACTTCTGGCCCCTTCTATGCTGTAGGTGCGCTTTCTAGGTTCTTCTAACGAATACGGAAAAATAAGGAATAGACAGTAGTGGCGCCTTCTCTCTTTCTGTCACATAGGGCTTGAGATTTTAGAGAGAAAGACGAAGAGAGAGACGAGGAAATATGGAAGCTAACAGCAACAAAGAGCAAATCGTGGACGTGCGGTCGGTAGTGGAAGCTGTCTCCGCAGACGACGGCGATGCCCCTCTTTACCAAGTCGAAAGCCTCTGCATGCGTTGCGGTGAAAACGTACGCGCTCTCTCTCTCTCTCTCTCTCTCTCTCTCTCTCTATATCTATACGTTTTTCTTTTTCTATTTGTTTTTGTATTCCTGTATGTGCTAGTGCTTATTATCGTTTGTATTTTGTCAATTAATAAAATTATATATGAAGTTATGTTATTTTGACAGCGTATTGAATGTCAGTTTCTAGTATAAGTGCTTTGCGAAACATATTATTGAAGAAACACGAGGGATTAACAATACGTTCAAACTAAATGAAGTGTTTTTTTCCTAAGCAGAGCATACTATTGAAGAGGAAAACTGTTTAAAGTTACTTGATTTTTTTTTTCTCATACCATGAGTTGGAATTTTTTTTTTTGATAAGTAAGAGTATTATTAACGGAAAGGAAAAAACAACAATACAAAGATTGTACCGGCAGATTACAACATACAAACAAAGAAACTAAGGAAATCCTGAAAATCAAGAAAAGAGCCCCCCAACAACGCATTAGTCCAAAGAAACAAACTAAACAACAAACCACCCTGCAAACGCTCAATGGACATCGAAGAACCCTCAAAACAACGCATATTCCTCTCCTTCCAAATATTCCACCAAATACAAAGAGGAATCATCCTCCAAATAGCCTTAGATAAAGGATCCGTAAATGCTCTCCCCCAACAAATCAAAACGTCCCCCACTCTCTCCGGCATCACCCAATGAAGGTTTAGCATCTTGAAAACGTTCTGCCACAACCCTCTCGCCTCTGGACAATGGAGTAAGACATGGTTAATCGATTCACCATCCTTCTTACAAAGGTAGCACCAATCAAGCACATAAAGCCCTCGACGCCTCAAGTTATCAGACGTCAGAATCCTACCATGCGTAGCTTCCCAAACAAAGAAGGAGACTCTTGAAGGGACTTTAGACTTCCATATGCGACGCCAAGGGAAGGACACAACATGTCCACCATCAAGCAAAGCATAGAACGACTTCACAGAAAAACAACCATCCTTGCTACCCACCCAACACAACTTGTCCTCCACAACTCGATGCACCACAGACTCATAAAGGGTGGAAAAAAGAAGAAGAAAACTCTTCCACCTCCCAATCATTTGCATGACGAATGAACTGGACATTCCAAACCATCGAACTGGCCTCATAATCCATACAATCCACCACTAGACCATCCGGATCCAAAGAGAGGGAAAAGACTGTAGGAAAAGAGCAACTCAACGGACGATCCCCACACCACGCATCATGCCAAAACCTCGTCCGGTGCCCATTCCCCACCACCACCCGAGTATGCGTCCGGAAAGCCTCCCAACCGTTGCTAATATGCTTCCAGAGACTAACCCCATAAGACCCATGAGGATGAAAAGTGCACCACTCCCCCGTAGAGGCTCCATATTTTTCCTTAATCACCTTCTGCCACATACTATCTCTATCGGTAGCAAACCTCCATAACCATTTTCCCAACAAAGCTTTATTAAACAAGGAAAGATCTCTAATACCCAATCCGCCACAACCCATAGGAGAGAGTTGGAATTTTTCGAAGTGACTAAGCAGCTGAATGAGTGAAAGAATTTTATAATTTATGTACACGCAAAAATGAAAGTTTTTTTTTGTTCAATCCTTAGTTTGGCCGCGGAGCAGCCTGCGGTTTTTGGATTGAAACTTTTGCCATTGTTTCCTGCTCGAAGTGTAAGGGGTTTTGTCAGTGTTAGCGCCATTTGACAACTTTTCTGATAAATAAGTTTTGTATTTTGATCAGGGGATAACCAGGTTCTTGATGACTTTAATTCCACATTTTCGAAAGGTATGTCTCTTGTTGTTACAATTAACAGCCCTTTGTTATTCTTCTTTTGTTTTTCAAAGTTTAGGTAGTTAATGGTTTTTGTTTGCAGATCTTGTTGTCAGCATTTGAATGTCCGCATTGTAATGAGAGGTAAGTCAATTATCATTTGTGGACTTCTTAAGTTGTCAGGTGCAACTAGTACAATATTTAGCTCAACTTTGTAATTATTTCAATTTGATCTTCCTTGTGAGCTCTCATTTGGTATTTACTTTTGTTTTATTACATAGGAACAATGAAGCTCAGTTTGCTGGTGAAATTCAACCACGTGGATGTTGCTACCATCTGGAGGTCCCTTCAGGTGATCCAAAGGTTGTGTCACTTGCAGTAAAATAACTATGAAGTAACCTCCCTAATTTTATGTTGCGCCTATTTCCAAATATGCATATCTCAGTAGATGCAGCCTTTAGCTTAACATGCAGCAGTTCAGTGATGACCCAGAAGTACGGTAAAGAAGCGGTTAACTCCTGATTGATGTTGACTTTTCTTCTAGCTGATATTTTTTTTCGAGATATTTAGGTTGGACTAATCTTGACATGTCAACTTTTGTCGCCTCCATTGATTTGCTGGGCACTACATATACTTTGTGGTTAATCAAGAACAATAGTTTCCGAGTTCTCTGTTGCAACTGTAATCATAGACCTTTTGTCTCTTTTTAGTTTGGCCATTCTTTGACTTTGTAGTCTTTCACTTAGTTAAATGGGTATGGAAAATTTTGGCATATTTGCTAATAGCACCTTGTTTTCTTGTGTTTTGATATGCCCATGAAAAGCTTTAAGTTTCGAGGCAAGACTGACAAGTTTATTTATTGCAGATGCTTAACCGTCAAGTTGTGAAGTCTGAGTCTGCAACTATTAAGGTATTTCAATAGATCTTAGTTACATTTTCTCTGTACAACTTAAGTTGTATTTCCATCTTTGTTTTCACAGTTCACATTTGTTAGCATCTTTGCTATTGGAAAGGTATAGTGTCAAATTAGATCAGTTCTGTGGCAGTTAATTATAAAGTTCCTGCAAGTTCTTAGTGAAACATGGTAATTTCTTAGAGGCTCAAGAGGAACCAATTTGCCTAATGCAGTAATGATGTTGGTGAATCCACTTTCTCATTTGGTTAGTTGCCTAGTACTCTTCACTAAACTGGTTAATTTATTTTATTGGTTCTGATAATATTAAAATCTATTGACGTTGCTAAAATTTTCCATAGTTGTTTGTAAATTTTATCCCATCCAAGTGTCACTTACTTTACTTCCATTGCTGTTGCCATCTTAGACTGTGGCCTTAAGTTTTTGCCCTGTAATTGTGTGAAGGGAAGGTTTTGCTCTCTAAGGGTTTTAATGGACTATAGGAACTTGATACTGGTGACATGACATAGAACTTGGGTTTGTTTCACTGTTCATGAGCAACTTAAGAAAAATTATGACTATTGTTAGGCTCTTGCCATAATAGAAGGCACTATGTCTGTACTAGATCATGTCATGATTCCTTGTGTGTGTGGCTTACGAAATAATTCCTTTGAAAGTCTAATCATCTAAATGGTGGGTTCTCTTTCATTCTTATTTGTGCAGGTTCCCGAATTGGATTTTGAGATTCCTCCTGAGGCTCAGCGTGGATCTCTGTCAACTGTATGTACTTTAAACTTATCTCTTCTGTCTCTTTTTTATTTTGTCTTCAGGAGAGTTTTTAGGTGGCTATGGTTTGTTGATGAATATATTGCACCGTCTCTTTTTTTTTTTTTTTCGTGTGTGAAAACAGCTATGTTAATAGTGCACTTCTGTTGCTGCATTTGTACAGTGCTATATGATTTGTTCCGATATCCTCTATTTGGAAGTATTAGGAAAGGGAAAAACGAAAAACGGTAAAGAATGATTGCATAAAATTGGAGTCTTTTTCTTTTCTCTTTTTCGTTTGATTGGTGTTTGATTGGGTTGCTTGATTGTGAGTTTAGAGTTCTCTTGTTGATTGGTGTGGGTTACCATGGTGTTTAGTCGTGAGTTTAGAGTTGAGTCCAAGGAGTTTCAAGTTACCATCAACTCGCAAGGAGGTGTTCAGTTTTCCGAATGGAGTGCCAAGACTCGTAGCACGATACGGATGGGTCGATATGGAGCCGTTTGGATGGCGAATATGTCTCATAAGTTGATGGCAGCAACCAAAGATAGGGATTTCTTGGTGAAATTTGATGAAGGGAGACGAGCATTTTTGGCACAACGGTGTTCTAACCACGGTGGTCGATATTTGGCAGTTGCGGAATATGGTGATCGGAAGAAATTGGGGGTGGTGATGGTACCTGAAGGCAAGCATGGCTATGGGTGGCAGATATTGAGCCAAGTATTCCAAGATGTGGTTTCATTTCTTGCATCATGCAGTCGTAAGAGTTCCTCTTTTGCGATTCAAAGCGGTGTCTCCTTCGCGCGGGTGGTGGAGTCAGGCTTACCAGTGGTGGTGGCCGGAGGAGAGAATTCAAATAGAGATGCCGTTAGCAAGGAAGAATTGAAAGGAAAAGATATGGTGCCTAGTAACAAGGCAGATATTATGCCGGATATATGCTCCCAATAAGGAGGTTATTCAAGTGCCAAACCAAGCTGATTTGGGGGAGAAACACATGGGATTTGGGTTGCTATCTGATTCTTCTCGGATACGGAAATATGTGGATGATTTGAGGGAGCAGATTGAGGGCTTATATGTTTTGTTGAAATCACATAAGGCGTGTGCAGCTTCCGGAATGATTTTTAATTGCCAAGTATGTGGATTCTTAATGAAAGCCCACCCGGCCCAAACTCATAAAGAAAAGAGATGCCCAAGTTTCTTGAAGGAAGTTGACCCATTGCCAAGCGGGCCTGAGCCTGTAGAGCAGATTGTGAAGGGAGCTGGCCCAAGTCTCTTGAAGGAAGTTGGCCCAATGCCAAAAGGGCCTAAGCCCGTAGAGCAGTTAGTGAAGGGAGCTGGCCCAAGTCTCTTGAAGGAGGTTGGCCCGATGCCAAGTGGGCCTGAGCCCGTAGAGAAGCATTTCCCAACGTTGCTTCCCTTGGTTTCAGCCGTGGATCAGCCCGACCGGAATGAATCGGAACTTGGATCGGCGCCGGAGTCAGATCTGGCCAGGGTTGTTTCGGCGAAGTCGCCGGAGGACACAGATCACGCCGATCTACCAGAATCGGCCAGTGATCAGCATGATTTCGGGGCAGATAGGAACGATTCGGTGTTGGGAGGGGTGCCTGGGTCTGTTGTGACTCGTGTTGTTTCGGCGAGGTCGTCGGTGGTCATAGGAGGTGCCGATCTCCAAGTTTCGGCCATATTTGAGTTGCTAGAAGGCCGTGGGTCGATGGGTGCTCCATCGGGAGGAAAGTTCGGAGATGTTGAGACATCTTCGGCAGATCTACAGGATTCGATGCGTCGAGTGTATGTTCGCAAGAGTGGTAAAGCTGCGTTGACTCCTTTGGGTGGAACTAAGAGGGCAGAGCATAATAGTATGAGTGAAGGTGTTGGATTGGGGGTGTCGAACGCGGTGTTGGGTTCTGATTTGGCATATGTGAGTGATATCATAGATATGCTGAATGTCAAGGGAACGGATCCGAATACTGCGAATTGTGAAGAGACAGATATGGAGATGGGGATGGCCTTGTATGAGGGGGAGGTGGAGAGAAGGGGTGCGGATGGTTATTTGGAGGGGGGATTAGTCACTATGGATGACATCCAACCACTTCAAGTTAACTTTAATGGATGCCGTGATAGGGGTGCGAATTTTGATTCTTATCAGCCTTCTAAGTGGGTTTTGCAGATGGTATCCACCGTTCGTCATATGGTTGGGGTCTCTTGTGATGGGTATGAGGACGAGCTGATGCACCTTTTTGCAGACTTGGAAAGGGATCGGTCTCAAGTGAGTAGAAAAATTCCGAGTAGGCCGGAAGGAAGGATGGTGAGGGAACTTAAATCGTTGGAGTTCAACATTAATTATGATGGGGTTGTTTCTTCTTCTAGCAGAGGTAGGAGAGGAGAAGGGGAGTCTTCTAGTTGTTAATGAAGCCACGAATTTTAAGTTGGAATGTTTGGGGGTTAAATGATAGGGGGAAGTGTAGAAGAATTGGTAATTTGATAAGAGGGTAGAGGCCAGATTTAGTGTGTCTGTAGGAGACCAAGCTTGTGGATTTTCCCCGAGCAGTACTGAGAAGTTTGTGGGGAGGCCAACATGTACGGTGGTGTTATATTGTGGCGGAGGGAGTTTCAGGTGGTATTCTTTTGTTGTGGGATTCACGTGTTTTGGAGAAGGTGGATTCCTGTGATGGTTTGTACTCTTTATCGGTAGTATTTAAAAATATTGTAGATGGTAATCAATGGATTTTTTCGGGTGTCTATGGTCCTAATGATAATGATTTCCGGAGGTTATTATGGGATGAGTTGGCGGGAGTATTTTCTTGGTGGAATCTTCCCTGGTGTATTGGGGGGATTTTAATGTGATCAGATTTCCTGGTGAGCGGTTGGGATCATATGTGAGTGTGCGCGCCATGGAGGAATTTTCAGATTTCATATCTGAAATGGGGTTGTTGGATATTCTGTTAGGAGGTGGATCTTATACTTGGTCTAATAACAGACGTGATCAAACATGGTCTCGGATTGATCGCTTTTTATTTAATTCGGAGTGGGAAGGGTTGTATCCAGATATCATCCAGCGTCGATTGCCAAGGATTTATTCTGATTATTTTCCTATTTTTCTGGAGTGTGCTAGAGTGGCGAGTGGAAAGAAATCTTTTCGGTTTGAGAACATGTGGTTGAAGGAGGATGGATTTGTGGAGATGGTTAGGGATAAATGGAGAAGTTATGCTTTTGAGGGTTCGCCTAGTTTTGTTCTGAGTAAGAAATTGAAGGCGTTGAAACAAGATCTGATAGTGTGGAATAAAGAAGTCGTTGGGGATGTTGGTAGACGTAAGTCAGCTTTGCTGGCTGAGCTTTCTTTGATCGATGGGCAGCAGGAGGGTGAGTCATTGGATGTGGATGGGTTGATGAGGAAGAGGGAGGTGTGCAGACAATTAGATCAGTTGATTGATTCGGAGGAAATTAGTTGGCGACAGAAATCTAGGGCATTATGGCTCAAGGAGGGTGATCGATGTACAAAGTTTTTCCACCGGGTGGCTAATTCTAATCGAAAATTTAATTCTATTTCTCGATTGGAAGTGGATGAGGATGTGGTGGAGGATCCAGTTGACATTGCTACACAGATTGTCTTTTTATACCTCGTTGTATTCTGAATCGTATTCATGGAGGCCCGTATTGGACGGGTTGGAGTTTAGTTCTATTTCACGAGAAGAAGCGGATTTCCTGGAGAGGAGGTTTGAGGAGGAGGAGGTAACTTCCGTGGTTCGTTCCTTTAATGGGGATAAAGCCCCGGGACCAGATGGTTTTTCTTTAGTATTTTATCAGTCGTGTTGGGAAGTGATTAAAAGTGATGTTCTTTTGGTTTTTAATGAGTTTGGGACTCATGGACGATTTGCTCGTAGCTTCAATTCTACTTTCGTTGTGCTCATTCCCAAAAAGCCTGGGCGGTGGATTTGAAAGATTTTCGTCCTATTAGCCTAGTAGGAGGTGTTTATAAGATCCTTGCTAAGGTTTTGGCTAATAGATTGAAATGTTTGTTGGATAAGATTATTTCTTCATCTTAGAATGCATTTGTGAAGGGTAGACAAATTTTGGATTCTGTGTTGATAGCAAATGAAAGTATCGATGCCCGGCTACGACAGAATATTCCAGGTATGCTTTGTAAATTGGATATACAAAAAGCCTACGATCATGTCAATTGGAATTTTTTGATTTATATGTTGCGGAGATGTGGGTTTGGGGAGAGGTGGTGTAGGTGGATTAAGTTTTGTATCTCGACGGTCAAATTTTCTGTGATTGTTAATGGTTCTCCAGAAGGGTTTTTTGGAAGTTCTCGAGGTCTGCGACAGGGTGATCCTCTTTCCCCATTACTTTTTGTTATTGTTATGGAAGCATTCTCCAGGATGATGTCTCAGTTGTCTATTAGTGGGGGAATTGAAGGTTTTTGCGTTGGAGGTAGGGAGGATTCTCATATTACTGTTTCTCATTTATTATTTGCTGATGATACCCTTTTCATGATGGGAGCGGATATTAATCAATTTAGACATTTGCGTTGTTTGCTTTTGTGTTTCGAAGCAGTTGCAGTGTTAAAAGTAAATCTTACCAAATCAGAGGTGATTCCCTTTGGTAGGGTTGAAGGTGTTTCTGAATTGACTAGTATTTTGGGTTGTAACGTATCTTCTTTGCCTATGACTTATTTGGGGTTTCCTCTGGGCACTACTTACAAGAGTCTTCGGATTTGGGATGATATATTGGAACGGATGGCGAGAAAGTTGGCCGGTTGGAAAAGGATGTATTTATCTAAGGGAGGTAGACTTACTTTGATTAAATCTACTCTTTCTAGTCTTCCTACATATTTCTTGTCTCTTTATCCGTTGCCTGTTTCAGTTGCTAAAAAAGTGGAGAAATTGCAGAGGGATTTTCTATGGGGTAGTGATGATAATGATCATAAATTTCATTTAGTGAGATGGGAGCAGGTGTGTTCTCCATTGGATAAGGGGGGCTTGGGTTTGCGACGGTTGTTGATCTTCAATCAAGCGTTGTTGGGTAAGTTGTTGTGGAGGTTTATTAATGAGAGGGATAGCCTTTGGAGGAAGATCATTGAAGCTAAATACGGAGTCGAGGAGGATGGTTGGGGTACAAGAAGTTTGTGGGGTTCGTATGGAGTAAGTCTCTGGAAACATATTAGTAATGGGTGGAATGTGTTTCATTGCTATATTCGTTATGATGTGGGATCGGGTCAGAGTGTTAGTTTCTGGCATGACAGATGGTGTGGTGATAGACCACTTTGTTACTCTTTTCCCATTGTTTTCTCTTTGGCTCGAGATCCGTTTGTTCGTGTTGTTGATGGTATGGAGGTTGGGGAGGCCAATATTGTATGGAATCTTCAGTTTACTAGAAGTCCTAATGATTGGGAATTATCGGAGTTTATGTCATTTTTCAGCACTATTTATGCTCATGTTATCAGGAGAGGTGGTTCTGATAAGGTGGTTTGGGTGGGTTCCAAAGATGGTAGATTCACAGTTAAGTCATTCTACAATTTTCTCTGTGGGGATAGTTTGAGTTTGATTTCGTGGCGTGATGTATGGAGGAGTAAAGTCCCTATGAGAGTTGCATTCTTTGTGTGGGAAGTGATGCATGGAAAGATTTTGACCATTGATAATTTGCGAAGAAGGGGAATATGTGTGATTGATTGGTGCTATTTGTGCAAGGGTGATGCTGAATCTATTGATCATTTGTTGCTTCATTGTTCGGTGGCGTCTGCATTTTGGAACTTTGTTCTCAGTATTAGTCAGTTAAATTGGGTAATGCCGGCTTCAGTAGTGGGAGTTTTACAGAGTTGGAAAAAGAAATTTAAGAACCCTTTGGCTAAGGCAATTTGGAAGATGATTCCTTCGAGCTTGTGGTGGTGTTTGTGGAGGGAAAGGAATACCCGATGCTTTCAGAATTTTGCCAATTCTTCGGCTCATTTGCAAGATACTTTTCTTCTTTCCCTTTATTGTTGGGTTAATGCTGTACTGGGAGGGTCTTTTGTGGATTATTTTGATTTCGTTAGCTTTTTCATTTGTATGTTCTGAGTGAGATTAGTACAACCTTTGTACTGATCTCTCTCTTTTTCTTTTCTTTTTAATAATATTAGAGGTTATTCATAAAAAAAAATATTTTTGTGAAATAGCTGATTGCAGTCATGTAAGAAGGTAGTTGATATCAACTACCTCGCTTTTATGTTTTATCAGGAGAAGTTCTAATATTCAGTTGGTGCATTAATTGGGGGGGGGGGGAACTGACTATTTAAATTATTTGCTTTGTGACTCCCTCAACTAACTCTGTTGAACCCCCAAGGGCGATAGCTCAGTGGTTAGGAGGGACATCCTCCTTGGGGCTCAACATACCAAGTTCGAGTCTCAAGGGTGTGTGATGGATTTTCCCGTTGCTGGGCGAGTTCTTGACTGGACCGACCCCGGTTTATACTTCAGGGTTGGGCCAAACAGGTCCGGCTTTGGGTGATTTCCACGTTATCAAAAAAAAAAAAAACTAACTTTGTTGACACTAGGGCATCAGAACCGAATTGCTTTGTAATAGTGTTCTTGTATTTTGGATGGTCAAATATTGAACCAGCAAACTCTTTGCTTGAGTTGTTTGCAAAACGACATGCTGGAAAGTTTAATGAACTAGGTCAATCAATAGTAATTTATTACCAAGTTTTTAATTCTTGAGAACTAACTTTGTTATTAGATTTGCGATGAGAGTGGCTTCAGCTATTCACTCTCCTCCTAGATAATCTGACTGTGACCAAAGTCTGATAATTGTAACTAACTTTGTAATGAACTAATTTCACTGTTCCTAAGAAATTTAATAAACTAGGCCAAGCAATAGTAACTTTGTAATCAGATTTGCGATGAGATTGGCTTCAGCTATGCATTCTCCTCCTAGATAGTCTGTCCGTGACTCAAATTTGTAACCAAAGTCTGATAATTGTACCCAGATCAAGGAGGTAAACATATGGTGACAAATAATAGTGGGCTATGGGAAAAAATACTTGCACACCTCTAGAAAGAAAGAAAGCAACTGAAAGAAAGAAAGAAAGAAAAACTAACTGAAAAGTGGCTTCAACTATGCATTCTCCTCCTAGATAGTCTGTCCGTGACTCAAATTTGTAACCAAAGTTTGATAATTGTACCCAGATCAATGAGGTAAACATATGGTGACAAATAATAGTAGGCTATGGGAAAAAAGTACTTGCACACCTCTAGAAAGAAAGAAAGAAAACTAACTGAAAAAGGGCATTTTGGATGTTGCTCAATTCAAAAGACCTTGCATCACGAGCTTCTGCTAGCTGACTGGATGATGCTACCTGGCACACGACACGAAAGTTTTTGATCGGATATCGTGATTTTCGTTGGATGGCTTTTTTTCGTAGCTTAGCGAATGAAGCGAAATTGTTTCAGTTTTCGGTGAGTGCGTTTGGTCTGGTCACGTTAACTGAACATAGCCGAAATTCTCAGAGTGCCATTCGTTTTGGGAGATATGGGGTGGTATGGCTGGCGAACTTGTTTGGCAAAATGGTGCGGTCCCAGGTCCCTTGTGATTTTTCGGAGAGATTTAACGAGTCCTCTCGTGCCTTTCTAGCCCAGCTGTGTTCGAATAGGGGTGGTAGGTATGTTGCTCTTGCTGAGTTTGGGGAGAGACCCTGATGGGGGGCTGTGATGGTTCCGGAAGGGAAGGTGAGTGTTGGGTGGCAAGCCTTTGCGAGGACCTGTGAGGAGCTCATCTTGGTCATAGGTGAGCTTCAAAGTAAGAGGAAATGGTCGGCGGCTGTTTCGGTCAGAGAAGGTTGGTCTTTTGCTGATTCGGTGAAGGTTGGCTTGCCGGAGAAGAAGGCTGAGGAGGAGGGGGAGCTGCATAGGTTTTCGGCCGGTGTGGGCAGACAACAACAACAACTGGCGCATAGCTTTCCTTCGACGCAACATGCAGTCCCTGATAAGGAAGTTGTGCTTCCCCACGCTGCTAGCAAGCTGTGATGGGGGCTGAGGCCGACAGAGATCTCTGGCAGCACTTATTGTGTCTGCAAGCTGAGGTGGATTGGGTGATGGGGCAGGTCAAACACAAGCTGCAATTTTCAGAGCTCCGGTCCCAGCCCAACCCAAGCCCACGTCTGTGTTTTTACCTATGAGTTGTCGGGTATGTGGTTTTAAGTTGGCGGCCCAGCAAACACAGGTGAAGGGCCAACGACTTGGTATCGTCTTGGGTGAGGAGGCCCAGCAGTGTATTCTCGAGGAGGCCCAGCATGTTGGGGCTAGCTTTGGTCTTGGGCAGTCTGGGGTGGGCCTCTCCGCGGTGGGCTGTGGGTCGGGTCACCCGTCCAATCTGTTTACCCAACTAGCTGAGGTCGAGGAAGACATCACGACACCCTCCTCGCCTGGGCTGGGCGTCATCGGCCAGCTCCTTGCCGATGACGACGTAGGTGCCTCGGCGACGGGAGTCTCGTCTCCGGCGAACCGGAGGTGGGTGTTTTGGGCCTGTTCCTGATCGGGCGTCGCAGATTCGGCCTGAGTCACTCGCGAGGGATCTCTCTAGGCCCCGTGGGTCATTTGGGGGGTCGCCCTGTTGACGAGTGGGTTGTGGGTCTACCGTCTGTTGGTAGCTCAGCTCCAGGGGTTGAGGTTGGGGATGGGGGGCGTTGGTGATTTTCTATACCGAGGGTGTAGAGGCCTGTACTGTACCACTTCAGACAGTAAATCCAAGGGATGAAAGGGTACCTGGTGGGGGGTCGTTCGTCCCGTCTACGTGGGTGTTGGAGATGGTCTCGTCTTTTAGGCATCTGGTGGGGGTGTCTTGTGACGGATATGAAGCTGATCTATTACAACTCTTTGCTGCCTTGGAGATGGAAAGGGGGATGGGCAGAGACACGTCGGGCAGACCAAGTGGTAAGTTGCTTCGAGAATTAAAGTCTTTGAAGTGTTCTGTGAATTATGATGGGAGTTCGTCTGGCTCTCGGAGGGGTTGGAAGGTGGGGAGGGCTTTAGTTACTTCTTTATGAAGCCTCAGATTATTAGTTGGAATGTGAGGGGGTTGAATGATCGAGAGAAATGCAAGAGTATAGGGAATCTTTTACGAGGGTGGAAGGGTGATTTAGTGTCTTCAGGAAACTAAAGTAGCTGAGATATCTCATGCCATGGTGCGACGGTTGTGGTGTGGGCCCTATGTTAAATGTTGTCCTGACGCTGTTGGTGCTTCGGGTGGTATTATGTGCATGTGGGATACTCGTTCGTTGGAGTTGATTGAGTCTTGTGTGGGATCGTTTTCTGTTTCGTTAAGTTTTCGAAACGTGGAGGAAGGTATCCAGTGGCTCTTTTCGGGAGTTTATGGCCCTAATGATGGTTGCAGTAGGAAAACCTTATGGGATGAGTTGGTGGGGGTGCATACTTGGTGGAATTTACCTTGGTGTATTGGGGGCGACTTTAATGTGACTCATTTTCCTAGTGAGCGTTCGGGTGGCGGGAGCTCGAGGAGAGCCATGTTGGATTTTTCGGAGTTTGTGTCTGATCTTGGGTTGGTGGACCTCGACTTGGTTGGCGGTGTGTACACTTGGTCCAGTGGTAGATCTGCTTCGTCTTGGTTGAGGATTGACCGCTTCCTTGTGTGCCCGGCGTGGGAGTCGTTGTACCCTGGGCTCATTCAGAGAAGGTTGCCTTGTTTGTTCTCAGATCATTTCCTTATTTTGTTGGAAAGTGGTAGGTTTAGGGGGTAGAAGTCGTTTCGCTTCGAAAATATGTGGCTTAGGGTGGACGAGTTCGTGGAGTTGGTAAAGGAGTGGTGGCTTGGTTTTGACGTTGGGGGCTCTCCGAGCTTTGTGCTTCACTCTAAGCTGAAGGTGCTGAAATACAAACTTATGGAGTGGAATCGGGATGTCTTTGGAAATTTGAGTGTTCTAAAAGCGGCTCTTTTGCGCGAGCTTGAGTCTCTTGATGCCTTGGATGAGAGGGGTCACCTAGTTGGGGAGGGGAAGGTTAGGCGGTTGGAGGTCGCTCGGGAGTTGGAAAATATGATTTTATTAGAGGAGGTTAGCTTGAGGCAGAAGTCTAGGGCATTGTGGCTGAAGGAGGGGGATCGTTATACTAAGTTCTTTTACCGTATTGCTAATTCTAACCGGAGAGCGAATTGTATTTCTCGCTTGGAGGTGGAGGGAGAAGTGGTGGAGGATTCTGAAAGGATTGCTACGGAGATTGTGGATTATTTCTCCTCTCTATACGAGGAGCCTTTTCGATGGCGTCCTTCGGTGTACGGTCTTGTGTTTGATACCATTACGGGAGAGGATGCTGAATGGATCGAAAGACCCTTTGATGTGGAGGAGGTGTCTGAGGTGGTGCATAGTCTCAATGGGGAGAAGGCCTCGGGCCCGGATGGCTTCTCTTTGGCATTCTTTCACGCTTGTTGGGATTTTGTTAAGGATGATGTGATGAGATGTTTAATGAGTTCGCGAGAGATGGGAAGTTTGTTCGGAGCTTGAACTCCTCCTTCATTGTCCTTATTCCCAAGAAGCCGAGGGCTGTAGAGCTTAAAGATTTTCGCCCCATTAGTCTTGTGGGGAGTGTTTATAAGATTCTAGCCAAGGTGTTAGCTAATAGGTTGAAGTTGTGGATAAAATTATTTCCCCCTCTCAGAATGCCTTTGTTCGAGGGAGACAGATTTTGGACTCAGTGCTCATTGCCAATGAATGCATTGATTCCAGGTTGAGGTCGGGGGTGCCGGGGATGCTTTGTAAGCTGGATGTTCAGAAGGCCTATGATCATGTGAACTAGAAGTTTCTTTTATACCTTCGTCGTTGTGGCTTCGATGACAAATGGTGTCGTTGGATCTCCTTTTGTATCTCGACGGTGAAGTTATTCGTTATCATCAATGGAGGCCCGAATGGTTTTTTCAGTAGCTCACGGGGTTTAAGGCAAGGGGACCCTCTTTCTCCACTTCTGTTTGTGATTGTTATGGAAGCATTCAGCCGTATGATGGGAAAAATAGTGGAGCACGACGGTTTAGAGGGTTTTGTGGTCGGAGATGGTAGTTTGAGCATTTCTCACTTGCTTTTTGCTGATGATACCTTGGTGTTTTGTGGGGCAGAGGTGAGTCAACTATGGAGTCTCAGATGTCTCCTTTTGTGTTTTGAGGCGGTCTCGGGCCTTAGAATAAATTTGTCGAAGTCCGAGGTTATTCCTATTGGTGGTGTTACTTCAGTGCAGGAGTTGACATGTATTTTGGACTGTAGAGTGTCTTCCTTGCCGATGACATACTTTAGGCTTCTGTTGGGTGCTTGTTTTAAGAGTGTTCATATTTGGAATGAGATCCTTGAGCGGATGGAGCGCAGGTTGGCGGGATGACAGCGTATGTATTTTTCTAAGGGTGGTTGGCTTACTCTCATTAAGTCTACTCTCTCTTGCCTCCCCACCTATTTCCTCTCCTTGTTTCCTATCCCGGTTGTGGTCGCTAACCGGTTGGAGAAGCTTCAGAGGGACTTCCTTTGGGGTAGTGTTGGGGGTGTGCCTAAATATCATCTTGTGAAGTGGGAGTTGGTGTGTTCCCCATTCTCTAATGGGGGGTTAGGGCTCCGTAGCCTTAAGTTGTTCAACAGGGCTCTTCTGTGCAAATGGTTGTGGTGCTTTGCTCACGAGCGAGAGAGGCTTTGGAGGATCGTCATTGCGGCAAAATATGGGTGCACTGAGGGCTAGTGGAGTACTTGCCCAAACAGGGGGTCCTATGGTGTGAGTTTGTGGTGGTTCATCTCCAAGGGCTGGGCCGATTTTCATTTGCATATCAGGTACTCTGTGGGCAGTGGCTTGAGGATAAGCTTTTGGCACGAGTGGTGGTGTGGTGATTGACCTTTGTCTGTGGCCTTCCCGATTGTGTTTTTGTTGTCTAGGTGCAAGGAGGCTATGGTGGCGGAATGTTTGGAAGAAAGGGAGGGCATTGTCGTGTGGAATGTTCCCTTTGTGAGAGTTGCAAATGATTGGGAGGTACAAGAGTTTTCTGCCTTTTATTCTCTCTTGTACCGTGTGAAGATCCGGCGAGGGGAGGACGATCAGTTGTCTTGGCCTGGCTCCGCGAATGGTGTTTTTTTAGTAAAGCCCATGTATCATTTCTTTGCCCGAAGGAATAGCGTCGCTCTTCCTTGGAAAGGGGTGTGGAGGTCCCGATGCCCTTTGATGGTCTCCTTCTTCGTGTGGGAGGCCATGCACGGGAGAATTCTCAAGATTGACAATCTTCGGAGAAAAGGGGTCTACATGGCTGATTGGTGTTTTCTTTGCCGTGGAGATGAGGAGTCAGTTAACCATGTGCTTCTTCATTGTTCCTTGGCGCAAGGGCTGTGGAGTCATGTTCTTAGCTAGGGGTGGTCAACGGTAGTGTAGGTGACGGTTTGACAAAAACCGTCACGTCAATTGACAGAATCACATATTTGACACCGTCACCGCACCGCTAAGACACAATAACCGCTCTTGCCGGTGGCGGTATTAACGGTAACGGTTAGACGATAACCACTTAAACCGTGTGTGTTAGGCCAAAAAAATAATTTTTTTTTTTACATTTTTTTTACTGTTTTGGGCTCTTTTCCTTGGGATTTTTTGGACCATTAATTTCATTTGATATCCATATATAAGCTATAAATACAATCATTCAAATATTATAGCATATTTAAATTTTGCAACATAATATCATAATTAATAATCACATTAAATGGACAAATATCATAACCTATTTAAACATAATATCATAATCATTAATACTCATAACAAATATAATAAGTTGTCCAAAAGTCCAATATAATATCATATTCAAACATAAAGACTAAAGTCTAATAAAAGTGTCCAACAATGTGACATAAACCAACTAACATAATCCAACAAAAGCCCAATAAAAGTATGTCACATAATCAATAATCATCTAAAGTCTAAACTAGAGGTTGTTAGCGGTAATGTAGGTGACGGTTCTAAACTAGAGGTTGTTAGCGGTAATGTAGGTGACGGTTTGGCGAAAACCGTCACCGCAAATTGATGGAATCACATATTTGACACCGCCACTGCTACCGCACCGCTAAGGCACAATAACTGTTCTTACCGGTGACGGTTTAACCGTCACCGCCGGTGAAAATGAACACCCCTATTCTTAGTATCACAAACTTTCATTGGGTGATGCCGGAGAAGGTGGTGGATGTACCAACTTTCTAACCCCGTTGCTAAGGTTATTTGGAGAATGATTCCCTCGTGTGTTTGGTGGTGTCTTTGGAGGGAGCGAAACAATAGATGTTTTGAAGATGTCTAGTTGTCCCTAGTGAATTTGCAAGGGTTTATGTTGTTTTCCTTGTTTTGTTGGGCTAATGCGGTTTTAGGGGGCATTTTTGTTGACTTTGATGATTTCCTTAGTTTTGTTGCTTGTTTGTCTTAAGCGCTTTCGGTATAGTCCCTTGCACTGTTCCGCTTGATCTAATAAAATTTCCTTATAAAAAAAAAAAACTAACTGAAAAGTGGCTTCAGCCATGCATTCTCCTCCTAGATAGTCTGTCCGTGACTCAAATTTGTAACCGAAGTCTGATAATTGTACCCAGATCAACGAGGTAAACATATGGTGACAAATAATAGTGGGCTATGGGAAGCAAATATTCACACACCTCTAGAAAGAAAGAAAGCAACTGAAAGAAAGAAAGTAAGCTAGAAAGAAAGAAAACTAACTGAAAAGTCGTAGAGGAAAGCAGTGGATAAGATTCAAACATGTCTGGCTTCCTGTTCTCTACGAAAATGGATTGGCACTTGTAGCTTTTTTTGGGCATTGTCTATCGTCTGCAAAGTGGGTGCGGGTGTTTGCAATGCATTACTAAAAGCAGCTGGTGCTAAATTTCGGACAGGAGGTGCTAATTTAATGCTAATTTACTAGTAGTTGCATAATGAATCAAAACCTTACATTATGCCCCATTCATGTGGGGGAAGGTGGTGCCATTTGAGCTAATGATTATTGGTGCATAATCAAGGTATAAACTTGAAGCATTTTGTGGTATCTGAGCTTCTTCATGATCATTTGAAGTTTATATTACAACTAATGACTAAGCACAGACAAACATGCAGTTGCTTATGGCTTTCTCTCACCTTCTAGCCTTTCAACCATCTTATTTCTGGTGTGATTATTCTAGGTAGAGGGGATATTGCTACGAGCTGCAGATGAATTGCAGGCCCTTCAAGAAGAACGCAAGGTGCATATTGATTCTGAAATCCACGGTATTTGATTGTGTATTCCCCTTTTGTTACTTATTGCTATCTGCTGGGTTGTTCAGAAAGTTGATCCTCAGACAGCCGAAGCAATAGACCAATTTATATTGAAGCTGAAAGCTTGTGCAACTGGAGATTCATCCTTCACCTTTATCCTGGATGATCCTGCTGGAAACAGCTTCATTGAGAACCTGTAAGGCACAAGTTTATTGTATAGAAGACTGTAGAAGAAAGAGATTTTGATCGTTTTGTGATTTCTCTTGGGCTAAAAGAACTCAACTAACTTGCACTAAGGGCAGATCTGGGCCTTGATTGATTTTTCCTGTTTTATATGTTGAACCATATATATCCAGTTTTCGCCTAATGAGGATATGATTATGTATGAACAGGTTTGCCCCATCCCCGGACCCGTCCTTGATTATCAGGTTCTATGAGCGAACTCCAGAGCAACAAGCATCACTGGGGTATCTTGTGGACCCTTCCCAGTTGGGAGATCACGGTGAACAACCATCAACAGTGGGAATAAGTGGTGCTTCCGATAAAGTAAGAAGAGAACCACACGGATCGGTTGGAGCAACAGCTGCCCGTCGGGCCTTCGCTCAGAGTAATAGTGCAGAGATTGTGGAAACTGTGTTCCGATACTCTGCACCTGAAGAGGTAAGGCCATTACTAAAGTTTCACTATATTGATTTGAGCATCTTTATCTCAGTGGACTACAAAAATCTTATGTTTGCGTTACTTCTTGCCTGCTTTTGGGTGACAGGTGATGACTTTCCCTTCAACCTGTGGAGTTTGCACCAGCAGGTGTGAGACGCGAATGTTTGTTACCAGTATCCTTCTGACTTCATTTTTTACTTCCCTTGAAATTCCAGCCTTTTATTTTAATCAGTGGGCCCAAAAAAAATTCATAGAATAGAGAAAATGTTGAAGGGCCATCCTTTTGAGTGCTCTATTTCTTGTTATTTTCAAATTACCAGTTTCGTTGGGGTTTAGTGAGGAGTTTTTTGTTAATAAGAATGTGTGCGATTAGTGTAAAAGTGTGTGTCTCCACCTTTACGTAAAGGGTTTCTGAAGATAAATGTTTTAAGCTAGGGAAGTAAGTTCTTTAGAGAAAAGCTAGCAATTATGATTTTTTGTTGTGTGAAAAAGAGCTATTAGGTTGTTAGAGTTGTTAAAGATAAGTGATGCTTAAACTTGGGGATCTAGTGGAAGAATGATCCTACGTGGGGTAGATTTGAGATTGATTGTTGACTTGAGCTTTTGGGTCGAATGTCTAACGTGGAGCCCTTTATTTTTGCCACGTTTTTTTCCCTTTCTTGAACGCCACATGCTACAATCTTTGATTGTTGTCTCAGTCTCGGTTGGGTCATTAGGATTGTTTGTATCTGTTATAGTTTCGTTGGCCTTGGACCTGAGGAGTGTTAAACACATTTTTGAGGTTTGAGCTTGGTTGTGGTCTTTACAGTCGGGCCTCTTTCACCAAATAGTCTCTTGGCTTGGATGCTTAACAAATCACATAAGGATAATCTGGTTCACTCCTTCAGTTCACTTTAAATGTGCAACTTAACCTATCCTTTTTGGGTCGATTGTTTGTTTGAACATCGGAATAAAATTCGCTGGGCCTTAACAGTTATAACAGACATTCCCTACTTTCAAGAAGTAATTGTCATGGCATCCACTTGTGATGCTTGTGGTTACCGCAACTCTGAGGTTTGTAGTAGTTTGCCAATATTTTCTTTTCTCTTTTCCTTCCTCTGATTACAATCATGCTCTGTTGTGCAGTTGAAGCCTGGTGGGCGAATTCCTGAAAAAGGAAAGAAAATCTCTCTTACTGTGAAAAATGTGAATGATCTAAGCCGTGATGTAATAAAGGTTAGTATGATCTTTATTTGAATTTCACTATTCACCATAAAGAATGTGCAATTATGCCCTTGGGGATTTTATTTATGGAGTTTCATCTTTGGTATATAGCTGTAGCATCTTATCATAGACTAATGGCAAAGAGTTTGCAATGTAAATTAAAACAGTATATTGAAGGAAAAGGGAAAGACTTTGCATGAGAGGTGATATCAAGTGATTATAGGATGTAAGGTGTTTTAGACGTCCAGATAAAAAATCTATGGCCAGCAAAAATTTGGGATCTATCTCCGTAGATGAATGTTAATGTTTGCATTGGTCATGTTGAGAGTTTGAGACCTCTCTGTCTCATGAATAAGCTCACTCTAATCCTCAGTTTGGGACTGAATTCGGATTTTTTTGGGGCAGTAATTTGGATTTTCCTTGGGAGGTATTATCATCATCCTTTCAAACTGACCAAACTGGACTTATGCCATCTAATGTTTACAATGAATTGAATGCATAATCTTATCCCCTATTTTTTCCCCAGTGACTAGGAAAACTCATGGACCAAAATCTTCATACCTTGCTTGAGGGGACACCTGGTACCAGGTCCACACATTGTAATGGCGTCTAGTGTTAAGCGGCAAATGTACCTTAGTAACTAATCCCCCAGTTATTCGCTTGTTATTGCTTTCGTCATTCTTGGTCTCTTAGCATCCTAATGTTTCCATTTTTGGCACCCAAAATTACTGTCCAAGAAAGAGAAGTTTTCTTGACCAAATTTTCTTTTAATCCAAGAGGATCTGAAGAAATTAAAACAAAGATACTAGTCTGAAGGCACATGCAAATACATGGTGTTTCGTCCTTCATTGAAGGACTTGTCTGCACATGTAGGCACTTTCCCTCAGATAGGAGTTGGCGAGTCTTTATCCTAAGAATAGAGGTCGGTTATGTTTGTCGTCTAGACATTTATCCGCACCTGACATCCTTCCCTCGCGTAATGAAGATTGTCTGGCATCAGCTGTGGCATGCAGTGATAGTGCCAAGTTTTTTGTATCATGCTTTTGTGTGCATTAAGCTTGTGATAAGGCTGGTTTTCTTCACTTCAGAGATAGTTTTTCTGAAAATATGGCAGGTTTTGGATGACTTGTTGGAGAGTGAGTGCCTTAGTCAGAAGGAAGGCCTAAAGTTATAGTGATTATGGTAGTGAGGAGTGGTTTGAGGAATATGTGTTAGTGGAGTAGGGCCTTCAGACTGGATGGAAGATTATCATGATTTCCAACTGATTCAGTTGGTGGGACCTGGCTTAGACGGTTTTTGGTTGGAAACAGTAGGGCACAGGGCGATTTCTTTTCTATTTTCTTTTCTTTTTGTTTTTCTTCCAAGCGTTGGTGAAGTATATATTCCCTTCCTTTGATATAATTTACCTTTTTGTTTCTGACTAGTTCTAGTTATTTTCATGTGGACCTTTCTTATGTGCTTATTGGATACGGTACTGGTACCTCTGGTATCCTCTTTAATTACTTCACTTAAATGACTTAAATACTTCATTTTATGAATTGATCTATGTCCAGAAAGTATCTCTGTTATCATATGAATAGTGATAACTGTGAAATTCTGCCTTGAAAAGAAAGGGGAAAAAAAGGAGAGACTCAAACTTTCTTTCTTCCTTCTTTCCTTTCAATTGTTGATATTCTTCGCATTCATTTCCATGCGCAAGGATTTTTTTCTTAGTTTGTTAAACTGTATTGTTCTCTTGTAATTTAGGAGTGGGGTTTTGTAAAGCCGATATGAACAATCACAAAGGAGAAAATAATTCAAAATTTCTTGAATTTCCAAAAAGGATCGACTTAGCGGACCGTATTTTTTGTTATTAAAGCTTGGTTGAGTTGATTTAATTCTTGCTATATTTGATCATTCATTTGTTTGAACTGAGAGGGGGAAAACATAATTGTTTGTCCGTCTCCTTTTAGACTTGCTCGTATTTGGCCACATCGCATTTGTCTGACAAAAAGTAATTGGGTTGTATCAGTCAGATACTGCAAGTGTGAAGGTCCCGGAGATTGACTTGGAGCTGGCTAGTGGCACTCTTGGGGGAGTTGTTACAACCGTCGAAGGTTTGATTGCAAAAATTAGTGAAAGTGAGTGACACTTTTAATCATCTTTCCTTTGTGATTCTGTATATTCAATTGTCTTCCCTTTCTCATCCAATTAATTAGAGTATGAATGGTTCTTTATGCTAAAGTACTTCAAATATGACCTAGATAGTTGCCCTGTTACCAAGAATTCAGTCAACCCAAACTTTTTCTGATTTAGAATGTTTTTGTGTTGCTAATAACCTGCAGAGAGGAGAGAGAATGGTAGTCATGGGGGCTGTTTAATAAAAAAAAAAGTTTCTGGTAGGAGATTGAGGGAAATGACAATAGGGGTATCTGATGAGATATGTCTAAATTAATGAAGAATGCGAACAGAAACAGAAACAGAATTTCAGGTCTTCGAATACAAGAGAGCCAAGCATGACATGTCTTGGGCGTAATTTGCCTATATTTGCTGTTATGTCACAGTAGGTAACTTTCAGGTCAAATAATCTAGGCACTCAATTGTAAGAAGACGTGCTGTTGTTTAACTTTACTTGATGGAAAATAAGAATATTTTAAAAAATGTGGCATACGATAATGTACCTATCATCTCATGAAGTAAATTATATGCAAACAAATAGAGATTTTCCAGTCAATTTTTTCTGTTTGTACATTATTTGTACGTGTTATGTAACTGGAACCTGAAGATTGGTCTACCGGTTGTAAGCCTAGGAAAGCAAGAGCGGTCAAGCCAAAATTATTTTAATATCTGTGCTATAACAAAAGGCATGGATATATTGGCCCGTGATTGAGAAAATATTGTGTGATGTCTTGAAAGATTTAGTTCCAAATTTGGCTTCAGCCCCCCCTTTCTTTCTCCTCTCCTTTCCTCCTTTTTCTGTTTATGCATTATACATGCAGGTATGTATCTTTTAATGGATGTTCTATTTTTTTGAACCGTATTATATGTGCAGGTCTGGAGAGAGTGCATGGCTTTAGTTTTGGTGACAGTCTTGATGAAAATAAACGGAGCAAGTGGCAAGACTTCCAAGTGAGGCTAAAGAAGGTAATGGAGCATGGATTTGGCAGTAAATTCCATCTATGGAATAACAATCTAGACAGATGTTTTTTAATTGTGTTAAACCATCATATACATGACGCAAAGTGAAGAGTAACGGAGTTACCTGCTTGGGAAGTGAATTGCATGATGTTTCGTACTTCTGTAGTAAAAATCATGGCTGGGTTGGCTTTTGATGAATTGTGACAACTGGTTTTGACCTTGTCTCACTAATGCAAGCTCTATTATTTCAGCTTCTGAGTTTGGAAGAGCCTTGGACCTTGATACTAGATGATGCCTTGGCTAATTCTTTTGTTGCGCCTGTGACAGAAGACATCAGAGATGACCAGCAGTTTACATGTACGTTGTGATTCCTAAGAATTTTAGTCTATGCTGTTAGAACATCGTTTCACAATAGTAATTTTTACCCATCTAGGGATTCTTGTTTGAGGATAGTGCTTTTTATCGCACGGGGTCTCTTTTACAAGTTCAGTTCAGCCTCATCATGATCAAAATGCGGTCATGTGGAAAGCTGCATCTTCTTTTCTTGTTCAAAATTTTTTGGTACATAAGCCTAAGATATTTCACACTGCGATAATGTAGGGGTGGCAGTGAGTTGGGGGCTTCGGAATCTGGGTCCTATTTGCGTCCTCGTTATATTACTGGTTATAGATAGGTTCCACCTAGTTAGTCGTGGATTCTTTGTTCAATCCTCTGCTGTAATGTACGATATCTTATTGTTTTCTTTGGTATGATGTTATTAACTTGGTGGTCTCCAGTTGAGGAATATGAGAGGTCGTGGGAGCAGAATGAGGAACTGGGTCTGAATGATATTGACACGTCTTCAGCTGATGCTGCGTATGACTCAACTGATGCGAAAATGGGGGAGAAATGAGAAGTATAGTCTATATAGTTTTTGTTTTCCCCCCTTATTGTTTTCCTAATTGTAATTTTGAGCCAAAACGGGCAAAGGATGTGTGGGAACATTCATTTGAAGTTAGCACATTGAATAGCGGCTGTTGTCTATTTAGTATTTGTTTTCCCAATGTAAGCAGTGCCCTCTCGGATAATGGAGAGTTGAATTTTTGAGCCAGCATGCCGAGCAAGTACACAAATGAGCAACCATCATACCACTCTGCTCTATATGGAGCCATTGACAATGAAAATAAAGTCACAAGCAGAAAATATTATTCAATCGTGCACCAGTTTGTATAGAACTTGGTACACTCCAGGCGATACAACAGCAAAAAGCTTGAAGGTTCTTTTAGAACGTGCCGAGTTTTTCATAGGGGATTATTTAGAGATCACTGATCCCAGATGCTCCAGCGCCAAGCATTATAGAATTTAAAGGAGTCATATCTTAGAGCACAGCTCGCACTGAAAGTCCATGCTCCTGCGCTCGCATTACAACATCGGGGAAGGAGCGCAACTGACTCATTGAGACACTTCTTACAATCTGTGCTGGAAAGGTCTCTACAGCATTGGACCGACCCATAGAGTTTCTTCTTCCCGTACCCCAGTTCTGATGCTCCGGTAGCATACATTTGTTGGTCTGCAGAAGCTTGCTCGACGAGCTGGCTCAGCCAGTTTTCTCTCCTTTCGCTGAAAGTACGGGGAGGGGCGAGTTACATGGTTTTCGTTACGGATATAGTACCAAGTTTCGTGGTCGATTTGGCCAAAGAAATTCTTGTCAAGGTACTTCACCAGGCAGTACTCGGACCACCCGAATGCACCTTTACTGTACGGACAACTTGTGCGAGTTCCGTTGGTTACATTGGCAACGCAGTTCTTGCAGATTGCCTCAGAGAGGTCTCCAAGACACATGGCCAGCCCATAAGTTGTCTTCACCTTGGCCTTTGGTGCCAAGTGCAAAACCAGTGTGAGGAATTTCATTAGCGAGATAACTCGAAAGCTCTTTCAAATTTGTACCATAATCTTCATTGGCTGTGAAATTTTCAGGGGTTAAACACCGATGGATATCTCCAAAAACAGCTTGGAGGAGCAAAATAAAGCTTAAGAAGTAGACAGAAATGGAGGAAACCCTGGAGATAGACATCGTTAGATAGTACGGGGGTGAAGGTTTGAGGACTTCAGGGCTTTATATAGACTTATGGGTGTGAGAATTTTCAGAATCAAGTTGATATCATAATCTTAAAAAGAGTTTATTGTTGTTTTTCTCCTCCCCCATAAGCCAAGAACATTCACCAAGAGTTTCAATAAAGAAAGTGGCCGGCTTTCAGCGAAGATGATGACTAAGTTAAATCAATAGCTGCCTAGAGCCCGGCTAGAGGGGGCCAACATCTCTTGTTTGTCCCCTCCAATCGTTTGAAGAGACAAAAGTTGGCACTTGTTTCTTCGAGAGATAACAAAGATGCAGGCGTTCTTCCGCCCCTTAGACAAAGCATTGTCATTTTCTTGACTGAAGGGCAGCCCAATATAATCTGTGACCTTAAATCGTATTTGTTTTAATGTAATTTAATAATATTTAGATATTCATGCTGAACATAATTACCATGTCAGGTACTTATTTAAAAAGTATTCGTTTAGCTTCAATAAATATATGGCTAAAAGGGTTGTTCCATGTATCTTATATGAGTGTAGAGAGGTTGTAGAAGAGAATAAAACTCTTTTTTTTTTTTTTTTTTGTCGGAGTGGAATAAGACTTTTGAGATGAAAGTACTTCGATCGTTCCAATCCAAAAAATGTATTAATATGTAAGAAAAAAAAATATCGTGATAATTCTCTATAGTGACTTTGGTTGTGGCTTGCCAAGATGATAAGAAAGCCGTTAATTAAGCTCTTTTAACATTTTTTTCTAAATACACTTGTCGTCCCTCGATTATTGGAGTTATGACACTTTGCAGATTATTAATTTTGTTACCTCTCGTCTCTCAACTACCAATCATTTATACTTTACACCTCTAACTATTAATTTGGAAGAAAATTTTTATTTTTATTTGTAAAAAGATGATTTTACCCTCATAATTTTTTTATAATTTATTTTATGAGAGTAAATTCTTCATTTCACTAAATCAAAATAACAATTTTCTTCCAAATTAATGGTTGAGAATACAAAATGTAAACGCTGGGTAGTTAAGGGGCGAAATGTAACAAAATTAATAATTTGAGATGTAAAGTGCCAAAACCCCAAAGTCCGGGGCAAAAATATATTTTTCCCTTTCTTCAATTACGGCCCACGTTTAATGTTTTGATTCATTATTAGGCCTATACTCATGGAAGAATTCAAACGCGTCCTAGGTTCATGACTCCAAACAAAAAAATTATGATTTGATTAATTATTGCCTAATGTGGCTTCTAAAACGGATATTAATTCTCGTTAATTACATTAAAATGTGATATCAATGGTCCCAAAACATTTAATTTACCACCCAAATGATGGCTTTTATCGTTCACGAGGGCCTTCGGCAACCCCTAGGCTGCCTACCGCCCTTTTGCATATGTTGGCTATAAGGGAAACTGGACTGCCTCCATCAATAATCTCGCACTTGTTTTTGGCCTTTTTGTTCGAGGTGTTATAACTTCTAGACGCTAAAAATAAACAATTTTGATGTTAGATCTTACTACTGCTCCTATTCCCGTTGGTAAAAGGAACTTTCTGCATGCAATGTGCAATATTACTGAGAACCCTAAATTCTTAAAGGCAGGTAAATAGATCCATTTGCACGGAAGAAAAAAAAAAAGAAAAAAGAATCATTGGACGTCGTATGATGGGGAAAAACTCACTTGATCAATATGTACCAGGTGTTGCTTTGGGATCTATTTGTAACAATCCTACATTGGTTAGGAAAGTATCTATATGACTTTATATAAGTTTGGAGGTACCTCCACTTGACAAGCCGGTTTTTCAAGGTGTGAATCTCCAAGTTTATGTGAGTCAATTACAAATGGTATCAGAGCTGGTTGTGGGCTCTTGTGCTACCCCGCCGCCACGCCTATGGAGTGGCCGACCATGGATCCATGGTGCTTGACCAACGTGGGCGTTAGTCTTAAAAGGGTGGGGGTATGTAACAATCTCACATTGGTTAGGAAAATATCTATATGACTTTATATAAGCTTGGAGGCACCTCCACTTGGCAAGCCGGTTTTCCAAGGTGTGAATCTCCAAGCTTATGTGGGTCCATTACACTATTACATTAAAAGTTGGTGAAATTTTATCATAGAAACTGGAAAGCATCTGCATACAGTCAGAGAGATGATCTCATTTTTCTTCAAGAGCATATTAACAGAGAAATAACTTGTTCAATGATACGATTTTATGACAATGAAATCTTCAGTGTGTTTTTCACAGGTGTGGAAACTTATGGAGGGGGCAAGAAGACAAAAGATTGGAGAGAACCTGAACAAGCTCTACAAATTTGTTGCACTATAATGATTAATTATGATGTCTACGTTGCAGGATTTGGTTGAATCAGCCTGCATTGCACCTGGTGATGGATTTTAGGCTTGAAGCAATTGTTAGGCCGGAAGTGAGATTGAAATAGCTTCTTGCCCTGATTCATCTTCTTTCTTGTCCTCTCCTTTCTCTAGCAGGTACATTTTCTCCACCTCTGGTATAGCCTGCATGATGATCTGCAATTTGAAATTAAGCTCCTCTACCTTTTCCATGAGCCTGTCATTAGTAAACATCCCCAGAAAGACGCTCTGTATGGTTTCCCAGCTTTCCATTAAAGGTAAAGCAATAATTACTACAGAAGCAACGGTACCCCATGCTATAGCAATAACAGCCCAGAACGTAAAGTATCCAACGCTAAACTCCCCTGCATACATCAAGACCATGAATCTTATTTGACTAAACTGAGGTTAGCAGAAAAATCTTTAATCCACAAATTTATAGGTTTAGGTAGTCAATAAGACATCATAATCATGTGCAAATTAAAAATAACTTTTTTTTCCTGGCTTTTGAACGTCTGTCATCACAATGATGGGATCGTCCCAATATACTTGCCCAATTCAAAATTCATCTAACCCGTACAATACTGTAGAAGATCAATCTGGGCCACGAAACAATATTCGTACTTCGTTTTGCATACCATCTCTATTGGATTTAACAAAGGATGGGATCCTTTTTCCTTTTTAATTCAAGAAAGTGAGGTTCTTTTAAGTATATGATTCAGGTTTGATCACAATTTTTTCCTGTTCCCTCATAGTTAGCGACTCCTTCAAAAATGAATGGGGCGTTGACCTCTACTTTTAGAGGAATGATTATCAAAGTAAAAAATAGTGTTGATCATAGTTGTATGCATACTTACTTGCTGGAAGAGAGAGAAGAGGCCACAATATAACCATGACAATGGTAAAACCAATACCCCATTTTAGTATCCATGCTCTTGCACTCAACAATTTATGCGGCTTGAACTCTTCTTCTGGCAGCTCACTATTTTCCTTTTCAACAGTAGTGATTTGCTTAGTGGTATCCCAGTCATAGTTTTGAGGCCACAATAGGCTACACACAATGTGAACTGCTCCTCCAGTAAGGATGGAGACAAGGTTTCCAGCAAGCATTGGTGCATTTCGACCAGTCGTGTCAAGGTTTACCCGGCCATACTCAATGCTGGTTACTGATAACCAAGTGATAATTCCAAGAACACAGCCAGTTGTTGCTCCGAGGATTGCGCCAATTGCATTTGCTTTTCTCCATAGAAGCATAAATGCAATGGGAAGAACTGCTGAACCAATGAACACTCCCGTGGCGAGGTACATCCAACCCAATGAAACTCCAGCCTTGTTTAGCATTACTGCTAAGACTCCCATGAAACATCCAAAGGCTAGGATGACAGCTCTTGATACTTTGAGAATTTGTTCTCCGCTTGCGCTTGGATTTATGTAAGTACGGTAGATGTCATACGTGCATAATGAGGAAACTGCTATCAGCTCAGAGGAACCAGCAGATGTCACAGACCTGATCACCATGCGAGAGGATTAAAAAGATCGAAGCAGATGGCCAAAATGTTTGAGCGCACACAAAATTAAGGAATAGGATTTCAAGTTTGCAGAATCACACATATCTAGATTTTAGCTTTCTGAAACCTCAAGCATGCATAATAAACCTTGGCTGGAACACAGAATAAGATGAAAAGCTCTGTGAAATGCAGCAAATTTTTGTGAGACATGCTTGATTTCAACATTCCCAAAATTACCAAGCAAAAATGTGAACAAAACCCCTCAATTTTCGAGACTAAACTTCACAAAATTGGGAAGCTTTTCTGATAGCTTATTCTCGATATTGTGGGGGATTGTTTTGAACTGTCTTTTCAAGATAAGTAAACCACAAATGGATGGTTTAATTGCTTGATTGATGATATAATCTGTATATTTTTTCAGAGCTTGTACTTTTGCATCTAAACTCGAGTAAATTCTAACCGGGACTTACATGAAAAGCATAGTAAGCAGAAGGACAGATCCTCCTTTCCCCATCAAAGCTATAGCAGTTGCAGGAGGGACTAGTCCATGGCTTGCCTCACTTTCTGTTATTGGTAGATCAAGAGCTAGTGCTCCCAGACCTAGTGATGTCGCCAAGGAGAATGGCACCGCAAACCAGACTAGCCCACCCAACAAGTAGCCCTTATGTGTTGATGAGGGTCTTGCAGCGATGGCACTCACCCAATATCCCTGTAGTTCTTAAATTCGAAGAATTAGCATGCGCAATCAAATCATAGCCTAATTCAAAACTGGAAATGCAAGGGAAACAAATTTGTATCCAATTACTAGTCAAGCTTACGTTGTCAACAAACACAGTGCCAAAATTTCCCACGATGTTGATGATCCCAAAAACAAGCCCACCTGAACTCAACATTGTCAGGTAAGACCCATGGTAGTTCCCACTAACAGGACCACAAGATTGCCCCTGATGAGAAATCGGCTCCTGGCATATTCTTGATTTGCTTGATACCTCTATTAGACGGTTGTATACCACACTGGGGCTACCAAGCTGGCTACTAGCCGTGTAAACGAGGTACACAAAGATGACTAAAACAACATGCACTGAAACGAAGTACGCCAATCAAAGTAAAGTTCAAGTTAAAAAAGAAAATAAAAGAACAGTCAAACATTAGTGGGGAAACTTTCAAATACTTGAATAGACTACCTATAATAGAATGTATGTAGCTTGCCAAGAAGGTCGCTTTTAATCCTCCAGCCAGAGTGTAAACAATCACTCCAAGTGGGATCAGAAAGCTGGCAGCGTAAATGTTCACACCAGTAAGCGCATTTACAACAGCAGATCCGCCAAGGAGCAGCATGGCTGTTACAATGATATTTGTCAAGAAGCAGAACGCAAGGAAGACAATGTGTGCTGCAGTCCCCCAACTGGCATATACGACGGAACTTGTCATTACATAGGGTGGCAAAACCGCTAACGCGCAGACACATAACGAAAAAAAGGATCAACTGATAATACAGAACACTTTATGTTTCTGCAACATACCGAGCTTTTACTATTTCACAAACAGTATGAGCATTAGGCGCCTTTCTTTTGATCTCTATAGCCATTATACCGAACAGGAGCACCTGATTATCAAGCTTAAAAAAATCAATAATGAAACCCGTGATGCAAAGAACTAAAAAGAAAAGAATCAAAATCTTTCAAATGGTTCCCAGAGAAAAGAATCGCTTCAACGTGCCTGAATAGTAGCCCCACTAGCATACCAAAAAGGCCCGCTAACACCATACTCCCACGCAACATTTGAGCTTTGCAGGATTGTAGCAGCCCAAGTCCACTTAAAAAATTCACAACTTTAGAAGGTATGTTAGGTGAAAAGAGGTCCATTGAGAAAAAGGCCTGCAATTTGGAGAGCTTACCTGGGATACAATGACGCTAGCAATGAGACCTGTTTTAACATTTCTGCCTGCAGTGTTGAACCACTCTGATGTATGGCGGGACCCAACATATCGCTTCTCCAGCCATACCTAAACCAATTAAGTACATACTTAAGAACTCGTAGAATTGATCTCCAGAAAAAATGGAGGAAGACCAATAAGAATCACTTTAACATCGCCCACTGGGAGCAGTTTACGGAGTTACTGGTTAGTTCACGTTCTTAAAACAATACCCAAAACACTGATTCATCGACAATTATAAATCAGGGAAAGGACTTGGTACCATACCAGGAAAGAGGTAAAGATAGCGAAGAAGGCACCGAATCCAATAATAACGGAGTAGCCAACACCTTGATTGAGCACTGGCTTCCCACCAAAGAAACTGCTCTGTCTCTCGCACCCAGCTTGGGAAACATGGTAGTACTTGGCTGAGAACTCAAAAGGCGGACACTGTGACTGAGAGGTAGCCATAAAGAAGTCCGGAGGCAGCAGGCTGTCGCAAGTGATCGCGCTTTCGTTCAATGCTAATCCATGAACAACACATATATATTCACTCGGATTGCCAACAGGACTTTTGCGGGATGAAAAGTCAGAACAGCACGCTGAAGGAACAATTATTGTGAGATGGAAATTATAGTAATAGGTTTGATATTTTATATTTTATATTTACTCACGAGTTATAGTAAGTTTTATATTTTATACTTTAAACTAATATGTTTGATATATTGTATTCATCTAATTATCAATTTTTATATACTTTGTACTCTATTAAAATATTAGACTAAAATAATAATAATGATCTGACGTACTTGAAATATATTTTTATCGATTTATTAAATTTTAGAAGTATTATTATCGGAAGAATGGTGCAAAGTGCATAAATATTTGTAAGTAAAGGATGAAATGTGTCAGAGTGAATAGTTTAAGATGAAAAATATCTAACATTAATAGTTGAAGTGTGAAATGCGTTAAAACTGATAGTTTATAGTATAATGTGTCACAAACCTAATAATTTACGGGTGAAAGTGTATTTTTTTAAAATATTAATATATTTTAGTTTTAAATTATTTGTCTAACTTTTAAAATAAAAATAAACTAAAAGCTTGAAACTATAGCTAAGAGCCTAAGAATAAGAGTTGAGAAGGACAAAAAAAGATAATAAATCGTTGGTAAAAATAGAAAATATGAAATAATAATTTTTGTTCTTTATAGGAGAGGCTTTATTTATTTATTTTACTTAAAGGAAAATGCAATTACTTTGTACACACTAAGGCTGCGTTTGAGACATAAAATTTTAACATAATAAAATAATTACAATATAATATCTCTCTTCATCAAATCATTACTTTTCACTGTAATAAATATAAAAAATTAATTCAAATCATCTATTTTTTCATCAATTTCAATACCCTAAAATTTTAACCTCCCTAAAATTTCAACACTCAAACAGAGCCTAAGACAAATTACAAATTTTCAAATATGATTTCTAATTCATTAGCTGCATTTATGCTATTTTTAAGAGAGAGACAGAGAGAGATTGGCCGTGCAAGCAATAAACTGAAAGAAGTGCTATTGATATTTCTGTTTTAGTCAAACAAATAAAAATAAATATCTTATTAGAAAAAAAAATACTAACTGATAAGGATATAATAGTCTCTGTCCGACAATACTGTTCATGTCCAAAACTAACTTCCATGGATATAATATGAAGATATGTATTATACAAAATAATAAATTTATATATTTTAGTTAGAATTTGCTTAAACGCAACGCACGTGCTTAATTTGCAATATTGGACGAGGATGGGCCAAGACTTGGCCCGATATTACGCTGTTATAACAACAATATTGGAGGCCCGATCAAAGCTCGTTAGTTTTTTTTAGTTTTGGGCCCAGGCATCCACATCACTTCAACCCCCCTTACACAGCTTAGAAGTCATGGTTCTCTAATCTCCTCTCCCCACCTTGTAGAGGCAAAAGTCATTGAAAGATCTTTTTAGTGTAATATTTTATAATATATGGTAGTGCAGTGCCTTTATTGCATATACTCCTTGCGGGAGGATTATAATATTTTATAATCTTTATCTTTTCAGCAAGGGAGGGGGGGGGGGGGGGAGATTAAAGGGTTGAAATCATTAGAACAAACCTAGAAGGGCCCACGAACAACTTGCTAAGCACATGTGATGTGGAAGGTTCGCAAACACTCCTGAAACAAGAGGTGTGGAGCCATAACTTGATGACAGCCCCACTAGAATGGTAGTGTGTTTATTTGACTTGCAACTATATCTCCTTATTTTTGTTTTCGTGTTCATTTAAGATATCTTCTTTTAAAAAATTAAAAAATTTGGACTTTAATTAGCCTCCTTATTCCTTCTCACCCTTGACACAACCTAGAGGTTATTGGTTCTAATCTCCCCTTCTCTTCCCATTTAGAGTCAAACTCAAAACAAATGAGAGTAAGGATATATCTTTAATGTTTGTGTATATGTTTACTTTGAAAGGTAGTGCATTTACTGCGCATATTTATCTCAAGAGGAAGATTATTTTAATGAGGGAGTTCCTTTTTAAGTGAAAAAACTAATCTTTTGGGAGCTAACTCAAGGGATTTTTGTCTCGTAATTGTTCGGTTTGTGTATGATGAGGGACTACAAAGATTCCGAAATTAGTCAAGGTGCGTGTAAACTGGTCTGAACATTCGAATAGAAAAAAGCGAGAGGAAAGAGACAAGTGTTGAGATCACTATTTGAGCGAAAACCATGATAGCACTGTTACCTAATAGAGAATCCCACAAGGCCTAAACAAGTATATATATATAGAAAGTTAGCAAAATGCAGTCAATATATATTGATTTTTCACTATATTTGTATCATTTCTTATACTTTTCTCATCGATAGGAATCACTGTCTTAGTTTTTTAATGTTGAACCCTAGCCTCCGCATTCCTTCACCCTTGATTCAATTAGAGGTCACTAATATTGGTTCTAATGATCTCCTCTTCTCTTTAAAGTCAAACTCATTCTTTTTATTTTTTTTAAAAAGGCAATGTCATAGTGTTAATTAATAGCTATGTTTATTTGGGTAGGTAGTGCGTAGAGTACTATGGTATTTATCTATTTTGAAGGAAGATTATATTTATTAAGGCGTTGACTTGTAACAATCTTATCCTTTTATTATCTCATATATATTCAGTTTCTTATTGGTAGCGGCCTCCTCCTTAGACAAAATATTCAGAGTACTATCACAATTAATGGAATTAGTTTAGTGATAGGAATTAAACTTCTGATCAGGTGGTTCGGTTACTGTACTAAACACTATTGTACCGAGCATACTGAGCGACAACTGAGTTTAAAAGTTGAAAATCCGACGACTATGATTAAACACATTATTTAAAATATTTTAATTAATATGACTCGATCTGGATCTTTGAATTTTGAAGTTTTTAATTTTAATCGCCGCTCAGCATACTCAGTACAATACTGCTTAACACAATAACCAGACTCGGATTGACAGAGGTTAATTAAAGGAATTAATGAGACATATTGCAAGGAAAATAACATTCAATTGATTGAAAAGAGCATAAGCAAAGCTTATATATATATATATCCTTTTGTTTTTGGCACTTTGCTAAATATGGTCCCCCTCGAAGAAATTCCAAGTCGACAGCTAATTGTTCCAGCCCCATAAAGTCGTCCTTCATGCTCTGCTTCATTTCACGTCGTGCGTGCATGTGGTCCCGGCCAATTGATTATCTTTCCCTGAAGAAATGTGAGCAAAAGATCGAGTTGAGGAAGATCAAGAGATCACCTCGCAGAGTCTACGGACAGACTACAGAGAGGAGATCAGAATTATGGGAATTGTCGTAATTCTCATTCAATAATTGAAAATAATGATTCTGTACAGAGGTACGTACATTCCTAGCTAGGCGCGGCTTGGCGGCCTGTAGTAGATATCTGGTTCGCCGCTTTCGTATAGAAATGCAGTAGGATCAGGAGAAGCAATTACAGCACCCACCATCGATCCCTGGGAGAAATCACAAGAATGAAAATCAACAAGTCAGTTCGAAGTTATGGAATCAGGGAAAAAGGTCGTGCATGATAAAAAAGAAAAACGAGATATTCAACAGAAATATAACAGAACCAAACCGCGCGCGTGTATATATTCCTTTGGTATCTACTTCATCACCCTTTCATAGAAATTAAGCGTTTGCCTGGGGAAGAAAATAAGGTCTGACATGGGAGACGAGAGAATGTCAACCTAGCCAAGTTGACTTGCCTGGAACCAGAATAAGGTTCTTCCAAAGAGACGTACGTACATCCATTTGAAGATCTTGACCTCTTGAAAAGGACGAGGCAAGTCATTCTTGGCTATCAAACAAGACTCTTGTCCACATGTAAGACCTCTCTTCCTCTCAAAATGCATGCTTCATGGGGATGCATGCATATATGCCTTTCCTTTGCACCACGCGCAGTTGCTTGTCACTGTACACCAAGACGATCGAGGAGGAGCGGTTGTTGTGCCGCACGTAAGGAAAGAAGGCCTAGCATGAGACACAAGAGCATGTCTGGTAGACAAGAAGACATGCCTGGGAAGCTGACAAGTGTTTTATACCAGCTGGGTTATGCTTAAAGCCTCTTGTGAGGGGCAGGCAAGTCATTCTTGGCTATCAAACAAGACCCTTGTATTCATGTTAGACCTCTCTCCCTCTTGAGTACTCCATGCTCCATTTGAGATGCCAGTAACATATTGTGTAGTCTCTATTTATAGCCTATGAAGGACTAGCTAGTTAGAGATTAGAATCAGATCCGCACAATATTATCTGAATCCTCTTGAGCCCATGCTCCATAGATTTCTTTTACACTTTCTTTTATTGGACGAATTCCTTCACTTTCTTAGACCTTTCAAGTGTAACTTCCCATAGTGGAATATATTCTAGTAAGTTGCAGAGACCCTAATATCTAATTTGCAACTTGTACTGAATTCCTCATGATGCTTAGTTCCTTCAATATTGGATGTATGGCTGGTATGCTTACATTGGCTGCATTATTTTTCGAAGGTGGGGTTAGATACAGCTCAACTGAGTCGAGCTCAGCTTAATTACTAAATAGCTTTAAATTTCCAATTAAGTCAAGGTGATCATGTTTCAGGACCTCAGAGTTTGCATATAGTTCCTTGTTAAACTATAGCAACTTCCTTTTAAAAAAGAAAAGAAAAGAAAAGAACCTAATAATATTCAAGCATCTGATCAACAAAATAAGCTTGATGTCCCAAGCCATACCCAACACTATTTTAAAATCAAATTCAACAGATATTGATGTCATTGAATTGATGATTACGTAGGTCTATATATAGAGAGAGAGAGAGAGACACCGATCGACCTAGACTTGGCCAAGACAGATCAATCTCAACAAATGCCGTAGATGGATATAATGTCAACCTCCATTAACATGAAGCAAAGCCCGCAAACACTTCTTGGCTTAGGGTTCATATATCATGACGCGAGTGTTACTTTTCTCTTCACTCTATCCTCATATATGCATGTATGGCCTCTCTGACCTCGATCGTTTTCTTGTGGAGTAATTTCTCTAACCTTCAGAAAGCTTTACAATCCGATAGCTTTTGACCTCATAGAAAAAGAATGGAAGCAAAGAATATGATGGATAAAGATTCTCCAGCATTTGACATTTGGAGTTCATTGCAAATACTTTGTTGATAGAACCTGGATCAAGTTGTTTCTCCTACATTTTTTTTCTTATCCTCCACCGTGTGGGCGCGGCGCACCTGGTCCCAACAGTAGCAAATTTCCATTTGATGTGCAACCAAACAAGTCAACCCCTGAGGCCACTAACTAAAGATTTCATTCTGATTGACTTTGTGTTCTAAGCTCACAACAGGCATTCGAGTACCCCTTGGTCTTCCATTCTTAATTAATACGTTTGGGAAGCAGTTTTGTTTGTATTTAATCTAAAATTATATATACCGAATGAGGCAATTTCATTCTCTTCTATGCCATTACTGCTGATTGATTAAATGCGCCCATAACTGAACCATCTACAGTGCGGGCACTCGAGAGGTGCTTTTAACTTCATTAAATGTGCCCATATCTCTCCGTCAGAAACAGCCGCCAACGACGCAGAAGTGCCTTGGAAATGAGGACTATGGGAACTCACATCGGCTGCATCGCAGTTGTCAGGCGGCGCCATGAAAAGCCCAAACAACTTTTGCCTTTGCATGACACCCACATCTCCCGGAGCTTTACGCACCTCTCGAGTGTCCGCCACCTTCTTCTCCGGCAAACCAGACTGCACCATCTCAGCGAATGAGATACCTTTCTTAATCGTAGAAACCACAGGCTCCGCCCGCTTGCGGCGTAGCTCGCCAATGACCGAGATAAGCTCTTCACAGATCGTAACAAAAGACTTCCACCCAACGCTGGACGGCCCTCCGGAATCATCACAACCCCACGACGGCGTCTCTCCCCAAATTCTACCAGAGCTACGTACCTCCCACTCTTATTCGAGCATCGCTGGGCAAGGAATGCACGTGAGTCGTTAAACTTCTCGGAGAAATCCTTGGAATTCTCGGACTCCACAAGTTTTCCAAAAATGTTTGCCAACCAAACCACCCCATATCTTCCAACGCGAATAGAGCTCTGGACCTGTCTGCTTCGCTCAGTCACAGTGACAAGACCAAACGAATTCACTGAGAATTGAAACGTCTTAGCCTCAATAACCAAACTACGAAAGAATGCCATCTCTCCGTTGCAAGGGATTACTGGATTCAACTCTTACCATCCCATAAACTGCAGTAGTAAACAAAACCAAGACAAGTAAATACAGCCAAAACAAGGAAAATGCACATTTAGATTGAGTACAAATACCAAATAAAGTAATTTATCATCAAAACTGAGATATGTCAGCCGGTCGTTTAAGGATGAGCCAAACCAAACACAAACAAGAGTGACAGTAGCAAACAAAACCAAGGCAAGTAAATACAGCCAAAATAAGGAAAGTGTGCCTATTTTCACATTTAGAACAAGCGAAAATAACAATAAAGTAATTTATCATGGGAACTGAACTATGTCAGGCAGTCATTTAAAGAGGAGCCAAAGCAAACGCGGACAAGACATACAAGAGAGACTAATAATGAAGCATCTACTAACTTAAACACTAAACAATCCTAATTTATGAATCTTACATGGACCCCAGTTTCATTGTCTCAATTGAGCTTTATCCTCCTTTCAGAGACAACGGGGACTATAATACTCATATGCAGAAACCACAGGGGGCTTATCGCTAGCAGTTATATTGCCCAATTACTATTGAGATCACCATCTTGCTCGACACTCTCAAGTGCACATCAAGGAGTACTATATAAATGTTACTCTCACATAAAAGTTTGGAGGCAATGATGGCTAAGTGCATGATTTTCAAAACAATCTTACCTTGGGAACCAGAGTTAAGTACCTTGTGTAGGGGTTCAAGGAGTTGTTTTATAAAAAAGTGAGGACAGGTATAAGTTATAAAATGTATCACGACGATTTAATAATGGGAGGGCCCTCCGAAAGGACATTGGTAGATAGATACCGATGGCTTCCTTCCACCACTCTCCCACAATTGTTTTGCCAAGGGTTCTGCATGAGATGGCAACTCCTGAGCCCCATGAGAGGAAAGGGTGAGGTGAAGGATCAATATCGTCCAGGTGCCCAAGTTGTGTAAATACCAACAAATTAAGACATCAATAATAACAAATATTCTCCTCCAGCTATACTTTGGGATGTGAATACTAGATGGTAGAATGAGGCAAGGCAAAGGTGGCAACATTTAATCCATCCTGTTAACCCCACATGGTCCGAACCTGTATGTCAACCCTAACCCCACCAAAAGTATTTAGGGTGAGCCTATCATTGAAAATTCAGAACCACTAATAAATGGGTTTGGATACAATTTGAAAGGAGGGATTCAATTTTCCTGGCCGTTGCTAATCTATATTAGGAATTAAGTTGATTTCCTTGTGGAAAAAAACAACTTCATAACTAAGAGTTTTGTGTGTAAATCGCCATTACCTATACAGCTCATTGTCTTATGTGTTACATTTTGCTAACTCTAATCGGCGAAATAATTCCATTTCTAGCTTGGAGTTGGAGGGGGAGATGGCGGAGGACCCGTCTATCATTTCAGGAGCGATTGTTGATTATTACGCTTCGTTGTAATTTCAGGAGCGATTGTTGATTATTACGCTTCGTTGTAATTTCAGGAGCTATTGTTGATTATTACGCTTCGTTGTATCAGGAGCCTTTCGGTTGGCGCCCGTTGTTGGACGGGTTGGAGTTCGATAAGATCCTGGAGGTGGCGGCTGAGTACATCGATAGGCCGTTCGAGGTGGAGGAGGTGACAAGTGTGGTGAATAGCATGAATGGGGATAAGGCGCCGGGCCCGGATGGCTTCTCCTTAGCCTTTTTCAAATCTTGTTGGGATGTGGTGAAAAGGGATGTGTTGTTGGTGTTTGATGCATTTGCGACTGGGGGGAAGTTTGTTAGGAGCTTGAATTCTACTTTTATTGTCCTGATACCTAAGAAACCGGGCGCGGTTAATCTTAAGGATTTCAGGCCTATTAGTCTTGTGGGAGGTGTGTACAAAATTTTAGCTAAGGTTTTAGCTAACAGATTGAAGAGCGTTCTTGACAAGATTATCTCTCCTTCTCAAAATGCTTTTGTGAAGGGAAGACAAATTTTGGACTCTATGCTTGTGGCCAATGAATGTATCGACTCTAGGTTGAGGTCGGGTGAACCGGGTATGCTTTGCAAGCTGAATGTGCAGAAGGCCTATGATCATGTGAATTAGAATTTCCTTATGTACCTTTTGCGGAGATGTGGGTTTAGTGAGAGATGGTGTAGGTGGATTTTCTTCTGCATTTCGACGATTAAGTTTTCGGTGCTCCTTAATGGATCTCCTCATGGATTCTTCAGTAGCTCCCGCGGTTTACGCCAAGGGGATCCTCTTTCTCCGTTGTTGTTCGTTATTGTGATGGAGGCTTTTAGTCATATGATGGAGGCAGTTGTGGTGCACGGAGGGCTACGAGGTTTTACAGTTGAAGGGGTGTCCACTGAGGGGGTTGCTATTTCACATCTTCTTTTTGCTGATGATACTCTAGTGTTGTGTGGGGCGGATGATGAGCAGTTTCGGAATCTCAGATGTCTTCTCTTATGCTTCGAGGCGGTTTCGAGCTTAAAGATTAATCTCTCTAAGTCCGAGGTCATCCATATTGGTAAGGTGGAGAATGTCCAGGAGTTGGCGGCTATCTTAGGGTGCGGTGTCTCTTCCTTGCCTATTACGTACCTTGGCCTACCTTTGGGTGCCTCCTTAAAAAACATTCACATTTGGGATGGGATCATTGAGAGGATGAAACGTCGGTTGGTGGGCTGGAAGCGCATGTACCTCTCTAAGGGTGGCAGGTTAACTCTTATCGAATCTACTCTTTCGAGTTTACCTTCATATTTCCTCTCTTTGTTCCCTATCCCGGCAGGAGTAGCAAGTAGGTTGGAGAAACTTCAACGGGACTTCCTTTGGGGAAGTGATGCTGAGGTTCATAAGCTCCATCTCGTGAAGTGGAATACGGTGTGTTCTCCATTGTATGTCGGAGGGTTGGGCATTCGCAATATTCGGTTGTTTAATACGGCGTTATTAAGCAAATGGTTATGGAGGTTTGCTATGGAAAGGGATAGATTGTGGAGGAGGGTAATTGCTGATAAATATGGTTGCATGATTGGAGATTGGCATACTTCTGTTGGTCGTGGCCCTTATGGGGTTAGCTTGTGGAGGTTCATTAGTAAAGGTTGGGATGCCTTCAGTAAGCACATTCGGTTCAAGGTGGGGAGTGGTGCCCAGATTAGTTTCGGCATGATGTTTGGTGTGGTGAGCAACCCTTGAGTATCACTTTCCCTATGGTTTATTCCGTATCTCATTGTAAGGAGGCTATGGTGGCAGAATCTCTGATTGAGGATGGTGGGGATGTCACTTGGAATGTTCCGTTCTCTAGAGCTGCTAATGACTGGGAGTTTGAGGAGTTTGAGGCTTTCTTTGCCTTAGTTTACGGGGCTATCATTAGTCGCGGGGAGGAGGACGTGCTTGAATGGACGGGCTCTAAGGAGGGCAAGTTTTCTGTTAAATCAATGTATGATGTGCTTAGAAGAGGGGGTGATCCCTCTTTCCCGTGGAATGATGTTTGGCGATCGTTGTGCCCTATGAGGGTTGCTTTCTTTGTGTGGGAGGCAGCTCTTGGTAGGAGCTTAACTTCTGATAACCTTCGTCGTAGAGGTTTCATCATTGCTGATTGGTGTTTCTTATGCCGTTGTAGTGGGGAATCAGTTAATCATGTTTTGTTGCATTGCCCCTATGCTTGTGAGCTTTGGTCCCATGTGCTTAATATTCTGAATCTTCAATGGGTTATGCCAGAGACGGTGGAAGAGATGCTGAGGTGTTGGAAGAGAAGACTAAGAAACCCCTTTGTGCAGGCTATTTGGTGGATGATTCCTCATTGTATCTGGTGGTGTCTTTGGCGTGAGCGTAATAGAAGATGTTTTGAGGATTGTTCTTTGTCCTCGGATAGGTTGCAGGGTGTCTTTCTTTCTTTGCTGTTCGCTTGGGGAAACTCGATGCTTGGTTGCCCCTTTCTTGATTTTGTTGATTTTGCTTCTTTTCTTGCTTGTTTAGAATAGTGTTTCCGGTATAGTCTTTGTACTGTATACATTTTTCTAATGAGATTGACTTGCTTATAAAAAAAAAATATATATTGAATGGTCGTACTTTCTCTCTATGAATTTCAGTTCTCGTCTGGGCAATTACTGCCAATTGTCTTTCTTTCTCTGGTTCAGTTTAGGATGATAAAATTAATACTCTGCCACATCCTAAACCATCTGGCCAAACATAGCAAACTTGAACTGCTTGACATGGATTGACAAAATAATCATTCTTTAACCAATTTGTTGAATGGACTCGGTAAATTTACAAATGGTTATAGGTCAATGCAACCCAACCCTCCCCCAACTTTTAACCACCCTAATCTTAAGATTGCAAAATATTTTCAATTTTTACAAGATACTAGACAGCAGTACTGGTATTATTCTTATGTGCCAATGGTTGTACGCATGTGCATTATTAACCTACTAATACCCTTTGGAGCCTCAATTTTCTGGTGGAACAAACTGCACAGCCATTGGAAGCCCATCTACTTGGCATACAAGACACATACAAAGAGAATAATATGAAACCGCCAATCTTTGTGCTGCTTGTACTGCTATTGTCATCTTTGAATAGAATGCCATAAGGCTCTCCGGTAAGGTTAGAGAGAAAATTTCATGAAGTTTGTACCTGAATTTTACCATTTGCTAGAAATAAAATAGAAAAAAAGAGTCCCTCCTCAATATCTACTTTGAAGAACACCAAGATGATAAGACCATTCTAGACCACCAAGGTGTCCAATGTCGTTATAGATTTCATACCAGCGCATAGATCATTGCTCTTTAGCAACCACCTAGATGGAGCTCATCACAGAATGAATCACCTCCTAGTTGTCTAGTTTCAGAACATGGCAAATCTTTCCATCTGCCCCAAGATCGATTTGCCAGTGTTCTTAAATAATCTAAAAATTCATGAACACAAATTTCATTATCTCTAGGCTATATTTATCTTAACAAAAAAAGTTAACAGTTCTTTTGTCTTTCATTTTCTATACATAGAAGAAGTCTGATCTTCGGTACACTATGAAAGCAAATGCAACCAAGAAATTAATACAATCGCTTGAAGATACGCAAAAAATCTGCCAAAAACAGCAAAGGGAACCAAGAGAAAACAAATGGCATGTGTTAAAGATAATATTCTGCCCAAACAAGGAAAGCATATAAATCATTGTAGTTTATGATTGACTAAACAAACCAAGTAAATTTATCCAATATTTGAAGCCGCATAGAAAACCCATCAAAAGTCATGAAATTTAGTACCTATCAAGTTTAGACCTTGACCAAATACTTGTGCAGTTAGTTCCATTGTTTCAATGTTTATCAGGAGTATAAGTCAAAGCTAGTACAAAATAGAAATAAGATAAATTTTGGAACTTTTGGCATTGTCTACATACTGAGGTTGTCCACACAAAACAAATATAATTGTACTCGAACTTTATTTAGTCACGCAAATGTCATATTTAGAGCATATCCATAGATATGTCCACATCTCATTAACTCAAAATGGATTGGGAAAAAAGTGCAGCTTTTAGTGCTTTTTGTTATCACAAAAAAAAAACACGGGACCGGACTGCAAATTTTTTTCTATCGAAAAGTACGAATAACTTTTAAGAAAAAAGGAAAAAAGTCAAAGGGTGCAACTTCAGTAGATGGGTGGTATATGAGATAATGCACAAGAAAAAACTGACGATATTTTGAGGTCTAGAGTTGTGTCCTAAATTGATTTAAGACAAACTTGCATTTCCACCTAGCCTTCCAGGAAATGATTGGCAATAGTGCAATCTGCTCACAAATTTACAGCCGTAGTTGGTTTTCTTACCATTCCCATTGTAAAAAATATATCCTAACAAGATGAGTACGGAAAATGTACAGGTTGCAGACAATTTTAGATTGTGTATGAAAATCAATTAAATAAAAAAGACAGAAAGAGCTTAAGCATTTACCTCAGTCTCGCATTTAACACCTCTTCTTGGCTTGCTATCTCTACAAATGAAGAAAAGATGGGAACAAAAGTAAGTGCTTGAAAGTAATGTACTTTATCAACTCTATGATATTTGCAAAGTCTGTTCGCTCAATTATTAGAAACCAAAATTTTCTCATCATGTAACATCAAAATGTCCCCATTGCCTAGCAACCCTAATATCATAGACTTAGAATAGGGTCTTCTATATGAATATATACTGTCAGCCTTAATGGTGCATTCCTTAGTCCAAGATGCTTGGACACCATAGCTCATCATTACCCAAAAGTCAAAGCACCCAGCATCGACACGAACTTCACCAATTGCGAGACAGCCTCTCAAAATTCCCAGGCTCATCCTTAGCGGCTTGTACTTGTTTTCAGATGATTCAAACTGGAGAGGTGGTGGAACAGGAAGGAATTGCTTATTCTCGACGTAGAAGGAACATAAAAATACTGATCCTTCATGGCTCCACAGAACCAATGAATAAATCCATTCAGAAAAATAGTCCCATTCACCGTACCACAAAAAGCCCTCCTAACCAGAACAGGCCTCCAAGCCCCCTCCACTCAAGGGTATACACATTGGCCGACGTGAGCACATGAGGTTTACTCTCCCTGTTCCCAAACATGACCACCTTGAACTCCCGTGACCTGGGACAGAACCCAAGCCGCGGAAACGAAAAAGGCGTTAAGCTGGTCGCAGAGAACCTAACAATAACATACTCCCCAGTTACCAGATTGCATATGTACAATAAGTACGGGCTTTCCATTGACCGGGTCCGGGACTGCCAAATCAATTTCCATGACTCGCATAATAGTATCAACCCATTGCAAGAATCCACCAGTTCAAGCTTTAGTTCACTCTGAATATTAAAGTGTGATCCAGTGGAAAACTTCACTCTACTCCTATAGTGACTTATATTACTAGTATTACTATTACCAGAGGCCTCAAGATCGACGGCGTAGAGGTATTGTCTATGGCCGTCACTTAGAGGTCAGGATAATGCTTGGGGGGGGTGCTCTTGTGGGATAAAATTGAGCAAATTGAGGCTCTAAGAGAAGTTTGAGCCATGTTTTTGACACGCACCTACAGCTATATATAGTTTTGAGGGGCAGTCAGGAGAGAATGTCTGTGAGAACAGGCTGGGGAAGCCGCGAGATATAGCTGGGGGCAGTTTGTGCCACTTCTTCTTCCTCTAGTACATCACTCTTATCCCTCCTCTTGTCCTTGTTGGCGCTGCTGGAATAGGCCTGTGTTCCTCTTTTGCTTCTTCTTCCCACGGCGGAGGACTTCCTTTGGGTTAGGGACAGACGAAGAGAGGGATTCAGAATCGGAGTAACACACGAGGTAATGAAAAGGCAGCGGAAGCTCGCCCAAGAGGACAAGAAGAGCAACTGAACCACTGAGGTCAGGCACACGACAACTCAATCTCAGCCTGTTACCTGCCATATTTTGTGCGAACTGCGAAGTGTTGAAATGTGGCCTTGCTCCAAGCATTGAATTAGAGCTTGTACATACCACGTTCCAACTGGCTTGAATTGGTTGATCATCCAAATACATACAATTGAAATAACAACCATGAATGTTGTCAGCAAAAATAGAAATGATTGAAAATTTCTGCCTATGCCTAAAAGGAAAAGATCAACTCCATGAAAGACAGACCGATATGTATAACGAACTACTGCTAATCAATCATATTTGGGAACTCCTTAAACATTAGTTTGGAATTAACTTCAATCTACCCTGATGGAGAACACGGTGACATATTCCACTTAGAGATTAAATGAGAACAATAAAATAATAGTCGGAATCCCAATAAAGCAATGCTCAATGTATTAGGAGTCCCAATGACAATAACAGTGGGCCAACGTCCTTAACCTCATCCTACCCCAAGAAGATTCACATGAAAATTAATCTAGCGCGGGAAAAGTCTCAGTCAAATCTGTCAAAGGACTGACCATTGAGAACTAGGCATCCAAGCTAGGGCCTTTGACACCCCTATCATGAGTTCCACCACTCCCCCTCTGGGGGTCCACACATGAAAAAAATAAAGAAGTCTAAAGAAGCGTACACTTGTACGGAGAAACCATATCGAGCCTAAGCGATAAAAGGTGTGTTGACTAACAATATTACAGACCACCGTGATCAAGACTCTCAGGTGGACATCAATGTGTATGTTGTAGATGTTGTTCTCCCATACAAGTTTGGAGGCAATGACGGAGAAGTGTTTGATTTTCAAACTGATGGCACCTTGGAAAAAGCTAGTTACATTTATGGAGGCTTTCAAGGAAGTGGTTTAAGAAAAGTGAGGGCAAAGATTTAATAAGGGGTAATGTACAGGAGGAGAGAAACAAGATATCCTATTAGATTCCCCCTTAAGTTTGGAAATAAACAAAATGCTGGAGAAAAGCTCTTATACTACTAGAACACTGTTTCAGATTAAAAAGGAAAGAAGAACACCTACAAATGGGAAGGCCATCCAAAAGGAAAATAGTAGATGAATACTGATAGCTTGGTTCCTTGATTATACCTGCAATAGATGGCATTTCCTGACTCCCATAACAGGAAAGGTTCAACCTTCAATACCATACGGTTGTGCAACCCATGCATCAACCGAGAAGAATAAATTAAAAAATAAATAACATCCTGGCAGTACTACGTACTAACAATTCTAGATGGTAGGCTGACATATAGTAAAGGACCTAAGGTCGCTGAATTAAATACATTCTATTAATCCAGCCTGCACTGAACCTGTTATCAACCCTAACCCGACCCACATATAATTAGGCTAGTATATTGGTGTATATTGGTATAATTAGGCTAGTATATTGGTGTACTACAGTTGGCCCTCCCTTTGGGAAGATAATATTAATACTCTTCGCCATCCTAAACCATCTGGCTGAACAAAGAACAATTAAACTTCTTAAGTTGGGGGGACAAGACTAAAATTCAACCAATTGGTAAACCGATCTCAGTAAACTTATTATTAATAGTTATAGCTCTACCCAACCCAATCCAATCCAAACCCAACTTGGACCCAGTCTTTTCACCACTCCTAATTTTGAGATCACAAAAGACTTCCACTTTGACCAGATACTGGCAGTTGTATATTCTTATGCGCCAACAGTTGTGCACTTGTGCGTCATAAACCTACGACGACCCCTTGTAGTGCCAAATGGTTGGTGAAACAAATTGTAAAGCCAGCAGAAAAGCTCCTCGAGTTGTTACTAACAGACATCTATAGAGAGAAACATATAAACCAGCAATCTTTGGTGATTGTGATCCCTTGGAACATAGTCCCTCCTTGTCCTCTGGTAAGGGTAGAGACAAAATTTCATGAAGTTTGTCAATGAATTTTATCGTTTGCATAATTTTATGAAGTCAGTATACGAATTACCGTTTGTTAGAAATAAACTAAAGAAGAAGAATCCCAACTCCAATTTCTACTTGGTAGATGTTAAGAGGAGAAAACCATTCTAGACCACGGCGCTTAACAATCTCATTACAGATTTCAACAAGTTCTTAATCATGTCACTTCAGCAATCACCTATATGGACAAAGAGCATAACAATTCACATTCTAATTGTGTAGTTATAGTACAGTGAAAGCCTTTGCTCTATCAGTAGATCAGTGTTCGTGAATGTTACAAAATTTAAATATTCATGCAGATAAAAAGTCATTAAGATGTTAGGATCTTTTTACTTATTACAAAAACAAAAAAATACAGTCCTTTTGTCTTTCATTTTCTCTATGTACAAGAAGTACGATCTTCTGTCCACTGTGAAAGCAAATGAAACCAAGAGAAGAATACCATGGCTTGAAGATACACATAAATTCTGCCAAAGAAAGCAAATGAAACCAAGAGACAATAAATTTTTTTTTTTGATAAGTAAGAGTATTATTAACGGAAAGGAAAAAACAACAGTACAAAGATTGTACTGGCAGATTACAACATACAAACAAAGAAACTAAGGAAATCCTGAAAATCAAGAAAAGTGCCCCCCAACAACGCATTAGTCCAAAGAAACAAAGTAAACAACAAACCACCCTGCAAACGCTCAATGGACATCGAAGAACCCTCAAAACAACGCCTATTCCTCTCCTTCCAAAGATTCCACCAAATACAAAGAGGAATCATCCTCCAAATAGCCTTAGATAAAGGATCCGTAAATGCTCTCCCCCAACAAATCAAAACGTCCCCCACCCGCTCCGGCATCACCCAATGAAGGTTCAGCATCTTGAAAACGTGCTGCCACAACCCTCTCGCCTCTGGACAATGGAGTAAGACATGGTTAATCGATTCACCATCCTTCTTACAAAGGTAGCACCAATCAAGCACATAAAGCCCTCGACGCCTCAAGTTATCAGATGTCAGAATCCTACCATGCGTAGCTTCCCAAACAAAGAAGGAGACTCTTGAAGGGACTTTAGACTTCCATATGCGACGCCAAGGGAAGGACACAACATGTCCACCATCAAGCAAAGCATAGAACGACTTCACAGAAAAACAACCATCCTTGCTACCCACCCAACACAACTTGTCCTCCACAACTCGATGCACCACAGACTCATAAAGGGTGGAAAAAAAAGAAGAAAACTCTTCCACCTCCCAATCATTTGCAGGACGAATGAACTGGACTTCCAAACCATCGAACTGGCCTCATAATCCATACAATCCACCACTAGACCATCCGGATCCAACTCAACGGACGATCCCCACACCACGCATCATGCCAAAACCTCGTCCGGTGCCCATTCCCTACCACCACCCGAGTATGCGTCCGGAAAGCCTCCCAACCGTTGCTAATATGCTTCCAGAGACTAACCCCATAAGACCCATGAGGATGAAAAGTGCACCACTCCCCCGTAGAGGCTCCATATTTTTCCTTAATCACCTTCTGCCACATACTATCTCTATCGGTAGCAAACCTCCATAACCATTTTCCCAACAAAGCTTTATTAAACAAGGAAAGATCTCTAATACCCAATCCGCCACAACCAATAGGAGAGCAAACAGTCTTCCAATTAACAAGATGAAACTTGTGAACCTCACCATCGCTGCCCCACAAAAAATCTCTTTGCAGTTTCTCCATTCTAGCAGCAACCTTATGCGGAAGAGGAAATAGGGCGAGAAAATACGTAGGAAGACACGAAAGCGTAGACTTAATCAAAGTAACACGACCCCCCTTTGATAAGTACAAACGCTTCCACCCTGCCAACCGTCTTTCCATCCTTTCCAAGATCTCATCCCAAATATGCACACTTTTAAAACGAGCTCCCAACGGAAGACCCAAATACGTCAAAGGCAAACTGGACACCCTGCACCCCAAGATGGAAGCCAGCTCTGCCACATTACTGACTTGGCCAACAGGAATCACCTCAGACTTAGATAAATTAATCCTCAAGCCAGAAACTGCCTCAAAGCAAAGAAGCATGCAACGGAGACTACGAAACTGATAATCCTCAGCCCCACAGAAAATCAACGTATCATCAGCAAATAACAAATGAGAGATATGAACTCCTTCCCTATTCCCCCCAGAGGCTCTGAAGCCCTCAAGGACACCAACCGAGTCCAACCGGGACATCATACGAGATAGAGCCTCCATAACAATGACAAACAACAATGGAGATAAAGGATCACCCTGTCTAAGCCCACGAGAGCTACCAAAGAAACCCTCAGGAGAACCGTTCACAAGAACAGAAAACTTAACTGAAGAGATACAAAAATAGATCCATCGGCACCACTTTGCTCCAAACCCACATCTCCTGAGAAGGTACAACAGAAAACCCCAATTCACATGATCATAAGCTTTGTGGATGTCCAACTTACACAGCATGCCTGGCACACCTAACCTCAAGCGTGAGTCAATACATTCTGAGACGGGGAGATAATCTTGTGCAACACACATTTCAACCTGTTAGCCAAAACCTTAGCGAGGATCTTATAAATACCCCCCACAAGGCTTATAGGCCTAAAATCTTTCAACTCAACTGCACCAATCTTCTTTGGAATGAGGACAATAAAGGAAGCATTTAAACTACGAACAAAACGTCCATGGTTAGCAAATTCGTTAAACATCAACAGAACATCCCCCTTAATGACATCCCAACAAGACTGATAGAAAGCTAAAGTGAATCCATCAGGACCAGGAGCTTTATCCCCATTCAAAGCATGCACCACCCTTGCCACCTCAGCCTCCTCAAAAGATTGCTCCAACAAAACGGCCTCATCCTCAGAAATAGAGTCAAATTCCAATCCATCCAGATAGGGTCTCCACTGATAGGGTTCAACATATAAGGATGAATAAAACTGAACAATGTGATCCGAAATGACCCGTGGATCCTGCAACACCTCCCCATCTACCTCCAACTGGGAGATAGAATTAAACTTCCTATTCGAGTTGGCCACTCGGTGAAAAAAATCGGTACATCGGTCTCCATCCTTTAGCCACAAAGCCTGAGATTTTTGTCTCCAACACACTTCCTCCAAATCAATAATATGATCCAGCTCCTGAGTGACCAACAATCTCCTCTCCAAGTCTTCATGAAAAAGGAGTCCTCCTTTATCCAGCACATCCAAAGAAGCTAACTCCCTCATCAGCAAGGACTTGCGCACACTAATGTTACCAAAATCATCTTTATTCCAAGCAATAAGGTCACGTTTCAAAGCCTTAAGCTTACAATTCAACACAAACCCGAATACTCATAACTCTCCCACCACCCCCTGACCTTCTCCACAAACCCCTCCACCTTAAGCCACATATTTTCAAAACGAAAAGGCTTCTTACCCCCCTCCCTCAAAAGACCCATCCTCCAGCAGAATAGGGAAGTGATCAGAATACATACGAGGGAGCCTTCTTTGGGTAGAATTCGGGTACAGGGCCTCTCAATCCGCACTAAGGAGAATACGGTCAATCCTCTACCAAGTTTGAGAAGAACGACTATCAGACCAAGTATACAAACCACCAGCCAGCGGCAGATCCACCAAACCAAACTCGGAAATGAAATCCGAGAAATCCTCCATCCCTCTTCCGCCCACACCCAAACTCGACCGCTCACTTGGGAACCTCGTAACATTGAAATCACCCCCAATGCACCAAGGACCCCCCACCATGAAATAACACCCGCCAACTCATCCCAAAGAAGCTGTCTCCCAACATCATCATTAGGACCATAAACTCCCGAGAACACCCACTTAGCCCCTCCGTCAAAATTCTGGAAAACAACCGAAAGAGAACAATTTCCTGCACAAACATCCACGGACTCGAGCATCCGAGAATCCCATAAGATTAAGATACCACCCGAAGAACCAACAGCAGGCAAACAAGCCCACCTCACATGCGGACCACCCCACAAACGACGCACGACAGCCCTCGCAACCTCCTCTAGTTTGGTCTCCTGAAGACAAACTAACACAGGTTTTCACCCCCTTATTAAATTCCCGATCTTACAACACTTGCCTCTATTATTGAGGCCCCTCACATTCCAACTGATAAACCTAGGCTTCATGAACACTTTAACAGAGCCCGCCCACCATTCCTACAGCGCCGAGACGACTCAACCCCTTCATAATTTATACTAGACTGTAAGCGTTTCAGCTCCCTTAACAACTTACCGGCCGACCTATGAGAATTGGTGCGACCGACGGACCCCCGATCTTTCTCCAAGGCAGCAAACAGAGCCATCAACTCACTTTGGAATGTGAGGGGCCTCAATAATGTCAAAACTCGGCCCGCCGCAGATAGCAAGCTCCAGCCCCTGATGAGCTGTGACCCACATCCAAAGAACTCGGCCCACCGCAGATAGCAAGCTCCAGCCCATCGACCACAGAAGTCGGCCCACCACATGACATAAGCTCCAGCCCACCACCCTTATAGCTCAGCCCACCTCCCATATCACGAGACAGCCCACCTGCACCCAAACTCGGCCCACAGCGTTCAAGAGCCTCCCCCTCTACTCGATTCACACTTTTTTGGGCTTTTAGTTGGAATCCACACACTAAACAGGACATGTCATTCACCGCATGGCTTTCGGAAAATAACTCCCGTAGAAAATCAGCCAACCGGTCCACCTCACTCCTAAGCCCCATGAAATGATTCCATAGTTCGGCTGCATTAAATGCCGCCGACTTCCTACCCGACAAAGCAGGCTTTTCCACTCCTTCGAAAGCACAATACTTCTTTTTGCCTTATGAATTGCGTGTATACAAGGCACCAACTTGAGGATGATTAGCAGCTGCATTTAATGCCCCCCGCGCCCTATCCGACAAAACAGCCTCCTCGTTGATGCTACATTAGCTTTCTCCAAGGCACCCAAGGACGTGTCACTCACATGCATCAAAACGGGCCTACTGTAATCCCCCGGAAAACCGTCGTTGCCGCCGATACCAGACTTAGTGGCCGCCCCTCCCTACCACCTAACGACAACTCAGGAGAGTGTATTGCCTTGGCAAAGGAAAAATCTGGTCGAACAAACGATCCCGGAAGTTTCACCGGCTGATTCTTAGAGCCCAAAAACACCACAACATCGCAAAAGATACGATGCAGCATCTGCCATCCATGGCCATGTTTGCCTTCCGGCACCATCACCACCCCCACCTTACGGCACCCTCCATATTCGACCACTGCAACATACCGCCCTCCTCTATTGGAACATCGTTGAGCCAGAAAACAGTGTCGGGACTCATCAAACTTGGAAGCAAAATCAGACGCAGGGGGAGCTTCCACCAACTTAGCTGACATGTTAACCATCCACCGAGCCCCGAAATGCCCCATATGAATCGAGGTCGCATACTTATGGCTCCACTCTGAGAACTGAATGTCACCCTTCCCACCAATCTTCACTTGAAATACCTTAGACTCAACTCGAAAATTACGAATAAAAGATGACATCTCAAACACCGGAAAAAAGCCCTCAGCTAGTCGGAAGAACAAATTAGCAACTAAAAAAAACCCATGATGTGAGGGATAGGGACGAGGAGAGAGAACGGAGAGAATTTTGTAGTTGCAGATAATACAATAAATAGAATGGCTTAAAGACACATAATTTCTGCCCAAAAAACAAAAACTTTGGAAATTTCAGTTTATGATTGAGGTTACTCACAGAAAACAATCTTTTTAGAGGCAACTTTACTTAATCACACAAAATATTTATCCAGAGAACAATCCAACAAACTCCAAATCCCAATAATTTGCAAGGGATCAGACAAATGAATGCCCTTCACTGCCAAGTATGTATAGTTTTAAATTAAGAAATTCACAAAAATGTTTGCAAGTGTAGTACAGGGGCTGTATGCGAGAGAATGCACCAAGAAACAGCAAAAAAAAACACTTTTGAGTTCAATAATTGTTTTATGCTGATTTCGATAACAGATGCATTTTCACCTAGCCTTTTCATAAGTAGTTTGCATTAGGACCATATGCCCTAAAATAGTTAGTGCCAACATAGATTTTTGTACCATACCAAGTGTTACAAATATTCTCTAACAAGAGGAGCATAGCAAATTCAGGGTTTGCAGTCGAATTAGATTGTTTCATAATCTACCAAATATATATAGCTTATGCATATACCTTAATCTGGCATTTAACATCCCTTCTCTGCTTGCTATATCCCTGAGTGAAGAGAAGCTCGGCGTAAAAGCAAATGCTTGAAAGTAATGTATTTTGTCAATTCTGTGAAGTCTGCAACTTTGAGTCGCTTGATTAAATGAGACCAAAGTGCCATCCTCATGTAACACCAAGATGTCTCCGTTGCTGAGTGACCCTAGTATACAACAATAGTTTCAAATTCGACCTTGATGCTGCATTCCTTAGTCCAAGATGCTTGGACTCCATACTCATTCATTACCCAAATACTAACACACCTAGGTCCATCAACAGGAAATTCAGCCATGGTGAGACAACCTCGCAACACTCCTAGACTCATCCTCTGCAGTAGATTCTTTTCAGATGGCTGAAAGTGCAGAGGTGGTGGAACCGGTACGAATTGCTCACTCCCTATGTCAAAGGAACATATAAATTCGGGTATAACAAGCTCCCACACAACCCAATGAAGGAATCCATTCAGAAAAGTAGTGTCACCCACTCGACCACGCACATTATACCTAACTGTAACACTCCTCCAACCACTCTCCATGCCGAGTGTGTACACATCAGTGGATATGTCTTCATCAAGTCCAACCCACAGGTTCACAAACATAACCACCTTGTACTCCTGAGTCCTGGGACAGAACCCAAGCCGCGGAGACGGAGTTACAGTACGTGGTACATTGGTCCTACGGGCCTTAACAATCACATACTCTCCCGTGATTGGATTACAAACCTACAACCGTTTTGCTGACAGGCCCTGGCTAGACGGCTCACATAATAGAATCAGCCCATTGCAAGAATCCACCAGTTGAAGTTTCTGTTTCCACCTGGCTAGCGCTATGGTGATTACGTTACTGGTATTATTATTACCAGAGCCCTCGAAATCGACAGCGTAGAGGTATTGTTTGAGGCCGTCGCTTTGAGGTTGGACGATGATGCTGGAGGGTGCTCTTGTTTGATGCAATTTAGTAAAATCAGGATCTAAGAGGACATTGAGCCATGTTTGGACACACACCTGCAGCTGAATATGGGTTTGAGGGGGAGTCTTGAGAAAATGTCGGTGAGAATATGATGGGGAAGCCGCGAGATGTAAGAGGGAGCAGTTTCCTCCAGTACTGATGCCTTCTTCTTCTTCCTGGTAGCCCTGCCAGAATGGGCATTAGTTCTTCTTCTTTTGCTTCTTCTTCCCATGGAGGATGACTTCTTTCTGGGTTAGAGGCCAGGGCAGAGAGGGATCCAGTACTGATGCCTTCCTCTTCTTCCTACTGAACCCACGACACGTTGAACTGCAGTCAGGCAAACGACAACCCAATATCAACCTGTATCCTGACATATTTTGCGCAAACCACGACGCGTTGAACTGTGACCCTGTTTGATGCATTAATCTGAAGGCAGGCAACGACAACTCAGTCTCAATCTGTTAACTTGCCATATTCTACACTCGCAACCAAATGTCGTTCTTTTCCTTCATAAAAAACTCATGGAAGCTAGCGAGCTAATACCTGCTTCCCTGGCAATTGGAATCAATCGACATCAGTACATCACCAACGGCGAAACCCAAGGCTTGTTAATGACGACTCTTTCCCGTATGTAATATGTATACCGCCAACGAAGAAAGACCTGCTCCTCTTTGGTCGATGAAGACAGATTCTAGCCAGAATCTCTTTCGATAATTTATATATGAGCATTTGGCTGTGACAAAGGGGAAGGAGAAGTCGATAAGAATGCTTTTGCACTTATACCAGATGATAGGAATTAGGGCCGCACGATTCTGTCTACGGAAAGCACAGAGCTTTTTTTCCAAAAACAAAAACAAATAATAAGAAAATTTAACGTTTTGGAGGGAATGAATTAGGCCTCCAAATGCCGCCGACACGTATTTTTCCGTTACGAAAATTTCAGTCACGAATGAATTAAACATTATTCGTAAATAGCCGCTCTGTTTGCAGTCAGCTTCTCTCGCTCTCTATCTTTTCGATTTTTTTCCGTTACGGAAAAAATTTGAACTTTACGCACAAGCATTGCACTCAACTTCTTCGAATCAAGGTTCAAGGCCATAGACTGTATACTTTTTATTTATTATTTTTATTACATTACATTTATTAATTATTAATTTTAGATAATTTATATTTTATCTATTATTTTTGTCACATTACACTAATCAATTATTAATTTCAAACATTTTGCATCATCAGTTGACTTTTCGATTAATTTGAACGAAACTGATTATTTTGTAAAGCGAAATAACAATTTATTTTTATAACTATTTTGATAATAACTATTTTACAAGAGTAAGATCGTAATTTTAATCTAACAAATAATTTTTTTATCTAAATTGAAGAAAAATTATAAAGTATGGTGTAAAATGTTTAAAGTCAATAGTGAGTAGGTACAATAAGATAAAAAATAATATATTATGGTGTATAATGTTAAGACCCTCATAGTTGGAAGGTAAAAAATATATTTATTCATATAACTAAATTTTTAAGTATAAGAGACAAAGTGATTGCAAGCATAGTCTTAATTGAGACAATAATTTTTAAATATCTCTAATTTTTAAACGAGCAATTAATCTCCAAAATCTTTAATCTTAACTATTCGACCCTAGTTATTAGTGAAGTCTAACAATCTATATGATGGGCCATAATATGACTGACTCAGTCTATTAAAATACATCAGCCCATTCTTCCAAGGCCATAGGCGCCCAAGGCCCCCAGTCCGCGCACATGGTAATTTATCCCTCCATATTTTTGCCGTTCAATCGTTTAAAAGAGTCATAAGGCTCATATTATTAAGACTCCACTTAAGACTCTAATCCCTCAATTTAAAAGAGTCCTAACGCTCACATTATTAAGACTCTTTTTAAGGATTCTAATCCCTCTGCATATAAATAGACAAGTATTCATATTTATATTCTCTCATGCTTAATTTCATCATTCAAGTCTCATTACTTCTATAGACTAAAACTTTAATCGCTCCTCTACTATTCAAATCTTCTTGATATCTGACTTAGGCACGAGTCTTCGAATCCGACGTCCCCCATCTTTTTGTTCCCTTTCAAATCTGATCGGCTCCGGCCATTGATGATTTTTGGCATCATCACTATATATTGAGACTATAACGTAGGTCTATATTCTTTTGGGGAAAGGAAAAAAATTTAATTGCACTCTGCCTTTCGTGTATTAGGTGATTAATTATGTGTGAAAATGAGGAATATATTAGGTCGCAGTTGATTAATTATGTGTGAAAATGAGGAATATATTAGGTCGCAGTTGAGTAATTATGTGCGAAAATGAGGAATATATTAGGTGATTAATCTCTTACTTCAACAGAAGTTTCTAGAGCAAAGGTTGATCATCTCTTACTTCTAGAGGACCTGTTATATATAATCTGAAAGTGTTTGTAATGTTGGCATAATTTTCCATGGTCAAAACAATCCTTTGTTAAATGTAATTTTCCATTTGTAGATGTGTAAATGCAACTTGATTAAGTCTGGAACGATGTGGAGCTAAGGAGAAAGTTTCTGGAAGGTGTTGGGTGCATCTAGAATGGTTGGAAGTTGGTTACGGAGCTGTTAGACAGATTTTCAGTCGGCTGGGTTAGCCTTGGGTCAGCTTAGCGGGAAAATTGCAGATAACGTAATAACCTTCTAGAAAATTGCCCAGTCATCATAACTTTTTCGTTTTGACTTATTTACCCTCACTAAAGTCATATACCACTTTCCCAAATGCTTTGGACGTACTTACTTATCGTCTATTCTCTCGAAACTTCAAGAACTCTCTCTGTACTCGATTTCCCCATTTCTCTCTTGTGCAAAAATCTGTTCTAACCAGATCTGATTGTGAGAGTGAGTAATCTTCCCTCTGGTGGAAGATCAGTGAGCCTTGTCGTCGACTGAAGGCTGGAAGTTCTTAGTTCGTTGCTATTGAAGATTCACATCACCAAGAGTTGAGGTTCTTGAGTGGGTTCTCAAGAAAAGTTGTTGCTGAAAGTTTTCAGAGGAGCTTCAAGCCCACGAGTTCGTGGGATCTGCTATAGAACGAGCACCAGAGTTGCTGGTCTTCGAGTGGGTGCTGGGCACCAACCCAATTCGGTGGATTTGGGTGATTTTACATAGGAAAAGGGGTCTTGAGGCCAAAAGGTTTTTGGTTAAGATCACCATTGTAAAATTCGGACGTTCTAGTGGAAAGACTTGGTGGAAACACCCGGAGTGTTTTTTATTTCTCAGAAGACGTTCTTCTTGAGAAATTTTTCACTTCGTTACCAAAAATTTCTGTGTTGATTCTATTCTCTTCTTTCTTGATATTTTTGCAACTAACTATTTCTTGTTGATTATTTTGCAGATCTGAAAGATATTGGTAACTTGAAATTGTCAACTTAGTGACTATTGAATTCTGTCCGAATCTTTGTTGGTTATTAGTCTTAGAAGTGTTGAATATTGTTGCTTAAGAGTTTGAATTTGTATTGTTGAATCTGAGAATATTTCTTGTGTGAAATAGGTTCAAGAAATCCTTTATACGTTAAGTGTTGCTTGCTGAAATTTGGATAGGCTGTTGTTGTGATATTATTTCTTGAAGTGCAGATTTTACATTGCTGAAAAATCATAATTAAGTTGATCATATTGTTGCTGACTATATCTCATTATTGTTAATTGATAGTTGTCAAAGTTACATGTCAATCTTGATTTTTCTGTTTTGAGTCTTTGATATATTGAGTAGTGATTGCTGCTGTAATTGTTTCTCTAAAAGCTATTTGGTCAAGATTGAATCATTCTTAATTTGATTGTTTGAGGTTGCTGTTAAGTGCTTATATCATATTGTTTGAATAGGTTTTAATAGTGCAAGTGTATTAGTTTTTGAACTTGGTTTTCTGTGGTCTTGTAAAGAGAGGTGTTTTAGTTTTTAAATACCTATTCACCCCCCCTCTAGGTATATTCTAGGGTCTAAACGCAGTTTCATAATCAAATCAAACGAGTAAGGCCAATGGGAGACTCATTTTTGAAGTACAAATAACGCTTTTTAACTTCTTGTTGGCCCCGGAGGAATGCGCCTTCTTCTTCTTCTCTCTCGTGGAGGCCAACTCTTTTCAGTTAGGGACAAAAGGTTGCAATGGATAATTAAGAATTAATTTTTTTAAATAAAATTATTAATTTAATTTAATTTTCTAAAATTTTGTCCTCGTTACAAAAATTTATCTATTTTCGTTTTGTTACTAATTTTTTTAATTTTTTTTCACCTTTTACACCAATTTTTATAAAGTTTTTAACTTTTTTCACAAACTCTCCTATTCAAATTTTTAACCAACCCAAAATTGATTATAAAGACATGAAATTTAATGAGAAATAAATATAATAAATATAATAAGAGAGAAAATACATTTTCAACCACAAACTACCATAAGTTTTGCACTTTACACCCTAAACTACAAATTTTGACACATTATACCTTATAAATACTAATTTTTGATACTGCACCATTTGTCAAAATTTTAGACTAAAATGACGATAATGATCTTGACCCATTTTACATATATTAAAGATTATTGTCAATTTATTAATTCTTCAAGAGTATTATTAAATGAATGGTGCAAAATGTTTAATATTAATAATTGAATGTTGTAATGTGTTAAAGTGGATAATTTACGGTACAAAGTATTTAAGATTGATAATTTGAGGGTGTAATATATTAAAGATGATAATTTGATGTATATTGTATCACTAGACAGATAATTTGTAGATAAAAAATTGTATTTTTTCCTATAATAAAAAATTAAGACTTTTGGGCTACGGAGGCAAACGACATGTTTACACCATTTTATTCGGTCCGACGCTCCACTCTTTTTTTATAATTTCCCATTTTATTCGGTCCGACGCTCCACTTTTTTTTATAATTTCCCATTTTGTTCGTTTACTATTCCTCGTTTGCTGGAATGCAGATTCCGTGGCAGAACTCCAAAACTGTTCAGCTCAGTGCTCTCTCTCTTGGACCCGGCGGCCGGCGCTTCGTTTCCGCATTCTTATTTCTGGGGTTTGTTCGACTCGCAGCTCACATTTGCTCTCTGGGAATGGAGACTTCCGCATCCAGGTTAGCATCCCTGGCGTGATCCCTCCGTTTGTTTACCGGGAGAACTGAGGGAAATGTGTTAGGCCGTTTGATTATTTCTTTTGCTTCTTTATTATCTTCCTTAGAAAAACTCCAGCTTCGTTTGTCTCAACTGAGCCGTTTTGTCTTTTGAGTGGACGTTAAATTCCATTTTCAAACAGTGAGACATGATTTACAGTTATTTTCCTGCAGTTTCTCGGCAACCGAAAAATAACTTGCTGTTTTATTAACACTGCTGCTGATAGGTTTATATTTTGTTTTTCGTTTTCATTGTTTTATTAAAGCATAACGCGTGCAAGCACCTTATAAGTTTTCCTCATTCTTCTCAATTTGATTTCTTATGGGTCTGTGGTTTCCGACAACATGTGTTTTGATTAGTTTCAGTAACTGGAAAATATCAAGCCTAGGGTTTTCAGTTGTGGGCTAGAATGTGGCCTCAATCTGCCGACATGGACTTTTGTTTGAGAGCTAAAGAGGAAGATGCTGGTGAGGAGTGTGATATGAGGTTGGCAAGGCGGTGGAAAAGAAGGTGCAATACCAATAAAAATTTCTCTGTTAATTTTTCGAAGAAAGCTAGAAACGACAGTGTTAAAGTGGAACATGTGCCTGTGGAGCTGGACGAGCATGATAGTCACTCTGCAGCATTTTTCAATTCTTTTGTTGGGAATTATGGTGGTGGCAGCAATGATGTAGATGTTAACACTAGGTGTTTGGATGGCGTTCATCACAATGTCAAAATGGAGGAAAAATATGACCAAGATGCAGAACCACGGCAGAACATGTGCTTGGTTGACGATGATGTGCCCATTGACATGGACGAGTGCGATGAGGACTACGCTGTATTTTTTAATGGGTTTGTTGAGAATAACTGTGACGGGGATGCAGATGTTTGTTCTAGGTGTTTGGATGGTGGTTGTGATGATGTCCGAACTGCAGAAAATGACGAGCAAGAGGCAGATCCTCATCATGACTTGTGCATGATTGATGTACCTAGCGAAGTGGATGAGCACGATGAGGACTATGCTGTATTTTTTAATTGGGTTGTTGCGAACAACTGTGATGATGACAAGGATGCAGATGCTAGTCCTAGGTGTCTTGATGATGGTAATGACGATGACAAAATAAAGGAGAACAATGACCAAGATGCAGATCCACAACATAATGCATGCTTCGAGAATGATGATGAAAAGGATCCCCAGTATATGATGTTCTTGGGAAATTTGAGGGAAGATGGGCGATCATATGTACTGGAAGTTGTCATAAACAATGGGCTGTCAGTGCTTATAAAGTATGAAGGAGAAGAGGGGTTGTCTAATGGACTGAAGTTACACTCGCAGGAAACATTGAGTCCGAGGAGAGAGAAGACTGAAGCTGCTAGAACTCCTAGTAGTGCTTCAAAGATAGAGAAAATAGAGAGGCCGCATAATTTGGGTGACGTTTCGAGCATGGAAAGAACTGACAATAGTGGAAGAACGGTCAGAAATGCTTCAAGGAGGGATAAGACCGAGTGCCCACATGTTTTGAGTGGTGGTTCAAGCATTCAAAAGTCTGAAAAGGTTCAAATTGCAGGAAGTTTTGGCAGGGATGAAAAAACTGAGACCCCAATTATTTTGACGGGTGTTCCATGCGTTGAAGAGACTGGAACTGGAAGAATTTTGAGGAGTGCTTCAAGGAGAGAAAAGACCAAGAGCCCTAATGTTCGCAGCAGTGTTTCATTAATTGAAAATACCGATAACATCCAAACTGCGAGATTTTTGAGGAGTATGTCACTGAGAGAACACCTTCAGAGCTGGAAAATTTTGGGTGATGTTTCTAGCACTGAAAGGACTGATAAGCAAAGAACTTTGAGGAATGCATCAAGAAGAGATGAGAAAAAGGGCCCTCATGTTTTGAATAGTGGTTTAAACATTGAAAAGACTGAGAAGACCAAAACTGCAAGAACTTGGAGGAGTGCATCAAGAAGAGAAAAGTCCAATAGCCCAAATGTTTTTAGTGATGTTTCATGCATGGAAAAGACTGAGAAGACTGCAAGACTTTTGGGGAGTATTTCACAAAGGGAAAAGGCTAAGAGCTTGAACATTGGGAAGAAAAGAGATTTGACAAATGTTCCTACAGAAAATTTGAGGGACAATATGGAGAAAGAAAATGAGTCTTTGATGAGGGACTTAAAAGCAGGAAAGGAATATCCTGGTGGGACGAATGGACTTCTGCGCAAGCGATCTGGTACAGGCAGTTCCAAAGTTCTTCCTCCAGCTAAGCACGAGTGCAATCGTGAAGTGGAATCTGATAAGACAGATGAAAGCTACCGGGAATTTCTGAATTGTCTGAAGAATGATGGTAAAAGTTTGGTGTATGTACCTGAAAGCGGTTCACCATTGAAATATGAGGATGTAGACAGTTCAGCAGATACAGAAGTAATTGCAATGGATGCAAATCCATTTTCTGAAGGATATTGCACCCCACATGTGGGTTCGAAATTTGCTTCAATTGTATGTATATCTTCCTCCTTCAATGTTGGGCCCTCTCAGTTTCTGGTACGTTCTTTTAAATTTTGAAAGCTTTGACTTTTGAACTCTGAACTGTTTTGGTTGTGTGCACTTCCCAAATCAGAAGATATATCTAGATGGCAAGACATCTGATGGAAGTCCTGGTAGTAGCAGCCATCCTCAATTTAGGAGGAGGCTTATGGAAATTCTTAGTCGTCCCTATGATGCAAAGGAGTATAGAGAACTTCTGCATGAAATATCTGACAGGAAGCCAATGGAAGGTGACCGAGAATTGCGTAGTGGGACAAAATCCTATCCGCTGGAGTCTGTCGGTAAATCCTATCTTGATCAACACCTTGGTAAGTTCCTTGTGGCGAATACTATTGTTTCACATATTATCGCCGATCTACTTCTGACAAATAAGTCACATGATGTGACTGCGACAGAGAGACCAACTTACAAGAAAAATTTCTTTTACAAACCCCATTTTATCGAATTCTGCAATTATTGTACTCTGGACATGCACTTTTTTGCTTCACAGAAAGAGTTTTTATGTTTTCCTCAAATGCAGGCAAAAAAAAGCTGTCGAGACTGTTACTGTTTGTTATGGGTGTTCATTTCATTAGAGTATACTTTTGTCTGGCTAGCCTGCTGCTCGGTGGTCGAGTGTCCAAATTTTCATGGTGTTAGGGCTGGGTGCTTCTTCCATTTTTTTTTTTTTTTTTTTATGTCTGGATGTTGCCTTATAGAATGAGCACTTTTGTTATCATTGTTGTGTAGCCATTGTGTTACGTCTTGGTGTAATGTGTTTGTTTCTAGCCAGCCACTATTGGACCAGTCAAACTTTGTCAACATTCCCCTCCATATTCTCAATTAATACTGAACCCAACTGGAGATATCCAGGATTTTTGGTAATACGTAGTGCTGGATGATTCTTGAGTCTCAAATTTTTTATGAAGGGCTCGTATTGTAAACAACAGAGTGTGCATATCATGTTGAGAATGTGGATCATCATTATCCGAACTTGGTGATGATAATATATTTCACCATATCAATCGTGGTGATGTACTGATGATCATGACTATAATGGTAGCTCAGAGCAGCAATGCAACTAGAGTCAAAATCCATGATTTTTTGTGTGTTTTGTATGCTGGTGCTAGGCCTTGTTTACTTAAGTACCTTGCTTGAGGAGGTAATCTTCTGTCTTGCTTTTTAACTCAAAACTGTGAGCGTCATTGAGTGGAATCTGTAGACTTGATGCCAGTTGTTTTTCCTACAATACATACTAGGCAACTGCTTGCTTGTTGGTTTCCCTGGGATCCTTGATCTTGTAGTCCATTTTGGCTTCTTTAAATCTCTACTGTTATGCTTCTTTACATTTGCCATTCAACTCTATATTCGTATAGAGTAAAAATTTATTTTAGCAATTGTTTATAATGTTGCAGACTTAGCAAGAAAGATCAACTCAGTCCGATTTGATCATGGTAGGATCTTGAATCTCTTGCGTGGATTTTTCTTTTGGTTGCAGGTAAGTGACTTATTTCATTGGCCAACTTCTGGTTTTATGGATGACTTGGATTACTTCTCAAAATTTAACTCTCAAAAAATGAAAGTTCACATGATATTGTTGTTGTTCTGATATTAAGTTCTATAAATGATAATTATAAAACATAATGTGTTTTTATGGTCAAATTCAAAGTGCATATGGTCTTTGAGGCTACCTTAACGAATTGATGTAAACTTGAAGCAACTGCTAAAAGGACTAGAATAAGGACATTATTAATTAGTTTAGATGGTCTTGTAAAGATCGATGGTGATTCGTTGGGGCTATATTGTCTGAATCATGTTGTTTGCAGAACAAACGTTTTGTAGAATCTAGAGCAAGAGTGACAACATCTAATGCATTAATCTCAGTTGGGTGAATCTCCCTCATGGATTATTCGAAAGCAATTTTGCTTAATGTGAGCCATTTCTGCTTCTAGATATTGAATATGTCCTACTTATCAAAAAAAGATATTGAATATGTCCTCTACAGGTCCTTAATCATCTTACTGAAGTATGTTTTGAAGAACGACATTTTGCCTGGGGTTATGACGAATTGTTTAGAGTTTGATCTTCATGAATTCTAGTATAAGGATGGAAAGAAATATCAGGTGCACTCATGTAGAGCCAAGATTGTTGGCGTTAAGGAATGTTGGTTTCTTTACGAGAATCTCTTGATGGGTTGGAGTTCAACACTATTTTAGGAGAGGATGCGGAGTGGTTAGAGAGACCTTTTGAGGAGGAAGAGGTGTCTGGTGTGGTTCGTTCCCTTAATGGGGATAAAGCTCCTGCTCCTGATGGCTATTCCTTAGCTTTTTTTTCCAGTCTTGCTAGGAGGTGGTTAAGGGGGATGTGATGTCGGTTTTGAATGAGTTTGCTACTCATGGTAAATTTGTTCGTAATATGGACGCTTCTTTTATTGTTATCATCCCTAAGAAGCTGGGAGCAGTGGAGTTGGAAAGATTTCCATCCTATTAGCCTTGTAGGGGGTGTCTACAAGATTCTAGCGAAGGTTTTGGCTAATAGGTTGAAATATTCGTTGCATAAAATCATCTCATCCTCCCAAAATGCCTTTGTGAGGGGAAGACAGATTTTGGATTCCGTTTTGATTGCTAATGAATGCATTGATTCTCAGATAAGGACGAACGAACCGGGCATGCTATGCAAGTTGGACATTCACAGAGCCTATGATCATGTTGATTGGATTTTTTTGTTGTATTTGCTTAGGAGATGTGGGTTTGGTGAAAAATGATGCAGACGGATTGAGTTTTGTATTTCTACGATCAAGTTTTCGGTGCTTGTGAATGGCTCACCGGAGGGTTTCTTTGGTAGCTCTCGTGGGTTACGTCAAGGTGATCCTCGCTCACCTCTTTTATTTGTTATTGTTATGGAAGCTTTTTCTCGTATGATGTCGAGATTAGTTCCAATGGTGTTATTGAGGGTTTCAAGGTTGCTGGAGTTAGTGGAGAGGAGATTGATTCTGATTTTTTTTTTTGCTGATGATACTCTCATTTTGTGTGGGGTGGATGTCAATCAGTTTCTGAATCTTCAGTGTTTGTTGTTGTGCTTTGAGGTAGTTTCTGGGTTAAAGGTGAATTTATATAAATTAGAGGTTATCCCAATTGGGAATGTTCCTAATGTGCAGGAGTTGGTTTCACTTTTGGGGTGCAGATTGTCGTTGCTGCCTATGACATATTTGGGACTGGGGTTGGATGCTAGATATAAAAGCATTCATATATGGGATGTGGAAGCGGATGTATTTATTCAAGGATGGTCGGGTTACTTTGGTTAAGTCCACACTTTCGAGCCTTCATACCTATTTCTTATCCCTTTTCCAATTCCAGCTATGGTGGCAAATAGGATGGAAAAATTGCAACATGACTTTTTGTGGGGCAGCGATGGGGGTGTCCACAAGTTCCATCTCATTAATTGGGTAAATGTTTGCTCTCCTATTTCTTGTGGGGGGTTGGGGTATGATTCTCGCTTAGGGTGCGTCCCGAGTTCAATTCTCAGAATGCCCCCTAACTTATCTAATCTTTTTGCTTATTAAAGAAAATTCTGGGGGGGGGGGGTTGGGGATTCGGAGATTGCAAATGTTTAACAAAGCTCTATTGTGGAAATGGTTATGACGCTTTGCCACTGAGAGGGAAGTTATTGGAGAAGTTTTGTAGCGGAAAAATTTGGTTTCTCCGAGGGTGGTTGGAGTACAATGCCTGTTCGTGGTTCTCATAGTGTGAGCTTGTGGAAACACAAGCAAGGGTTAGAAGTCTTTTAGAAAGCATATTATATTTGAAGTGGGTTCAAGTCAAAGAATTATTTTTTGGCATGATAGCTGGTGTGGAGATAGACCCCTTAGATGCTCATTCCCCATTGTGTTTTTTTTAGCTCGACATCCCCTTGTTGTTGTGGCGGATTGTATGACAATTGGTTCTTCTTACTCTGGTTGGAATGTCCAGTTCATTAGATCTACAAATGATTGAGAATTAGAGGAGTTCTCGGAGTTTTTCTCTTCTCTTTATGAAAAACCTCTTCGAAGAGGGTCCGAAGACATGATGTTGTGGGAGAGTTCTAGTGATGGTATCTTCATTGTTAAATCCTTCTATGGCTTTATTGATGGTGGAAGACCCGAGGTTTTTCCATGGCGCAGGGTGTGAAGGTCTAGGGCCCCTACGAGAGTTTCCTTCTTTGTGTGGGAGGCCATGCATGGTAAAATTTTGACTATTGATAATCTAGAAGGAGAGTTTGTGTGGCTGATTGGTGTTATTTGTGCAAGGAAGACGGGGGAATTGGTTAATCATTTACTTTTGCATTGTCCGATGGCTAGAGGGTTGTGGTCTTTTGTGTTCCGTATTTTGAATCTTCATTGGGTTATGCCAGAGATAGTGGGGGGATGTTCTATTGAGTTGGGGTCGACAGTTTGTGGATCCATTGGCTAAGGGTATTTCAAAGATTGTTCCGTTATGTATTTGGTGGTCTCTTTGGAGGGAGCGGAATAGTAGGTGTTTTGATGATGCTGCTTCGTCTTTGGAAAGTTTGCAGAGCGGTTTCTTTTTCTCTCTTTCTCTGGGCAAATGCGATGTTGGGGGTTCCTTTATAGATTTTCATGATTTCCTTAGCTTTTTTGCTTGTATGCTCTGAGTGATTTTAGTACAATCTTTTTTTGATAAGTAAGAAAGATTTTATTAAGGAACCAAAAAAGATGACAGTACAAAAGAGCTATACTGTATCATCTAACGATTTCAGTACAATCTTTGCATTGCTTTCGCTCTTTTTCTTTTTCTTATAAAACTGTGCTTATTCATCAATATATATATATACATCAAGGATTAGCAAAAAATACTTAATCACAGTGGCGGTCATAGTCTGACTTAAATGGCTCATGTGTAGGGAGAATGAACTTATGAGGTCCTTCCCAAATGTTAACGGCATGAGTGATGGAGTGGTGAAGTACCTTAAGTTTGATCATGTTTCCAGCCTGATCATTTGTAGAAAAAGTAAAAATTGAAGAGAACTACAGAATATGTAGTTGCAGTGTGAAACCTCGTCGGTGGCCTATATGGCTTCGTAGCATTTCCTCACTAAGCAGTATAGGGTTCCCTGCTATCTTATTGGGTTCTCCTTGTAGGAAGGATTGTATTATGAGTTGTTTGACTACTTTCAGACACCAAGTGCGATTTCTTTCAAAATGTGGTTTAGCTGCACCTTGTGGCTAACCTCAGACCAAAGTTTCGTGATTTGCTCTTTATGTCCTGTCTCTAACTTTTCCCCTGAAAAAATGTAGAACCGTGGCAGCCAGAAAGAGAAGAGGTCCATGTCCGGCAACCTTAGATGTGCTTTGTGGCTGACCTTGTGTGTTATTGTCTATTGTGTCTGTGGGTGTATTTGTATCTTTATTTTGGTTTGTTTGTGCAGAGGCATGGGTATGAGTGAACACCTTCTTGCATCTATGGCGGTGTTTGCGTCCCAAGTTCTCACGTGTAACGGTATTCTCACGCAAGTTCTCAAATGTTTTGCAGAATTTGACTCATGAAGGAGCATTCATGCCTTGGAAGGACCCATCATGTTTGGGAGTTCTGCCACAAACGTAAGCCTAAGGGGTTCCTGCGGCTTTTTGTGTAAAAAGAATGAATGCGGCGGCACACAAAAAGGTCGTCTGTGTGAAGTTGCGTATGGGCTGGTGTCCATCCACCGTAATTTTACGGAGCCTCAATTTCTTATTACGGTGAAATTGTTCTTGCATGGACCTGTAATTACGACCGTGGGTACTTTGCAAGCAACTTAAGCCTGCCTACTCATGTGATATTTCAAATGGAATCCAGGTTTGAAGTGGCTCCTTGACCTTAAGAGAACGCCCACAAAAGACACGTTAAAACTGTTTAGCACATATATTATTGTTCCCTGGTACAGTCGAACTATAGTAAAATAAGTCTCCACTAACAGTCGGCTAATCCGGTTTTCCGTCCTTGGTGTCGTGTTAGTGTCGAGCAAATCTTACAGCAAAATGCTGAGGACCTAACAAACACCCTAAAGAAATTTCTTTTAGGGCATGATAGATATGCACAGAAGCTGTACTTTTTCTTCTACATCGTGTGTGCTGCATAAATACGGTACATTTACAATAGCAGATGATGTTTTGAACGCATATCACTCTTGGCATTCGCTTGAAGGTCGTTTATATTTTGTAAAACTATCTAAGCACGTCCGTTCTGTCCGTCGCAATCAATGCGTTCCCCTTTTCGTTACCAGAATCGAGGACAGGAAGCCCAGAAGAAACCCGATCTTGGGGTAACAAATCCTTGCTTCCCCTTGTTGCGGAATGGCTGTAACTCTTGCTCAGCTTGCTGGGCTTTCGCAGCCTGTTCTTACCAGGTTCAAAGCCCTGACTCTTGCTTATCCCTGGTGACCCTCTTTTCTTACTTGCACACTGTAGCATCTCCTGGTCTTCAGCAGTTAGCACGAGTGATTTGGCATTGGTTGGCACTTGCTGCTTGGGCTGCTCGGCTGTTTTCAACCCGGGTGCTGAGTCTGGGGACTTATTGGGTGACCTCATGCCACCGCCGTTTGCATCCAACTTGTTTTGGCTGACCAAATGGTGAAGCCATAATAGGAGTTCAAGTACATAAGATTCTGTTTTTCCCTTGTGTGCATGGTAGAGTGTCTCTATTCGAATCACTTCAGCCTGCGAAGAAGGCTTCCGGTTTACCTCGGAACTGTATGGATGCAAAATCATATCTTATAGAGTACATTCAAAGGACAAGAAAAACTCCCGTTCACATTCGTAAGAAAAAATGAAAAATTTAAAGCTTTAAACACCCGTTACTCACCCAGTAGTTGCCCACTCCCCAACCCAGCCAAAACCATGATGGGCCCTGAAATCGTTTATTTGCAACCAAGAGCAGAAAACTAATGATTAGACCAAAACAGAAGCTATGAAACTAAAGGCTAAGGCAATAGCCACAGCTGAATGAGCAGCTGGGCATCTTACTTGGCTGTGTTTGTGGCAATTGGGACAAGCCACTGCAACGTTTTTTCCATCTCAACTTTGATATCTGTAACAGTGAGCTACAGGAAACAAATGCAGAAGGAAGCCCATCATATTGCATGTACTAAGTGCCCCGGTGGGTGGGTGGGTGGGTGGGGGTGTGAAAACAGATGAAACTCATCATCCGAATATATTTAACTGTGCCCTATTCCAATTGTACAAGGGAGGCTGGATGTTCCTGGAGATTAGTTGTGTACTCAAAGAGCCCTCACCATCTTCTCCTTGAAAAAAAAAAAATTACACAGAATACCTCCAAAGATGACTATACCTCTACTTTAGCAGGGAAAGGTTGCAATTTGGAGCGTAGGGCTGATTTTACATTAGGTGGCAAGCTCTGGTATAATGCATCCCTTGTATTTGGAGCCACAGAATTCGAACGGATTACCTAAAATCAGATTTCATCAAAAACTAGCTGAATCAAAAGATTTAAGATAATAGATGTTGAAAGACATTTCATAGGAGATAACAAATACTGGAGTTAGTGTTATTGCACTCAGTTTGGACACCACAGTTTGGCTGGTGGTGTAGCCCTTTGTTATCAAGCATATAAAGTCATGTAGACAAAGACCCAGGCTGATCCAGCCGGATAATGCTGCAACAAGAATGTGTTTGCTATAAAACAATAAAATCCCTATGTTGCAGAAAAGGGAATATCCCCCAAACAACATCAGTTTTCTGTCAAAACCAGTTTGTCCATTAATATTGAAGCCTGATATTCCATAATTTGAAATGCAAAGTGACCATCTTCTGTCGGTTTTGAGATTGAAGGTTCATAATCAATGTGCACAGTTTTTCCCATTGCTAACTTCATCATCTTATCATCTTTTTTTATTTCTTTCGTTTTATAAAGGAGTCGAGCACTGAAGAACTTAAGTACACTGGTAGTGAACATCCCCAAAAATTATAAATGTTCAGATAAAGAATGAAGTGCATATACAAAAGAAGCCACACTGCCTTGTATACACATTAGGAAGACTTGACAAGATTATAAGTTACAACTAACAGCAGCAAGAACAACTGAATAAATTTCCAACGAATCAGATTTTCAGGAAATCCTATAGACAGTGCGGAAGAAACTACATAACATGAAAGAAGACAATTAGCAGAGATGGCACACGCACCAAATTATCAATTTGAATAACGATGTTTGCATAATGCAATGCAAGGCCAGCAGGTCCCAATCTTGGGTGACTGCTCAAAGATTCATCCACTGGTATGTGACTGCCTGCAAAAGGCAGATAGAGAAATAATTAACATGTGTTCCAACTATTAAATATCAATTAAAAACAAACCAAATAGCACTATAGTGAACATATATTATGAAAAAACAACCCTAAAATGTCACCCTAAACCAGACATTGTCTCACAAAGGCCCAACACAATACCAGTTGTTTCTGATCAGGTACATACCAAAATTACTAGAATACTGCATTGCTGACTGAAGTTTATACAGGGATGGTGTTATAGACAAATAATGGAAAATTCTTGCAAATTAACTAGAGGTGAGCTATTGGACATGATAAGCATGATGACAATGATGGTGGTGATGATGATGATATAACTACCAGTATTATCTGAGGTTGAACAGTATACTACTCAAAGAAATGACCAAGTAAGAGTGCAAGCTTAAACATAGTTAACATCCTAAATGCAAACATACCAGAACTGCTGAAGGCATTATGTAGCTCCAAATGTAAAAAATGGACAATCTCTACAAGCTTCTCCATCACCTGCAATCCAATTATTGGATCTTTGAGTCATCATGTTCTAGTCTTTTTCTAAGACAAAATTTCATTTTCTATTGAATAAGAATACCTTAATTTCCAGCAGGAAGAAAGATAAAAAGCACTACAGAAAACAATTGCGTCTATTATATGCAATGCTGCTACTACAGTAAAACAATTTTCGTTAGGCAAAAAGCAACTTTTCTAGGTTTGTTTCTCTCCCTTCCCTTTTACTCATTGCTTCATCATCGCGTCTCTCTAACGTAGTAGAAGTTGTTGAAAAGCTACAGCTCATGCTGCACTACTTTGAGACATTAAGAAATCAAAGGAAAGTCTTCTGGTTTTTCAAATCAAATCCCATAGATTCTTTTTAGCTTATATAGATATTTGCGGTTTAAGAAGTGAATTTAAGAGAGCACTTCTTCAAAAAATATTCTTCGGCCATGAATTCATTTTTCCCTGTTCCCAATGATATAACGATGTTCTGCTCCCATTAGAAGAGAGATTTTGGTCAATTCTATCAAAGACACAAGGAAGAAAACAAACTTCTACATGTTGCTAGAATATCCCACTCATATTTGTCAACGGTGTATGCTTGTTGATTTCTTGAAGACAGCCTACTGAACTTTTGGTTCTGTAGCTCAAACGCCACTTTGGCTTCAGTTTGTCCATTCTTTTATTGAGCCTTTTTTGTACATGTTCAGCACAGATCTAGATTCGTACTTCTTGGTGCCAGTTATGGCTCATGTTATTGTCAAATTCCAAGGTGAGGATTTACAACTACATCTAGCATTTTCCCTTTTCCATCTACGACCAGCTAGCACGTGTAAAGGCTAACCATCAGTCAGGTGGAAGTGGGTGTTGAACACCTCCGGGCTTCCACACCACAACTCAGAACCAGAATTCTAGTTGTGAAGAGTTTGGAAATTTGCATAGTGAATGGAAGTTGGGGGCGCTCACAGACCTCCTTCACAGTGTAAAAAATTAAAAGAAAAGCAAAATAAAGATTGGCGATTCGGCAAAAAGAACTGGGTATAATCCTGAGGATTCCTAACACGCTCGCTACGTTAGTCACACCAACCAACACAAACAAGTCAAAGAAACGAGATCATTCATCAATTGAAAAGCTATTTAAGGCAGTACTCTAAAGTTACCTCTTCCATACTCCAGGACCAGAGTGATTTTTTCTTTAAATTTTTCACTTGCTTTCTTTGGTTTTTCAGTTCTGCCCGCAAGCTGACACCTACATGACAAATAGATACTAAAAACTGATTGCTTAAGACATAATGAAAGTATTACGAAGATCAATAGCCTAAGCAACTTACGACAGATGAATTGTCACTCTTCCACACAGAAACAAATATACATGTACTCAACAAAGTGATATCTTACTCCTGGCCCTAGTGCTGGGAAAAAATAAAAGATGGTGCTAACAATGGCGAGGGCTCTTTAGTGCTGAAAAACACTGTAAGAGCAAGCACATAACACAAGAATAAAACAAGCATTTGGTAAATGGCCCAAATAGAGTAAAAATAGTTCTTATTTTTTTCATTCATTTAGAACCTTAAGCAAGATGTTTTGCTTCCTGAATTCGTTGTATTTCAAGCTATAGTTAAGGAATGAGTTCAAACTTATACAGGGAAGGAGGCAGTTTGTTAATCACGGGGTCAGACCAATGGTATAATGACCATGATACTGGGAAAATCTAAAAAAAAAATATGAATGAAAGTACCATCCAAGACAAAAGTACAGAATTCTTTTATTTTAAGAAGCCGACACCGATAAGTAAAAAGAAAACTATCAATAAAATTTGTCAAGAACAAAATTATTTGACTTAAAATTTAAATTCTAACTGTTATTTTCAAAACAAAAAAGAAATAAGGTATAGAAGAAAACTCCCGGATTCCCTAGACGACAAAAGTAAAGCTCCAAGAGACAAGATTCACTTGATTGTCATCACTAAACATTAAAATGTGTTTGTCAAAAGGATCATTCGACTGATGGTTTTCACTATGATTGTCTCTCTTCTTTTTCTTGTCTTTGTCATATTTCGGACAGCATACCTGTTATTAAAGTTATAAAGTTAAATTGGAATTCTTCCCTTGGAAGACATGTTTAGGGCATTCTCGTTGATTATTCTTAACTTGAAATTGGACTCGCTTGATGTTTGTAATCCGTGTATAGCATGTATTTTCACTAACACTTCAAGCTTCATTTACAGTTCCATTGCAAGTATGTCATGCTTATGGCCAAATTATTTGCTCCCCAATTCATGCCACCATAAAAGAAAATTCCAGTTGCTTCTAACCAGGTCGTCAATGTAAAAACTAAAATACTTGTTCTCCTAACCTCTGATGTTTCAAGAACCGTTTTATTCTCAGGAATAAAAGTAGACCTAGTAGCAGTACTCTTGAGAATAACATGTTAAAAGAATTAGATTAATATGTGTGCCTCTGCATAAAACGAACAGCTGCATTTTTCACAAAAAACAGAGAAAAAAAAGAAAAGTCGGCAATGACCTCTCTGACTGGCAACCGAACTTTCCTCTAGATGCCGACGCTGATATTCTTGTTCAAATATGTCCAACACATGCAATTCATGGTATAATTCCTGAGACCAAAATACACATAAGATTTCATCTCCTTTAATATTTGAATCAGTAGTGATAAGCTGAAGCAATTGTTCAAGATCTTGGCACACATATCACAACTTAAAGATAATACATTGAGGCCTTCAGTTGTAGCTGCCAAAGAAATAAAAACCGATTAAACCTGAACTATTGCATCACCCAATATGGAAGAGAAAAAAAATGCCACTGCTGCTTCCTGCATACATGACTACATTTATTCGAACTTTCAAACATCATCCAGGCAGAGTTGAATTTGCCAAAAGAATTTTCTTTTCTTTCAATGTAGGACAGCTTTTAGAAACCTGTCGTATGGCTCCCACTGAATACAACCATCCAACGACTAAACGTGATTTTTATGGGGATGGAAGACTCCAAATGCTAACCCCAAGTCAAAACAAAGTGAAAAACAATTACACGCAAGTTAAAAAGAATTTGAACAAGATTCAAGATTAAGTCACTGCCCTTATTAATCCAGGACACCAATTTGGTTCTACTTCTAACCGACACACGAAACCATTCACTAGTGCCCTTTTCTCTACTGCTATAGCAAATATAATCAAGCATCTATTTGATACAACAAGTTATGATCTGAACTTAGTGAAGCCAGTAAAAAAACTGTCGTATAAAGATGTTTATAAATGGCACTGAACTTCACATTTACTTGCAATCTAAGGTGACGTTTCGTTAAGAAAAATTTAAACTTTTTAAAAGAAAATTTCAAAAAGTCAAAATTTTTAGAACCAAACTCTTAAAATTCTCCTACAAACTCAAAATTCTTAAAGCTTTTGCTTCTCAAGCAACATATAAGATTACCCCTTTACGGCAACCGAATCAAATTTATAGGCAAACATTTTCTCCTTAAACTCAAAATTCTTAAAACTTTTGCTTCTCAAGCAACATATAAGATGACCCCTTTACAGCAACCGAATCAAATTTATAGGCAAACAACTTCCGTTGCCAAAAGACACTCATAGTATTTGAGCCTCCAAAGTTTTTCAATCAACTTATTCGTACTTTTTCTAATTCAAAGGATAATACTTACAGCTGTAAACTGAACCAACGTCATTAGTTGCTGCATCACCAACTCTGCTTCCTCCTTCAGTTGCTTTTGAGGGGTAAGTTCTCTGCTGATTCTGGAAAGTGTATCAGGAAGTCACCAAGTAAGGACAGTGCCATGATATGTTTAGTGGACCTATATCCTAACCAAATAAGCAAGAGAAATTCGTGTTACTTCTCAAAATAACGGTCCAAGTCATGCCATTGAGCATCTTTACAGCGATTTCCAAAACGAACCACCTCTCCTGAGAATATATTCAACTCCTCCCTGTACACATAATTTAATTATTTCCTCTCAGATCAAAGTTTGAAAAGACAAAGAACTGATACACTGAAAACCACTACAAGCAACATCAACAATTGGATGGAAGACAATCGCAAGTATTAGTCACTTCATCCACTATCCACCTTTTGTCAGCTGCAACAATCGCTAGGAGTTCCTCCATATCTTCTGATACTAGATTAAGCACACCATCTGAAGGAAGCACCACTTCTTTCAAGTGCCTAATACTTCTCTTTGAAAGCGATTGCATAAGATTGGAACCTTTCACAACGGTGTTTGCAACCTCAAACGCTAAAATAGAAAGTTCATTGCCTTTAGTTGCTGCTCCAGAAACAAAACCACTTCCTCGATTCAAATTTGTCATGCTGCTTCCAAGCGTATCCAAGACTTCTACTGCTTTCCCAAGCCCAACAGTTCCAGCCCTCCCTAGACGTGAACTCACCTCTGAGACCTGAAACATTGCAGTAACTATTAGGGGCTCTTTACTAGTTTCTTATAGGGCATCCTAATAAATCAGTTACTAAACAGGAGAAAATTTATGGAGTATGCTAATGCAAAATGTTAGTCAGAGCAGCATCATGCTTATGAATGACGCTAGGCTTATGTGTGGAGTGGCTGCATGACGAAGCACTCCAATTCTTAACTAAGACACAGGACACATAAGTACGCTGGAAGGAAGACCTGTGTAGTCGTGGATTTAAAAGGTTTTCTGTTGACCTTGCTTTCTCTTTGTGCTCTTCAAATTCTTCTAATCTAATAAAATTAGGGTGTACGCAGTGGCAACTAGATGACACAAGATAGGCACTTGGGATTTCACTGGATGTGCCATTTGTTCTGCCTCTTAGAACTCTAGATGTATATGTGGCTCATGCAAATTGGTGGAGCATCAAGTAACTAGATGACCTTAGAACATCATTTCCGGAGTATCTGAAGAACTTTGAATGGGATGCATTTTTTCCCTGTACACCAGGCATTAAAAAAACAAAGATATTTAGGCAGTTCTACACTATGTGGGTTAATTGTTTGTTTGGGTATTCTTCTCTTCCTCCTGCATTTAGCTGATTTGGATCATCTAATTTGTCTAAATAAAAGAAACTTGTGAGTATAAACATTCATGAAGACAAAATGTAGACGGACACCCTTGGATCCTTGATATTACGGGGTTTTATTGCTAGGAAGTTTGGCACAATTTAGTAAGGTTAATTGGACTGACTCTATAGAGCGGACATGATCTGATTTTGTTGTAAATCAGGCTAGAAGAACATTATGAAGTGCGGAATACTGAGATTTTCATCAAGAAAAGAAAGAGAATAGAGAGAAGCTCAGATAGGAGGAAGGAAGATGAATTCCAAGTAAACTCCAATTTGGGATGGATATGCAGTGGTATATCATTATGTGCCACAAAGGTGCTTTGAGAAATCTAGATAAGTCTAGCTCTGCTGCCAAATTTAGAACGCCATTACGTCTTCAATACAAGTCCAAGAACTTCACAAGGGCTTAAAGCCAGGGTTCAATGGTTGTTTTAAAATTCAATGGGACTAAAAAACAAAGAATTGGGGTTATCCATATCCAAGAGTTCGATTCACCACAAGCTCACAGTACTAATTGTTCACTCTCTCGTTTTGGCTGTCACTCAATGGCACTGCTTTTTCTGTTCTTCTTGTCTGGCATTGAGGTAGTTTTTAATAATCATGCGATATCACGTACTCATGTTAGTTCTTGCTCAGTGTTCAAAACATCGCCCAGCTCTGCACTATACTTTCCTTCTATCACCTCCTAAAGCTAGTCAGAACTCTTTACTCTGGATGCTCACATGAGTCTTATCTTTGATCCTTTCTTCAGAAGTCTTTAGTACACACTTGAATCATTAACCCTTGTTATGTCACTCCACATTCAATCTCCATGAAAGGTGTACTTTATACAAGGTTCTCTCCACTCACCCCCTCAACGAAGATTTTTCCTTTCCTTTGATAGTAGTACTAAGGGTAGGCTGAAGCGAAAGGGTGTATTTCTCGTACACGGGAAGTTATCTAAGAGATGTCCAGAAAGAAAGAGTTTTAACTACAATTAAGGAACATGTGCAGATGGACTATCCGGCAATAACTCAGTCACCAATATGAAGAGGTGAAATGTAGAGGAGTCGGGAAATCTATTGTCAGCAACCGAAAGCACCTACCTTTGCCACCGCTGCCTGCGTCGACCTTATTGATCTAGATTTGTGTGACAAAGGGCCCCCAGGGTTGTAGCGTGGAATTCCGTCATAGAAATCCTCCGGACTCGTGGTCCCGTATGGACCTGCTCCTGCCGCTGCTGTATCGGTCTCACGATGCTCAATGGATTCTTGCACCTCCTGCTTCGGTTGTTGTACCTCCAGCGTCTTCTGTGGCGTAGTCGTCCAATTTCCACTCTTGTGCGCATTTGACGGGTAACGATCATCAAAGTGAGCATTCGCTTTAGCAGAAACCGTGTTGTTTTGTTTGGAACTCTTTGAACACAGCGCTCCCATTGTCCCAGATTCACCCCAATTACACACAAAGCTCTCAGTTCATGAGACCGTCCCTTTTTCGAATTCTGATACACACCGTCCCACCGAACCCAAATTAAGAGAGACGACAATACAAAATTTGTTTAACTACTTATAAAAAAAACAATACAAAATTTAGAATTCTATTGAAGCCTATGATTGACCGATTCCAGATGGAAAAGAGGCGCTAGAAGGGTGGATGGAGTTGACGCAGGGAAATGAAAGTCCATCCTCTTTTGTTAAAATCGGGCCCTTCAAGATATAACTATTAGTAATTTAGTTGTGTATATGATAGATTACGAGAGAGAAAGAACGGATGCATAGTTGTGTCCAAGAAGACGACAGAGTTCCGCCCACGGCCTACCGGCTTGGACTGGGAGCTGTTTCCCTGGGAAATGGTCAATGTTCAAACGTGTCGGCTGAGCTTTTTTCCATTTTACTACTTGGCATAATGCATAGATGGATGGATGCCTGGCTGACCAAAATCGAAATCGATTCGGCTGCTGCAGTGCTCGGCCCGGCTCGCTACGGAGATGGCTCGCCAACGACTTCATTGAACTCGTTGATTTTGGTGCTCCCAAAATTTTGACTTTTCATCATCCGTCTGTTCTTCCCAGCCAAGTATCGCCTCAACGGCAAATTTTTGGCTCCTAGCGATTCAACCAAACTTCTCAGTTCTCACAAAATCACTCCACCATTTCACAATTTCAGAGTACTGCGAGCGGAGAGTTGAGATAGGAGATGAACGACAAGCCTATTGCGCCAATGAGTGAAAATTTGATGCTCAGTGGAGTAAAGTCTGGGTTGAGATACCGAAGTTGGGAACACACTCCTCATTAGCCACGTTACTTGGCAACTTCTGCTGCTTAACCTCCCTCACTTAAGCCAGAGTAGCTGGCCGTAAGCTCGTCACCAAACAAATCGGACTTTTCATTTCCGAGTAAACAGTGGCTCTTGACTATTGACGAGTGAGAGAGAGATTGTTGGCCATCCATGCTTGTTGCTTTTTTTTTTCATAAAATTTTTCATCGTCTCGTAATAAAATATTACAATATAATTTCTCTTTTTTTCATCGAATCATAATTTTTCACTATGAAAAATATAAAAAATTATTTATCTCTTCACTTTTTCACTAAATCAAATACCAAAAATTTTTCAACACACTCACCCGATAACTCTTTCTGGAGTTTTCGTAAAATAATAATAATAATAATAATAATTCTCTTCATGGTAGCTCAAATTTTTTAGAGGCTCTACGCAAGTGATAAAAACGAGACATTTTAATTTTTAAAATTAAATTAATAAATTCAAAATTAAATTATAAATTTATTTATTCAAAAATTTTGTCATTTTTTCTTAAGAATTGGCCATCTTCATATTCATTTCTGGTTCCGCCACTATCCACAAGTCCTAGTGAATTAGTGACAGTGCTAGTTTCTCGTCGCTTTTTGCTTATCTGCTTGAAATTGAACCCTCTTCATATTACAATTTGGAACATTTTCTAAAATTTCAAATAACACTCGAAAATATGACCAATGTAATTTTCCTCTCACAATTTTATGAACGAATACTTAATGAGATGATCTTTCAAAAAATGTGAAAATAAACTATATTAACAACTCTTAGACATTTGTGTAGGAATTCAAAACTTATTACGATCCTAAGAAATATTATCATATTAAGAAAATGTTTGACTTTATGTATAGAAAGATTCTCCAATTGATTAAAATTTAGGTTTAATTATGCAAATAATCCATGTGGTATAACATTTTGACAAGAAGATTCATGTGGTAAACATTTTGTATAAATTGATCCATGTGGTTAGTGCATAGTAACAAAATGGTCTCTTAATCTCAGTTTCGTCATCTCTTTAACACTCAATTTTGAACTTTGCATTAATAACATATGACTAGTTTGCTGGAGATTTAATTCATCTCCTCAACATATGACATTAACAGATATTACGAAACTAAGATGAGAAACTCATTTTATTACTATATATTGACTACATGGACCAATTTGTACAAATGTTTATCTTATGGATATTTTTTTTATTAAAACGTTATACTACATAGACTGTTTGTATAATTAAACTTAAATTTTATGTTAATTGAGACGACTGAAATATAATGAAATTTCAGACTGACTGTATAATTAAAAAATACAATTAATGATTACTATTTACATAGAAGGAAACTAAAGTCAGAAAATGATATAAAAATAACGTGACGGACCCTATCCTACAACATTCGATTAACCATAGATTCAGGATGGTTTAACCATTTTCTTATTTTTAATAAAAAATATCGAATTTAGGTGGTGTTTGAGTGTCAACAAAATTTTGAAGTTGTTAAAATTTTGTTATATAGAGTCTGTAAAAAAGTGAAGAGAAAAAATATTTGAATGAATATTAGAGTGAAAAAGAACGATTTGATGTGTGAGAGAAAAATTGTATTTTAATTTTTTAATTAAGTGTGTCCAAAATTTTAACACTTAAATACCAATAGATCTTATAGAATCCATATTATTTGAAATTATATATATATATATATATATATTAAATACACTCATATATATTATTGCGCCTATCTCTTTTAAATTAAACTATACAATTCGAATAAAAAGAATAATAAAGAATTTTGATAGAAAAACTTACTATTTTTATCGCGATATTAATTTTGTTGCTCATAGCGTCTTGGACTTTTCTCAAAATTTTAATGGTTATTTGTATTTTGAAGACATTAAAAAATGAAAAATGTTAAAAAAAAGAAGAAAAAAAATAGAGGTGTACAAAAAACTTAAAGGAAAAAGCCGGGTAATAAATAGTGTCTGTTTTTCAGGGAAAAAAAAACAAATAAGGTCTATTATTCACGACTCCCGATACGGACAATTGGCGTCGAGAGGACTGGCTGGTGACAAGTGACGTTCTCGCATCGACCATTCGACCTTGTCTTGCTACCCTTTAGATCCGCGGTTTAGAGAAACGAGCGCAGTAGGGACGGAAAAAAGGGAAGAAAATGAAGTGGAAGAAAGAAAGGGGCAGTGGGGACAGTCAACTTGTTCGAAATCGCTATAATCACTGATCCAATCAACTGTTCAGCTTAGAACCAGTCAACAGTTTTCAGTCTAAGGTTTCCAAGTCCTCTCGCTTGCTTGCTCGCAGTGCTTCTCTGACTGATGAATCCCATTCGGTTATGACCTCCCCTTGATATTTAGTATTTACAGCTTTTCCCATCAGCATCGGTCTCCTGATCACGACTGCCGTTCATGAAAATATTTCTCCTATATCTTTACCTAGATATATACATAGATGTACTCCAGTAATTTGAAAGGGTTTATTCTGGCGATGGTTTCGAGCGCCTTCATTGGATCGAGCTTCATCATCAAGAAGAAAGGTCTCCTCCGGGCTGGCATTAACGGCCCTTCTGCAAGTATGCTCCTACATTTCGCCTCAAGCACATTAATCTCTCCGTCTTTCTTTCTTTTTTATTGTACGCGCCCTAATAAATCTGTCCTTTTGTTTTGGCGTCCTAGGTGTTGGAGGATATGGCTATCTGTTAGAGCCTCTATGGTGGGTGGGGATGATAACAAGTAAGCTACTCTTTTGCTTATGCTTCTGCATTGTACTACCACTTTTGGTTCTCAATTAGCACAATTAACTTGTCCTCACTTAGGTGGTTTTTTTTTTTGGGTTTGCTCAGCTCCTGGTTCGTACGGTGAATAGCGCAATTAGAAATATTTAAGTTCTCGTCCCTTTTTTTTTATTCTCCTCCATTTCTTCCCTATCAGTTAGACAATTCATTTTCTATTTTTTTAGTCTGTTGATCTCCAGGGCCAGAAAGGTTTGCCTTTTGTTGATATCGTATCTTTGCAACATTGACAGTGATTGTTGGGGAGATAGCGAATTTTGTAGCATACATATATGCACCTGCTGTGCTCGTGACTCCCCTTGGTGCATTGAGTATTATAGTTAGGTATGTCTGGTTTCTAATTGCTTGAGTTTTCTGTTATATTTTCTTGTTGTACCTTCAGACTATTATAGCTTATACCGTGTCTGATGAAGTTGAACTCTGTGTGTATGGAAACGGTGTAGTGCTGTTTTAGCCCATTTCATGTTGAAGGAGAAACTCCAAAAAATGGGGATGTTGGGGTGTCTTCTATGTATAGTGGGATCTACGGTAATTGTACTCCATGCACCGGAAGAGCATTCTATTAGTTCTGTACAAGAAATCTGGGAATTAGCAATACAACCAGGTTAGATGACTGTTAGTTATCAAATGCTCATCTCGTACTTGTATTGAAGCGGAATGCTATGTTTTCCTCTCCAGCTTATCTCCTGATTATTTTCATCTGCTCTTGCTTCCAGCATTTCTTTTGTATACAGCCTCTGCTATAGCTGTAACTTTGGTATTGATCCTGTATTGTGCTCCTCGCTATGGCCAAACCAATATAATGATCTATATAGGAATATGCTCCATCATCGGATCATTGACTGTGAGTTACTTCTGGCTCAATAGCTTACTGCTCTCTGACAAATTACTGTTATGTCATTTCGTGTTTATACTTCGTGCTCTAACAATGACTGCATACCTAACTTGACATTCATGGTTTCCTATACGTAACCGAGTTTTTGACTTTGCAGGTCATGAGCATAAAAGCAATTGGCATTGCAATAGAACTCACATTGGAGGGCACAAACCAGCTCGAATACTTTCAGACATGGATTTTTGGAATGGTTGCAGTTACCTGTATCATCACCCAATTAAATTATCTAAACATGGTCAGTAGAAATGATATCTTTGTAATTATGCATCAAAACACTGTGTGGTGTGATCAAAGAACTTAGAAGCTTTGTGTCTGTATGTGGTTTTATGTGAATTTGCCGTTTATTGTATTGGTTATACTGAAATTGCTAGGTAACTGCAGTTAGACATAGTTCATGGATTATGTGAGCTTCCTGTGGAGACAGATTTGGAGGTCTTTAGCCCCCCCTAGAGCGTCCTTTGTTTGGGAAGCCACTCACGGAAGAATCCTGACCCACTGATAACTTGAGGAGGAGGGTAGTGGTTTTGCTGGACTGGTGCTACTTTGCAAAAGTCATGGGGAATCTGTTGAGCACACTTTGCTCCATTGCTTGGTTGCTAGGGAGCTGTGGTCCCTAGTACTCACCATTATGGACTACGACTGGGTGATGCCTGGGAGGGTAGCTGATGTTTTGTTGTGCTGGAAAAAGAGTTTTAAAGACCCTCAGGCTTTAGCTATTTGGAGAGTGATCTCTATTTGTATTTGGTGGAATATCTGGAAAGAGAGAAATGAGAGATGTTTTGAGGGTGTGACTGTGTCCATGGAGTGTTTGAGGGGCAAGTTTTTGCAGTGCTTGTCCCTGTGGGTGAATGCGATGTTGGGCTTTCCTTTTTCGGAGTTTTTGGATTTCATTAGTTTTCTAGCTTGTATGGTCTAGGGGCTTCAGTATAGTCCTTTGTATTGTTTCTTTTATTCCCTTTTCTTTCAATAAAAGTGCCTTATAAAAAAAAAAGATATAGTTCATGGACATTTGATAGTGATAGCGGTGCAGCATTTTGTTTGTTTGGCAATAGCAGCCAACCATTAGCATAAATCCCACGTTGAGCTCTCGATATGTCCTTGAAGAGTGCCTGTGCAGGACTATATCACCAACTTGATGATGGAAAGAGATTGTCAAAACATCTCAGTTTCTTAGTGCATTGCCTTTTTTTTTTTTGGGGGGGGGGGGTGGGGGTATTTATAAACAGAGAGATCTTAGAAGATAAAGTTAAAATCTTGCCTAGTAGTTTTGTCTTTATTGATGATTCACCAGAGCTGATATCTTGGTCCTGAAGTTCTTGCAGCCAAGTGGAATATGGGATTTATTTATTCTAGGCCCGGGGGGGGGGGGGGAGCTTCTTCGATGAGGGCTATTTAGGCCTTTTTATTTCTTTCTTTTTCAACTTCTTTGTAAGCTCTTTCTGTTTCTTTGAAAGGGTACCTGAATTAAGGTGCAACATGTCTGTGAAGTTTAGTTTTAAGTTTTTTATTTTCTTTTTGTAGTTTTCCAGTTTTGTGTTTGTGTTGTGACGTTCCATTCAAGTTGCTTGTAGGTGATTTTATTCCAATTCGGAGTTTTATTTTTTGTTACTGACCCTACCACTTTTGCAGGCATTAGATACTTTCAATACTACTGTGGTTTCTCCTATCTATTATGCAATGTTTACATCTTTTACAATTCTTGCCAGTGCAATAATGTTTAAGGTATTCCTCACACAGAAATGCTCAGAGGGGGAGGGAGAGTACACAACATATTTACTACGGTCTCAGCTTTTATCTGTTTTCTGTAGGACTATTCTGGGCAAAGTGCGAGCAGCATAGCATCAGAGCTTTGTGGTTTCATAACTGTGTTATCAGGCACAGCTATATTGCACAGTACAAGGGAGCCAGATTCGCCCATCATTACTGGTGTGTCTCTTTCCATATCAGTGTGAAAACCTTGCATGACCTCTAGAAGTTTTGCTAGGGTCTGTCTCAAATGAGTCATTCAATTATTATCGAAGAATGGTTATTATTTAGGTGGTTAGGAGAGGGTAAAAAGTCTTGTAGTCTCTCGGTAATAAATCAGCAATAGCATGAGCGATAGTGAGGGACTAGAACCCGTTAGTAATGACACATTGTGCACTTAACGATTAGAGGGAGGATACATGAGTGAATTAGCACCTACGAGGAACTTGCAAATCTTTGTGAATAGCTGGAAATTACAATTGTTCTACCTGTATACCTATGCCCTCAGGCATAAGAGGCACCAGCAGCAGATGTGATGAACCTACAAAACAAAATGCTCCCTTGTGACTCTATTGTTCTCAGAAAGATCTATTACAGAGACCTTTTATTGTTGATTGCTTGGTGTGTAGCATCTTCTTCTTTGTTGCCTACTGTTATTACTGGAGTATGGTTGACCTAAGAGGTACTAAAATCTTGATTTACAATGCACCCCAACTCTTGACCATAAATTTGTATCTAAACATTTTGGTAGCTATATTCACCAGGCTTTAATTGGTATTTTCTTAACCCTTCCCCACTTCCAATGAACTTAAACAAAATATCATGCCTGAATGTAATATATATTATGCTTTGGCACGTATTTGGCTCTCTATGTTGTTTAGAAAGAAAACTTAGAAGTTAGAGGTGTAGATTCCTTGGCTGTACAGGCATCTTTTGGTTGAGGAGGAAAATTAGATTCCTTGGTTGGTCAAAAAGGAATTTTTAGCATAAAATCTTTGCAAAATCTGCAATGTAAAGGTTAAAGTTGACGCCTTTTCATAAAGGTATGCAGAGTATGAGTTGGACCATAAAGTTCTAGCTTTTTTGCTTGTTTATGTTTGGAGTCTTCAGTATAGTCTCTTGTACTGTTGACTCTTACTTTGTGTTCGTTGTTTTTTCTGGTATTCTCCTATTAATAAGATTGGCCTACTTATCAAAAAAGAAATGCATAACCTAACAATCAAAGAAGTACTTTTCTTTTTCTTTTCTTTTTTCTCTTTTGCCTCATTTATCTGAACCTATTTGGAAAGAGTTTTCTTATCTTAGTGGACATCTAAAGAAGCTACTTCATTGAAACTGTGAGCTAAGTTCACATATCTTCCAAACCTAATGTACGATGCAGTCCTCCAAAAATTAGGACTTTTCATTAGGCTCCAAAGCTTGGGGCAATATTTCTTATTCTTATGAAGTACTTAGATCTAGTTTGTTGCGAATATATCTCTTCTAGCTATTTCTCCCCTCTAGACTTAAGGTAAGTGCGTAAAATATCTTTCGGATGATTTTAGTTTGTTGTGTGTTAGCTGATTTATTTTTTATATGTTTTTTTCTGATTGTTTCTAGTTGAGATTTGTTGATGACATGTCTTTCATGTCTACCACGGTTGACTTAATGGTTGAACTAGTACTCAGTTCAGCTTTTAAAGTATAGCCCAAACCATAGGCTTGCGGTTCACCTGTTTTGGTGTCTCCTTTCATGTTGGAACAAATGCATTTAACCTTTCAAAAGCTAGCACAAATTGTTGCTTACCTTACAAACAAGTGCCTAACCCAGTTGATTTGACATTTCTTCTGGAGCCATTAACAACCTGATTGTGATTTTATAGTATAGCCCAAAGCATAAGCGTGTGATTCACCTGTTTTGGTGTCTCCTTTCCTGTTGGAACAAGTGCATTTTAACCTTTCAAATACTAGCACAAATCGTCTCTTAGCTTAAGAACCAGTGCCTAACCCATTTGATTTGACGTTTCTTCTCCAGTCATTAACAACTTAGTGATCGTAATTTTAATTGGTATGAAGTTTTCTAAAGAAATTGATATTAGACTATCTTCACTGCTAGTCCTAAACCTTGAAATAGGTAGTCGTAGTAAACCTTCGATGATGAGGATTCTGGGGGTCATGGTGACTGTGAAAATTGTGGCAGTGTGGAGGCTAATAGGTTTTGAAGAAGCAATTTTTCACAATCGAGAAACATTGTGACTCCTCCCAAAATAGTTTTTTAATGATTTATTTGCTTGAGAAATCTGTTTTAAAAAATAGGTATCTTGATCAAAGGATATCAAAAGACTGCTGGAAGAGGGAATGGGAAATGATATAAATGTTGGACTAGTAGAACCATTATTTCATGCATCACTGACCAGGAAATGGGAAGGTTTTTCCTAGCATCATAGTATTCGTAAGATTGCAAGCTCATTTTACATTGATTTGCACAAAAACTCTATATAGGTTCAATTTATATATTTGATGTTAGTATTGTTTGGCTTTTGTGTGCTTGTGTGTTTGGCAAAAAACTATCGAAGAATTAAAAGCTCACCAGAAGAATGTAGCGGCATCTTCCCCAGATCACAAGCATTAGGATTGGAGCCATATGTGACCCTTATCTTATGAGAAAGTCCTAATTATTCAGTATAGATATGTATTTTTTTGATAAGTAATTATTCAGTATAGATATTTTGGGAGATAACATTGTTTGAAAAGCAGTTTTCCGGCCAAAAAAATGTCTGATAGTTCTAAACATGCAGATCTGTACACACCAATATCTCCGAGAGTATCGTGGTACATTCAAGGCAATGGGGAAGTATGGAAGCAGAAGGATGAAGTTGGATCACCCCCCAATTTTATCACAATTTTGCGGCAAGACTATTTCAATTAACAAAAGATGCATGCAGCTCTAGCACTTTGAATCCGCCATTACCTCTCATGTAACTGGTTCAGTGTGAAGGATCATCCTCTCATTGCGTGGGAAGTCTTAGTCAAAAGTAGCCGAGTATCCTTTGTGCACCAACTTCGAATCTGGCAACAGACCTCATCCATGTCGATTGAGATTACATCTTTGCTTGTGCAGGCCAAAAATTAAATTTGCTGTCATTTTTGGCAGAGGTTTTTCAATCTTTTTCGCCGGTTTTTTTTGGGCATCTTATACAAATCTTTTGAGCGCCACCTTGCGCAATAGCCATATGGAGTGAGTTGTTTCTCCTCGGCTCTCTTTCTTTTTCCCCTGTTTTTCTTTTTGTTTCTCCCACACCTTTACGTGGGTTTAGCTACATTATATTGAGGGAATTTGGCAAAATGATCATTGGGTTTATACCCCTTTGGCAAATAGGTCCTTGAGTTTCAAATTTCAAAATTTTAGTCCTTAGGTTTTCGATGTTTGACGAAATGTTCCTTCCATCAGTCTGCCGTCTATATACTTAACAGAGTTCTCTGACACGTCAGCAAATTTGTACCGGTCGATCACTATATTAAAAGGTCGACCGCTTCATATGTAGCGGTCGACCGCTCACTTTTTACACATATATCCGATCGACCGCTACAAATCCGTTAAGCATATGGACGACAAATTAACGGAATGACCATTTTGTCAAACATCGAAAACTCAAGGACTAAAATTTTGAAATTTGAAATCCAATGACCCATTTGCCAAAGGGGTATAAACTCAAGGACTGAAATGCCAAATTTCCTTATATTTATTTGTACGGTAAAGTCCGGTTCTTGTCGTGCAGGTTTTAGCAAATGACTTAACGCTTGTATGTCCATGTAATTATGATTATTTTAATGTTAGTCTGGTTTGAGGCTGTAGTTTCTGTCGTTTTCTTTGGTTTGTTGTTGCTCTGTACTGTTGCTGGTTTTATTTAATGGTAGTCTGGTTTTAGGCTTTTCAACTCTCGAGTTGTTTGATTGAAAAAAAATTATGATTATTTTAAAATTTCCAATGGAAATTATTTTTTTTGCCAAAAGTGTTGCATATTTTCCATAAGACGTTTTGTTTCCTGCTTAGATTTTGTTGCTCACTGCAGAACGCCTTGTTTCAAAGGTTTAGAAAAATTTCCTGAGGGCTTGTTTGGATGGGCAAAAATTAAATTAATTATGATATTGAAATTAGTGTAGATTCTATTGGGCTGGTGAAAAAGTTATTGAAGATCGTAAAAAAATAATTTTTTTTTTTAAATTGACATCTAAATATAAGCTTACTATATGGAGAAAATAATTTTCACCAATGAAGTACCACATGTTTTGCAATTTGCAAAATAAACGACCATATTTGAAAGATTTCATATGCAAATTATCTATTTTTAACATATTGCATCACTCAGTCTATTTTTTTCGTTAATTTAAATATAAATTGAATTTTTTAATACGAAATGTCGATTATACTTCAAATAGTAAGTTATATTTAATGGTATAAATCGTCATTTTGTCTAAAAAAAATTAATTTTCATTTAATTTGACGAGAAAAAAATAGAGGAACGTGGAATGTATTAAAAACGGATAGTTTAGATTCCCCCGCAACATTGCTCATTGCACCACACTCACCTTTGCTACACGCAGGCTGGTCCTCCTCCGGCTATGAAGATTGAAGCCCGCTTATTATCTGCGTCGATTTCAACTCCATCTTGTCAGAGTCAATGTCGCTCGGTATCAGACATCTTTCGTGGCAGCATCGGCAGTTGTTTTGGGCCAATTCCGGACAATTGAGGTTTACAATTTTTCTAAAAGATTAATTTGTTTTTAGGGATTTCCTTATTCGGTAATTGGGTACGATCTGTTTCAATCGCCAGATTAGAAATGTTCTGAGTGAGGACAATTCAAGTGTTTTATTACTTAAAAAAAGAAGACAATTCAAGTGTTTTATGAAGACCTGTCATGTGCTAATACAGTAATTAACATATTGCATAGCTGGTCGTATACATTTATGTACAAAGTCATTCCAAGTATTAAAAAATAATAATGATAATTATAATTATAAACGTCAAAAAGATAAATAATGGAAAATAGGAGTCTAGCTAAAATCCAACACCTAAACTATCCAATACCTTATTAGATTGAGTCCCAAAAAAATTAAGAAAATAATAAATAATTAAATAATTAGTTACCAAGTTACCCTATGGGGTGCTAGCTAGCTCCGTGATTTGGGGGGTGTTTGATGGTGGAAATTTTCACTCTTCAAAATTTCTACACAATTATAAAATAACCTCTCTCCTCACTAAACTATAAAATAATATTATAATATTTAATTAAATATTTTTTTTTACTTTTTCATCAAATTTCATAAAATATCTTTATTTTTTCATAAATTCATATACCCAAAAATTTCCAACCCCTAAAATTTTTACTTTCAAACACCACAAATGACCTCCAAATACTTGAGGAACCGTATCAAGTAATTAGTTGTAGGTTCGAGTCACCTTGCGGCTGAGCTAGTCTTAGACTTAACGCATAGGGGTATGTGGGGCTGGGTATTTTGCATCACATAAGAGAAAGTTATTCTGCGGGACCTTATAAGAGCATAGTTGGTAAGGTAGCTCTTCTAATGATTATGCCTTTAAATAATTACTGAGTTTAGAAGGATATAAATTAACTAGCTTTCAGCCTCTTGATACAAGTAATTAGTACTCCAGTTAGACAACAATAATAATTCTTTTACCTATTAAGAGCAGGGTTTCGTGTTTCTAATTCTATACCCACAAAGGGATTAATGATATATTAGACTTCAAACTACCACTAAATATATACTTTATACTTACCACAAAAAAAAGGGAAAATGATACGCAACTCTTATCCAACTACAACTTTCAACAGTCAAAAACTACTAACCCTTACAAACTTTAAAACCCTTAATTTTCAGGCTAAATCATATAAACTTGACATTTAAAGAAGAGAAATGCTTGGTGTAGTTATTGGGTTCTTCCCAAATTCTTTTCGGAAAGAATCTCACGATTAAGGATTTCTAGGTTCCACTTTTAAAATGAATCCTGAGCCATCATATTCTTTCCAAGGAACCTGAGAAGAATTCAGGAAGAACACCAAACATTTCTCAAGGAAACAATTACACTATACCCTTCCGTATAAGTAAATGCTAAGCAATTTTTTTATTTATTTTTAATCTTGGTAAGAAGAAGTCAGGTAGACCAAACGAAAGTGATTCTTCTATAGGTTATTTGATATATAGTTGCCAAAGAAGACCGCACAACGCATGAAAATGATCATTACTATAAGAAACTTCCAATGGGTATATTGTAATCGCATAGTGGCCAGTGGGTGATTATATTAAATTATTAATGTCCCTGGCCTGCACTAAAATATTAATTTCTTAATTTACAAGGGGTTTGACCCACTCATTTTTTTAAAAAAAAAACAGAGAGGTTGAATCTGAATCTACAATTTTGAAAATTTGCTTAACAATATTTAATAAAAGCAAGTTGTAAAATATATTAATTTGAGGAATCCAATACCCCATTGTTTATATGATCTGCTTTCACATTCTTCCTATCAAATCTAGCTATAACAAGTGCTGCTGATCTTCAGTTGACAAATTGATGTCCTTGCGTGAGATAGGAATCTAAATGGTTATTGGTTTTCCATGATTCGCGTATATATATATATGTACACAAATGAGACTTTTCTTTTCTTTATTAGAATTTTTTTAAAAAAATAATTGTATTTTGTAAGCTAGCTTCACACATTTCGTAATTAGCACTCAAACTAGGAACTTATTATATATTGCACCCTAAAATATTATTAAGTTTATACTTTGCACTAACGTTACAATTTAAATGTAATTAGATTGCGACACCTATCTTATGTAAAGATATCGGCGTTCAAATAAAAAATAATAATATGGTGTTACAATAACTGTTAAATCGTAATATATGTTCAAAAAGTATATGTCAAGTTTGATAGTTTTCAGTGTACATTATAAATTATGTGGTAGTTAAAAGCCCTATAGTTTTTCACAGAAAAAAAATGATAATATCATAGTATGTCTCTTAAATCACATGAAAAATTGACCTAAATGACTCTTCAAAACAAATTTATTAAAAATAAAAACTATATATATAAAACTAATTTTTTTAAGGGTGTGTTTGTGTTGTAAAATTTTAGTGTTGTTAAAATTTTAGGTATTGAGTTTAGTGAAAAAGTGAAGAGAGAGGTAATTTTTTATATTTTTTGTAGTAAATAGTAATGATTTGATGGGGAGAGAGAGATTATATTGTAATATTTAATTGTGTTAAAATTTTAGAGGGGCTAAAATTTTGGTACACAAACGCACCCTAAATAAAATATTGAAACTCTATTTCAATAATTTATTTATTAAAATTTTATTTTAAAGATACATTTAATTAGGTTATTTTACAATTTTTTTTTTTTTTAAAAAAAACCTTCAAGAAAGAAGGCGAGGTCGAGGTGTACGCGAGAACATGGCCTTCACGCTGAGTTCACGCTAGACACGTTCTTTGGTCAAAGGATTCCTCGTCGAGAGATTGGTTCTCTTTCCTTACAGTTACAGTTGTCCTTTTGAAGATTCTAGCTGGCCAAGTACGACAAAAATACTGACTCAGAATCTTCTACATTCGCACACGATCACCGTCCGATTAGAATCTGTTTAGAGATTCAATAACATATTTTCCCTATATTCCCTCTATTTTCCAATTTTAACGCCCTACATGTAGTAAATACTAAATAGTAGATATATATTAGACAATAAAAATATCTTAATATATACAATAAATTGTTTTTTTATATTCAGGATTAGCATTGATAATGATAAGCCGTAAGTACACTGGATCAACCTCCTGAGATCATGCTATCGTCCTTTCTTTGATATCAACCTTCTGACTTCTGAGGGCTATCGTCCTTTCTTTAATCTATAATCTATATATAAGCCCCAGTCTCGGCCAGTCCCTTTGTGCAACGTTGAAACCAACAATTAACAACGGTGGGTTTGGACAAACCCAAGTGATTAAGTACTCCATGGCTGCTCCTCAACCGAACCCGGTGCCCTTGGCGTACCAGGCCGGCACGTCTCTCGCGGTGCCGCCATGGCTGAACAAAGGCGACAACGCTTGGCAGATGATAGCGGCCACGCTCGTCGGCCTGCAGAGCGTGCCGGGGCTTGTCATACTCTACGGCAGTATCGTCAAGAAGAAATGGGCTGTGAATTCTGCGTTCATGGCTTTATACGCTTTTGCGGCCGTGATTATCTGCTGGGTAACGTGGGCTTACAAGATGTCCTTCGGCCACAAGCTCATTCCCATGTGGGGTAAAGCCGGTCCGGCTCTGGGCCAGAAGTACCTCCTCCAATGGGCTAACCTGCCTCAAACCACGCAGTACTACCATAATGGCGATCTCCAGACTGCCATGATTCAGCCGTTCTACCCCATGGCTACGATGGTGTGGTTTCAGTGTGTGTTTGCGGCGATTACGCTCATACTCCTAGCAGGGTCGCTTCTGGCTAGGATGAACTTTAGGGCGTGGATGATGTTTGTGCCGCTTTGGCTTACTTTCTCTTACACTGTTGGAGCCTTCAGCGTGTGGGGAGGCGGGTTCTTATTCCACTGGGGTGTCATGGATTATTCAGGAGGTTATGTCATTCATCTTTCTTCGGGGATTGCCGGATTCACGGCTGCTTACTGGGTGAGTCGGCTCTTTCACACTACTCTCGGTAAAGCGCCTTTATTCAGTGCGAAGTAAAATTCAATTTCTTCTCATCCTGAAAAATGAACGAAAAAGTCCCTCGTGATCTTTCTTTCTTGTGGCTATAATATTTGCAAATTAAAATGAAGTTTGAAATTTTTACAAGGGATGCACTTTTATATTCCCCAAAGAAAGAAAAGGATATGCCAGTACGAGTTTCAGACCCACCGAATGGACGGCTCCCGTCCACACGCTTTATTGTAGTGGTCGGATCACTATAATACCGGTCCGATCGATATTGTTCGACCAGCGCGGACGGAACAGTTCATTCGGTCTGAATTTAATGTATCTGAATCTGCACGGTCTGAACTGAATTCAGATTCTAAAAAAATGCAAAAGAGTCACGAAAAATCTCTGCATTAATTTACCAACTATTTCCACCTGCTTTCGCGTTGAATTTTCAAACATCTTTCATTTTATACGATGAACTATCACACGAATTCTACCATTTGCTCTACGTATATCATAGTATCGCCCTTTTGGGTTCTAGTTGGACTGGATCAACATATGCCACAATGAGGAAGTCGGATTATGGACGATGAGGGTTTGACTGTGGTGCAGGTAGGACCAAGATTAAGAAAAGACAGGGAGAGATTTCCTCCAAACAACGTTTTATTAATGCTGGCAGGAGCAGGTCTGTTGTGGATGGGATGGGCCGGGTTCAACGGTGGGGATCCTTATGCTGCAAACATCGACTCCTCCATGGCCGTCCTTAACACCAACATATGCGCCGCTACCAGCCTCTTGGTCTGGACCTTGCTCGACGTCATCTTCTTCAAGAAGCCCTCAGTCATTGGAGCCGTCCAGGGCATGATCACCGGGCTTGTTTGCATCACACCTGGCGCAGGTGATAATTAAACGACAGACATCTGTCCTTCTTTATAACAAATTATTATTATTGGTATTTCTCTAAGCAATTTATAACCATTGAATTGATCAAACCAGGATAATTATATTATCGTTTAGGGGTCAATTCACTGAGGTCTCAGATGAATCTTTTCCTGCTGTCATTTCACATGCAAACTCCTTGGAAACTGGAAAGTGGTCCGTGCTCTTTGTTTTAAGTTGGAAGCCTTCTCAAGTTGACTTTTCTTTAATTATTGTTTTCATAGTTTAGATATTTTAATTAATTACCCCCACCCCCCGGATATTTTAAAACTATACAGCTAAGTTCCTGTACGGAATCCTGTACGCAATATTACTTTTTGGTATTACAGACTGTGGTTGTTTGCTTTTTAAAAATAAAAATAAAAATTCTCATGAAGTACTGTAATTATTTTTTTTAAAAAATTATTAATTTTTTGTGGTTTTGTTGATATGGTACAATTTTTTTTGGGAGTGTTTAGTCCCGCTAAAATGAAGCATAGTGTTTGATTTGGAGTTTGTCTTCTACTCTGAGAGTATATATGCATGTCATTTTATGTTTGAAAAACTTAATTAATGTTTGTGTACTCTAGTACTTAAAAAAGATTTTTCATTGACCTATCATAATTACCCTCGCAAAAATATAAATTATGTTGTAGAATATATTATTGAAAATTGTTTTCGTGCAAAACAAACACAGCCTTAAGTTACTAATCTATTTGCTTTCGTGGAAATAGTTTTAATACCCAGAGATATACAGATAATCAATTTTTGCATGATCAGTTTGTTGTTAATTCTTTTTGTCCAGCACGTGCCTCCGTGTGATTTCGGGTCCTTAAGTTTTTCTTTTAAGCCTTGTATGATTAGCTTGGAAACTGAATATTGTGAGTCCTTTCCGAGCCATGTCAGAATTTTTGTTTTTCCGTTTCTTCCTGTTTTTAATTATTCCTTCGTTTGATCAACGAGAAAAATCACGAGAAGCCTGAAAATAATTGCTAAAAAAGGGGCTCAAACTGTGTACCTACTCATAATATATATATATGTATGTATGTATGTATGACCCTCGTGGGTTAATGTGTGTGTATATCATTTTTTCCCCCTTTCTAGTTCGTGTGAGGCTCGAATAATTATCCACCTTACGTCCATCTCAGGTCTTGTTCAAGGATGGGCCGCCATAATCATGGGAATTCTGTCAGGCAGTGTTCCATGGTTCACAATGATGGTTGTACACAAGAAGTCGAAACTGCTGCAGCAAGTTGATGACACACTCGGCGTGTTCCACACCCATGCTGTGGCCGGCTTGCTAGGCGGCATCCTCACCGGGATCTTTGCAGAGCCCGAACTGTGCCAGCTCTTTCTGCCAATCTTGAGCGCCAAGGGAGCAGTCTACGGAGGAACAGGAGGAACGCAGGTCCTCAAACAGATCGTTGGTGGCTTGTTTATCATTGGATGGAACGTCCTGGTCACTACCATTATCTGCTTGGTCATAAAGTTGGTGGTCCCTCTGCGCATGTCGGATGAAGAGTTGCTGGTAGGGGATGATGCCGTTCACGGTGAGGAAGCATACGCGCTGTGGGGCGATGGCGAGAAGTATGATCCCACCAGGCATGACATTTATTCAGATGAGACGGTACACAAGCCAGCCATTGGAGCTACTCAGGTGGTCTAGAGGAGGATGCCGACAAAGGATCGATCATCGATCGATCGTGTCTTTTTATTATCCAAAACCGAACCCCGGCGGCCCATATATATGATGTGGTGCATGCAGTCTGGAGAACAAAGGGAAAGGAGGCCGGGATATTTTGTAGCTGTAAGAAAACAGCTTGTCCAAATTTGTGTACATATATGTTGCTTTCTGGTTTTTGAGTGCAGTGAAGCATTTGCAATATTGTTCTTACGTTTCAATCAATCATGCATGGTTAATCTTTCACCAAAGGCAGCCCAGGAGAAAAGACAGAGGTTCAGTCGCTTATGAGAAGCCCTAGTTGAAGGTTCAGGATCTTAAATATTGGTTGTAATTTCCCATTTTCGAGCCTTCTAGGCCTTTTGTTGCTGCATTCCAAATTGGCATTTTCGCTTACTTTTTTTACCCTAGTTTTTGTTGCTGCATAGAAAGTTCGGAAAAGTATCCTACACGCCATAAAATCCAAGCATATATGGCTAGTATCAATTTGGAGAGGTCGATTGAGCTTGTTGATAGAGTACCCGTTACAACAATCCCAAATTATATACATTTCAAAAATAATTAAACCATTTTTTCTTTGGAGATTAATTGAGCTCAAATATTTTAGGGCAGATTTACAATTTTCAATGAAAATTTATATATATCCAGGAGACAAGTCAACAGCAAAATTGATTTTTGGAGTTTTGCTAACTTAATTAGAGTCTAGATCTTTATTAACTAAGTAGTAAAATTTATATTCTTTTTAGTATATAAATCAAGAAATTCTTCAGCACTCAGTTTTCATTACAAACTCCGCAAAACCTTTCATAATTTAACAATTTGGTTTCATGTCATGACTCTATAGTTGTTTAGATATGACATGATCTTATGGATATTGTTAGGGTTAATTAATTATTTTATTTTTTATTTTTTTTGCCGCTAGAAAGCATAGGGAAAAAAAACTTCGATCATCATCAATTTGTGGCTAAAAAAACCCTCATTAGTGATAGCAAATTTGTTGCTGAAAAATGAAATCATAATTGAAAAGGGTTTCCTTTTTGCTTTCCATCACTAGAAAACACATGCATATATAGATGAAAAAAAGTTAGCCACAGTGCCAACATATATATATATAATTAATTGGGCACGTTTGCAAACCATACTTTTCTCCAAAATTTCTCTAAGAATTGTGCGTTGTGATCTTGGTCGAAAGTATAGGCCTCTTCGATCACTGGACAAATTCTGTATTTAGAAATCGATCGATATCAATACCGGCCAACATGATCAATCCGTTTACTTTGAAAGAAAATGAAGAGCATATGCAGTTCTCAACTGTGGCTTGTAACTTGTAAGGTAAGCCCCAGGTCGACATTGGCCAGTGGTATGAGAATCAGCATCCAGTTCCGTTTGAAGTGGCAAAGAATGGGGTCAATCATATATATATACCAGCATATTTGCATGGCCTCTGCAAGTGTTACTACCTTCAATTTAAAACAGCAGGATTACTTTTGCCTCCTTTTGTCTTTTTCGGTTGAAATCCGAAGTCTTTTAAAACGATAATCAATGCTTAAATGAGAATAATGCGATAGAATATATTCATGTCGAAGTTTTACAATAAAGTTGACAACTGACTACTCAATATAATAGTTCTAAATTTTTTCAATTGTAGTTTAAAATGAGAGGTCGTAAATTTTGAATGTTGTGTCGGAAAAGATATAATGTCGGATAAGAATCATCACTAATTTTTTTTTAAAAAAATTATATGATTTAATTTAAAGAGAAAAAGACACATAAAACACAACCACATTTTCACAGATGACAAAGTCCCTGCATCATTTTCAATTGGTTGTTTTTCTGTTCTTTTTATGCTTTGGAAATAAGATGATGTTTAAAAAAAAGTGAGTTGAGTCAGTTCAGTTTGGATTATTTATTTGTAGATTTCTGATTCTCATGAATTATTCTATACCTTTTGCCTATGGAGAAATTTATCTGTTACTATAATCACTTTCGGTAACAATCTACCCTAAAAGCGTTCCGACCATTCACTTCTAATTTGCCCTTTCCGCCTGGAAAAGAGCGAAAAACGGAAACGAAAAAGTGACGTGTAACTCGTTCTTCTTTGGTCTCGGGAAAATTGGAGGCGTCGCTTTCAACCAAACAGGGAATATAGTCAACTCGTATCTGCGGAAGCTTCTTTTAACTGACGTGCATACTCGGCACCACTGTCCCATGGACCCAAGGGTCTCTCTGCTCTTAAGAAAATGCTTGAGGCAGAATAATATCGACATTATCAAATTGAAAGAGGGAAGTGACCCATTAATTAGTGGGATTCTCATTCTCATCCCACCACTAACACAACAAGTAGTTTTCATATTATCTGCCATTGGCCTTCCCGGAATTGTTTTCCCTTACAGATTGCTTTCCCTTCTTCTTTCCTCCTTTTGGCTCAATGCTCAGTGGGTCCCTTGCACTAATCACCCGTCACCCAATTCCCTCGATCGTGACAGTCATCGTGATCTTGAAAATCTCCAACTTCTGCCTCTTCTTCTACTCTGGCATCTTCACTCATGCTGGGTTGCAACAGACATGGCTCCAACGAGTATGTTTCCTTCTTAATTTTTTTTTCTTCCGAACTACCATTTCTTTGTTAAAATATCTAGTTTGTACGATTTCATATTGAGTTTTGGTTTGTATCGTGTTTTGTTTGATGCTATGGAGCATGCTTGATAGGAATTGGTGTTCCTACCTCGGGTTCTTTGACGTGGAAAGGTTTCTCATTTCTTTCGCGTCTAGCTCTCGCAGTGTAATCATTCTTGCAATAAAATTTTAGTATCCCATTTTTCACTTGTAAAGATATTTTCACTACGTAGTTCTAAGTCATCACTTCGTCTCTACTATTTTCCGTTTTTTTTTTCGTTTGTCTGTATTTTGTGTACCTGTGTTGAAGGGGAAGGGGGTGGCGGTTGGTTATTCGGTGGTAGAACATATAAGTTCATATTTGTGAGGAATGGCGGAAGCCTAACCCAACCATAGGGGTGTTAAATTTGTGCAGAAGAGAGTAGGGTGAATTTGACTCTTCAAAGTCTGCTGTGTTTAGTGGCGACTAAGATTTTATGACACCTGAAAGGAGAAAAAAGAAAAAAAGAATGGCGATTTTTGTTTGATTGGTCTCTAACCCAAAAAATTTGGCTTATTAGAGATGAGTTTTTCCATTCTATTGAAGAATAGTGAAAAGTTTGGGCTTCTGACTTCGCTTTTGCAACTTGCATGTATTGATAAAGAAGAGGGAGAGGGGGAGAGAGAAAAGAAGAGGGTTATTTTAATCATAGTTCATTACCTGGAAGATCATATGATATGTTTTAGTCTGATTCGGCAAAATTTTCTTTTGTTCACGGATGGACTGTTCAATAATGGAAATATTTATTTATTGGGGAAAATGATTTTTTTTTTGGGGGGGGGGACAATAATTTCTGTTCAATGAAGCCTCTAATGAATGAGTTTTAAATTTCATTGAAAAATATCGGCAGAAAGATGAGGCTAACTAATTTTTCTCGACTGTGTTTCTTGCTAACCAAAGAGAGGAAACAATATGGGTCATATGGAGCACCAAAACATAGGAAAAAGGCTGATCTTGTCTTGCCGATGAAACCGGCGGGGAATCGAAAAAGTCATTTTTGGTCTTTTCTCAATGTATGTTTCCCTATCCTAGGAAAGTGGAAACAAAGACATTGTAAAGTCGTTAGAAGTTTTGATCCGCCTATTTTGAAGACAACACTGGCTGTTGATTGTTCTCCACAACTTCAAGTGAAATCGTGAAATAGCTGCTATGGCTTGACAAGTTACGTCGCCTAAACTGCCTCTTGAGGGTTCGTGGTTAGAAAGGGTGGTGGTACATCAGGCATCTCATAAACATTTTGGATCGTGTAGCTAAGAGTATAACTACGCCTCTAGGCTCCTTTGGCTGAGGAAACTTTTCTAAGTGCTGCCCTGCTCAACTTGTATTTGACTAGTTGGGGGTTTTAAGGATTGTGCTTAACTGAATCCAACTTAAAGACCAACAGAATTCACATTTTTTATTGTTTTGCAACATTACTAATTGTTGGGCTACTTTGAACCCTCTTGAGGCTTCGCTTTGATTTTGGCTGCAGCATACATCATTTTAAAGGTCTGGACAGCCAAGCACACAAGCACATGGATTTAAGTCATGAGGGTGGTCACTTGATTAAAAAATGCTGTAGGGACAAGTATTGGATAATGAACTTTGCATTTTGTTTTGTCCTTTTTTGTTTAATTTTTATAAAGATATTGAAGACAAGGAACTTATAACAAAAAATGTTATACTATTCAAGTTGATCTTGTAGCATATTTGCTCGTTCTTGGTCCATATCTTGTCCTTCTTGCTATCCCAGAACGTATGTGGGTTTATAAATTATACGCATTTTACTGAAGGAAATAGACATGACAGTGTTCCTAAGCATGCCTTATTGTGATTCCTACTCTATTTGCTTTACTTTTCATTTTAGACAAAGCATATGGCTATTGCAGCTGTCCTCCGATTCAGAGTGTGCATTTAGAGTCTTCTAATGATGTGAATTTGTCCTGTCCTTGTTTGTGATGCAGGATTTAGGTTCCGCTCGTCCCCCCCCCCCCCTTTAAACATCATTCACTACTCTATGCAGCTTAAAGACTGCAAAATGTCTGTTTTCTTCTCCCTTTACTTGATTTGATCATTTTTTTTTCCTTTATGTAGAGTGCTGGAAGTGGGACAGGAGGTCCACAACTCCAAGTGAGTGCTCCTCAGAGATTCAAGACAGTTGCATGTTTGCAACTTTTTTAAGCTGGCATGCTCTGAAGCTTACCTTACGCTGGCTAATATTCCTCATTTTACTAAATATTAGCTACTCATCCAAAGAACCTGACGTGGAAGGTATTGTGACGTTGCACCTTTGTTTGTTGGGACTACAGTTTCTGTCATGTTTATTCTTGTGTTTGTGCATCATTAATTGATGTATTTTTTGAGCTATTATAGTTTAATGTATAAATATGGTTCAGATTTATTACACATATAATTTCAATTGTTAATGGTTTAAAACCTCTTTCCGTAGTACAGTGTAACGTTTAGATATAGTTTAGTTTTTTCTCCATCCATTGATGGTGCCACATAAGGCCCACATTTATTGTGGTGCTTCTTCTTCTTTACTAATATATTCTGTCTAGTTCAGTAGCCGCTAACTTGCTCTTCAGTTTTCCTTGCCTAACAAAAATTGAGTTCGTTTTCTTTCTTCTCTCTTCCCCTTTTCTTTTGCTGAATTATGTCCCTCAGATGGTTGGGTTTGGTGACAAATTCTTTCCTGCTTATCAGTGAAGAAAAAAAGATGGACGCATGATGTGTGGAATATATAAGCCTTCCTTTAGAACAGCACAAGTGAGTAATCTGGAGGAATAAAATAATAATAGCTATTTTAATCATAACAAAGAATGTAGCAGAAAGGAAATAAAATCAAGTTTGTATCCGTAAAGAAGACTCAGATGTGATGCTGAAGATGGTCTGCCATCAGCTACTGAATTGACACTTCTGTACACAGATTTTAGAATAAGGAAAAAGTGTTACAATTGAAGGTTGAGGGTTTCCGCTCATGTGTTTCTCTATTGTTTTTTTCAATACATCTTGGTATCGGCAAGGGACATGTGATGGCATGATGTGATTAGTTCACTAAGATCTCTTATTGCAGTGGTTTTTAATAGTAGAGCAAGCGGTAACACTGCTGAAAAGAGTCTGAACTAAGCTTGAATACACATAATTCCACAATAGGTCTTAGATTTCACTATATGTTCAACTTTATGGTCTTAAGAGATTTTAAAAACCTATCTGGTGCGTGTATCCTTGTAGTCGTCAACATACAGGAGGCACCCAATCAATTTGCTAACTCCCTGTAGCATGATCCATTTATGGATCACCATAAGAAACTCAAGCCATATACTGAGAAATTCAAGCGTTAATCACTCAAGAGATCAATAAAGCCATGCAAGTTAATCCAACCATGGGTCTTAACTTAGTTCAAGACTTACAATGTACAGGGCTTACATAGCATGTGAAACTTATTTTTAGCGGTTGTCTCATAAAATATAATACAGCTGTACAATGACCCAATCAACAGGGATCTGTGCTTGATACTCATGCAAAGCATCTAGGCATATGAGTGACATCCATAGCATTGAAACTTCTGTAGTACATAATAAACTTGTCTAACTGTAATAGATATCTAACAGCCTTATGACTCGGTGACCTAAAAAGTAGGAAAAAACAAGCCATAGAAGATTCAAGGTCACATTACCAGTTTCTTCTTCCCATTCTCTTTTCTTTTTTCCTTTTCCTTTTTTGACATTTATCGGATGGATTTGATTCTTTTCCCTAGCCATCTTTGGCTACTGTATTTTTGCATCTTATGTTAAATGTTTTGATTGTTCACTTTTCAATGTTCAGGTGAAGCGTTGATTGATTTGATAAAGGCGCTTAATGACTCCAATAATCAAATAACAGATTGGAATGATCATTTTGTGAGCCCGTGCTTTAGTTGGTCTCATGTGACTTGTAGGAATGGACATGTCATAGCCCTGTAAGTTCATCAGCTTGCACGTTAATGGGATTATATCAAGTTTTCCTGGTGGCTAACTAGTCCTTTTTTATTCTCAGTTTGATAAGTTGCATTGTTTTATCAAGGAATCTGTTTATTTTTTGCGGTACATTTAGTTTGTCAATGTACTGATTTGCAGGAGTCTGGGTTCAAAAGGATTTTCAGGGATGCTTTCACCGTCAATTACCAAAGTGAAATTTTTGGTTAGCTTGTAAGTGATCATCTTGATGCATAAGGTTGCAGTATTCATCTAATAAGCTACAGTATGCTCCTTTTAGCATGTGTAGTATCTGCTTGAATTTACTGACAGGACAGTTTAGAATCTCAGCATAGAACTGGCTGAAGTTCATCAAATGTTAGCTTGATGAGTATCCTCATTCTTGTACTTCTATCTTCAATATCCTTTTTTCTAGTTCAAGACAAATATAGTGCCTGATCAAACATAGAAACACTTTTTGCTACAAATTAGTGAGCATGGATGGTATTGAAAAGTATTTGGTAGTAAACCTCACACGAGTGAGAACAAGTTCATCTGTGTAGTTGACAAGTTTTCAATGACCAATGAATTTTTCTCAAGTAATAGTAGCATTTATTACTTTTTACCATTTTCTAGGACTAAATCCAAAGTGATTGAAAGGGTGTATATCTACACGTATAGTTGCTGGTTCCTTCATTTTTGACATCGGATGTATTTTCAATCTTTCTTTAATGTTCAAGAGTTGGTTAATCAAATTTGGTGTTATTTCTAAGGGATGTGTTTCATCCATGATGCAAATTATTATCATGTTTTACTTATATACTCACCTCATGCAGGGAATTACAGAACAATAACCTATCTGGTGTGCTGCCTGATTATCTTGCCAACTTGACGCTCCTCCAAAATCTAAATCTTGCGAATAACAAGTTCAATGGCTCCATTCCTATCACTTGGGGTGATCTTTCCAGTCTAAAGCACCTGTAAGACTACAATTTGTGTTTCTTAAACTGTGAAATTCTCTCAATTGGTGTCCTCCTTGATTTATTCTTTCAGTGTAGACGTAGCTTTCCCTGTAAACACATCTATTGTCCACATCTCAATTTTCTATTGTACGCAGCCAAAAATTGAAATGAAAAAAGTGCTGATGTCACCTGTGATTCAGGGTATTGAGGGGAAACCACTTATCTGGAACCATTCCTGATTCAATTACAAATATTAGTGGATTGACAGAACTGTAAGGACTGTTCATTTTAAGCCTTCGTGTTGTTGTTAGTCTTTGCTGCTTAATTCAAATAAGTTGTTCTCTCTTAAGCTTTTAAGCTGTATGCCAAAGTTCATAATGTTGGTGAGTTTGTTTTTCCCAATAAACAGGGATCTTTCCTCCAATGATTTATCTGGAAGAATTCCTGTGGAACTCTTTTCCATTCTATCATTTAAGTAAGTGTATTACAAATTCCAAAACTCTTTCATAGTTTGATGACTTTTTAATATCAGATTATCTTAGTTTTATTTATCATCTTAGTCTAAGTAAAATTCCAATTAGTGGACGAACAACATCGCCTCTAAGCTAAGAAATTGTTTCTCACAATGGATGACCGAAAATTCTATTTGTTTTGAATCTTCTGTGCATGGACTTCATGACAAGGGAGTGATTCTGAAGACGGTTGTTATACTTGTGAATTCAAAACTGGGCCTTTTATTACTTATGCACCTAATGCCAGTTTGTTCTAGTTGGATTTTTCATGAATACTAAGGTGAAATTGCAATATCAGTACTCTTATATGGAATGTTGGCGCTTAAGAAGATGCCAGGTTGCAAGTGGTGACGATTGATGGTGGGTGATAAAGTTGACAACGATCAATTTTGTTTTTTGTTTTTTTTGGGCCCATGTCATCCTTACCTTCAACTACCCCACCTCACCTTTTACTTTAAAATACATAGTCGATGCAGATAGCTTTGTGTAGATTATATTATACTTTTACCGTTGCAGATCACACCGAATCAAGGTCATGGAGGGCTCTTGAAAGTAGAGATGACTGCAGAACATGTCTGAGTTCTTTTCTGATTTTTTTTTTCAAAAATCTGAAAAAAGTTACCATCATCCTCTTATGTATACATTCTTTCATATTCTCTCTCTCTCTCTCTCTCTCTCTCTCCCCCCCCCCCCCCCCAAGAAAAAAAAAAAGGAAAAAAGATTAAGAAGGTTGCAATAAATACATGCGTGTATATATTCACCTAATCAAGTTAAGCTGCTGAAGGGGTTATTGCCACTTTTGACTTTGCCATCCTCTTCCTTTCAGTAAATCTCTCTCCTCCATACAATTTGGACAGAGAATTAAGCTAATCCAATTAATCTGCTGAAGGGGTTGCGGTCACTTTTGTTTTCCAACTATATACTGCTTGAGCACTTGAGATACATTCTTAGAAGGTGCTTGTGAAAACCTTCAATCTGGTACTAGAATTAGGGAGGATAATGAAGGAATGTTAAAATAGTTGAATGGTTAAAGCTTTTCTCACAGATCTAAATTTCCAGTTTGCTTATTGTCTGATATCTAGTATTACCAATTGGTTTTACTGTTGATATACATGACTATTGTTGTTTGGTGATAGAAGCAGTAAGAATCTAGAATTTATCTTCTTCAGCGAGCAGAATGTTTGAGGTATATTATGCAACTATTATTTCTGAATAAGCTAACCGTGCTCCATCAAGGTTAAGTAAGATTTTAAAGTGACTCAAAATCAAAACTTGATTTGTTAGCCTTGGTGTACTGCTTAGTTTGCTTAGAATACTTCCAGAGTTGTATGTGATGTTATGTATCAATGTTTGAGTTGCATACATCAATAAGGATGGACGTTTTTGTTTTAGATAACATTTATACATGGCTTGTTATCAAAAGCATTATTTTTGTCAGTTTTACAGGAACACATCTTACCTGTAACCCTAGATTGGAGCAACCTTGTGTTTCTCGTTCTCCTCTTCCAGGTTTACAGATACTGTTTACATATACCATTTGCATTCAAACTATCAAGGCAATACTTACATTATAGGTATTTGGCAGTTTCGACCAGGAAGTCAAAACTTGGAGCGGTGGTAACTTCTGCAAGTTGTGGTGCAATCCTACTTTTGTCCGTTGGGGCCATGTTCGCTTACAGAAATCATTATGTAAACAAAATCAAACATGATGTATTTGTTGATGTCGCAGGTAATTTTTTGCCTTTGGCTCTTTGATCTCTGAGTGGTCTCGTATAGCACTGTCTGTAGTAATGGTATTATCATACCACATCAACTTTATCTATTTACCTTTTACTGCCAACCTCTTCCTCTCAGTATCTAGTCAAATATGCTTAATAATTCACTAACGGATGCATTGACTTCCTAAGATAACAGTTGTGTTCCATTTTCCTACGAACTTGTATTCAAACAATTCGATTAAAGGAAGTGCATATTGGATACATCTGAATGATTCATGTGAAAGTAACATCTTATGTTTTTTCCATTTTAGGTGAGGACGATAGGAAAATTTCCTTTGGCCAGCTGAGAAGATTTTCTTTGCGTGAACTCCAACTTGCAACTGACAATTTCAGTGAAAGCAACCTAATTGGACAAGGAGGTTTTGGGAAAGTTTACAGAGGTGTACTCTCAGACAACACAAAGGTTGCTGTCAAACGCCTTACAGATTATAACAGTCCTGGAGGAGAGGCTGCATTCCAAAGAGAAGTTCAACTTATAAGTGTTGCAGTTCACAGGAATCTATTGCGGTTGATAGGATTTTGTACAACCTCGTTAGAGAAGATCCTAGTTTATCCATTCATGCAAAATCTGAGTGTTGCATACCGCTTAAGAGGTATATCTAATCACTATGCTTTTATCCTTTTTTTTTCTGGTTTTCTCTTAGTCCATACAATTATAGGTTAGACTGACTTGTTGCAGTATGTTCTTCCTCAATCCAGCCTCCCCCACAACACAAAAGAGAGAGAGAAAGAGAGAGAGAAAAGAAAATAAACGAAGATATCTTCTTTCTATCCTTCATTGCTTCTCAATTTATTATTTTGCAACTGCATCATGTAACATTTGGATTTGACCCTCAGGGTGGTTCCGAGCATGAAGGTATTAATTGGTTCAACTGGTAAACATTTTGGTGAAAGTACAAGTTGGCTCCGTTAGTTGAAGTTCTTGGCATTGTACTAATAGTTGAGATTTGAAATCAAATCCTACTCTTACCTAGGTTGGGTAGGTTATATAAGGGGTGGACTACTGGCTATTATATAGCCAGACTTTTTATGACTTTTCAGTAGTTCAGTATCTTGATCAAATGCACGGTTAGATTGCATGACATTCTCATTCCATCTTGCTTGTAAACTTTTAAAAGTGCATATCTCATCTTGTGAATCAGATCAGAATATATGCCCACTAAAAGAAAGAATTTCAACTATACGGGCGTCATGAAAATTTGGCGTGCATGATAAGCGTGTTGAGGAGACCCCAAAGATGGGCTTGACAAACTTATTAAAAGTAAAAGAAATTGAGTGAGCGTGTGTTTTGAAGAGTTACACCAGATATGCTCGAACTGATAGGTGTAGAAGTTTCGATTTCTGTCTTTTAGGATCCCATCGCAACATGGTTGCGAGTAGATGGTGGATAATTCTAGGAACATTAGATTGTTACCTCTCTTTTTTTCATCTGAGCTATAATTGGTGCTGCCCACAACATGTGATTATGGATTGCAAAATGAAGTAGTAACCTCTTGTTATCTCTATCTCACTTATTTTTCAACAACTTGATAATGAGGGGTGCTGATGTTTCAGTTTTCTTACTTTTTCCTTCGATGTATGCCATAGATTTAAAACCTGGAGAGAAGGGCTTGGACTGGCAGACAAGGAAACGTGTGGCTTTTGGTGCAGCCCATGGCTTGGAGTATCTACATGAGCATTGTAATCCTAAGATCATACATCGTGATCTAAAGGCTGCAAATATTCTACTAGACGATGACTTTGAACCTGTTCTCGGGGATTTTGGGCTGGCAAAGCTGGTTGATTCCAAATTAACTCACGTAACCACTCAAGTGCGTGGGACTATGGGTCACATTGCCCCCGAGTATTTGTCCACCGGAAAATCGTCCGAAAAGACAGATGTGTTTGGATATGGCATAACACTTCTTGAACTTGTCACAGGTCAACGTGCAATAGATTTCTCTCGTCTTGAAGAGGAAGAGGACGTTCTTCTGCTTGATCATGTAAGATTTTTAAATATTAAACTTACCTATACCAACTGCTGTTCATGAGCTACTATGCATACCTATGAATTATCCGTGGAGATAGGTCTTCTTTTAGAAAAAGAACAAAAACAAAAACTAGGCGCGTCTTATGTGGTTTGTGACTGATTATTGACAGATAAAGAAGTTGCAGAGAGAAAATAGGCTGGATGACATTGTGGATAGGAACTTGAAGACTTACGATACCATAGAAGTTGAGACAATTATTCAGGTTGCATTACTATGCACTCAGAGCGCACCTGAGGACCGTCCAACCATGGCAGAAGTGGTGGAAATGCTGCGGGGAGTGGGTCTGGCACAGAGATGGGCTGAGTGGGAGCAGCTCGAAGAAGTTAGGAATCGAGAGTTCTCCCTCGCCTCTCACAATTTTACTTGGGCTGAAGAGTCAACATACGATCCAGAAGCTATTCAGTTGTCCAGAGCAAGATAGACGATCTTTGGGGACCCATGATCAATTTTGAGATCGACCTTCTCAAGCCAGATGGTTGTTGCATATCCCATGAACAAGCAAATATATACGTATAAAGAAAGAACTAAAGGTAGAAAGGGCATAGAGACTCTTAATGTATTCGCAAGTCCAGGTTACTTTCTGATTTCTCTTACCATGGCCTGTGGCCATGTAGCTTTATTACACTGACGACTGCGCTTTCATTTTTTGTCAATACAATTAGCTCTTTTTTCTCTTTTCCTGAACTGAACAAACTTCAGTTGAGATGCTGTCCTTTTTCCCAACTGCTAATAAAAAAAAGGATAACTATATTTTGCACCCTCTAACTTTGAGAGTTTGGACACTTTAAACCTCTATTTATTATTTTTATCATATTGTACCTACTAAATATTGATTTTAAGCATTTTGCATCTTTAGTTAAATTTATTTTTTTAGTCTCCAAAATTACGACTTTACTATGATAAAATGGTCACGGGCAAAAAAAATTGCTGAGACATATTGTCATTTTGTACATTAAAAAATCGTTTTTCGTCCAAATTAACATAAATGTGCAAAAAAATATTTAATCCCGTTAAAAATCATCTAATCCAAAATACCCTCGTTTTGAAGGATGTTTCAACATTAACCATGTTTGCTAATTTGCAAAATTTGGTGATTTAGAAGACTTCCTCCAACACTCCTACGGCTTCATTTAAGGCACACTTAGCTACGTGTTTCCACTTCTTATCATCTGCGCTTGGCAAGAATCACCAGCATTCTCATAGAAATCTTTCATTGATGAATTTTATTTGAGCGGGTTTTTGTTTGAAGGATCTTGGTGTGACTAAGCACAATTTGGCCGTCAGCGGCCCTGAAACTTCATCGGTGTGGTTGGCCAGCAATCCTCTCATGGTTGTGTTGATGGTGACAAGTCTTCAGGGTAGTGGGAGCGAAGTGTTCGACCATCTCCTCCACCGACGACTGCCTCTTGGGGCGGAGTTAACTTTGGGTCTTTGGATCCGTTTTAAAATTATGGGTCTTCTGACCCATCTGTATGAAACCTTCATAGTTATTTGGATTCGTGTCTTTATGACCAGTAGGTGTACAGCCCTTTGGGCCTTAAAAATTGTTGTATTGGGCCTTATGCTTCTGTTCTATGTAGCCGACTTTGAAGGTCTGTATTTAGCATTGATGTACTCCCTATTGTGAAATGAATTTCACGTTTGCTTAGGGAGAAAAAAAATACTTTTATTTGAGCTAGATCTATTTGAACTTGATGCAAAGTCAATACAATCAACTTTACTAATTAGTCACAAAAAAATTCTCCAAAGCATATTTCGAATTTAAACAATATTCAATTAGTACTAAGTATAAACTATTAGTTTTTCTTTTTTATCCATGAAGTACGCAAAAACCCAATAAGTTCTATTATCATATACAATTTTTTTTTAAAAAAAATAACTAGGCTTAATTATCAATCAATTTTGTGGTATTTCGAAATTTCAAATTGGCCCCTAGAGCATTTTTCGTCCTAAATAATCCCTGTAAAATATTAATATGCCAATACAGATATTTCCGATGTTTGTATTTGGTTAACAAACTTCTATTAACGGGGACACGTCTTAAACAATACCGAGACTTCATGTATCTATTATGAGTGGCTAAAAATTAATTAGCACCACTACTGACTGCTATATTTGATTAAGTGGGACCTCTAGTTTGACGTGGCGGCATACATGGTGGTGATACTAATGAATTTTTTTACTATTGAAAATAGACAAGTATAGGTCTAATATTGTTTGGGATGTATCCGTATTAGTCAAGTAGGAGTCTGTTGTTGCAATGCAGACGCGAGTTTACGAAAAGGGCAATGTTGACAAATTAATATTCTACAAGTACTGCTTTAGGTGGAAAAATACTTTAACGATCAATTGAGATTTCGAAATACCACATAAATCGAAAGAGTAATTAAGCCAAATTACTATTCAACACAAATTGTCATCGTTTTTACTAGAAAAGTTGTACCAATACGTACATGTAGCTTCTAACAATATTTTAGAGCTCTCAACAGTTCCCAGCAAACATTTTCTATCTTCTAATTATGATATATACCATATAACTGTATTTTTCAAATTATGCCCTTTCAATAAAGAAGAAAATGACAATTCATTAAGATTTTAATTGATTCCCCTTTTAATTTTTTTTGGCATTCAACATTGTTAACTTGGAGAGATTAGTCTTGCTCTATTGGTGTTTGTTAGCCAAAATTTTAACACCGACATAATATAATAACTACAAAATATTTTCTTAATTCTCATCAAATCATCTATTTTTACTACAATAAATAGAAAAAATTCATTCAAATAATTTTTCTCTTTACATTTTCACAAACTCTAACACTCTAAAATTTTAACCACTCAAAAATATTTTTTCATGTCTTAGGATTTGCTCTTTCAAATGTCTCGAAAAAAAATATACAAAAATGGCACCCCTTATGTTTGGGGATGTTGACATATTGCACTATAATATTTTATTTTTGAGACATTGAACCCTTATATCCCCTAATGATTTGCACCTTGTAGTGAAATTTGATATCTAATTTATCCTCAAATTAAACGGTAATCGTTTACATGTGTCTCTCAAGTGACCTCAGTTTATGTCAAATTAACGTATTGTTCTTGAATATCAAACAAATCACGATAAATTAATCTTCAAAATTCAACAAGCGAAAATCGTGACTTGTTTGAAGCTCATTTAATTGTGACTTGTTTAAGATTCAAGGGCAATACGATTATCTGACAAAGACTGTGATCACATATAAACGATTACAATCCAATTTGATGCTAGATTTCACTCTGGGGTGTAAATTATTGTGAGAGATAATATAATGAGTTTAATGTCTTAAGTTCATTATAGCTCAGTGGTTAAGAGAGATTCTTCTTGGAGCTCGATGTATCAAGTTCGAATCTAAACAAATCCAATTTCGAGAGATTTTTACTAAATAAAAAAAATTTTAAAAATAAAATATCATGGTGCAATGGGTCAGTGACCCAAAAACAAATTGCGTAAAGTGTATTAAAAAAAAAGTTGTCGCTAAAAAAAATCTCTCTCTCTCTGTCTCTCTCCAGTGTGTTCCCGGTCACCTTGTCGAGGACTTGCTCCCCAAAACACATTGACAAAGGAACGATGGCTCGAAGTCCGTCGCGTTCACCGTCTTACCGGAGGAGATACTCGCCACCGTCTCCAGTTCCTCATCACCGCCACAGCCGAAGAAGCCGAAGGGATCGAAGCCGAACCCGAAGCCGCTCTCCCTATTCCAATTCTCATTCCAGGTATTTCCGGCCTCGTATTTGATCGGCGATACGAGGACTATGTTGAGCGCAACGTTACCTTAAACACAATGTTTCTTTGGGGGCGTTGTCGCTGGCACTATATACGCTAAAAATTTGGTTATTTTTGAGGCAGGCGAAGAAGTCGTTCCGCTTCCCCACGTCGCCGACGAAGCCGCTCAACATCCTATAGGCGCCGCAATCGGTCTCCAACACCTAGGCGACATAAAAGACAAAGCAGTAGGAGTACCTCTTTGTCTCCTTTACCCAAGTCTCGTAGTCCAAGTATTGCATCTACTGAGCGCAGAAATGCCAATGAGAAACTCAAAAGAGAGGAGGAAGAGAAGAAGAGGTAATTATGCCTGTTTTTTGCAGATTGGTCATTATGGTGTTGTGCAAGTGACACACACATGAGCGTAGAAAAACATGTGGGACACTTATTACAACACATTTTGTAGAATTAAAGCACTGTTGTGTCAGCCGAGGAGCGGAATGGGGTTAGAGGGGGAGCTATAATAGTGTGAATAGAGCTACTGGAAAAGGGTTTGATAGAAAAGATACAACAAATAGGATGATCTTAGATAGGATTCAATGAAGAAAAGGACACGTGGACAACTCCAATTAGATGCTATGGCATTGATAGAAAGGGGTTGATAGTCCCTTCTGCTAGGCCTTTTCAAGCTTCCGTTCGCCTTTCTGCCTTTGAAATCGGCTAACTACCCGGCAGATCTTGCCAAACTTGCTTGGAGAATCAATAAGCTGCCCGTAATGCTTTGTCTATGAAAGGCAGATAGTTTTCCTGTGACCCAAAATTTATTATACATAGACTGGTGGTTCTCAAAGGCGCTGATCTTTGGAAAATGTAGAAGACATTTTACATTGAAACAAATGGAGTCTAAGCTATATTTTCAAAATTTGGTTAAGGGTTAGAGTTATATATCAATCATCTTTACTTTGAGCTTTTCTTGAACTTCTTTGCCAAATATTGAGTAACCATGGTAAAGATGAGACACTTGATAAACATTATATTATAGTTTGAACATGAAGTCTGCAATTTTACTTTAGGCTTTGACTAGTGTCTTCTGCTCTCTTTTTGTTTCCTTTTCGTGGCAAGTGTTCACTGCAAGCTTAACTTTTTGCATTGGCTAATAGGCGTCGACATGAGGAGGAATTGAAACAATTAGAAGAAGAGACTGGAAGGAGGCTGGAGGATGAGATTCGGAAAAAAGTTGAGGAGATGTTGAATTCTGAGGAAGTCGGGTTAGAAATAGAGAGGCGAATAGGGGAAGGCCGAAAGAAATTGTTTGATGATGTTGCAACTCAACTAGGAAAAGAAAAGGAAGCTGCTCTTATTGAAGCCAGGCAGAAAGAAGTAAGCATCTTGAACTGAGGTTCTATGTGGCTAGCTAAACAAATTGAGTTGGACAAAGCTGTTTATTGCAATCTTTGGTAGAGTGTAAATTTCCTACTTAATATAGGAGGAGAAGTTTTTCGGAGGGAAGGAAAATGATGGGTTTAGTATATAGTTGTCTTTTAGAGCATCATATCTGCAGGAATGATCTGCCTGGACAGTTTAATGACTTACCCCTCTTAAACATGCTTAAAATTGGTAGAACGGCATTATGCTAGTTACTTGGACTATAATTTTGTTGTGTAACTTGCATCATAAATGAGATCCTGTGTTAAGGTGATTTTGGAACTTTTGCTGCGGGTGTTTTGGCTTTGGCAGGGACTATCACTTTTTTGGATAACACCCATATTAGTTATAGTATCGTCATCATCATCGTCATTGCTTACATTTCCTGGAAATCCGATAAATCTGTGGCAACTTTCCTGCCATCATATAGTTAAGTGGTGGTGTTCTCGGTTGTAGTAAGACTAGGAACTTATGTATGATGAAGAGTGGGGCAGAGAGACTTGACAAGGCGATATAATTAGCAGATTAACATCAAGGTCTTAATTGCCTCCATTCACCCTGCCTCTAATACGCTGCAAACTTGTCATAGCTGAAGGTTTCCTGTTTATGGCATTTCAGTAAGCCGGACTGGTATATGAATCTCCAGAAATGTTTTGTCTAATTCTTATTGTTTTTTTCTTTTCCTTTCCGTAGTTCAATTCAGATGACCTCTTTGATATGATCATGGCATCCCGCAGGAACAAGCTCGGAAAGAGAGGGAAGAGCTAGATAAGATGCTAGAAGAGAATAGGAGGAGAGTGGAAGAGTCTCAGAGAAGAGAGGCTTTAGAGCTGCAACGGAAAGAGGAGGAACGGTTCCGGGAGTTGGGGCTTATCCAAAGACAGAAAGAGGAGATTGCTTGGAGAAAAAAGCTAGAAGAGGAAGAAGAGCGAACAAACCAGATGAAATCGTTGGGTAAGAATTAACCCAAGCCAAAGGCTTCGAGTGTCGGTTTGTAATGATGATTTTTCTTTAGCTAATGCTGAATCCAAACTTTGAAAAATGTTAACGAGAACTCTGCTATTTGAATCATATTTTACCCAATGTCCTTGGACTCTGCCAGATATCGGTTTATCCTTTTTTTTTTTTTTATAGTTAGAGGGCTGTGTTCGACTGATGTTTTGGAGTCTTCTTCAGCTAGTTGCTTGTATTTCTTTGTAGAGTTGACACTAGTAAAAAAAAAAACTTAAAAAAAAAAAATTTCTTTGTAGAGTTGACTCAAAAAGGTTTGGAAGTCATTCTCGTGTTGGAAATGCCTTTAGAGGACAGTATATCTTTTTGTAGTCTTTTACTGTATTTCTTTTCAGATTTTTGAAGCTCGATCTCTGTGTTTGGTTGGTCTTGGGTGACCACGGTCCCCTTGGATTCTCAAAACTAAGACTGTATATGGCTCAATGACTCGTTTATGATAAATTCAAACAGCAAATAGTTGAAGTACAAGCATGTGAATGTAATAGATCCCTTTTTTTTGGTCCCATTAATTTATATTGTCGTTTTTACTGCGTCGTTGAGTTCTAAGCGCCACAACAAACTACTGTTGCCTGCGAGCAATGTAGTTCGCCAGAGCAACCAAAGGCATCACCTTCTCCGCATCAAATCCAGAGAGCCAACCCTGAGCTTCCTTGTTCAGTTTCTCAGCAAACTCCCTCGACTTCTCGATCCCTATTAGTCTTGGATACGTAAGCTTACCAGCCAACAAGTCCTTCCCAGCCGTCTTCCCCAAGTCCTCCGACGATTTTGTCACGTCAAGAATATCATCCACCACCTGGAACAGCAACCCAATAGACCGGGCGAACATCCTCAACTTCTCAACCTCCTCATCAGACCCACCTCCGAGAATCGCTCCGACTGCCATAGCCCCTTCCAGCAATGCTGCTGTCTTATGCAGATGAATGAATTCGAGATGTTCCATCCCCACATCAGAGACGGAGATCCCCTCACAACTCAGATCTGCTAACTGGCCCGCAGCAAGCCCTTCCGGTCCTATCGACCCGGCTAGCACGCCAATTGCGCGGACGACTCTCGAAGGCGGCACGCCCACGGTGGACGCTGCTACGTGCTCGAACGCCAAAGCCAGAAGTGCATCGGCAGCTAAAATCGCAACAGCTTCACCAAAAACCACGTGGTTCGATGGCCTTCCTCGGCGGAGCTCATCATTGTCCATGCAGGGTCGAAGATCGTCTTGGATCAACGACATGGTGTGTATCATCTCGACAGCACAGGCAGCGGCCATGGCCATGGACTCGGACCCACCAACGAGCTCACAGGCAGCAATGCAGAGGACGGGGCGGACTCGCTTGGCATCGGCGAGAAGGGAGTAGCGGATGGCCTCCTGGATCTTCTCCCGGTCATTGAGTGGAACGGCAGCATCGAGGGCTCGGTTGACGACATTGACTTTCTGGATCATGTAGGTCTGGAAGTCGAAAGTGGGTTTTGATTCTTGTCCTTCCTCTCCGAGATCAGGGTCTTCCTTGTGGAGGACCCGTGTTTGCAGACGACTCACACAGCTCATCCTTCTACGTGCTAAACTGTAGGCTGTAGCGAAAGGCTTCGCGGTTTTGTAGGGAAGTTTGGACAAGTAAAAGAAAAGTGAACGAGAGACGTAGATAGAGACGATAATGAATCGGATCCAAAGAGCTTCTAATACTGCACGTGTTCTAGAAACGATGATAAACTAATGCCGTTAACTAAACTGAATTAGCAACCGACTAGGACTCAGTAGTTAACAAACTACTAACAGGTCTCTTCCTATAGCATCTCAGTAGTTCAGTTCAAGTCGAACGATAAACGCGTTTATATAGAGGACATGGAATTCAAAGGAGGAAAAGGGGGGAGAAATTTCAGGGAGGGAGAGAGAGGAACTTGTACTGTCCAACATATAAATATGGTAGTGTAAAAGACACCAAGCAGAAAAAGTAGGAAAATTTTAGTAAGTCAACTAAACTTAGGGTGTGTTTGCGACATAAAATTTTACACTCTCTAAAATTTTAACACAATAAACTATTACAATATAATCTCTCCCATCAAATCATAACTTTTCACTACAAAAATTATAAAAAATTATCTCTCTTCACTTTTTCACTAAACTCAATACTTAAAATTTTAACAATACTAAAATTTTACAAAACAAATCAACCCTTAGAATAATTAATCAATGGAATATTTTCGGTTGATGGTGATTTTTTATAATTTTTTTTTAAATTATACCGTCTAATTTAAAAAGTGATAAATATAAAAAGTGATCATTATTATAAGATCTATGTTGTTTAAACTTTGCATAAATAGTATTAAATGGGGGTGAAAATCACATTTTATACCTATTTCTCTTAAAATTAGGAAAGCAATCCGATCCACCCGCAATCTGTTGTAGTCCACGAAAGTTATTGGCGATTGTTTATTAAAGCGATAAATTGTTATAAAAAAGAAACAGAAAAAAAGAAGAAGAAAAAGCTCGTATCGTCCAGGCGACACAATGGGCCTTATAACCAGTCATTTAATTACTGCTTAATGGGCCGCAGTGTGCTTCTTGGTTAAGTTTAGTTAACGAATAATGAGACTACGGATATGTTTGCAACATAAAATTTTACCGCTTCTAAAATTTTAACATAATAAATTATTATAATATAATTTCTTTCTCCTATTAAATTATAATTTTTTATTATAAAAAATTAACTCTAGCTTCACTTTTTCATCAAATTCAATATCTAAAATTTTAACAATATTAAAATTTTACCAAACAAACCCACGTTAAGCGACGAAAAAAAAAACCTGTGTCGTGACGAAGCCCACCAGAAAAAAGGCCAAAAAAAAACAAAGAAAAATGGCAGGAAAGAGAAGCAGTGTGTACCTTTGGAGTTGAAGAGTTCACAGGTCGATCGCGTCTCGTGTCTGGCTCTTCTCGTCTTCGAAGTTGAGGAATAGGCTGATAGGATACAATTCGTTTAGCACAACCTGCCTTTTTCCATTACGGTACTCTCTCTGTTACTCGTACTTCATTATCAGATCTGTGTCCTTTCCTCTGACCTATGGGGGAGGTTTAAAAGGTCGATCTTTGGAAAGGATATTTGGGAATCGTGGACACTATGGGGCTGCTCCCTTCTTCATATATTTGGATACTAATATGCATTTTCCGAACAGATTCTGTTTTGTGGCATGATATATATCTATTTTAAATAGCAGTTGAGCAGTTTGCAAATGTTAAGTTGAAGAGAGATACACAATCAGTGTTTGAACTACCTGATGAGTGATGAGAAACAATTTGCGCAGATTTATGCGAAATTTATTAAGGCATCTGAAGTAGCAGTGAAGCGCAATACTTGAGTCCTAACTGCTATAGGGAAGGGAATTTATTTTGGGTCTGTGTAAAGGAAGACATAAGAAAGGGAAGAGAAAACATGTCAGCTTTCGAACAGTTTTAAAATCTGTGGAATTTACCATTGCTTGGATTAGAATTGCCAAAGAAATGCCTCAACAATGCCAATTCCGAGTAGCCATTTGCAACTTAACTGAGTTTTATTCTCCTGACTGTTATTTTTTTGTGGTGTTTAACTCATAGTTTTGACGACGTCATGTTTCAATGCAGTTAAGATCTGGGACAAACGCATACTTACTGATCTTTGATTCATGGAAATGGTTTTTTATTATTATTTGCAGGTATTAATGGCAACCACAGCTTGTTTTATCATTGTGAGCAGGAATGACATCCCTATATATGAAGCTGAAGTCGGATCAGCTGCTAAAGTAGGACATTCTTTGTTCATATTTTTATTCTTCTTTGTTTTCTGAAACTGTAATTTCTTTGTGCCATGTGAATGTCTATCTTCTTTCCTTCTGCCTTGTGAGTGGCCATTTTCTTTCCTCTTGGCTTAAGAGAAAATATGTCTATAACTTTACTACAAAGGGAAAGGCAAAGAACGAAGGAAGCATAGTTGCTGGTGACTTTTAGTGTTGTCTGTCGCTGTGACTTTTACTGTTGAATTTTATTTACTATTCACCTGAATGAGAAATCTAGATTACTGTTGGATCCCATTTCTGATACCTAGAAAAAGGGAAGAGACTATAAGTCTAAAAGCATTTTTATGGTCAATATCATGATCCATACAAAGATAGAACTTGATTCATTATGTGTTGGATCATTGATTGCATTACACGTGCTACTGCATCGTGTAATTATCATTACTCTCTTGCTTCTCATTTGATTTTTGTCTTGAACTAAGAATATAAAGGCTTGCTACAACCTTTCTTCAACATATTTGGTATTTACGTCAATCATATTTACTCGTAACAGAGAGAGGATGCTGCACAGCTGCATCAGTTCATATTACATGCAGCTTTGGATGTTGTTCAGGACCTTGCATGGACTACAAGTGCCATGTGAGTTATATCTTTGCCGGCCTTTGCTTTGGTCCATCATACCACCTAATGATCTTGTTCCTTACATTCTTGATGCAGGTTCTTGAAAGCAATAGACAGATTTAATGATTTGTTCGTGTCAGTATATGTTACAGCCGGTCATATCCTCTCTACTTGTGAATTGATCTGTAGATGGCATAAGATTTGTATTGTTCCTTGCTATTTTTGTCATAGGAGAAAGTAAAATGATACTTTTCTCTGTATTCAATATGGGCTTTATGCGTCTGTAAGATAGTTACTATTGTTTTAAGTTGTGTTAACTTGATGGCTACAACAGTATAACCAAAAGCCCCCTTTGTAGGAATCTCCAAGCTGATAAGGCCATCTAGTCTGAGTCTTCTCTGGTTGATGCATTTGCTTGGTGGTTTTTCAAATGTGTTTTGGGGTTGAAGCTGGAGTTTTTGATCCCTCTTACATTTAGTCAAAACCTTTTTCCCCTTAGCTTAGTATGAAAATGACATGGCTCTAATGGAGTGGTGGTTCCACCCACAATGAAAAACAAATCGGTTACTAATATTGCTCAATTGTCTTCTCTATTGTCGTTCATACTCACCCTATGGCTGGTGTCACTGCACTATTATTTGAGCATGCTAGAGAGCTGTAAGCATGAAAGTCCTTTTTCTTCTTGTTTTCTGTGGTATGCCAGTGAAAACATGTTATTTCTTTGACCATGCCTACATACGCGATTTATGCTGCTTCATGACTCTCGTAATGATGATGGAATTAAGAGCTTTTTCCAAGAGGTTCATGAGCTTTATATAAAGGTAAACTGTGCCTCTCAATTTATCCATTAAATTTCTTCTTCCCTCTGATATCAGTTCTGGGAGTATGTAACATGTTCATATTGATAGATTGGCTCTCTTTAACAATGATGATGATTTCTGAGCACTGATTCTTGTCCTTTTCATGTCATAATAATGTATTGTTGATAGTATAACCTCTTTATTTGAAGCCTTAGAATGGGATAAGACGAACTACCAGTGGCATGCAGTTATTTGCCGCTGTCCATTCTGAAATTACAGTATGTAGGACACCTCTAGTGGGAGGTTTCAAAGATACGTGCTTGTTCTGGAAGATCCTCAATCAAGAAGCCACTGTCAGATCAAAACAGCTCTTTGCCCGTATTTATAGCTAGTAATGTTGGAATGATGGCTATCACCATTGTCTGTCATACCTAGCACATTTTATACGATATTAATCATAGGTAGCCACTATTAGCTGGACGTTCCTTGAAAACAAACATACATAAAAGTTTACTGGAAATGGTGTAGGGTTGTTTGGGAGCAACATAGATTTGGAAATGGGATCCCCATACCTGCAAAACATTGGGGAGAGAGAGAGAGAGAGATACTTTTCCATTCCCTGGGAAAGGCAAGTGAATCCCCAATCTCCTCCGTCGCTTGTTCCTCCTGTAAGGACTTCTGAAATAACATCTCATTCAGCAACCTTATTCTGACTAGGGCTGTCCAATGGTCGGTCCTGTCCGGCCGGCCAAACCGGTATGTTTGTAAAGTGAACATACCGAACCGGACATTCTAATAGAACCAGTCCGGTCCGGGTTGGACGGTTTGGGCCATGCCATTTTGGACCTTTTTTGGTTTGAGCCTCTTAGCATTTTTACATTTTTTAGGCCTTTTTGGGCGTTTTTAAAAAAAAAAAACCGGTAAGGACCGGTTTGGAGTGGTATACTCCGGTCCAGTTCCGGTTTTCCATATAGGTAACCCGGAACCGGACCGGAGTACACCGGTTTCGGTCCGGATTGGCCAAAACTGGTCCAGTTTCGGTCTGGGTTGGCCGGTCCGGCCGGTTTTTTGGACAGCCCTAATTCTGACATTGCTTTCTTTTATGAAAGAAATAGTTTATTGGCACTTATCAAAAAAGAAAGAAAGAAATGACCCAAAAAAAAGTGTATTGGCTGATATTGTCTCTGGCCAATTGCAGATTCTTCTGAATCCCCTGTACTTGCCTGGTTCTCGCATTACTTCGTCACACTTCGACACAAAAGTTCGTGGCCTTGCACGAAAATACCTGTAGAGGTCCTCACTCTCTTGGATTCAAGCTCATGTGATTTCTGGAATGAGTTGGAAGGTTCAACAGCTTGAGTCAATTCTCCCCTCTTTCCGACGCAGCTAAAAGGCTGTTCATGATTTCATGACTGTAAGGGTTTTCCATTTATACATTATACATCAGATTTTTTATGAGTGCATTCATTACAGTCAATGAAAGAACTTGTTCCCCTGAATGTTGTACTGCCAATAGCTAGGCATTGCCAGTTGGGAAACTCTTTTAGCAATTAGCTGCAACGGTTCGATCTACTGATTTATTATTAGATTTGTGTTTTTTGGTTGTTGTAAAGAGATTGTACTATTTAACTTTCAATTCGTTATGAATGGCATCCTCTGTCAGTTGATCCACACATTGTTGTCGATATGTGTTATCACCTTGATTTTTCGGTTTAATGTAATTACACATACAGGATTGGAAACGAATTCAAGTTTTTTTTTCCTTAGCCTAAACGAATTAAAGTGCCTTCATGTAGTCGTGCCGGAGCATTGGACATCTTATTAGATACATTTAACTTTGCTTTTGTGGGCTAATGGGGTGTTGGGTTCTCTTTTTTAGACTACAATGATTTTATTAGTTTTCTAGCTTGTTTGTTGGAGATGGTTCAGTACAGCTTTTTGTACTGTTCTGTCATTTCTTTCTTTCAATAAAGGTTTCCTTACTTATATAAAAAAAAATACATTTAACTTTTTTTTTCTAACCCTTCTATTTATATTGGAAAATTTTCTGACACTGGGAATCAAGAATCATCATTGATTTGGTTTGTAACATGGCTGTCCTTGGTTTTCATCTTGAAATGTACAGATTTGTCAACATCTTAACCCACTAATGTGATTATGTGAGTCACCTGGCACAGTTAAAGTTTGCATTTTGTTAGGATTACTTGTGAAAATGAACCAAATCCATTTTTTCTAACCCTTCTATTTATATTGGAAAATTTTCTGACACTGGGAATCAAGAATCATCATTGATTTGGTTTGTAACATGGCTGTCCTTGGTTTTCATCTTGAAATGTACAGATTTGTCAACATCTTAACCCACTAATGTGATTATGTGAGTCACCTGGCACAGTTAAAGTTTGCATTTTGTTAGGATTACTTGTGAAAATGAACCAAATCCATTTGAGGCTATCAATCCATTTGAACGAGTAATGCAGTGAGCTAGGACTGCTGTTGGTAGTCAACACAGTTAAAACTTGCTGCAAGAGGAGCGCAGCTAGGAACTACAAGATGAACTCAGGACTGCTGTTGTTAACATTAACTCATCTTTAGCAGTGGTCTTTTGACTCTTTTCTTCCTAAACCCTACTCTAACATTCCTACTTTTGGGCAGCTTCACTCCACCGTGGCGTCTAAACATCTGCCACCACTGCAACTTCTTTGCCACCTTCTTACTACCTACACGTGTCGCTCCCCAACCTTCCGATCCCACCTCTTGATGCCTTCGATTTCTTTGGATGCCTGACATGCCTCAGCAGCACTTCTGCCAGCGCCTGAAAATGTCCAAGTTGGTCCATGCGTGGAACGTTACCCACCGTTGATTTTTTCACCTTCTGAACCGCTCATTCATGAACCTCATGCACGTTCTTGCGGTGAAAGAGCGTCTGCAAAGGCTTCCACCCTGAATGATGATGCTGGTGGTGGCGACGGTGAAAGATAAGTCCTAGCATGTTCTTGAATCTCCTCAACCGTCCGATTGCTCTTTCGAGAGTCCTCCTGTGGTCCAATATGTATCTTCTGGAGACACCCACTCTATGAGAAGGACCCACGTCCCTGTTATAGCCTTGTATTGAATACGGAACGCTACTACTACTCTTCTCCAGGCCACTCTCCTCTACGCCGCTATTCTCCTCTGACCTACTTCCACGTGTCTCGCTTGCTGAGTTAGGATCCATAGGATGATGGGCCCGTGTCTCACTAGGGATTTAACTACTACACCAGCTAGTAGATGAAAAGTACGACGAGGAGTCTGATTCATCAGATTGACGTGACACAAACTTACTTTGTGGGCGTCGGCGAGCCCGCTTCTGGGCTCCTTCCCTTTTGTCTCTGAACATTGTGATATCGCTGCAGGACCCGTGATCCATCAGAGTTGGTTTAATTACCATTTTATGCGGCCAATGTATCTCTATGATTTGGGCCCGACCCGGCTTGTGACAGCCAACCCTAACTGAAGCCGAGGATCCTATCGATTGAGGTGGCATGAACGACCCTGATTTCTATGACTTCGAGAGCGTAGGATTCATAGTGCTTGGAGGTGTCTTGGCAAGCTCAACATGGCTGATAGTCGCAGGGACCCGGAAACCCTGAACGTATTCGCTGCTCTGACTCTGTACGCGCTCGATCCGACTAGGAGTTCTACTCAGTGACTCGGTGGCCCTTTGAATTTTGTGCTCCGCCCGGAACCCCTGAATGTATTCGCAGTTGATTCGTTGTGCCCACCCAATGTAGTTGCTAGGTGACTAAGCGAATTGACGGGCTTGTCTAAGCAACAGCAGCTGCTGTGCTGGGGACAAACTATTGTCACGTTTCCTGCCGAGTCCACTCGCTTGCCCACCCAGTTCCCCCACATCATTCAGCTGACTCTGAATACCTAACCCCTCTTCTGTCTGCATGAGAGGGGCTTCAGTATTGGCTATCCCACCCAAAGCTGCAGGGGTCTTGGTAGAATCCACAATCTGAGAACGAAGTTGCAGGGCTAAATGAGGGATTCAATACGTTTGACTGCATTAGCGAGATCCTCCAAAACATCAATGGCCTCGTCCGGTTTCTTCTCACTTTGACTGGCGACATCATATCCAACTCCCGCTTCAATATCCCCAGTTGCCAAATGGCTTGACCAGCCAACCATGCTTGGACTGCTACGTTGGAGTTCTTCGTCTCTGTTTGGCGGCCTAATTTGATTTTCATCACTCCTCAGTCCAGACTCGACGCGCTTCACTTCTACTTCTGTTGTTCCTTTTGCTTGCTCGTCTTTGGTAGGAGTTGTTAATTTTTTCCCGGATGTCTTGGCGTCCTTGGCTGAATTCTGCGGCTCCATACTATTAAGCTCACAAGCCGAGCACCGTTGCTTTCCGTACTCAGGGGTGTTTGAAGAGACTCTGGGTTTAGAAAGCTCTGAAACTGAGTCCTCAAGTGTTGGCGGCTCGTCTTTCCGCAAAGTACTTGTTTGGCCTTTCGACTCTGCGCTGGATTTGTTACTTCTACTGGGAAAGACTTCTAACACATCTGGCGAAACAGGAGGCTTTAACTTTGGCACAACCGTAGATGGCTTAGTAATAGTAAGAGACGGGCTGGGTGCAGTAGAGACGCCTGATTGTGCTGCTATAATCTGTAATGCCAGCATGACAAGCTAAATCAGATTGCAACCATCATATAAAACCAATTTCCTTGGCCTTTTAGGATCCAAGGTCATACTTTTGTTACTGTTTAGCTCTTTAAAACAAAAAAGAGTGACATTCCAGCTGCTCTGGAGAACTGCATCCATATTGAGTAACAAAATGTACCTTTGAATTAGTCTCCAAAACCCTCTCTGAAGCACTGTCGAGCAGATTTTTAAGCAACAATCGTGCCTTCTCTCCTAACTGTTCCCCAACACAAAGATCAAGAATAAGATCAAATTGGACTCAAAGAGAGCACTGCATGTTTGTTAAGGTGCTGAAACGCTACAACAGCGCGCCCATTCCCAATATAAAGTAACAAAAAAGAGACCTTATAAGATTAGAGAAACGTTATGAGAGGTGTTGGGAATCAGTCAGGATCCAATTCATGAACTTTTTTCTTCTTTCTTTTTGCCTTTTCGTTTTCTTTAATGGGAAAAAAGGGTGACAGAAAATCTTTGAGCAAAAATTGGATTGAAACAAGTGCAGTGAATGAATAAAGTAGATAATTGCAAAATAAGCAAAGAAGAAAGTAGATAATTGCCATCCTTAAAACATTAAGAAAATAAGGATGAAGGGTACCAAAATACTCTACCAAAAAGAAAAATAAAAGGATTGGGACGTCGTTAGGTATGCCAAATACTATGCTCAAAATCCATATATGTGAGAGAAGCACAGAAATCCTTTTCCCCAATAGACTTCATCAAGACCCGTTTCTTATTGTGGGAACATAGCTTTCCTCACAAACACTCTCTTTATTGCCTTTTCCTAGCTATTCCTCCTTGCTTTAATAGGGACTACCTCAACTTAACCTCTCTTTCATCAGATCCTACAAAGTACCATCTATCAGAGGAAGAAACTCCTATGATTCTGAACCCATCCTGTATATTTATATCCATAAAGAACACGGACTGGGGGGGCTCAGTGTGACATTATATGCGTCTCTAAAATAGTTGACATTTCAAATGACTACTTCAGGAAAAAAAAAAAACAAGCATCCCTCGAGTACATTGGGAAGCTCCAAGAAACAAGACTCGTAAACTCATAGTCACCACCTCTGAATATGGAATCCAAGCGATCAGGAAGCAGAATAGAAAGAACATAGAGAACCTTGCTCCTAAACAAGAACACCAGATAGAGCCATAACATACAATGTTGCATGTTTATCATAAACTAGGAGAATCGGGAGATACAATAATGGAATTCTACCTCCGGAAATCCCAGTCCAAATGCCGAAAGATCAATGCCTTCAAAACTGGGCATCATAAAACCATGTCACGCTCTCGCATTTGTGAACCTAACCCACAGATACTAGGGTGTCCAATCATTAGCAACTGTTTGAAGTCAAAAAAATGTGGCTTAGGATTACTATGCTCTCTCAGATGGTAACAAAGAGAAAACAAAGATGGTAGTCTACACCAAAATCTGCAATTGGACACGGCCATATAGAGTTTTTGGGGTTGGTTACCTAAAGCAATGTCTTTCTTCAAAACAGAGAGAGCACTCGAGATCAGTGTTAAACTTTGGTCCTTCGTAAAGCAAAAACGTAGTAATGCTAGTCATCCACGCAGAAACGTACAAAGTTTTACGATGAAAGTGAAACCTTCTAGAGTTCGACGTAATAGTGAAAACACAAATATTTGTAATGATGTTGAGAGTCGTAAGGATCTTACCTGAACAAATTTAAAGCGAGGTCGACTTTCCAAGCCCCTACGACACCTTAAACGGACAAATTTCTGCCAAACCGTCGAAACTACATCACACCACTCAAGGAGACCCCGGCCGGAACACCTGAAAATTGCAAAAAAAGGAAAAACGCTGACATCTTTCCTTCCGACATTTTCTTGGCAAAACAACGAGTCGTTTAGGAAGTTAACGAAACTCGTACAAAGTGGAAAGCAGAAGAGACAAAAAGAGGAGCATTAAAAGGTTAAAACTCCGATACCCGCACGATAAATCATCCCAGTTTGAAGGGAGTTCTGAGGAGTAGGAAAGGCCCCGACAACAAGAGTCTTCCAGACAGTACGGATTCCCCTTCGACTTGGGAAACTCTTTGCACAACTCATAAAGAAGGACTCTGGATTCCCTCCCACGAGGGATTACCTAATGGGTCCTAACAGACCATTGGATGGATGACAACAATAAGAACAAATATTTTTAAAGAGTTTATTCTATTTTCGATCAATGTTTGGCGATATCACAATATCTTCTCCTCCAAAAAAAAACTAACCAAGAAGTATTGTTTCATTTGCTCCACCAATGACAAAGAGCCGTATGGGAAAACCAACCCACTCACTAACGACTAACGAAGTTCTAAGTAGGAGTGGTTAACGGTAGTATAGGTGACGGTTTGGCAAAAACCGTCACCATCACCGCAATTGACAGAATCACATAATTGACACCGTCGCCGCACCGCTAAGGCACAATAACCGCTATTGCCGGTGACGGTATTAACGGTAACGGTTATACGATAACCGTTTAAACCGTATAATCATTGTGCAAAAAAAAGCTTTTTTCTTGAGTTTTTTCTTTTTTTTTTTTACTATTTTAGGCTTTTAAATTTCCAACATAATATCATAATCAATAATCATATCAAACGGACAAATATCATAACATATTCAAATATAATATCATAATCATTAACAATTATAACAAATATAAAGTTGTCCAAAAATATAACATCATATCATATTCAAACATAAAGACTAAAGTCTAATAAAAATGTCCAACAATGCGACATAAATCAACTAACATATTCCAACAAAATCCCAACAAGAGTATGTTACATAATCAATAATCATTTCAAGTCTCAACTAGGGGTGGTTAACGGTAGTGTAGGTGACAGTTTGGCGAAAACCGTCACCGTTACCGCAATTGACGGAATCACATATTTGACACCGTCACCGCACCGCTAAGGCACAATAACCGCCCTTACCGGTACCGGTAACCGCCGGTGCAAATGAATACCCCTAGTTCTAAGACTAAAAAAAAAGACTAATTCTAAGCAATGGGAAAATAGAAATAATTACGTTACATGGAAGCAGGGCAGCTCAACATTTTTGGTCTCTTGTCAAGTTAAAAAAAATGAGGATTTAAGTTTATAAAATAAATAAATTCAAAATTAAACCATAAATTTCCTTCCTGTCTTTTTAATGTAAAATTACTAATTAAACTTTTATATTCAAGTTTAAATAATAAATCAATTTCAATAGATAAAATTACCGAATCATTTAATATTAGTTTTAAAAAATTTATTTCTGCATATGTAACTGTAACAGGTATGGTAAATAGTATTCTATATGTAATAAAACAATTTAAAAACAATAAAGTGAAATTTTTTAAAATCCAGACATTTTTTTCTAAAGTCATCAAAAGATATTGTTTGATCTACAATATAATAAAAATAATTAATTTTGAAAGATTCAAGTTACTTCATCATCTCATCATTTTAGACATTGATGTGCCCATTGTATTAGGGCTGAAAAAAACTAGACTACAGACCAAATCGAACCACAAAAATCGGACCGAATTTTCGATTGTGTAACCCTACACTGTATACGTTAAAAAAATGACCTTAGAATTTAATTTTTTTTAAAAACTTCAAAAGCGATAGATGATAGTACTAGTTTCTAGGATGTCTAATTTTTTATTTTAAAATTTAATTTTGCAAACTAATTTTTAAATGTTGCTATTTTTGAGCTATTATTGAGTTTTATTTTTAAAAAAATAGTTTTTTTTTCTTAATTTTAATTTTACTATAATATAAGACCCATTAAGAGGGCCTTGGGTGATTGACTCACCTGTCATCCTATCTGAGCGGCAAAGGGAGAGCGGTTCTAGGCAAATGGGGAAAATAGAAAAGCCATTCTTTTGAACAAAAATAATTGCCTACGTGGAAGGGAACTTGGACCCATGAGTTCCTGCAGAGTTTGTTACCACAATCAGACCGGCAGAGAGTGTCATAAAAACTTCAATATCACTTTACAGTGGGGGGAAGTGTGTCCTCTAAGTGGGGCATGACTTCATCCCAACAATGACTTACAACAATATCATCCTTCTGTGCATTAAAGAATGAGGCCTGCTGCTGGCCATGGGAACACTTTTCTCGGATTTTTTTTTTTCACCTTGGACAACCAAGAAAACAAAAAAGAGGATTTGTGCCACAATAACTTCAGCACCTACAGTACCATCTATCTGCTCCAATTATCTCATTCACAATGCTCTCCTTGTAGTTTGGACAGAGTTATTCTTCAAGGATGATAGGATGTTGGAATAAAAGCCCTCAGGTTAATTTCATGATCCTCAACAGCATAGCCTCAGACCTTAGAGCGCTTTAAGTATACCAACACACCAATGCTTGTTAAAACGACTGCGCTTGCTAAAATCCCAGTACAAAGAGACAATGAACTCGATCTCTGGATGGTGGATGTACCTGACTGTGGTCTAGTCAGATGACCCAAGTCGGAAAAGTCCAGATGCAACCTTAATACCTGAAGGACAGGACATGGTCAAAATCTAAAAGATCACCACTAATCTCTTAGTCAAACTTTTTCCCTGTTTAGTATGATGTATACCCATTTGGAACAGAGCACAGAAAATTGATGGAAGTCACGGTTCTTTCTCCATTTGGAAGTCCAAAAGTTCAAAAGCAAACCAGAACCAAATAAGAAAGCCCAAACAAACCAAACCATCACCTTCAGTTCCGCTGATCTAGCATGGCTGACAGCAGCAACAAGATCACTATCGGTGGTCAGTAGAACTTTGTCACCATCATCATCTTTATACTGAGGAAAACAGCAATATATAATAATGAATGAAAAGAGCTAAAAATTCACCCAGCACAACACAAAGCAGATCAAAACAAAATATTGGAAGCTCACCAAAAACTGAGGACGACCTCCATCATTATCAGTACCAATCCTTTGCATGACAGCTGACATCAGCTCGTCTAAATTTTCAGTGCCTTGAAGAAAATAACAAGCAAAACCAAAATTTTATTTGTGTAAATAAGCATATAAAGAGAAAAGGAAGTGGAATTACTAGTTACCTTTTGTGTAACGAATGTAACTAGTTACCTCAAAAATTATGCTTTTATATTAGGAAATGGTATTGCTATTTATGTCATATGTTATCAGTTCAATGAAAAGGAACATTATCATCAAATTTTGACACTCTAATGGTCAAATATCTTGTGAAATTTAACAAAGGAAGAATGGACAACCGTTTGGGAAGCGAGGAGTAAAACACAGAAAAAGAGAGGGATGAAAAACATATCTGGTGAGTGTTGGTATGACTGTGCACAAGGACTACTTTGGAATTTGCCCTCATCAAAGAACTAACACCACGAGAATCATTTTGGAAAATACAAAAATTATGAATGGTCAAGCACAAAATGTCTCCTTAAAATGTATGCTTCAATTTTTATGAAAAAGACTCTTATGAATGGTCAAGCACGAAGTGTCTCCTTAAAAATGGATGCTTTCATTTTTATGAAAAAAGACTCTTATTGTGTGACGGAGGCATATAAAAAGTAACAGAAAGAAGTCCAGATTTTTGATTCTTCAAAAGATCCTGTCCCTTCATCACTCACCACAATTTATTCGATGCACACGACCCTTGAGATCCTCAAATTTGAAAGCAAATAAATTTCCAAGACCAAGAGACGGATAGGTAAACTTCCCTTGCTCTAACCCATCATAAGGCATATATGACAATTCGCTGCCAACAACATCGAGCAAAATTAGCTACAAAACAAACAAGACAAACAAATAACAGCATCTCTCAGCAGCAAAAGAGATACCTATGATTCTCATAATCATCAGGTGGCTCTAAAGCTAGTGCTGAATCCCAGAACTTTTGCATCATGGTGTTTGCCATGTCGTTAACACTTCCAGAGCCACTTTCAGCCTAACCAAGAACACATTAGACAAGTAGTAAAACTTTAGCATACTTTAGACAAAGTAAAATGAAGGAGATACACAAACACGAATTAGGTTCCAATGGCATGCTTATAGCTTTTCTTTTTAAGGCCAGAAGAACCTTAATGAGTTTAAATTAGGGAAATTTGCATCCCTTGTTGACCTAACTTGCCACGCCATTTGACTTGACTTGGTTTTGCACGGAAAAAGCCACCTCAACATGTAGCATGCTTATAGCTCTTCTTTTTAAGGCCTGATGATCCTTAATGAGTTTAAATTGGGGAAATTTGCATCCCTTGCTGACCTAACTTGCCATGCCATTTGACTTGACTCAGTTTTGCGGGGAAAAAGCCACCTCAACATGTACCATTGATATTCAGAAACACGCACACCATCTATTTCATAGATATGACAACCGTATCATAAGTAAAATTACTAATCACTGACATTAACAACGGTCTAACAAAATTTCACCAAAATAAGCCCTTTTGTTTTAAGCTTTTATAGATTCAATATTGAAAGGAAGAAAACCTTAAAATGCTTCAGTCCCTTGTGAACAATGTGTTCTAAGCATGCAAGGCAGAATCAGGAATCAAATACTTTACCATAGAGATTGCGGCCTGTGTTATCTGCAGAACATCTACACAAGCAGCTATACATCCATCTGCAGAACAGATGTCATTCAATATTTACCAATAAAGTCAAGTAATATCTTATAATAAGAAATTGCAACCCACAGCTTCAGATCTAGGGCTAAAAAACCAATGCTCACCTCTGTCTAAAACAGGAAGATCTAGATACTTCCCATCATGCATTCCATGCAGAGCATCAAGAATTGTTGTATCTAACGTTGCACATTCTGGATTTGACGTCATTACCTTGAGAATTATATAAGCCGCAAAGAAGGAACAAAAGAAAAAAGCAAGCACAGCAACAACATCACAAGTGAGATCATGCTAAGCATCAGCAGCGTTTGAAATAATAAAAAAGGGCTAACTGTGCCTTAAAGAAGTAAGAAGTAAATAAACTCTAAAAGCATGATAAACCTTTTCCGCCAGGGTTACTTCAGGAGAGAGATTTTGTGCCACCACTCGCATAAGCATATCCCTCGAACTGTAATAAAATTGCATCATAAAATGAGAATCAAACATAAATGAAATTCAAAGACACATTAAAAGTCACCCAAAAGCTTTGATTTGAGGACACAGGTACGGCTCCTAGTTGCAACAGGAACAAGTTGTTAGACATGAGAACTACCAAGATTGTAAACACCAAGACATGTTATATATGTATCTTTTTTGTGATGTAATGATATAAAACATACATATAGAACTACACATTTGCATATATTCGTATCTAAATGCAAATTGTGCTTTTGAAGACAGAACTACAGACAAGACATCTCACGCCAATATATTCCAAAATCTCAACATAAGACAAAAACTACTAAGGAAGGAGTGATACGTAAGTATTCCATGCATCTTGTTGCCCGTCATAACAACCACCGAATTTACCCGCAACTCCCGCATCTTTTTGGCAGCAACGTACACAGGATCTGATGGCGATACAATTGCAACCCTGAAAACATGTAAAGCTAAACAATGGTAAAACTGCAACATACATACAAACTATTTTCCTTGGTCAACAGAAAAGCAAGTAAAGCGTAAGAAAGTACTTCGTAGTTTCAGGAATGATAGTTGACAAGGAAGGCTTGAACATCCGCTCCCTCAATGTCTCTATAAAAGCATATGGAGCTGATACAGGTGATGAACAGAAAAGTTAGATTCAATCATCCTTATAATCAATGGAGCCAAGTAGAAGTATATGTTGAAGTCTCCTAAACGTCAAAGTTAATAATAGAAACCTGTGCTTTGCCAATAATGCTTTGGAGAGGTTCATTGCTTCGTGATTCATATGAATTTCGGGTTTCAGTGGGTACCCCTGAGGACTGCATCTTTAATTAGGACTCAAAGGACCCGTGGGATTGGCTATACAACAAATCATAGGTCCAGTCGTCCTAATCAAACAAGGAATTCTCTCAAGAAAAATTCCATCTACTGAATAATATTTGAAAGTGTTTCCCGACTACCCCCTGATACGTGAGATATTGTCAGGCATAATCCCAAGATCTCTATCACGTGATGACTTGGATAGATTATTTCCAGCAGTAACCTTTGTGGTCATCCAGAGACAAACTATGCGGATTGGCTTATTCTTAACATATTTTATGATAATGGAAATTGGGGTCTGTTCTAAAGGGGATCGGATTATATGGCTTTTATTTTAGGCGCCACCTTTCTTTCCTTTTATGGTGGGCGTCCAGCTTTTTGTTTTAGGCAATAAGAAATATATTTCCTTTGTCTTGTTTTGTTTTAGGCGCCAGCTTTTGTTTAGGATAGTAAGGAATTTATTTCCTTATTTGTCTTGCTTGTTTTAGGCAAGGATTTCTTTCCTTACCTATTTTCGGCTTTAATTAGGTTTTCTATGTTAGGGTTTTTCCTTGTAATGTTCAGCCCTTTGAATAGGTGCATAAGCAATGGAAAACGCAGACATTGATTATTCAGCATAAACTTGTGAGGTTTTATTCTCTTTGGTTCTTTGAAGAACTACTCGAACTTATCGGGATTTCCCGAGGCGTTCACTTTGACTTATCAAACGGAATTTCCATCCCCGTTTGTGGCGTCTTCCTTATACCAAGGTTCTTGTTTTCATAAACAACGGGTCGAGGTCTTCCATTCGAATCAGTCCTAGAACAATCTTGGGTTCCCTTTCGTTGTTAGGTCTCATTATTCTTGACGGGGTTCACATCATTTTTCTATAGCATTTTGTTTGAAGAAAGCTCCCTAACGGTATTTCAACAGGACAGAGGTCTACAGGTAGTAGGGTATGCCCACCTTCTCCTAAATCAATGTGAAAATAATGATCGTACTCTCGATATTATGTGAGTACAATAATTAGAGTTTTGTATCCGATCTTTTATTATCTAGTGATCATTTGGCTGACTGGCTACATATAATGAAAGCTATAAATTAAAGCTTCCAAAGAGTTTGCTGTTAACTCTTAAACATATAAAACTACAAAATCAGGTGATTTCCAATAATACAGTCTGATTACCAGAAAATTCACAACGAACTTTTTCCAAAAAATTCGTTTTTCAGGTGTTAGAACATAATGATGAGGGTTGCACACCCATTTCTACTATGAAATCCTACAAATCTCGGAGGTTATTCGGCAAGGACCCACTTAAGAGGGAAATATAATAGAACTTTTGAGTATTTCATATCCATGCATAAAAGCTTGCATCCTATTTAAGTGGGTCTTGGGAGCGGGAGCGTGCTTTGAAACACTTCACCGTCCATCAATTTTGTACATAAAAATGGTAGTTCTCACACAACCTACACAGTTGTGCTCGCCAGCCTGAGACTTTACCAGTACACAAGACGCACCCCTTTTCAAGGTTCATACATATGAGACACAACTTGTATAAAACAGGCCTCACTTGTGAAGCACCTCGATTTCAAAAAGCAGGCCTCAATTGTGAATCATCTTGATTTCAAAGCCAAGTGATTATACAACTTCATGCAATTATGGTTTCTCCAGTACATAATCTAAAAATCAAATGTTGAAAAAACATACAGAACCTAAGGAATATGGATTCGTACGGTTTGTTAACTCATTTGTTTATATTAACCTTCCAATGTGGAAAAGATAAAAGGGCCAAAACTTCAAAGGAATATCCAAATTAAGCCTGAATTTATTTCTATAACATGCGGCATGTTCTCAAACCACCATAGCAGTTGCATGTGTTTAATACATGAATGCAGAAGGAATAAACACTTATATTAGTCAATTAGACTTATCAACTAACCAGAAAAATCACTTCCCCACTGGCGTTCCACCCCTTCAACTGCAGCAGCAATTGCACTACCCTGTTGAGAAGCCTTCTCCATTCTAGATATAGCATCATAAAGACACTTTGTAATATCAAGCAAGGCAATAACTTCTCCATTTTCTACAACAGGTAGATGCCTGAATTTGCCTGTAAATCAAAAGGGATTTTACAAAAAAGTGGCTTATCCAAATATTATTAACAAGGATATGACTGACAGACCTATCAAATTGATGTTGACCAAAGGGGGAAGCACAGAGAGAAACTGGTAAGCTGAAGTACTTGACATTAAAAGTTTCCAGCTAAAATCATGTCCATAGCCATTGAAGAGACGAGAAACAAAAGAATAGAAAAATGGTATAGTGTTGCCATTAAAATGCTTAAATGATAAACTGATAACATAAAAAGGTTGAATCAGATTGTGCTTACAAGCACATCAATGTTACAGAAGTAGGCCATCCAAATGGCAACATAGAGTTGCATTCATCTATAGTGCATCAACGCTGAGGCTTCTAATCAAAATACAAGAGACATCTTCACACATTATATACTGCAAAATCAAATGGAAAATAAGATAGAGGTGTGTAGAAAAGAAGCCTCACTGAACGAGCACCAATAGAGAGGGAGAAAGAACAGCCATAGATTTCTTATAAAGCTGCACTGTAACCTTGAAACCATGACAGCCAATGTCCTACTATCTCAGCAAAAATTTCATTGCCAAGAGAAGATCACATAGATCATCTTGGGGTCAAAGACCAGCAATAAGAAACACCTATACTCGCAAGTGAACCAAATCATGTGGTATGTTCTATCAATCTAGGCAGTTTACACATACTAAGTTCCAAAACCCATGGAGACTGCAAATATCCTGAGAATTCCTTCTAGTAAAAAAGATTTTCTTACCCACCTCTATTAGCAAGTTGAGATGTTGTGCATCAATAATTAATTCCAGTGGAGAGTAAAAATAAGAGACCTGAAGCAGGTTGTTTTACTTTCCATCACTCCAGAATCTTTCTTTTCACAGTCTATTGTCCCAGTAAAAACAGATGTAACTGGTTCATCATGCAAATTACAATTAATAACAAAAGTACCGAACTGAGTAAGTTCCCGCAACTACACATAACGGATAGAACAATAACTGCACATATATACAATGCTCACCGTGAACCATCTGCTGAAGAGCTTCAAGGGCTAGCGTATCCGAAGTAACAAAAATAGGGTTGCGTGTCATGACTTTCGATACTACTGTCTGCTCCGGTCTCAACCCCTCCGCTATAACTCTAGAGGCAATGTCCTGAAGACGTACAAACTCTTATAACAGCAATGAAACCAAAGAATTCCAGGCACACCAAATTTCCAAAACCAATAGAAATCCAACGAAACCTTGTCAGTAAGGATCCCAGAAAGCAAGGCATTCGCATCGGTTAAGAGGACGGCGTTGACTCGACGAGGTGCCATCCGCCGGCACGCTTGGGAAACGGTGGTGTTCTCGGGAATCGTCAGTGCCTTCGACAACCGGAGCTTTTTCACCGTCCTTTCCACACCCACAGACCTGCATATCCATCCAGTAAGCCACAATCAAAACTCGACAACACAAACTATTTTGTTTTCGAAGAGCCATTTTCTCAAACCATCAATAACTGGAGGAACTTGCGTTTGTTGGGCGGGAGGAGATGAGGGTTTGGAAGCATTCCCATTGTCAGCAGGGGCAGGTTTCCTGACAGCGGAGGGAGCGCGATGTATACTGTTCTTCCTGGGGCCGGAAGACACCACTTGGCTACTCATCTTCCGCTCTTCTGTTCTATCAAACTGCTACTGTGCGGAAAAATTTCACACAGAAAAAGGTAGAGAGTGAGAGTGGGAGATACTAGATAGAGGGGAATGGGGCTGGGCCGGCTGGCTCTAATCTTCTAAAGCCTCTCTCTTTTCAATAGAGCTCGACAGTTCAAATGAGCTTCGCGTTATAGATTTTTTTAAGAGACAATTCGCATCTTCGAATCTCATATACATTAATTCGGTCACTTTTGCAGAAACTATACCGGCCTCATGTTTTGCGACCTACGGTTTTTGTTACGTGCGCCCAGTCTGACGGTGGTGGCGACTGCTGAACTCTTCTAGAATCTATACACGCAACGCCGTGATAAATGGGGGTAAACAAAAACGTTGTCGCAGTAGACAAATACCACCACTCCGTATTAAAATAGATAACACCGTAACCCGTATACCTCTCCTCCGTTGTTTTACTTTTTCTTACTGTGTTCGGAACAGTGTATTGTTTTGGGGCATGCGACTTATTTTCTAAGGGGGTGTTTGTTTGTGGAAATATTGGGGTTTTATAAACTTTGAGTATTGGGGTTTGTGAAAAAGTATAGTATTTTATTGAAAAGTGAGGAGAGAGAAGATTTAATTGAACATTATAATATTATTTTATAATTTAATGAGGATAGAGAGATTATTTTATGATTATTTGGAAATATTGAGGGGTGAAAATATTGAGAAACAAACGCCCCCTAAATCAATTTTAACTCTTATAATAATGTTTTGCCGATAAAAGTATGGGCAATCAATTTCAGGCTTACAATTAAATATTAAATAATTGCACTTTTGGATCAATTAAATGGGTTCCAAGAGGGAAATAACGAGTAGAAAAAGGCGAATCATTTTCCTGTACGTATCAAAAATTTGACTTCGTGTATTATTTTTGAAATTAGGGCAACGTTAGTTTTCAAGTTTTTTTCTAAGATTTAAATTTATTGACAAAACTATCACCGAACATCTTAAGAATTCAAACACAAACACCAATACATTTAACACAATCTCTAACAACTTTTTAAGCAAAATTCAATACATTTTTAAAAAAAAAATTATAACAAATTTTCTCTCAATACTTTTTCACCTAATTTCAATACTTTTTTTATTAAACAATTACATCAAATTATCTCTATTTTCACCTTTTTACAAACTCCAATAAAAATTAAATATCTTTAAAACTTTTCACTATCTTTTACACAAATACCTATAAAACACTATTTTACATAAATATTCACAATTCTACTAAAATCCTACATTTTTCACAAAACGAACATCATCCAAATGTTTCGGATTCAGTCTGATTTGCATGGGATGTTTGGAAACGAATTTCATTAAAAAGTTGGTGATAAAGTTTAAAAATATTTTTTTCTAAATTAATTTTTATTAAATTTTTTTTAAAAGAAATAAAAAGGGAGAATATTTGAAATAAAAAAGTAATAGAAATTGGTCAAAACATGTCGGGAAGTTATGTGAAATTTTTTAGATGTTGATATTTAGTAGCAAAAAAATTGACTTTTTAAAAAAAATTCTTAAATACTTCAAAATATTTCCTAACCAATGACCACTTTAAGAAACCAATGGGCAATACTCTGTATACCAATACCAGTGAATTTTTAACATTTAAGCATCAAATACATTAAATAATTATAAAATTTTATTTATAAAATTTTTGAACTAAAAATTAGTTGGCGTGTGGATTTTGTGTTCATGCTATATATATGTGTGAAGATATTACTCATCGGGTAGTGTGTATATTACTATAAATATATATTATATATGTATATATTTCTTTTATATTGCTGCACTTGATTATTCTGCCGCATTATGACCAGCCACCAGGCTTACGGTGGCCAACAGCAATCCCCATCGTCTCTGGCACTCTGCTTCTCTGTTCAGAGGGGAATGATGTATTACTATTTAGGCCTCTTGGGCCGCATAGCACGTTGGGCTTTGACCCAATTTGTATACTTTGTATTTGGGATTTCCACAATGTCTTTTTGTGAGATGGATGGTCCAACGGATCGTTTCCAGTTTACACTACCCAGATGTAACATAGCAATGGGCTTGATCCGGATACGATAGAGAATGGCCTCCAAACACAAGCATCGACGCCTCAATCTTTCCCTTCATACCCCCAACAATTAAGGGGATAATTCTTACATTACCATTGGATTCTTAAATATCTATCGTTATAATTCACTTTACGAGTTATAATTTTCGTTGTGTTAGCTAAAATCGAACGATTTTTGTTCTACATAATGAATTTGTAACATTCTTCTTCCGTAAAATGACAAATTTACCCTCATTTAAATTTTTATAGTATTTATAGCAATTTGTAAATTTGTTAGTTGATTTATTTTTATTATTAAAAAAATTAGACTATAAAATTTGTCACTTAGAGAGAAGATTATGTATTATTCACATAGGAAGAAAGACATAGGGCGGGTTTGTTTTGTAAAATTTTAGTGTTGTTAAAATTTTAGGTATTGAGTTTAGTGAAAAAGTGAAGAGAGGTAATTTTTTATATTTTTTGTAGTGAAAAGTTATGATTTGATGGGGGAGAGAGAGATTATATTGTAATAGTTAATTGTGTTAAAATTTTAGAGGGTGTAAAATTTTAGGACGCAAACACACCCATAATCAGTAGGTTGAAAGATGAACGAGAAGTTTGAGAGTAGATGATAATTTGAGCAAAAAAATTATAATTTACTTCCAAAAAAACATTTACTTGAGCTAATACTAGGCCTGTCCAAAAAACCGGTCGGACCAGACCGGACCGGTTTTGACCCAAACCGGTTGACTTTTAGTCAACCGGGTTGACCGGACCGGTAAACCGGTGTATTCCGGTCCGGTTCCGGGTTACCCTCATGAAAACTCGGGACTGGACCAGAGTATACTTCTCCAAACCGGCCCAAACCGGAAATTGACCCAAAATGGCAAGGCCCAACCCAAAAACCGGCCCAAAATGGCATAGCCCAACCCAAAACCGGTCTACCCAGACCGGACCGGTTAAACCGGAAACCGGACCGGACGGGTCCGGTCATATAACCGGTCCGGTCTATATACTTTGAAAAAGTTCCGGTTTGGTCGGCCAAACCGGACCGGACCGGCTGTTAGACACCCCTAGCTAATACTGATGCACGGTGACAGAACTCACCTAAATTCCTAATGCCGACGCACGGTAACAGATCTCACCTAATGCCGATGCACGGTCGGAGCCTAAACAGTGTTTCGTGTCGAAAAAGATGACAGCTATTTGGTTGTCTGTAAGAGAGAGAGAAAAAGGAAACCCAAATTTAGGTACGTCTGCACACAGAAAAAGAAAATGAAAGAGACAAGGGAGAAGGAAAAAAACAGAAACGAGGAACCGGCAATATTTGGACAGTGTTTGTTTTTCTTAACAAACTTCTTCATCTGGATATCGTTTTCCCGACTAAAATATCGGGAGAGATAATGCAATAAAATATACTACATTACAACAGAACCATGTTAGGATAATGTACTGAAATGCAGCTCTCTTTAACACAAATTCAAGCCTTCTACGATTAATAAAGCACATGAACCTACACGAACAGCTAAAGTTCAATTAAAGTTCCTACAAACCATTTCCGGTCCTTCACAAAACAACACATTTCTTGTCCCAATTATCTGAACTAAACAGCTTTGTTCATCTATTTGTATTGTATCAAGCTATTTTCAAAGCATCCGCTTCCAAAATTAACTGTACTTGTATAAGAATGTAGTTACTGTTCCTCATAGTGAATACTATGATTTAATATGAATATTAGCGGCAAACTACCTTAGTTACCGTGCAGCATGACCTTTTTTATGTAGGAAAAAAAGAAAAAGAAAACAGGAGACGCGACATTTTATACCGTCGTACACTTGCCAGTTTAGCTAGCTCTATAGAGTAGACGGACGTATCTAAAAAACAGTGGCAGCCCAGTTCCATATTCAAGGGCGGGAATAATGCAATCTCCGTTTGAAAAGGCAAGAGCCTATTAGCGAAGCTGATTGCGATCATAAAGTAGGGGGTATGACTTTCTGAGATCACTCTCCTAACTACACGCTCACATGGCCCTACACTTCTATTATTGAATCGTTTTGAACACAGACAGAAACAAGCTTAAAAAACAAATACGTAGTACTGTTTGATTATTCTCCACATTTTCCTCCCTCAATCCCTATATATTTATTCTGACATTCCTCAGATCTCTGCACATTTTTTTTTTTTGTGTTCTCTGCATTCCATTCCCAGCTCTTTGATCCTATAACACTTCATTTACATCCTTCTGATCTCAGGGCCCGGTTTTTGTAAGAGGCTTTTCGCCGTTTGGCTTTAACGGGACTGTGAACTTCGAGCAATTTTGATATGGGTATTCTTTCTTTCGGTGATATTTTTGAAGTGGGTCTTTGCTGTCTCTTATAGAGTTATAGTTTTCTTGGAAATATTTTGAAATGGAATTGTCTATTTCACTGTACTCTGTGGTCCTCCCTCGCTTTCTCGGTCTCGCTCGCACACACTCACACGCTCGCACACGCACACGCACACATCTTATGGCGTGAATTTTGGGGAATTTGGTAGGTGCCGACTGACAGTTCGTTCGAATATTGTGCGTCAAGTAATTATCATTAGAAAGGATAATCTTCAAAGAAATTTTCAAATGCACTCTGTATCTATTTGTATTTGTTCTTCCATTTCAAAATACCACTCTTTTCCGGGTTGGTCTAGAAAGGTTGATGTGTTTTCTATTTTATGGGGGTTGGATTCGATGGGGGAAGTAAATTGTAAGCGAAGTCTACAATTACTAGAATATCCAACCTTTTTTCTGATTGAACAGTACATTCCCATCTTTTTGCTTCTTTTGGTTTGCTTACGATGTTTAGAAGCTATGAATTTCCCAAACAAACCCGACTCACTTGCGAGAAACGACAGGTTTGAATGTTATGGATGAAGTGGCAGTTGCCACATTTGAATTCTGGTATCGGATTTAGGATTTCAAGCACGGAGGTTCATATTTTGTTGGGTCTGATATTGTTGTTTCGTGCTTGTCTCAAACGCAGCACTTATCGTTGGTTGTGATTTTATGAAGTTGTAGATGACGTCTCCGTGACGGGCTGCTGAGGTGCTGCTTTGCTGGGATTCGAAATGGACCGGCGGAGTTGGCTATGGCGAAGGAAGTCTTCAGAGAAGAGTCCCGGTGAAACCGAGAGCTCAGGATCGATATCTTCTCATTCTGAAAGATTCTCCGAGGAGCAGGTAGGTGATGTTAGGATTATGTTGCGGATGAATCTATTCCCTTCCGTTTCGTGAATTCGATTGCTGAAGTGTATGGAAAATTGGCATGTCTATGCTGTTGTCAGACTGGATTTTGTAGTCCTCCCGTTGCTTATATATTGTTGTTTCTTTTCGTAACAATCTCACTCTTTCGCTGCTTTGGCAATGACACTATATACACTGATTATATTCGCAGTTGCGTCTAATAAAAATTTCTAGGCGTTCATGCCCAACATAATCAGAAACTGCTTCTTCCTTCCTTCCTTTGCTGATATATTGAAGTGGTGCATCAAGTACGCTGTAGGCTTCTTAATGGCACTGACATTCCTTTTGTACTCTCTTCTATATTTCGATTTTGTCCACAATTAAATTATCAGTAACTCTGGAAAATTTGGTATAACTTGTGCACCACATAGGAAGTTTTTTCATTGGGCTCAAATAATCTTCAGCAGTCAGGGGCGTTTGGCCACCAATCTCTGTGTTCATAAGTTGTTTCCCAATATTGAATAATGCATTTTTGGATTGCCTGCTTTTTTCTCCCTCCGAGGCTAGTTAAAAGGCTAGTCAGATAAGAAGAAACATTTTGAACTCATAGCTGACTTGAAAATCTACAAATTTGTGCAAGGCAAAAATATTTCCTGAACTATGAGCAACGCATGTGTTTCCCTGAAAATTGGAAGCAAATAGGGAATGCCAGGACCACTAACTTCTGTGTGTCTGCGGGTGGAGTGATATTGTAATTTGTAGTACCTCTGTTATTCATTACAAAATTGTATATATATCCATGAATTTGATCCAGTAATCCTGTCATGATTGATGTTTTCCTATTTTGACCCTCCACCTTGAATGCCGGCTAAAGACTAAAGTCATGGGAAAATCAGTTTAAGACGCATGCATCCATCTGACTAGCTGTTATTTTATTCAGTGCACTGGTTTGATTAATCTCAGGTAGTGACTGTAAACTACATCATCGTTGTCTATACAAATAGGCTTTCTTGCTCCAACTGCTGGTTGGAAAGTATTCTGGTTCCTTGCAGATTGGTGGTCCACTATATGCTTTGTATAGAATTTGTGAACTTGTGTGCATCCTTTCTTCAATTCTTTTACATCTAAAGGATCATTAGCTTTGTGCTCTTGAAATGCTGCATTGTTTGGTTCCTTTTGTATATTTCCCATTGGTTTTGTCCTTTGAATGATGTGGTAGGAGAAAGTCTTTCTCTCTTTGATTTTTTAAATTGTTATGAAAGGTATATCCATCTCAAAGTACTCAATCGCCAGAAGTCACGTCTAAAGCTGCAACCCATGATGAAGATTTTGATGATAGTGTGAAGACCTTAACGGAGAAACTATCTGCTGCTCTACTAAACATTAGTGCAAAAGAAGATTTGGTAAAGCAGCACGCCAAAGTTGCAGAAGAAGCTGTCTCAGGTATTCATTCATGACTGATGGAGGGAAGGATGATATTGCTACCTTTTATATTATCTAGGGAGAAATAGAAACTATTTGGGATTTTCAGGGATGAGAATCAAACTAAGGCCAAGGCCAAATTTAGTGACAAAGTGTAGTTTAGCCTTGAGTTTAGAATTTATCTTCTCTTGCTATCCATGTGTGTAAGAAATTGGTTTCTTCGTTTGGATTGTCTCATTTTAGGCTGGGAGAAGGCTGAAAACGAAGTACTGTCTCTAAAGCAAGAACTTGAGGTTGCCAAGAAGAAGAACTCAGCTCTTGAAGATCGAGTTGGTCATCTTGATGGAGCACTGAAGGAGTGTGTGAGGCAGCTTAGACAAGCAAGAGAAGATCAAGAGCAGAATATTACCGAAGTTGTTTCAAAGAAAAGTCATGAATGGGAATCTACAAAGTCTGAGCTTGAAAGACAGCTTGTTGACCTTCAGGCCCAACTTCAGACTGCTAAAGCTGAAACTGCTTCCTCAGTTGATTCTTCTCTTCACCCAAAGCTTGAGGCTGCAGAGAAAGAAAACTCAGCCCTCAAACTTGAGCTCTTTTCTCGACTGGAGGAGATTGAAATGAGGATTATGGAGAGAGACTTGAGCACGCAAGCTGCTGAAACAGCCAGCAAACAACATTTAGAGAGCATTAAGAAGGTGGCTAAGCTCGAAGCTGAGTGCCGCAAGCTAAAAGCCATGGCTCGTAGAGCTTCCCCTGCTCATGATCACAAGTCCTTTACTGCTTCCATCTGTATAGAATCCTTGACGGATAGCCATTCAGACTGTGGGGAAAGGTTACGGGCAGTTGAAACCGATATGCGGAAACTGAGTGGCTTGGAACCTGTTGAATGTGGACCAAGCCGTTCTGATTCATGGGCATCCACTCTAGTATCAGAACTTGATCAATTTAAGAACGAGAAGGCTCTCGCAAAAAACCTTATGGTCCCTTCAGTTGAAATCAACCTCATGGATGACTTCCTTGAAATGGAAAGGCTTGCAGCAATGCCAGATACAGAAAGTGGGACCTGTTGCCTTGAGACGGGGCCTGCTTTGGGTCAAGCCAATGCTGGTGAAAGCTGTATAAACATCAAACTCGAAGCCATGATCCACAGGACTGCTGAACTGGAGGAAAAGTTGGAAAAGTTAAAGGCAGAAAAAGTGGAACTCCAGATGGCTTTAACTGAAGGCGAAAAGCAGTTTGAGACATCACAGAGTCGGCTAAAGGAAGCAGAAGTGAAGTTGGTAGAACTGCAGGCTCAGATAGCTCTGGCACACAAAGTAAAGCAGGCTACAGATCAAGAAGTAGAGGCCACAAAAATAAAGCGGGAAACAGCAGAGTCGCAACTCAGAATTGTTGAAGCCGAGGTCAAAACCTTGCTTTTGAAAGTTGCTTCATTAGAAGGACAGGTTGATAAGGAGCGCGCTTTGTCAGCTGAACATGTGGCCAATTATCAGAAATTGGAGGATGAACTCGTAAGAATGAGAGGAGAAGCCAAGATCCACCGTGAAGCAGAGCTCCAAGTGACGAGCACTAATGGCGAATTGAAGATAAAGCAGGTTAGTTTGCTGGGACAACTACAAATAATATTTATCCCTATTGGGATGAAGTACTAAAAATATGATACATCTCAAATCAGGAAAATCCAAGTTTGCAATATTCAAAAACATGTAGACACGTACATGTGTGTGTATTTTCCTGGTCCAAGTTCTTGCAATGTTTAGATATTTGAAATGCAGCAGAGGCTAGTATTTTCCTTATCAAAACAGGACCAGTAGCATTATTGCTACCATGGCTATCTAACGTCCATGAATTATTTATTTGTGTGATCAGAAGTGACTTCTGACTTCATACGGCTGGTTATGACCTGTTTCAACTTTCAGTATTAACGAGGGAAAGAAAGTATAAGCAGCAGCCTCAATTATATCTTGACTGAAGACCATGCTAACTATTTCTTAACAGTGGGACGTGCTACCACTCCATATTTAAGTAGATTGTGAGGTTTTTATTGCTTATTACTGTCTCGTAAGGCTGTTGATGTGCTAACTCAATCATTAGCCTTTTCATCACCCTGCTTCCGTAACTACTTTTTAGTTTCAAGTTTAATTTTAACTTCTGAACTGAGCATTGCTATTTCAATTAAGCTTCTTGGCTGTAGTAAAATTTAGGTACTTTTTTATTAGAGGTTTGGGGATGTGTCCCCAACCAAATCAAAGCAAATTTGCTTATAGGAGTTAGACAAGTATCTTTGAAAGCTACCACTACCAGGCCGTATTTACTTTCTTTTGTTTTTTTCTCAGCCAGGCCATATTTACTTGATATGGGTTTTGACCATCTGGGGTGGCTGCTGATATGCTGCCCATTTTAATTAAAGTGGCTTGGCATCAGGCGGAAAAAGTTTTCAATTAGCTATCAGAAGGACTGTTTATCTTGATCGCATATCTGCTTTGTTATGGTTTGCAATGCATCTCGAAACTTCTGAACTAAAAGCACCTAATTAATTTGTGACAGTCAAAATCAATTAGCTTCAAGAATCATGACCAGCTAATGAGAGATGTGGCGTCCCTGTCAAATCTGTTTGTTTAGATGTCTGATTGACTCGCATCTGATGACATGACCACCCGATTGCAATTAGTTGCTGTGTAACAAAAAAGTAATCCTGTGCATATCAACATCTTTCCTCAAAATAATTGTGTTGAGGTCTGTGGCAGGAGAAGGAGCTTGCAATGGCTGCGAATAAATTTTCTGAGTGCCAGAAAACAATTGCATCTCTAGGCCAGCAGTTGAGGTCTCTTGCAACACTAGAGGACTTCCTGAACGACTCTGAGAAGCTGCAGGAACTCACTGGTGAAGGAAATCAGCGTCCCAAAAATGGTAAGGAGCCCCTGAAGTTGCATTTTAGCAACCTGAAGTTGCCAGAAAAGGATTCAGAACTTGTGAAAATAGTAGGTGATGGTTCAAGTCTTTCAAAGAGTGGTAGTGAAAGGGAATCATCATTATCAGTAAACCAAACCACTGCTTCTGAAAAGACCCGAAATGGCTTTGGGAAGTTTTTCCCTAGAAGTAAGAGTGTGAATCGAAATGAAAATCGGTGAAAAGGTAGTGGAAAGAGATTGAAAAAAATAACTAGTCGGCTGGATCTTTCATTGTAAAGCTGCTCTAGTTGTTCTTATTACTGATGATACTGAAGCGAAATGCTGAGAATCCACAGGTCTATTTACATAGAAGGTGCTTATATCTGGGAATGGAAAGTTTTAAAAGAAGATATAGTATACATATAAATATAAACTTATAATTCCTTATTGCTTTTCTGCTCTTGTTTTTAAGTTGATCAGTGTCTTGACAGGATTCAAGTTAAGAACCAGTAGTGCCCCCATGAGCATATCTTGATGGCTTCTTTGTTTACATGTATTGTGCATGAAACTTGTGCCCCTATTCTAAACTACCATCCTACTTTCAAGCATAACGTCAAAGCTGACTTGTTTATCTGCTCTGAGTTGATCCCTTCATTAGATAGAACGGTCTTGGATTGGAAAACCATCTAAAATGAAGAAAATATTCTTAAAAATAATAATAATAAATCATAAGAGGAAAAACCCTCCCAATAATTACCTTAAAGGTACTTTCTGCTCTGAGTTCGATGCAGTCTGCAACTGCTCCTTGGGCATCAATCATCAAAGAATAAGAATTCCACCCTTCTCCCTAGTCCTGGGCCCTGGCTAACAGAACTTCAGGATACTGAGTTTGAATAAGCCTGGGCCTGAGCCTGACATACCCAATATGTGTGTAAAACAACGAAAAATATTATTTATGTTCCGCAAGTTAAAGATATAGGGAAAAAATGAAGGGTTTGGGGTGAGAGAGGCTCGAACTCTCGACCTCAGGATCACTCAGAAGCTATGAGACCTACGCGCTAGCCAACTGCGCCACCACCCCTGTTGTGGAATCTCTGCCGCCCAGTTAAACCTAAAACTGTTTATTAATTTCGTTGAAGTACAAGCAGCACCGGAAGCAGTATAATTGTTTTTGTTTATGTATTTAACTTTCTTTTCTCTCTGAAAAAAAGGTATAAGCATTTATGGATTTAAGTCTTGTTTCTCTCCCAATAAGAAAGAAGAAAAATGAGAACTCCATAAATTAAAAGTTTATGGATTTAGTTCCTACTTTGCAAAGGGATGAATACCTCTTGCTTGGCTCAAGTAAATTTAATTAAATAAAAAATGAGATGAGATTATTGGGATTAAAATACTTGAGAATCTTACTCTTAGACAAACGAAAAGAGAGACACATAACAAATACTGGCCTATTTTCTTTGATTTTTTCCCTCTCCTTTTGCTCAATGAGAGATTAAGGCATTGCAAGATACAATCTAGGCGACCCACTAATGTTTTAAAAAAAATGTGATTTAATGATTTTTCAATAAATATTTTGTTTAAGAAGAGTTCGCCCAAATATTTATACTATAATTTATGTTTCTTTTTTTTGGGTAAGGAGGATGTTTTCTTAAGACTATGAACATTCAATCTAGTGAGAAGGGAAGAACGGAATCCTGAAATAAATATTAAAGTTGGAACTCAAATAACAAAAGGGTTCTATGGTGTAGTGGTTAGCACTCTGGACTTTGAATCCAGCGACCTGGGTTCGACTCCCGGTAGGACCTTTTGCAAAAGTATTTTGCTTCTCAGTTGAAGAAGAAGATCATACCTTTTTTTTTTTTTTTACCTCCTCTCATCTTTCTCTGTGTTCAGGCCAAAAGAAATGCTTTGTCAAAATCCTCACGAGTCATGTCTCTGGAAAGGGACCATAAAACCTAGAGGCTTCTTCCTAGAGGTAGTTGTGCGAAGAAATCTGCTCTACGAGAGTGCATTATCAACTGAACACTGGGGCTAAATACTAAGGTAGAATCACTCACCCAACAAAGGCACTGGCGGATCTAGGGGGCTGGCCCGGTTGGCCTCCTGTTTGACGTTAATTTATATATATATATATATACTCTAATCAAACCGTCCCCTATTTTTCGTGGCTGTATTTTTCGTTGTTTCGTACGTGGTTTTAATTTTTGGATTACTGAAAAATTGAAGAGATAAAAAGATGGTGTTTGCATAAATTTGAGGTCCTTGCTTTGTTGTCGTTGTTGCCACTTGTTGTTACTATTGCTATTTTGATTTTTCTTGACATAGATAAATATCATGTTTGAATACAGTGGTCATCGGTCAATGGTAGATTTTGTTGGGATAAAAATCTAAATTTCGGTCTGTTTCAGTGGGAATGAAAATCTAAATTTTGAATACAGTGGTCAATGGTAGATTTTGCTGTTGCTATTTTTGTATCCAGATTTTGTTTCCAGTGGAGATAAAAATCTTAATTTTGCTGCCGTAGGTTATATAAGGATGATATATTTCACAGTCTCTTTATTTGATTTTAAGATTGTTGCACTCCAAATTCTTTTTCATATTATTGTGACTATTGATTATTGATTAAGTTTTGAAATTATAGTGAAATTGTGATTAGGGCCTTAGGTTGTGACTTGTGAAATTAAATTGATAAATTTTGTTTTGCCTTTGTTTAGATAATAGAGAAGTTTTTGATAAAAAAAACCAGCGAGGTCGTCTAGTACTCTTAGTGTGACTACTATTTCTGAGTCGAATATTAGTTCAAAAAAACCTCGTGTTTTGTTTAGTCCATATGATATTATTGCTGACCCAGAGTTACGTAAATTCATTGAAGAATATGATATTGAGATTAGGGACCAAGTTCGTAGGGAGTATTTGATAAAATGTCATTGTCAGCCGCTTAGGCATGATTTTCCTAAGAAGAAATATGGAAACCGAATGAGAGTTTTTTTGGAGTCATGGTTCAAAGAACATGAGTAGTTGGAATATATTGAGAAGAAAGTTATTGAAGCTATTGATAATGAAGTCATATTGCAACGTTTTCAAAATATGCAGAACCGTAAGATCCAATTGTCATCTATCAGTCTCAACAAATAATATGATACTTTTATTTCAATATAATATATTTTTAATGCTTTTAATTTTTAATTTTGAATATTTTAACTCTAAGACATTTTTGTGCATTACGTAGTTAATTATTTTTTTTGTCGTTTTCTCTTAAGAGTTGACCCCCTTTCAAATTCGGTTTTGGTTTCGCCGCTAAACAAGGTTTTATAGTTTTGGGGAGTTACCTCATGCGTTATGAGGGATTATCTTGAATGGCGAAGTGAGACGATGGCTTATTTTTTCCTATAATTGTTTTGTTTTTTATGCTGTTTCTCTTGTAATTTGTCTTTTTTACGTTGTCTTGGTATGTTGGGGGTGTTGGCTTGCTTTTTTGAAGTCTTTGAAATAGTTTTAATTTTGTAACTAATGTTTTTCTTCGTTATAGGTGGGCATTTTGAATAAAATTCGAAAGTGTCATCCTCTTTCTTTAAGAACAAAAAATTATTGGCAAGAGCTGGTGCAAGGTGATCCATTTGGCAGCTCATTGCTGCTGAAAATTCCAGCCCAGTTAAAACCTGATGCTACACGGCCTGATTTGGTAAAATGGAACTTTGAGTGCGAATAGCTTTTACACTACTGCTAGTGCTACGTCTGCATTGCAAGGCAATCAAGATGGGGGTGGAATGACACATGTTTTAGTGGCTGTGTACCCAGATATGCATTTCTTCTGTGGTTGGCCATAAGTTCAGATTCTCTACTCAAAGAACGTTTCGATTGCGTGACATGAGCCTCATGGAGGAGGCGAAGCGTATGCTGTGTGGATCATTTATTTTTTGAGTGCTCATTTGCGAAAAGAATATGAACGCTGCTGTTGAATAATGCCACATATCATTGTTCATTGGAAAAGCAACACGGATGTTTCTGAGGAATATTACACAATAATGGAGGTCTTCCATTTATGGAGAGGTTTGACAAAGACGATAGGATAAAAGTGTCATCGGGGAAGTTAAGTAGGGCATACTCTCCTGTGGAGAGAACTTGCTAACTTGTAATGTTATGGGCATTCCTCGTGAGTGGTGCTCACTTGATCCCTACTAAGAAGATCATAGAAAACCTCTGGCTTTCTGAAATCTGAGATGCAGAGGGCCTGCAATGAAATTAACATAAACTGGACAGGTTGAGAAGCCATTTTTAGACTGATGAAGCAAAAGTGATTCTAGTTTTCCACCTTGTCATATCATGGCTTTTCACAAGGCAAACTCCAATGGCAATCACAGAAACTATCAGGGAAGTTGTCAAGCAATAAATTGGAGAAAACAAGTGGCAAAGCATTTTCTGTTGCGTACTTTAAACCATTGAGCGATTCAAATTTCTCAAACTGAACCTCAGAGAGTCAAGAGTCTAAGGAAAGAAGTGAAGAGAAAGACACTGCATCACAGAAAAAATCTGGAAATCTACCTCCATGGCAGATGCTATCTGAATTAATGATGCTTCGGACCATGGCCGCCCAATAAACTGGAGGCCAATCGGCAAACCCAATTTGTCATATCCCACCTATCAAAACCATTTGGGTTAACAAATAATTAATCAATCCTCCTGCTAAACAAAAAAAAAAAAAACAAAAGGAAATTGAAAAAGTTAAGGATAACAAGATCAGACCGGAACAGTCACTGTGGGCAATCCTAGAAAATTTCCTGCTATTGAAAACCGGACTAGTGCAGCTGAAATAATGACAAACTTGTTAATTTTGTCTTCTTTTTTGCTATCAAATATACATGGGGGGGATTGAAAACACCTCTCTCTCCAAATGAACCTAAGCTGAAACAAGAATTTGAGGAACTAAACTAATTAGGCATCGCACACCTCCATTTATGTAGTCGAGTTCACCAGTCTCCAAAGCATCATCCTTTAGTGGGTAGGCAGTTACACTGTCAGATAGATCATACAGATAAACAGTAGTTGTAACAGGAGAAACAGTGACCGGGAAACTAAATCATAAAGTATATTACCCTGTTGTTGGGGAGACAATGACATCTGCCTCAGCAAATATCTTCATATGGAACTGCATCTGTCGTTTCCTGTGGATATTCAAACAAGCCTCATATTACATTGTGATCAGGATCTAGTTGAATAAAAATGAAAAACAAGTGGCACTATCTCACATGCTGGCCTATTGGGTATGAACCAACATGATGTTCGCCTAGTCTCATATTATATCCTCTGCCCATATAGAGTTTTTTTAAGAATGACACGGAATTACAATCTGGAAGTTTTCAACCCAAAAAAAGTGCTCGAAAATTAGCATATGAAGCCATGATCTTTTACTGCCAGAGTAAAATGACTGATACATTTTTAATATGATCTCCAAGATATAGTGTTGTTTCTAAAAGTGTGCATCAGAATTGCGATCTGCAGATTCTTCAGGCAGCTTTTTAACCTTGAGATACATCTGAAAATTTGATCTTATGTCTCAAACGCAAAACTTAAAAAATGCAACTAATGACCAGAAGGCTTAGTTAGATTTTATCATGAGCTCTTAGCTAGATTCTTGTTTTCCTTTACGCATCCAGATATTTTTGTAGTGATCAATTTGTCAATGGTTGCTATGATTTATCGCTTGTAGCATTTTTTCATGTCAATTTTCTTTTTGACTAAGTCACTGAAGTCAACAACCATAGGTAAAAGCAATACCTAATTTTCTGTGCCTTTAAATACTCCTTGCTGCTGAAAGAACCATACACACTAAGTGCTACCCTTGCATCCCATCCTAATTCTGCATGATCCCTGCAATGTGTCTCGAATTTCAGTATTTTGATTTCTCACTCTTTAAAAGAAAACAATGAAGCAAATGCAGTGTGGGAAGAAAACATACAGCTTTTCTAGATGAGAACCAAGGGAAGTGGTACACTCAGATCCAATTGTTAAATAATGTGCCAGGCGCATCGCTTCTATCTCAGGTATAGTCACCTCTACAATCTTACAGACAAGAGAACCTGATAGGTTAGCGAGGAAAAACTATTGTTTTAAAAAGTATTTTATTGACTACAGTCATCAAGACAAGGATAGAGATTTCGCTAGCTCTCTTGGCAGTTATCAGCAACCATTACAGACAACATATATACCTCATGTTTGTTCTCAGAAGGAAGTTATTGAACAGAGATGTGTAGAGAGGAGGGAATTATTTCGCAGTACGAACATGCTAACTAAATCATTCACGAGACAGGAGAGATGGGTTGATAATACCTTCCAACCATAGTGCTTCTGAAGCTTGTCTAGAGATTGAGAACAGCATGTTCTGATATCATCACTGCAATCGTTAAACCACTAATTGACCCAATTAGTGGTTTGCATGTAAGATCAAGGATATATCAGTAGACAACGATTTGATAAAAAGTGATGAGTCGTCATTCTTTCATTGAAAGGAAAAGTTATTGATCATAGTATTATAAGGTTGAGAAACAGGTTACTAACCTCCGAATATTTTGCCAATTTGACACCAGAGATTGGTTTGGAGGTCAGCAGTGGGAAATACAGTCTCGGCTGGAAGGTTGTCCAAACAGAAAAAGGTCCAAAAATCAGATTGGCTATTGAAACCATCACTAATACAAAAAATGGAGGCATAACATAGAAAGAGCATTCTAGATAAACCATAGATGATAGATGGCAAGATAATTTGGTCATCATGGCATTTAAAACTGCTGTATACATGTAGTGGGTTTGTCTCTAATATGTTAATTACGATTGGATAGTCTCCATGTCAAAAGCCATAGCATCATCCCCGATATATGAAAAATGTAAGCTCAATCAGATATCTTTAAGTTTCCCGATTTGTATCTATTCCAAATTAGAGAAAAAAGAATTCTATGTGTGTGTCCACTTCTGCTTAGAAGGCAATAATTTTAGGCATAAGAAAAGAATCAATGCCTAAAATAGGTTCAAAGGCGATGAAAAGAGGCTATGTTGCGAGACAACAAAAGATGCTTTGTTAAACATTCAAAGTTCTTACCTGTATGTTACTGGAGGGTTGATCTGATGGAAGTCGTCCACTCATAGCTGCATATCTGTGAATATTAAGATGGTAGAACCTTTACCATCACACTCATATAAGGAATCAACAGAGAGGAAAGAAACGAAGGAAACACCCAGAGTCAAATGAACATATAAAGAAGAACACTGACACAATAAATGCATCCTCAATGGTGCCTGCTAAGATTCCAACCATCCCTACTGTCCAGTTCAGAGGAAGAACACTGAAAAACAGCATGTTGTTCTTACGAAATTCAGCTTTCAAAAGTACATGAAAAAAAAAAAGATTAGAAACCCATGATTCATGTAACATTATTATTCACCCAGAATGAGGTATGCGTCCAAAACTTGGTTTCAAGCCAACAACACCACAAAGAGCTGCAGGCATTCGCACAGATCCTAGACATAGATATAGATGAAACATTCAATTAGTTCATATTGTCCATATGATATGCAAATAACATGATGCAGGATTAGTTGGCATAAACGTTAGTTAAAATTGCCAATGCATTGTAGTTCAGAAAGCAACTCCTCCACCTTTAAGAATTGGTTAGAGGGTGAAGTTGCAGGATCACGACGCACTGGGGTGCATGTTAAAAAGAGATCGTTTCCATTGGGATAGTGATAAATATAAACTGTACTAGTGGAGTTCAATGTCTCATTTGAACCATTATTCCCCTATAAGAAAATATAATACAGGAGTTTTGCAGCATAGATTTATTCAAACTTTTCCGAGTATATTCTTTTTGAACTAGTTTACCTCCGCCATCAACACCAAGGGCAACAGGGCACAATCCTGCAGCCACCACTGCAGCAGATCCACTAGAAGAACCGCCAGAGATCTTTTTTATGTCATATGGATTTCTAGTACCCCTACAGAAGCCATATATACACATGCAGTCAAATGCACGGACGTGGTCAGTATTTGAGCACTGAATAGGCTAAGAATATGATTATTAGTGGCCTGTGAATCTAATATTTATGGCGCTACGGAATATGGTATGCATTGAATCAGTAACCCGTTAAGGAGTCTCTAAAACAATAAAGCACTAAAGCCGGTTGTTCTTACCCATAGTGAGGATTTATCCCACTTGTTCCAGCCCCAAGCTCATGCATATTGGTCTTCCCAACAAGAATGGCACCGCATAATCTGAGGCGCGTAACGCAACATGCATCATCTTTACAAGGTCTTACTTTGTGCAGCCATTTTGTTCCTCCTAGAAGAACCAACTTTCGGTTTAGGCTAATATTATTTGAGAATAAAAATATTAGCTAATAGCTAGTTAAGAAAATAAGGATTAGCATCACCGACATAGAGTTAGTAACACCCCCCAAAAAAACAGATCTGGTCAATGAAAACCAGTGTGTTCAATTACCTGTAGTAGGATATGGGGAACAATCTATTTCGTCCTTGATAGCAATTGGGATTCCATCTAGAACGGATATCGGTTGTCCTGGAGAGAATCACAATGAGACCAAGGTGAGTGGGATGGACTTTGTTTCTTTGGCGAAATGCATGATTTTGTTGCAGAGATATTACTTCTTCAGACGATAATAGGTAAATTGGAGTAGCAAAACAGTTTGCTACTCTCAAATAAATAAATAAATAGATGCAGGTTGTTCATACGCTCAATAGTTTTCTATTCTCTCATCTTTGACCATACTTGGAGCTAGAAAGGGGAGCAATTCATCAAACCATGGAGCTACACAATAAAAACAACTAAAAATGGTGAAGCATAATTGTTCATAACAGCAGCATTTCCACTGTCCGACTACCATGGCAGTTAATGTCGCTAATCAGCTCAAGAGTTAGTGTATTTATTAGTTAAAGGACTTAATCTCTCTGTTCGGTTAAATACTGTACCTCGTTCATATCGAAGAGTTGACTCATTTGCTTGCTTTAGAATGTCTTCAACGTTATAGTTAATAAAGAATGACATCTCCAATGGAGGACGAGTGGATTCATAAACAGCAGCGACGAATCTCTCTGCCACCTGCACAACGGAAAAGTCAAGCCGATTGAGTACAGTAGAGTACATAAACAAATGTGTAAATTACTATTCCACGAGTCCACATAAAAAAACAACACCGTATAAAGTAAATCAAGTAGCTAAAGTCGGAATCAAAAAAAAAAAAAAAAAAAAAGTAGCTAAAGTCGGCATTACCATCCGAGGAGTTATTTCCCTGGAGCTGTAGGCTCTGGAGTAGTCCAAAATTGTCCAGCGACAGAAAGAAGGTTTTGAACCATTTAGCATGCTTTCTGAACCATCGGGTAGACAATCCGTTGCCTGTTGAACTTGTTCTGGTGGAGATAAGTCAGAATCTATGCATTTGACCTCCAGTTCTTTTAGGTCTGCAATCATAAACTGATATTAGCAAAATATCCTTCCCTCTACAGGAAAAAAATAGTTTCAGTAATGTTGGTCATATCAACTACATTACAGAAAAAGGAAAATTAGAAATTGACAGAGACATCAGATCACAGAATATATATATATATATATATTTTGGGTAAGTAATTGAAGAAATATTACTCTGAAAATTTATCAATGGTTCCGGAATGCTTGAACTATGTAATCTTAGTTAAATTCACCATTTGTGGTGCGTTGCTTTTAAGTTGAACTCCTGTTCCGAAAAATAGCTGCAATAATGTACGCAACGGAGTTGAGGATTATAACATAACCTTCACAAGGATGTAAGGGAACAAAGAGAGGTTGCTCCTCTATCTCTGCATTTGACACCAGCTGCAAAAGTTGAAATACCCTTTCTTAGAATTTCCGAAATTCAAATTTGGCAAGGTCATTAGACGTTTTGATTACTCGGAGAAGTAGATCCTCAAACCCATATACCCCACAGTCAATCTGAAATTTAAGTTCTAGGACACTGGCATTTAATAATATGCAGGTTTTTTTTCCTGTTTTCTGGGCCATTTTGTTTTGGGAGGCATGCACCCAAAACATGCCGTTATAAAGGATTGGACCCCAGTCATACTCTTCCCCACAACGAGGAAGAGAAACAGCTCATTGGCAAGTGAATACTTAATTATTTGTCGGGAGAGCCATCGTCAGCTAGCCATGCATAGATATAGAAATGGTAAAGATAATTCAGAAAACAAAAAGAACTGTTGGTCAGATCTGCTTACGAGTAAATGTTCCACATGGAACGACTAAGGGGGTAGAACCTATGGGACCGCCATGGCTGCAGTTAGAAACGTTGTACAAAGAACCAACGTTTACTGCAATTGGGTAACCTTATTTTACGCTAAGGTTTATCTTCGACAATTACTAACTTGAGTACGCACATTAAGCTCAGAAGCTTTCTTCTGACCTGTTTGGGCTCTTTGTTTCCTACGAACTAAAATAATCTATTTCTATTATAAGTTCGAGACGTTCGTAGTATATACGTATAGAACACATAATTGAAATAATAGAAGGTGTGGGGGATAGAGTTTAACAGAAATTGCTTTGATTTTGGTATCCTTAGAAAAACACAAGGATACCAAAATAATAATGAAAATAATAGTATAAATAAAAATAAAAAATAAATTGTTAAAAAAATTGCTTCTTTAAGTAAAAAACAAAACGACACTATAAAGAGAAACAGCTAGAATGGAGGAGGAAAAACTCAGCGCTTGCAGCGCTTCTGTCCTGGATTTCGCAGCTGAGGAAGCCCTGCACATCTCGTTATAATTGGAGCATAATCATAAAGACCACTTGTACTATCGTAATAAACAAAGGACTACTTTTACACAGCAGGTTTGAAAAACAAAAGAAAAAAAGATGTGTTTGGTAGGGAAGATTTCGGTACTAAAACTTCAGTATTAACATGTTCTAACAAAAGTTTGATATTATCAACATATTAATAAATTACATCAATGTCCCAGATTGCATTAAACAATATATTATAGAATTCATCATTACTCACTATTCGGACTGAAACTTTAAGACCTAAAGTTTTCCCTGTGGTGTTTTTCTATGGACTAGGAATTCGAGAAACAAATGAGGTAAATAGTAGACAAGAGCTTTTGACTGATCTAGAAAGCAAAGGATAACAGCTCAAAGAAAGATGAAATTAGAGTGCACGAAGGAGCATGTGTACCTTGTGAATTAGATTGTTTCTCTTCAATACGTACAGCAACACTGTCCCAAAGATCCGTGACTCCAGAAACCAGACGAAAATTTTGACCAGAAATCCAGCCATTCTAGGAGCTATGCAGCAAAAGAGAGTTCAGCAGAAATCTTACCACAAGAGTCATGAGATATAAGCCTTGCATTACAACTTTGCATAGTTCAATAATAAACCGCGCAAAAACACAAATTTCTTCTTGGTTTTCCTTTTCTTTTGGTTTACTCCACCATTCTTGTATTCTTGTGGTTAGAAAAGCATATTGTGCCTTAAAAAATACGTGCATTTAACCTATTGCTACCGATGTATATATCAATTGTGTGACTTTGGTTCGAAAGTTGCTTGATTTTGGTACAATTCGTGCTGACTTCCAATCTCAAAATCGTCTGCAAATTCAGACCTCATAAATTCAACAAAGCAGGGGATGAACTATTAAAGAACAGGCAATGGAAACATAATTTTGTTATCGGTGTAGGCTTAAACCAAAGAGAGGGGAATGCACTTGCTAAGAGAAAAACTGTGGAAGAAAGGGAATATAATTTGCCAGGAAATGCATTCCAGCATCGAGAAGGAATTTTTAGTCACAAGGTCTCTGTTCTTCAAGTCCACCAATTACATACAACTCTTTTTTCACAAACAAGAGTTTTTCAAATTGGCATCAAGAACCAAGCGGAAAGCCAGTTTGCGTTAGGAATCCAATTATATGGTAAAAATCGTGGGATGAAAGGTGAAGAAGAAGAAGAAGAAGAAGAAGAAGAAGAAGAAGAAGAAGAAGAAGAAGACGAAGAAGAAGGAGAAACTGTGAGAGTCTAAAAAAGATGGTGAAGCAAATTTTAAAAGACTGAACTGAAGTTGAACCTTTAACATTGGCTCGCAGATAGACATGATCACTGTTAGGACCAAGATCAATCTCCTCCACGGGTTTGTAGACCACCCTTTCCTCCCTGAACAACCCCATTAGACCACAGTACGCTCTTTGGGTTTACTCGAAGAAACACAAAAAACAGAGGAGCGAACAAGAAGGGATGACAGCCTAAAGACAACTCTTATATAGGTCTATAAATAGACAGAGAGCAAAGAGAGACTGGGGGCGGAGGACGGAAAGAAAGATTTTAACGTGTCCAACAAAAACGAAAAACAGAACACGATTAAGAGCTTGCTTTAATGGGACCTGTTGCAGATAAATGGGGTGAGGTGCGACGATTTTAGCAGTTGAAAGAAAGAGTGGAGTAGATGACGGGGCAAATAGCCTTCGAGAGTCTGGAATTAGACGGAGAAAATAAGAAACCCTTCCCATCCACGTCAAATTCCCTTTACTGTATGGAAAAATTTAACGAGGAAAACTGCACTTCACTACTTTAAACTGCACTTCACTACTTTAAACTGCACTTCACTACTTTAAACTGACCTCTTGTTTGTGGTTTATCCCTCGAATTATCAATAGCCAATTTACCCTCTCAAACTATTACTCTTTTTTTTTTTTGCAATTCAACCCCTAATTTTGAAGATCTACTTATTATAGTAGATTAATAAAATGGACAAATTACTATAAACCCCACAAACTAATACCTTTTTTTCATTTACCTTTAAACTATAACTCGTTGCAACTCACTTTTGTAAACTATGTCCTTATTGCGATTTCATCCCCAACCATTTTGGGGCATCAATTTGAACTGAATCTGTCTTAGGTGCGTTACACGTGATTCTCAACCCGCATGTAATGATTGTTTTGCCTCCATAAAATGCGAAGAAAAAAAATGCAGCTACATGAATCGGACCTAAACGAAAATGACGATGGCTTTAAAACGTGCATTTAGGGTCTTCGGGTAGCTTGGATTTTATTTTCTTCACATTTTATGGGGAAAAATGGTCCTTTAACGTGGGTTGAGGGTCACGTGTAGCACAAGTGAGACAAATTTCGTTTAAATTAACGCCCTAAATCGATTGTGGATGGAACCGCAGTAAAGACAAAATTTAGGGGGTGATTTGCAACGAGAGATAGTTTATGGAGATAATTGAGAAAATATTGATAGTTCGTAGGGGGTTATTGTAATTATCTCTATTCACGTGAACAAATTCTGTTCAAATTGACGTCTGGAATCGGTTGAGGGATGAAACCACAACAAGGACATAGTGTAGTGGGAGTTGCAACGAGTTATAGTTTAGGGGTAAGTGAGAGAAAAAAGTGAAAGTTCATTGGGTGTTTTTTTTTTGTAATTTGCCCTAATAAAATTATGTTTTAGTGGCATAATGTCAATGATTAGGGTATGTTCATTTGGCTAAAAATTTTAAAATTTGAATCCAACTTTCTAAATTTATACTCCTAACTCATATACGTATATCAATACAACTCAACATTAACCTTTTTACACACATCAATATAACTAAACAACTTTTACACGTATGTCAATAAAGCTCAAACATCACCTAAATATTCACACTATTCTTAGAATTCTTAAAATTTTCTCAAAACGAACATGCCCCTAGATCTTTCCAAATGAAGCAGTAGTTTAAGATGTAATTTTTCATATCAAGATCATTTTGCAATTTTCTGCTAGAATTACAGTGCGGAGAGAGATAGATAAAACATACAAATCTCATTGTAGGACTTATGTTGTCCAAAATTTTACATTAACAATATTAAATGATGTAAGATCTACATGTTGTGTCTATCTTTATTTGAATTGCACCATGTAATTCATAAGTATCACAATCCTAATTATTCCAATAGTACAATATAATGAAAAAAAGTGAATCTTGAGCAGATTTTTTTAATTCAAATAAGACAATCCAACATACAAGTTGGCAACTATTTATGCGCCACGACAATCCAACAGACAAGTTGGCAACTATTTATGCTCCACAAAACTTGGTGATAGGGTCAATGAATTAATGCGACGATGAGCCTCGATTGGACCATGCATTAATGCATATATGCATTAAGTGTTGTCGCTCATGTTCTTTCCGTATATAGCTAGCTAGAATTTCCACCATTTCCACCCTTTTAATTTTTCAGCTATAGAAAACAAACACCAACCTTTCCTCTGGAAACAGCGGTCGAACGAATAAAGCCCATTTGTTTTAGCTTTTACCTTTGAGTTTAGATGAGTGAGGAAGCTTGTAGAGATGCGAAAGGAATTTTTTTTTTTCTAATAAGACTCGATAAAGTCCGTGGATGTTTTGAGGAAGCTTGGAGTTCAATGTTTTGAACTTTGGTACCCCCAAGGGTTTGGTGTGGTGGTAAGACTTCGGCTAGGGTTCTAACATGTCCCAAGTTCGAGCCCCAACATCCCCATTATCGCTCTTGACTTACCTGCTCCCTGGGTTGTGGGGTCAGTCCAGGGGGCCGGGGTTTGTATTTCAGGGTTGGGCTAAAAAGGTCCGGCTTTGGAGAATTTCCTCGTCATAAAAAAAAAATGTTTTGAACTTTGGTACAAGTTAATGAGACCGTGGATTTTACGAAAGACAACCTGATTTCGTTTAAACATCGACAAACAAACATTATTCGACATGTTTGGTATAATCCATCATCTGCAAGTTTCCTTTCGAAGAGTAGAATCTTACAGCCAGTGCAATCAGGGTAAGTATCGTGCAGGCAGGGTAAGTATCTCGAAACAGAGCACTCTCTTTCTAGGTGGGTACACCAAGAGCTAATCAGGTTTGGTTTAGCTCAACGTCAAGTTAACAGATCCAAGAAGAGAAAAAGTATGGTTTAAATTAACATTTTGCATACAATTAATCAATGCTCCAAATCATGCGAAGCTTCTTCCCACTGGACTGCCATGCATCTTGGTATGAAAAACTCTTGGGATTCTTCTAGTCTGGGTCCGCAGCTCCTCACCCACTCAACTGTTGCATCTCACCCATTCTTGCGAATTTAATTGTCTTGCACGCCCCCTCGTGATTTGGCGGCTAACGTCCCTCCTACATTTCTGTTCAACTTGCATCCTTTTCCTTTTCAATCTACCCATATATCCTTGAATCCTTCCCATCGCACCAGCTCTGCTAAAGCCAGAGACTCCTAAGACACCATTTGGGTCAAACAAAGATATTAAAAAAAAAATCTTAGAAAGTAATGAACAGCGGTTCTACATGCACCAGTGACAAGCGAAATGCGAGGGGACCCAAATAGGACTTTAAGTTTAGAGCCGGATTTGATGAAACTTTTAGAGCAGATCAAATCATGCACAACGAGCTAGTTAAAACTTTTTACAGAGATCTGAAAAGTTTGGCCTGATGAGTGATGAGTTGCAAAGGAAAGCACGTACATGTACAACTCAGAGCAGAAACGTAGAAGCGAAAGCCTTTTACACAGATCTAAGGGGCTGGTCTGATGAGTAGCAAGGAAAAATAATACATTTACTTTTTGTGATCATTAATGGAATATAAAGACAGCAGACCCATTGCCATAATTGGATAGTTTCTTCCAATCGTGCATAGCCAAGCCAAATCGTCTGTACCTAACACTCTGTAGCACGCCGTAGTGGAGACGGGAGGGGACCCTAATTAATTTCTTGGTGGTCGGTTGCCTTATCATGTACCAACCCTTTAAATCAACGGGAAGAGCCTTCCTGCCCATTACCCCATATCGAAACGCAACAACATTAACTATGGAGTTTGAATCTTGTAGGTGCGTAAAAGTTCATAATTATAAAGCTAACCAGTTTGATCCGACACGAAAGTTCTTTGATATTGTTCGGTAATCAATGTCCTCTTTGAGCTTTCATTTTTCTGCAGTACCTTAATACATGCGTATCCTCTGCAGTACTTTATTTGGCCTAAGAATCTAATTACAGGCTGCTGGCACAGTGACATATTTGGACTCTACCGTTTCCCACAAAAGGGTAGCTGAAGCTATATGCTTCAATGCCTAGTGGCCGCAATGGAAATCAATATGCGTCCAGCTCGCAACTATCGAGCCAGAGGCTTCCAAAGTGAATGAGTGCATCTCAATAATTCATCTTTTAGCTCCATGTTTGGTAAATTCTTGGGGGTGTAGGAATTAGGATTATCCCAAACAAGATCGAACCATACTTTAGTTTCCTTGGAAATGCATGCATGTTGAAGTAGAACAAGAGGGTAGCTGGAAGGCCGTGTGGTCCTGGAAAGGTACGACCGGCAGCAAATCTATGTCTCTACCATGCAAATCTATCAGTCCCCTCCTCCCATAAAAGATAGGGTAGGCCTTTTTAATGTTTGTCCTCCGAAAAGACAAAATACTTTGAGGCAGAGGTTTAATGCGGCCAGATACAAGTCACATGTAAGTTTTCCGTTTTATTTGTTTAATTCTAAAATTTCTTGATTTTTGTCCATGTGAATATTATCTGTCCACATGGATCAGTGGTTGCTAATCTATCAGCACGGAGGTGGTTGAAAAATGTATAAGAATATTATCTCTAACTTGATCCAAATGACTAATTCAATATGCTGAAACAATCAATTACCATATGAATATTCCATAGTCATAATAAACACCATTATGCTATCCGGATATAAACCACCAGATTAAATTATTGTACATCGTATACAAAGTTTTACCAGGAAAATCCAATCGGATTTCATGTTCCAATGTAAATGAAAAAAAAAAGATTAAAAAAAAAACTATACAACCAGAAGAGCTAGTCCACTGTGTTCAAATAAAAGGAACCTATGAGCTTGAGAGGACCTTAGTTAGGGTGTTTTGTAATGATGCAACTGAATCTACAGCAAATTTTGTAAGCCAGCTGATTCCCACTTTGAGCCTATGCTCATCTGTAGGTAATCTTAGCAAGTATGCTATTTTCCTTGCTGCAAAGAGACGAGATCAATGGCCATAAAACTAATTACATAAAGCAAAGAAAAGAAAGAGGATCTCGGAAGCAGGGGCAGGGGCAAAGGAAATTACCAGTATGACCGATAGGACCTTCTAGGGTTAGTCCCTCTATAAAACTCGGTGAAATAGCAGCATCATTTCTCCCCAGAGTCATCATCTCCCCTAAATTCTGAAACCTGAGAGCCAAATGTGGTGAGTTACGTATGGCTTATGTCTCTATTAGAGTTCTTTCTTTTTCCCCATTTGTTTCTCTTTTTGGTGAGAGGATTGAAGGTAGTGTTCTTCGAAATATTCCACATCGAGTAATAGTACGACCAAGAAGCTTAAGATCATAGACAGAAAATTACGATATTAGCATTAGACACTATACTTGAGTGTGTGGATATGTAGTCTGTGCCACCTATGCTTCTGAGATCAGGCATATGCCATGGATACCAGACCTAGCATGGGGGAGAAAGAGGGAAAAAGAGAGGCTATCTTGAAACAGAGAGTATGACCAGAACCCAAACTAACAAATCCAGAGGTTTATTCATCTACCATGGTTTGCACTTATAAAAAAAAAAACTCATCTACCATGGTTTGCTATCGAAAAATGCTGAAAGCATGTGGACTAAATGTGAGAAACAAACGCAAACAATCAATTGGAATTAACTGTTGATTGATTTAAGCACAAGCAAGTAATGAAAGTCAACTCAACCACTACGACAAAATGAAAATTCATCATGTTGTCCAAGTGTGGGGAATTTTTTGCTACACTGACATTGCTGAATGAAGCAAACATCACAATGGGAACTTAAGTAGTCAACCGACCTTCACCGGCTAGCTGCTGTTTGAAGTAGGAAAAACTTACATCGAAGCCTCAGCAAAATCAGGACAGGAAGATAGATAAGAGTTATCAAATTGTTATATGTAGAAGGTTTGTGGTAATGCGGCACAGGATGTGAAGGCTTCAAAAATCGACTAGATGTCCCTTGAAAGTCCAGATGCTGGCAAATAAATTAAAATGCTGAAAGCAGAATGAAGAATGAAAAGAAAGAGATAAAAAGCAAAGACTTTTTAGCAGTTCAGCCTAAAGCATCAATGGAGTATTTACTATTGCACCAAAGTATCGAAACGTATTCTGCCATCAATAACATCTTTTTAATTGTCTCTACAGGGCTACCTCATTCCCAAAGCATAACTAAGACAATACAGAAATACCCTAAAATTTCAAGTTCCTGGTTAGATAAGGAAAAGACATTTAAATAACTTAAAAGTCTTGAACATAGACAAGAAACGGATTAAATGACTAATAATCACACTCCCCTGAGCATCGAACACCCTAAATGCGTCAATTAATAACAACATCCTGCACATGGAAGATTGGCCCAAGTTGTAGGTTGTGGGGACCAAAATATTCAACATTACTTCAAAGATCTCAGTCCCTTTGTCTGAAGACCCATAGCCACTACAGCTTCACAAATCGTTCAGAATGCCCCCAGCAACATGGTAATTGTCATCATTGTCATTTTAGATCACCGTCAAGTCTTAGTAGTAAATAAATATATTTTCCAAGAAATAGAAAGACTAAGGCACCTAATACGGTTTCATAAGAGAGAGACATACTGTCACGCCCCGAACGGCATCCCGCAGGGACCGTGACAGCCGCGAGCTATCCCCCGGATGACTCCAGCGTACTTACTTATATTTTTACTTGATTACGGCGGAAACGTACAGGATCGCGAGGGGTTCGAGCAAATTCTTACATAATCAGGGTTCTCATTAAGTTCATACAAAACATATATTTAACACATTAGAACCCAATTAGTGACGCTCATGCCACTATCAACAAAATGTGAAACATAATATCTTGGGCTTCTAGGTCAGGTAGTCCTCCTGACTCTCTTCACCTGATACATCTGAAATGACACAATTTTAAAAACGTGAGTCAAAAAGACTCAGTAAGGGAGAAACATAAAACTTAAATCATGCTCTTGACTTATGCCCGCTTAATCATGAAAGAAAGAAACTTGATAATTGATGCACATGCATGTCATGAATTATGCATATGCTCTTGCTTAGTTTCGGCCTCAGGCCCTTGAAAATCTTTCTTTCATTCTTGCTTGAAAAACTGGCCCTTGGCCCTTGAAAACCGCTTATTCGTACTTGTGCCCTTGTTGGCCTTTTCATAATTATTTCATATCTTTTACTTGTGGGCTCGCTCCATTTGACCCCTGAAGTCAGGGTTGTGCGTTCCCTTCGGAACCGTCCCCGAATTCCCTTGGAGACCTTACATATGGTCAGCTAGCGCACCTTCTCAATGTCCTTCAGTGGCTAGACGTGACCCTTGGAGGCACCACACCTTCTCAATGTCCTTCAGTGTGGCTTGCACGGCCTCTTGGATTCACTCATCCTTCTCATAATTGTCCTTCGGTATGGGAGTCCAACTTGATGGTACGGTACCGACCGGTGCCCCTTATCTTAACTTATCGTTTCATAAAACTTCTCATATTCTTTCCATAAAAATCATTGCATAAACTTTCTTCTTGAAAAATTCATGCAATGCACATGTCATGTCATGCTTGCTTAAAATTCGTGCTTGTTCATGAAACGATGCAGTGTGTCATTCCAGTTTTGAAAAAGAATACTTACTGTCCACTTACGGTATCCACTTACCCTTGGTCTTCTTTGTTCGTGTATACAGACACGTGGATCGCCTACAAGCGATTCAAATATTCTTTAGACTTTTAGGAATAGTATGAAATCATTAAATGTTTATTTTTGAAATCGGTCATCAATCAAAGATATATATATATATATATATATGTATATATATATATCTATACATATCACTGAAATTCATTTAATCATAAAAAAAATATTTTATTCTTTTCCTTAACAAATATTCAAAATTTAGCTTATTAAATCATTAATATTTTTATTGAAATAAAAATATATTTATCCATGTACATACCTCGATTAGGGTTAAATAATACTCATAGGTTTAGAATTAAACCTAAGTCTCTTTTTATTACACGTACTCCATTAAAACCTTATATCCAACTATGATTAAATCTTAACTAAGGTTCCCAATAATATTTTATCAAAAGATCATGGTTCTTCAATATCTATTTCAACTAGCCTAAACTCTAATTTCCTTATCCATCATAATAATGAAAATCCATAAATCATAAATGGTACTTAGGGTTTCATTATTACTATAACATTCGGCCACTACCATTTATGCACCAATTAATCACAACTTTTACTCCAATAGTGATCTCATCCTCCATTCAACAATTTCACAACCTAGGATCTATAAATCAAAGCACCAACACAATACATCATACTCATAGCATTCGGCCAACACATGCTTTCACCCATATAATTAGGTTTCTTTTGTTTCCTTCAATATGCATGCATCTAGTACTTAATATAATCACCTACCATGCCTTGGGGTCATAAATCTTGCACATTTTATGGCCAATGTCTAGATTTAACATATTCAAAACTATACATGAAATCCTACATAGCTCATATTCGGCCATACCCCAAAATGTTACCTTTTTCATGCTAAAAATCATAACATGCACATCCTTTGCATTGTGACCTAACTAGCATGCGTGTACTTAATCTTTTCATCAAATAATTCCATCAACATTAGATCTACTCTTTATACACACTAACATCCATAGATCTAAACAAAGAAATCAACTTTCATCAACTCAACACATCAAAACTTAGATCTAACTTCCTTTACCATACATTGTTCTTCATTTGCCTTTTTCTTTACATACAACCTTAGATCTAGGGTTTCCATGGTTAGATTTAGCATGTAAACAACCTAGGGTTCTTAAGCATCCAAGATCTAAAAATCATCAAGGCATATTATGACCTAAACATCAAGGTCCACACAAAATCCATTCGGTCACCAACAACATCACATTAGCCTTACCTTGTTGTTTATCCAAGCTTGAGCACCTAGAAAATAAAGTATCTTTGGTTAGTACTTGTGAAGCTTAAGGCAAGAGCATCAATGAAACTAAACTTACCTTCAACCTTTACCAACTCTTCCTATCCTTTCCTCCTTCAAAGATTCGGTCCACCCTCCTTAGAAATGTCCAAGCTTGGTTTAAAAGGAAGTTCTATGGTGGTTAAGAGGACATGGTAAGCTTGAAGAGAAATGGTGTCAAATGGCTAGGGTTTTCAAGGAAGGATTTTTGTCTACAACAAGAGAGATTTACTTGGCTTTTAGAATGAGATTTGGTAAGCTAGAAGAAAGTGGTTTAGGTGCAAGATGAAATAGAACAAACCTTGAATATTGAGTGTATAGTTCGGCTAAGAGAAGCAAAAGGGAGAGGGTTGAGAGAGCTTGCAATATTCGGCCAAGAGAGAAGAGTTTGGAGAGTGAAAATGCATGAGTGTTTCGGTCAAGAGAAATGCAAGAGAGTTGTGTGAGATTGAGTCTCCCAAAGCAATTGACATAAAGTTTGAGAGAGTGAATTGACAAGAGAGAGATTTCAAATGAAAAGTGAGGAATGGGGGGTGTGTTTGCCGACCATGCTTGGTTCCATCTCTCTCTCTCTTCTTTTATTTCTTTTCACCTCTCTCTCACATCACTTCCTTGTCTCCTTAGCAAAGCTTGTACATTCTCTTTCCTCCCATGCATTCCATCGACATTCACTCCTTCTCCCTCACTTTTTCTCTTCTTTTTTTTGCTTCAATGCATTGTCTTATCACTCTTACACTTCTTACACCTTCTTACACCTCCTTATCTCTCTTCTTTTTTTTTCTCCTTAGCAAAGCTTGTACATTCTCTTTCCTCCCATGCATTCCATCGACATTCACTCCTTCTCCCTCACTTTTTCTCTTCTTTTTTTTGCTTCAATGCATTGTCTTATCACTCTTACACTTCTTACACCTTCTTACACCTCCTTACACTTCACATGGCCTTACTTTATGGCTTTTCAAATTCACCCTAAAGCCTTTCACGTAAATGCCTTGTATTTTACTTAGTTTGGTTGCTTTTCAACCAACCTAGTTACTTCCACATTAAATTGCAACCAACTTTCAACTTGGTTTTCACTCTCACCTAACTTATCACTTTATAAGCTCTCTTACTTATTTATCCATTCCAATAGCTTATCACCTCATAAGCATGATATCTTATCATGTGATAATAGCCATAGTCTATCTCTACAATAATCACAAGGCCTTATCACTCTAAAAGTTTCCTAACTTATCATGCTTGCTTATCACTATGATAAGCAAGTGTGCTTATCAATTAAATCATCTCTAGACCTATCACATAACTACATAGTTTATCATGTATATTCAAATGGAAATTCTATTAATAATATAGGCCATATGATAATATTACATGTCACATATAGAAGATATAAAATATTCGATCCATGTATTCACAAGAATTTCATCATTTAATCTATTAATAAATTTCGGCTTATACAAAGAAATAATTAAATCATAATTCAAATTCTATGGTCCATGAATCATATTAAGTAAATGAAAAATATAAATTTGTAAGAGAGAAACTTACTTGAAATTTCGGCTCCTAATATAAATATAATTTATACTTGCATAAAATGGCATTAAAATTATTTAAAGAGATTTTATGAAATAATATCCCATTTTAATCGAAATTCCATATCATAAGGATTAGGCCATACATTGGCCAAAAACATAGCCCCATGAAGAAATAAAAGCTATTACATTGGAAAAATAAAAATAATACATAAGGAATTACGTAGGAGAAAATCGGGGTCTCACACATACAGAGTAACAAAAAAGAAATAAACTTATCAGTAACAATAGCAAATGTATGAGTTGCCAACCTAAACGGCAGAAGAGGACGGTCATTGATTGCTGCCCATAGATTCCAACCAGAAAAATCTGCTTGCTGAAATGCAACCTGCAAGGTGTGTGTAACCCATACACCACACGGGAAAAATTAAGTTAAGACGATATAGAAAACACCTACATCAATGAACAGAGTCGACTAATTTTTCCAAATCTTTATTACTCCACAAAAGTTGGCTAGAAGAAGTGACTACTTTATTACACCTGTGCCGTGGCTGGAAGAAGCCTTCCATTAGAGTCCCTTAAAGCAGAAGAGTCACCCAGTGCAAATATACGAGGGTGGCCCTTAACACGAAGAGTTTCATCTGTTTCTGCTTGTCCCCGGGCATTCATGGGAAGCTCATGGGGCTTGTCATAAGGTTCCAACTGAGGAAGAAGAGATTTAGATCCAACAGTCCATAATATTAAGTCTGCCTCCAGGACTTGACTTTGTAACCCTCTTTGAGCAGGTTGAAGTTCCAACGTATATCTCTCATGATCATGTTCAGCAGCAATGCCTGGAATGGATCCAACTTCCACATTGCCTACTCTCTGAATACAGTGGACTAAATAACCCAATAGCAGTTGAACTTTCCGAGATGAAAGAACCTAGGACCAGGAGAAGAAAAAAAAGCTGACAAATCAGATATCTATATCATATGAAATAAGAATAATGGGAACCTTCCAAAAAGATTAGAGCAAGTCAGAGATGAACAATATAAGCAACCCCACCATCAGACTAAACAGAAACAAGTTTGCCACAGATGAAAGAAGCTAGGATTCTCGGGAGAAGATTCGAAATTCCAAGTACCAAATCTTTGAGCAAGTATTACTAAAATCCATAAACAAGAAGCTTTTGCAATTTTTTTTTTGATAACCGAAGAGCTCCCAAGGTCAGTCCACTTCGTGTACCCGGCCCTACAAGCCAACCTAGGGGGCTGTGTCAGGACCCCACCCAACACACCCCAGATAAGTCAGGGGCGATAAAGGCGGTGTTGGGGCTCGAACTTGCAAATTTATCTATCACTTCCACTGTTGCCCAAATAAGCTTCCAAGAAACATTCAATCCAACTCTAGTTGACTTACTTTCAAGGCAGCTTCCCTGTTTCCGGGAGGGGCAGTTGGGCAGATTGTGGTATCTACATTAATTGCTTGCACAATCCCTCTATCCTGCAGTCTCTCTGCTACTGTGGCAGCTAACTCAACTCCTGAGTAACCACAACCAACAACAGCCACACGAACGGGCGAGAACTTACCAAAGTTCCTCCTTTCCAGTCTTCTTAACTTATAATCCACCTTCTGCTTAGCAAGGATATTTTACATGTAAATGCAGCAAACATTAATCTACTGCATGATAGAAATCCATCTGTTTGACAAGAGCTATCATAGAATGAAAAGATTTCTTTTCTGTCAAACACTCACTTGTGCATCCTCCAGGGTGGAGAATGACAATGCAAACTCTGATGCTCCTGGTACAATATCAAGTTTAGGTTCAGCTCCCAAAGCAAGAACTAGCCTGGCTGGCCAGGGTTCAGAAGGAAAAAGAAGAAGTGAAATCAGCGGGGTTACTCCACCTTTTCACTGTAAAAAGAAAAAACACTGGAGAAAAGTCAAACTGCTTCATACTAATAGAGAAATACTGGTAGAGTAAGCAGTCTTTTAACATCAACAAAGGCTTTTCCAGTTACATGTTTCTGCAACATATACTAGTTAGTTCAGGACATTTTATCATACCCAGACTTACTCCTACACCCCAAACAGCACAGAGTTGGCATAGGTCCTGGTCTTCTGCATTTTTAAGTCCCTAAATTATTATCAGGACTAAAAGGAGCCTCCCATCTTAGTCTTTTAAGGAGACAAAAGAAATACAAAGAAACAATTAAAAAGAAGAAGAAGAGAGAGATACAGTAAAAAACAAACAGAAAATTTCGGTAGAAACTTGAAGTTCATCAATTAGTAGAACTGTACCAGTCATATTCAATAAGAAGGCCACTTTCAAGAACCACAGTTCCTCCAAGACTAGATCCAGAGGGCCCATTCATTCCAAAATGATCACATGGATTTAAGCGTTGAACCCTGTCTTGGCAAAACTGCACAGTTGTGTTTGCCAGCAACTCAGAGAAAAGAGGAGCTATTTCCCATGCATCTACCTCTGAATGCAACAGAAAATCTTTTGATACATTTAAAAGACCATGCATATGTATTAATTTTGCAGTGACGAGAAAATAGAGCTTACATGTGATGTAAACCCCAAAAAAACATACCTCCAGATAGAAGCTCATACAACATTGGCTTAAAAACAAAACGTTCAGACTGGTCAACAAGCACCACCTAGTTCCATATCCAGTGAATTTCGAAGGTGTTAGCTCATAAGCAAAAAAGTTGCTGCTACAATATAAACAGCATGGCAAACATTTATCTAATCCTTGTCTCTGTTGTGTTTCTTTTTCTTTGTGGGTAATTATCTGTGTTTTTCCCCTTTCACTAGTCTTCTCAAGCGAGGGAGGGTAAATTAGGCATAAGCGGGTAACCATTATTCCACTACATCTTTTACTGCATAAACAAAAACAGTAACGATAGCATAATTCTCATAATTTCTAGGTCAACTGCTGTCCCTTCCAAATAGTCAATTTTTTTATAAACTCTATTCTGAAAAGATTACAAAGCCAACTACAATTGCTTACAAGAATGAATGATAGAGAGACCATGAACAACTTCCTTTCACATTTAGTAGTCCAACTGTCCCCTTGCTAAAGTGAACTAAATCAAGCGATTACATAACTTGTTGATTTCTAATCAGAACTTACCTGAGGTTTTTTGTCATCGGGCCACACAAGTGACTCTAGCCTCAAGGCAGTATATAAGCCTCCAAATCCACCACCTAATATACACACCCTTGGTTTCTGTAGGCAAAAAATTATTGTTACCAACATTAGCTTTTTAGATAGAAAGTAACATTACATAAACTAAATTTGATTCCCGGATATCTGATTTGATAATCTGCTACAAATTCTTCTTCTGAGAACATAGAACCCAAAAGGTAAAAGTTAGGTAAAAAGGCTGAAACTCAATGTGGAACCCTATAACACGCATTTTCACATGGGGACAATAGGAATACAGAAAACAGCCAGACCAGCTTAATAGATGCAAATGGACCTAACTAATGGAGTCGGAGAATATAAAGATGTTGAGCACTGTTACCAAAACTTATACAATAAGGTCAATAGACCGCAACCAATACCAACAGTTTAACAATAAAGACAATAATCACTAAGCTTGAGATATTTCTTATCATGTTTATGATGTAAGTGAACACTACATTGATGAAAAAAGATTTGATGCAGCATAAAGCATGGTCTACTTGAAATTGAGAATAAGAACATCATCTGACATCAGATGACAAGGTAAGTTCACAATGCATTGTAATAGGCATCAAAATTTGAATATTTGTCGACGAGGAAGATTAGGCATCACTGGTAGAATTACAAACCCGATGGACATGTAACATTGCTGACAAAACCGAAAATGCAAGAAATAAGTTACGGTGCTAAGCATTATATCATGTCGCCACAAACATCATCACTATGGATTCAATTGCAATCATCGGAACCCTTGCAAATTTTTTTGACAAAATATATATTTCCACAATGAGTGCAACCTTCTTATCTGGCCATACATAAGACCGCGGAGCTGTTTCACCGTCAGAAATCTCCGCAACACCTCCATGCCGCCCTTTCGAATCCGAAGCAACAAAGCCAAGGCCTTTCTTCCGAGAACTCATGAACAGAGCGATATTGGTCCCATATGTTTTCCGGAACGCGAGAAGTAGCTTAATCCGTGCTTTGCTCCATCTGAAATCCACGAATAACTCACCATATAACGCAAATTTAATGTTTACAGAAAATGTAGTAAAAATAAAAATTAGAGCATTTACGTGCTTTATTCACGGAGCCCGATGAAATTAGGACCTTATTACCCTCAGTTTGGTTGCCCAGAAAATGTAGGAAAAGAAGAAAGGAAGAGAAAGATTTCATTCTTCGAGCTTCTCTCCCCATTAAGCAAAAATCTTAAACTTGTTAAGCTAGTCCAACTGTTCGACTTAAGTGGAGGAGAATTTTTCATTCTTTTGAAAACCTGTTACACATGCTATCCGAAAATCGTAACTTTCGATACGTTTCTCAATTTCCTCAGCGAACGCAAAATGGTCGACTCGTAAAAAGGATAACGAGAGCATTACAATTGAAAGAGAAGAGCGTAGCTGAAGCCGTTAACGCAATCTGTGCCATTAGGAAACAGAACCAGGCGACACTCCCTGAGCGCAAACCACGGAAGTATCTCTAACCCAAGAGGCGAGAGCTTTGCGACGTGAAGTCGTTTTTCTTATATGGCTGCTTTGTTTCCACGCCGCCAAGCGCCTATTGATACGCGTTTGCAAAGTTAAATTGTGTGAATTAATTAGAATTCTTGCATGCAAACATGAATTCTGTCCCGAAATTTCAATGAAGGGTTCTATTAAAAATAATAATAATAAATTTTAAAATCCGCTCTCATTTCTCATCTAATTATTTTTTTACATCATAATAAATATAAAAAATTCACTCAAATCATCTATTCATTTTTTTACGAACTTCTATAAAATAATATTTTTTTTTATATATTCTCTCAAAATTTAATAAAACTTCAATCTTCTTATTTTTCATAATATTTTTTAAATATTTCTATTAATTAGGGTTTTCAAAATTCTATAGTTTTTTTTACTATGTCTATGTAAATTTTTGATATGATGTCTATAGTTTTGCATATTTAATATGCATTTATTTCCCATGTCTCCTTTGCTTACTAGCGGGTGGAGTCGACTCTGGGGCAGGAGGAGGGCCTGGAGGAGCTCTTGTAGAGGGCTGATGAACTACGGCTCAGAACTCTGAAAGCAATTCTTGACATTTTGAGTCCAAACCAGGCTGTCCATTTCTTGATTGGTGTTGCTGAGTTGCAACAAAGGATTCATGACTGGGGGAAGAAGAGAGATGCCATGAAACACCATGGAAATGGTGGGAGCTAATTAGCTAGCCGCAACCACATCGATCAGATTGGAATAGACTAATACAACTATGTACTAGAAGATGAAAACTTTTAGGACCAGGCTGTTAAAATATTTCCTTTAAGTGACCTATTTGACATATGAAAATAATCTTTTAATAAGTAAAGATTATGGTGTCAATTAATAAGATTATAGAATCAGTGGCAAATTAATTCTGATTACAATTTGATTTTATTGTAATTGATTCTGATTTGATAAATATTGCAATTTGATTGATTCTAATTTGAGAGATTCCTTGATGGAAGGAACAAATCAGAAGATGTATCATATTGAGGGTATCTTACCTAGCCTATATAGAGGCCTATGTATACCATCTATGATACACACTTAGAGGCATAATCATAGGTTGGAAGAGCCTCAGTTTTTCTCCTCTCTCTGTGCAAATAATTCTTGTTCTAGTTTTGCAAAATTATTCTGTAGAGATTCTATTCAAGTGCTGAGCATAATGGCAGGAGGTAACCGTTCCTACTTTTTCAATTCCGTTGTGTATAAAATCAAATTGATTTTGTTTTAACATGTGATATCGGAGCCAGGTTCTGAGATCATTATGTTCAGTATAAGCCTTTTGTATATTTGATGCCTATGCAATTTTGTTTTTGCCTCTACCGTATGAACTCGTACTGTATATCTGTGCTTTGTTACGAACTTTTGCTCTCTCCCTCTCTATTTCGTTTTTGGTTCACACCTTCCAGGGCCTCCACAACCAAAACATAAATTTTTCTATGACATTACCTTTTGTTTTGGAGAAAAGACAATTCGTTTTTTTTTTTGCAAAACCGAATACTGATTGTGTTTTTTTTTAACCTCATCATTGAAACATTATTGTGTTTTGGTTATTGGAGAGAGAGCAGAGACAGAGACAGGGAGAGCTGTCGGTGGGAGGAGGTTTTTTCACCTCATCCATGAGGCACCCGGTGGTCGGATGCCACGGGTTAATGTTTGTCCAGTGGCAGTTTTGGACCGTCGGCGACAAGAGGGTCACGACATTTCTTGTCGCCGGTGTAGGCGGCAGCGTCCCTAGGGACGCCTAGCTGAGCTCAGGTGCTGTAGCGACAGTTGCCACCACAGGGGTAAAACACAGACCTTCGGGTCTGTGTATAATTTTACCAGATCGTGGATCCAATTTTCCGGGTAGGAATCCTTACCCGGATAAAGTCTCAATTATTAGGCTGGTTTAGGCCCTGCCCAATTGCACAAGCCTTAACCTGTGTTGGGTTAAGGCTGGGCTGACCCAATGGTCAGCCTAAGGGCCTTGAGGCTCGAAGGAACTGGAACTGGCCTCGAAGGTCGGTTGTTGTTGACCCGCCTGGATCGGGGCAGACGACCCGTGTGGGCGGGCAGCAGGTTTGGACCGCTAGTCCGATTTGACCGGACCGGACCAGTAGATTAATTTTAATATATATTTTTTATTTTAAAAAAAAAAATATTTCCAGAAATATGTTTTGTGTTGTATTAATTTCTAGAATTATTTGATATTAAATGTTTAAATGATTCAATTCTAGAAATATAAGTTTGCATTTTATGCTTGATTTATTATGTGTAAATCTAAATATATAGATATGTTGATCATGCATAAAATATTTGATGTCTAGACCTAAGAATAATTAAATGAACCTACTAAAGTTGGTGGGAATATGTGGTATGATTGAAGAATACAGGTTAGGGAAAGTTCTGGCAAGGCCAAGTTTTGGGGTTTAAAGAGTCATTGCGACCTATCTCACTTACTTGGAGCTTCCCTGCTTGTGTTTTAGAAAATACTATTTATCCCACCTTGATATATTGGTTCATTTTTGTTCTTGAATTTTGATTCGGCATCTATAAAGTTAAAAGGATATTAATGAAGTCGTAATTATCATAATAATTTTGGGAGAGCCACAACATCTCAATTTTATATTGGTAATTACATCAAGATGATATATGAACTTCATAAAGAAAAATTAATATCCGTGTGGTAATTAATTCATGAAGTTATTTACTTATCCTCGCATGGATGTCTTTAATTTTACGACTTAGTTAGGTTAAAATATTATTTTTTTGTATTAAAAATAAAATTTTATTAGGCCCACAGGTATGAAAATTTTTGTTCTTAATATTTAAATTTGTTAGTTTTAATAATAAAGAGTAAATTTCATGCATGTTGTAACATTTGCTTACAGGTAGGTTGAAATTTACTACTAAATTAACATTGGTTGATTCTATGATTAACATAGCAATTAATTAGTTTTTCTTTGGTTATATTGCAGTTGTTTCTTCTTCCCTTATTGATAGTTCATTGCGTGTTCCAATGCTAATTGGTGATTATTTTTCTGACTGGAAACAAAGTTTGTTTTTCACTCTGGGGTGTATGGAAATTGATGAAGCAATTAGTATAGTGGAACCACCCACTATCTCCGAATCAAATACGCAACAGGAGATTTTAAAATATGAACGGTGGGAACGATCTAATCACCTCAGTTTGATGTTCATGAAATTTCATATACTCGCCAACGACTTATTTCAATGACGTGACGAGTATGTGACCTAAGGGACTATTTTGTAGAAAGACTTACTTCAAATGACTATTTTGTTAAAACATGATACTACAAGGAACTATAGTAAAAGTAACCCTAAATTTATTACTATTCTTTAATATAGATTCGGCCACTAATATTGAGTTAGATAACTATTATTTTACTTATATATTCTTTAAAACTTTATTTAAATATCGGGATCTCACCCCGTGATAATTTGGAGGGAGGAGACCATGGGGATTTGGGCTGCACAGTTTTGCTTCATCAGATAGATTTGAAGTTGTTCGTGAGCATGAAGATTCAGACGTGCCACTTTTGGCACGACTACGAGCGATATATACGTCAGGAAATTAAATTGAGAACCAGATGAGACCAGAATGGGTCGGAGAAGTAATGGAAGCACTCTAATGAGGCATGTGGACGGTGAGCGGTGGTGGGTGGAAGATATAATAATCACTAAGCTACGTAAGCATCTCTAGACAATAGAGAGAAAAGACAACATTAAAAAGACGAAAAGAAAGCTGCGGGTCTGTCGAGAGTTCAAAGAGGGAGAGATTTTAGATCTCTCTACCAAGTTAATTTGTAGCAGCATGCTTTTGTTGGAGATGTTGTCATTGTTCCTTTCTTTTTTCTCCCTAATAATATATGGTACGTGTAATATTATCAACAATTAGCTTCATTTTTAGGTGGTGTTCGGTTGAGTTGTGTTTTGAGATTTTTTTTGTGATGGTAACTTTATTGGTATGCGTGTTGTAGTTATTTTTATGTAGTGTAAAAAATGATGTTTGGTTGTAGAATTTTTTGTATTGTGAGAATTCAAAAAAATCCTGAGAATACTGGTTAAACTAACAAACTCTTTTATATTTATAGTAGGAGTCTTACAGACGAAGTATATATATATATTATGTAACTAATAACAATAAAAGATAAATATATTTTTTACAACTATAAAGGTATGTGTTTGACACCTTACTCTCTAAACTATATCCGTTTTGAAAAGATATATAATATTCTTAACCTATTTTGTATGTTTTGAGAATATTATTGTCAATTAAAGTCATCAGAGATATATAATACCATCATTTAGACTGTGTCAAAGTTAGTAGTTTAAAGTGTAATGTATAATAGATAAAAAAATGTATTTATTTTAAATCAAAAGTATTTTTTTTCTTAGCCAATGAGCTAACAGATATATAGTTAATAAATGAGACTGCAATATCTTTTGATCATTTAAAGTTTCAATGAGCAGTCTTTCTTTTTAGGTTTATTTCATGGTGAGCAGTGGGATGTTTGTATGCAAATTTTAGACTTAATTAATTTACTAGTTATTTAATTTTCGAGATAAATATAAAATTTGTCCTCCTAATTAAATAAATCCTTAAACTTAAAAGGCATCAAATTAGTTTCTCAGGTTTAAAATCCATCGAGACTTTAGTTCCTCTGGCTCCTTCAAATGTAAATGATTTTAAATTTAAAAGACTAATTAGATGAGATTTAAAGTTTAAACACTTATTCAATTTTGGCGCAAACTATATGGACGAATGTTATATTTAGCCTTTAATTTTTTTTCTAATTTAATCTCTCAGTTTTAGTTCTTTCTTTGAAGAATTTTTTAGGTTGACTATTTCTTTCAAAAAGTTTGTTCCATGACTATTAAGGGGGCAAGCTTTAAAAAATAATAATAAAAAAATTTACATGTAAAAAAAATTTTTGGGGACTCCCTTGCCTCCGCCTGTGTATAAGTGTATTGTTTGTGATCTGTGTTTGGAGGGAAGGATCTTGCTGAGATAAGTAGTTCAGCCGGAGACTCAAAAATGAAAAATTAAAGCTGAAGTACCAAATTAGAACGTAAGCCGCCGGCCAGATGCCAACGTCATTGTCATATGTACCGACGTCTTTATGATTACCTTGTGTTTTGAGGGATTCATGGCAATAGAAAAACTCGAAAACTGGTTGTCTGGATGCCAGTCGAGGGACGTGGAAGCCACCTAGCTAGCCACGAACGAAGGCCTCGTTGTTTTGTGAGGGATTTGGAATACAAGTGCAAGTTGAAAGACATTCCCTCGATCTTCTTAAACTTGAGAGAACCATCCCTCCATCTCTGTTCCTCTCACTTTCTTCAAAACTGCGGTACAAATTCTGGGCAAACTTCCAAATTTAGCAGGCACGAAACCTCATGCTGCACCATCCAAAATTAGTTCTTTTTTCCTAGAATCTGCTGACAATTTGAGGTGTACCCAGTACAGTCCCCTTATTATGCCGAACAAAAATTTCCAGCTGGCCTTTTTGTCGGACCTGCCACCCACCCCAATCCATTTATCCATGCTTACCTTCTTCGGTATAAAAACCAAAGAAGGAACCAAGCCACCTCAATATACGAACACATTCAGTGATGCTCTTACCCATTATCGAACTCCACCCAGCATGTCATACGCATCAGCCCTCAGAAATGACTGTAATGGTAGTACTGCACTCGAAAGCTTCCATAGATTCTTCGGGCGTTGGCTCCTGGAGCAAAATAAATACCTCCAGCACCTCATATCTGCGTCCAAACAGCACACACTAGGGGCGCAGACAAGCCTGACTTACGCCTCCTCATCGACCAAGTCGTTCAGCATTATGAGCAATACTATCAGGACAAGTCGAGGTACGCCAATCAGGATGTGCTAGGAGTGCTGAAAACCCCATGGTCAAGCGCCCTCGAGGACGCATTTATGTGGATAGGAGGGTGGCGACCTAGTACTGGTTTTCATTTGCTTTACTCCAAGTCCGGGCTGCAACTCGAGGAGCAACTCGACAGTTTGATTCAAGGGTGGGGTAAGGGTGATTTGGGCGATCTCTCGTCAATCCAGCTCAGACAGGTGGACGAGCTGCAGAGGAGGACCATAAGGGAGGAAAGAGAGATTTCGGAGCAGATGGCGATGCATCAGGAGTCGGTGGCGGACACGTCAATGGTTGAGTTGTCGCACGCGGTAACCGAGTTGATGAGGAGAGAGGAGGCAGGAAGGGCTGGCGGTGGTGGAGTACTCGATGAGGGCAGAGTTGAGTCAGCTCTGGCGTTGAAGGAGGAGGGTCTGGAGAAGATCTTGCGGAGGGCCGACGATCTACGGCTAAGGACCCTCAAGTCGCTTCATATTTTTACTCCAATTCAGGCTGTCCATTTCTTGATTGCTGCTGCAGAGTTGCACCTGAGGTTTCATGACTACAAATCAAGACTTGGTCACTTGGATGTTACTGGAGGGAACTGATCCTTGGAAATTACAACACGAATAAAAGTCTTTGGAGTTGAATGCAACACAGATGTAGCTGAAGGAGCTGTCTGAAGATAGCTACTTGGGTAGATGAAACTTGAGGGCCTCTTTCAAGTTTTTGTACTACTTTTCTGTTGTGATGAGTTGGGACAGAGATTAGGTGCTGCTTTATCTACTATCATAAAGTGTTGAACTGCTATGTTGGTTCTTATTTAATATAAATCAATTTGCGGAATTATATTCCTAACAAAATTGACGGATCACACTGAAGGATTAGCGGTTCTTGATTGGACTAGTTGGCCTAAGATTACATGTTTTCTTCTATCCCAAAAACCATGTAATACTTCGTGTATGTAACTGGTTTGGCTGCAAAATCACAAGCCAGAAGGTTCCTAAAGATGGACTGGAAGAGTTGCTTCTAAGACAGTGCTAGTCCACCGATTTTAACTATCCTAACTATGTCGTTTAGGAGCATGTGTGAGAGAGACACAGATTATTCGCAACAATGGTGGAAGGGGTCCAAAATATAAGTTCAGAAGAAAAGTACAGAAAGTCACAGCTGAGATAAGTATCTGCAAAACTGAACTACAAGCACTGCATGAGACAGTGGATTCATTTTTATTGAAACCCAAATGCATTATGAAGGCTGGCTAATTTCTTCGAGTAGAATCCAGGGTACAGGAATCTCTTAGTTCGGAGCCTTACTGCAACTGCAGCTGCAACATTCAAAGGGAACACACAAATTTGATTTCGTAATGATATTTTCAACTCCATTACAAATCTTACACTCAGCTTAACTAAAGAAAGGGAAGCATAAAGGAAGAAAAAATAGTCCTAAAGAAAGAAAAACTTGCAACGAAGCTGTGGGAGAAAGAGAAAACAGGACCAACGGAGTTAGCAACAACCCATCATAGTCAAGAGAATGAGAGGCAAACCACAAAAAAACTTCCAGACTTGTGGTGCCGCGAGCAGAACAGAGCACATCACAAATCTTCTAAGCCAGTAGCTTTTACATCCCATGTCAAATGCATTAAGCCACCTATCTATCTTTCACCTCATAATTTTCCGAGGAACTTAAATTAAGCATCCAACCCATGATATCTCATTAAACATGCTTAGCCCCCCCCCCCTTTTTTTCCCTTGTGAAAACTAGGAAACCAGATTGCATGAAGTAAAATTCAGGGGCATGAATCCTCCAGGGGAAGCAACTCTCAAGGAGATAATACATTCACATGGGCAGCAAGAAACACTGAACTAGACCATAGGCACCAGGCAACAATAGTATACCACCTCCTAAATTCTTATCTTCAAGAGAAACTACAAAATGAGGTTATGCTGATGGAAGGATCCCGTGAAGACTTGTACATATTTCTATATTTCACATGTAATAGAATTGTATTCTAGAAGTATACTCGGTGGCCAATATAGTTAAGGTGTAGAAGAACAAGAAAGATTGTATCAGAATTCACAAGCTTCATCTTAAGAGTCCATCAATTGGTTGGGAAAGTTGCAGCACAAGAAAGAAGGTTAGAACTTACCACAATCACAGTTCATCCTTCACTGTGTCTGGTTCGGCAGTCCTATACCGATGCTTCTGGATAAAATCAATAATGTCCTCCTTTGTTCTATTCCCATCATATTGCAACACGTTGCCACTAGCGGATTTGAAGTACAAAGTTGGGTAACCTTGTACCTCAAAGATATCCCTTGGGATGTCATTTGCACTTCCATCCTAGACAATAGGAAGAAAAATAAAAACCAATGCAGAATCTGAGGTTAATCCAAGAAGCACTAGAAACATGAGTCAAGTAGCTGAAGTTAAAGATCTACCAAATGAAGCTGACAAATGAGTAGAAATAATTTCAAACACAAACGTAAATTTGCTTGGTACAAAAATTGATGCACCGTGTTTCTTGATTTTGCTTGACCAATCCAATAATAGTCAAGAGTTATCTATGCTTGTTTTCTACTGTGAGTTCATGCCCTGAAAGGCAAACAGTCTAGTCATGAGATAGGGTACAAAATGCAGATCATATCTGGTTTTTTTTATTGATTCTTGGACCAGAGCAAAACCTACTAAAGGACCACAAAGGAACTGTGCTCTGCTACTACAACAGCAAATATTCTAGATCCAAATTCCATGAAAATAACATTTGATGCACAGGTTGTTGCAGTTGTTATTTACAATTGGGCCAAGGAAATGACTCTAGATTTCCCGACTGTCAGACAATAGATGTTTACCAGCTTTGCAATGAGGACGTCGGCATCATTTTCAAAAGAGACTGCAACTTCATCCAAAATTGGAGCTAGTTTCTTGCATTGTTCACACCAAGGTGCATAAAACTCTAGCAGAACTGTAAGTAGAACAAGTTAAAAAAGTATCCGTACGGAAGGAGAAGAGTTGGAATAAGCACCATCTGTAGAGGGGGAGGGGGAAAGGTGAAGATTTACCAAGCCAACAAATAAGAAAAAAGAAGTAAAAACCATCATCAATAAATTTTGCGTAGACATTCCTGTCCTAGCTAAACAGAATAAGTTAAAGCATTCATAATCTGATTGCATAACATAATGGGCCATTTTATGAGAGTTAAAGCTCTCACAGAGAAAATTCCAGGTGAGCTTAACTTTCCATGTCCAATAGATTTTGCGTACAATTGAATGAGGCCTTAGCTCAATCAATACTGAGTATAATATTGACACGAGAACGAGGAAACGTTTAGTTTAGCACCTCTAATTTTCTAATCATTGGAAAATAAAATCAAACAAATCAAAGTTCAAATCCAATAACAATTTTTAAGCAAGGGATAGCCCTGTTTATCATGTCAGAGCACTGTGAAGGAAAATTTGTTTAACCTAACAATAAACATTTACAGCATTGTCAAAAGAGTTATTCAAGCCATTCTGATTAAGGTCCTATTTTATAAGAGAAAGGCAAAGAAAGTCACATATAGCTCTTAATCTTGACCTCCATTCTGTCAAAACATGAAAGTAATGGAAGCAAAATCAAATGAGATAAGACTAGTATTAGTTGAAAGGCCCGACTCAGTTTCAGTTTAGGGATGGTTAGTTTTTAATCTGGTTTCAGAGAACCCATATAAACTTCTTCCTGAAGAAAACCCTAGAAATATTTAAGTCTGGAGTTTTAACTGGCAACCATGGACAGAAAGTCTGAATGAGGCAACCGATGAAACTCATAATGAAACGCTCACTAAAGACAGACCATTCTTCCCAGAGCTGAAAACCATGTCATGGAGGCTGTCAGCAACAATCATCTTCACAGGTTCATTATTACTGTCAGGGATGGGCCCTGACTTCAAAAATGGTTTTAAGTTTCCATCCTGAAACATGACCACATTGTAAACTGAGACAAGGAAAGGCAAGAATAACTACTGTGTCAGTGTGCAACATAATGACAGAATATACTACTTATGTGTTAAATTAATCCTTCAGGTAGAAATTATAATGCATCACCCTTTGAATAGATTTGTGAAGGAAACAGGAGCCTTACCGTGTATTCCTTCAACCAAGGTCCAATGTGCTCAGGCTCCACGTTTGGTTTAAGATACTTCTGACCATTACTGTTTTGTATGAAGATAAGAGGTAGCTGGTCGTCTTTGAGTCCAAAGAACTGGCCGTCCATTATCAAATACAAATTAAACAAGTCAAGAGACTATTGCAAGTTAAAAAATTACCAATAGGATTGATTGGGTAGGGTGGGAAGAGATAATTACCTCGAAGAGCCCTTGGCTTGCCTCAATGTCACCCATTAGAAAGTTTATGCCTTTCCCTTTGTAATGCTCAGCAACATCATGAAATTTTGACTTGAAACTATCAATCTGCTCACTGTTGAAATCTACAACTAGCATCGCCTACCGACAAGACAAGAAGTATTAGCAAGCCTATTCCGAGGGAAAAACAACAACAAAGAAAAAGAAATCATTAATTATAATACTAGACTGGAAAATTTATCATGCACTCTTCTAGAAAAAGAACGTACAAAAAAAGGGGAAAAAATTTAGTTGACAGGGGGTTTTGCCCTGATTAAATTCATTGGGCACATATAGTCCCTACATCCCACAGCTCCATCCCACACGCACACAAAATTGAAGCTCGAAAACAAAAACTCTGAACAATCAAATTATGTTCAACAAATATGACTAGAAGGTCTGCGGGTTTTCTTTTCTTTTTAAGTCTAAACCGCACTATGGGGCCGTTTGATGTATGCGCTTCTCTGTTTTCTCATAATTTTCTCTGCCAAGTAGTGCACCGATCTGGTGGTCTTACTTGTTTTTATCTGGTAAACGAGTGTTGATTTGTGAAAAATCTACTCTTTTAGATCTGCTGGCTGCTGCTGAGATGATCTTTTGATTAAGCATGAATAGAAAGGTTTTCGATATGTATTTCTTGGCTGCTGTGTTTTTTTTGGTCTCTTGCTCTCTTTATTTTCTTCTATCTCCATCGTGCGTTCTCTTCCATTTGATTGTCTGAAACACAAACTTTTTTTTTCTCGGCTGATGGGTAAGTCAGTTTGATCCTATTTTTGTTCTGGGAGTAGCGTTTAATAATCGTTTATTGCATGAGGCATTCTCTTCGTTTTTGTTTTTCTGGCATCTTTTGGAGCTGTGTGACTACGTATTTCTCTCTGACCTTTGCATTTGGGCTGTTGAAGAACTTAAAAACAAATGGATGGTTTCTTGGGTCCCTGTCGAAAAGAGTCACAATAGGCACGCTGGCTTCTTCAACAAACTTCTCCAAAGCGTCTACATCAAACTCCTGAAAACCCAGTTAGGAATTAACGAAACTCTGCATTTTCTTAAAAAGTACCAGAACAAGTACCATAAGATCTATTTGCATTTGAGTACCTGGAAATCAACAAAGAGCTCATCAAATGGTTTTAGTAATCTCACTGTCGGCCTGTTCACTAATGATTCACCCCTTGGAAGGAGTTTGGCATCCAATGTGTGACCGAAAGCATACTCAGAGCTCAAAATTTCTGATAAAGCTGTGAAGTTCTCAAATTCCTCACCGGAGAACTCCGGAAAAATTCCAACCTGTTGAATTCGACAAATGTATCACTAGAAAACGGGCTTACCCTGAGAAGAAAAACTAAAAACTTCAAATAAAGTACTTACAATGACGATCTTGTTTTCATCAATAATATTAGCAGCATCTTCCACAGATTTTATTTCATCTGATGCAGGGCCAACTTGCTTTTCCAAATAAGCTACTATGCCATCAGATTCACGAGGGCCTCTGTATTCCTGAATATACTTCCCTCCATTTCTAAAAATCTTAATAGTAGGCAAACCCGTGATCTCAAATTCTCTTGCAAGTTCCTCGTTTGCCTCATGACTCGCATCCACTTTTGCCAGAATGACTGGAGGGTCATGGCTACTCAAAATGGAAGCAGCTTTTTCGTACTGCAGTTCACAAATTTGCGTGTGAAACATATGTCTCATCCGTTTAAGAAATGCTCTTGGCATAGACAGAGAAAGACTAGAGACAACTCCCTACTTTAACAGATAATTAGGGTATATGAAAAAAGGTAATGAGAAACTTTGACTCGTATGACATCGCAAGTGATTTGTGTTGAAGAATGAGAACGGAAATTCAATTACCTCCGGGGAAAGCTTTATGCAATGGTTACACCTGCAGGGAAAGGGAAAGCCAGTTTAGAACGAATGAATAAACCGACCAAATACATAGAATAATCGCAATTTGACCTTTTGGAGGAAGCAAAGTGTATCGTGTAATCTTGATTGAAGATCTCGAAGATTTGGTCTAAGTCCATCATGTTTGGTCTAAATTTATAGGTTCTAAAACCAAGCCTAATCTTTAGTAAAAGGACCAAACATGCAACAAATTCATAAAACCCCACACAAACCAACAACAGAAACTATCATAATACATAATTACCCAAAAAGGACTAACATCTACACATGCATACCGAAAAACCAAAAAACCAAAAATTTCAGTAAGCAAATGCCAAATACGCATTCCTCTTAGTTCCCACACAATCCCAATAGTCAAAATCGTCGCTATATGTTCAATTTCGGATTAAGGCAACGGAGCGATTAGGAAAAGATAAGAGCAAAAGAACAGGAAATAGATTGACGGGCACACCATGGAGCATAGAACTCGACGACAATGAATTTTTGTTTGGAGACCGTATCAGTGAAGTTGGAGTGATCCAAGGTGAGCACTTGCTCTCCGGCAGAGACCAAAGCAGCATTGCACAGAAACGGCACCAACATGCAGAACAAGGAGGCCCAAGACCTAGAATCCATTCTGGCAGCTTTCTGCTTGTCACTGCTCTGTGCTTTGTGTACTCTTTCTCGTTTGCATAGAATAAATAGACGCCTAATGTGCGTGCATGAGATACTTGGCAAGTGGACAAGCAAGCAAACATGGCAAATGTTGTTTCTGTCAGGGACACGACCGATCTCCCATCCAACACGCGCTGAATGCAATTAACAACGTAACAAGTTTCTGATGGCCATGGCACCGTCATCCGAGTTCTCAATGACCAATCAGGATAAATGAGCAAGTATTTTTCCAAGTCATGCACTAGTGGCCGATCAAAGGCTCCACGCAATAGAAATTCGACTTTGGACGTTGGTTAGATATATGACTCACAATCTTATTCCTTTAATACTCGTACGAGGTGTTGCTTAGCGAAGAAAACATATATCAATGAATGCGATGTTGCTCATTCCGGTTAGTAGATGATCCATCACTGAACTTGAGGTTGTCACTTTTGGAATAACGTTTAATTTTGATGTTGCTATCCGCCCCGATTTTTCGTCTGTGGTGAGTGTGTGCTTTTTAAGGTCAAAATGTTTCACTATAAGAAAAATTATAACATTTGTTAAATGATTCATTCAATTCGAACGCAAAAATCTAACAGTTTGGGCGTTGTGTTTGCCTTCTCTTTAACCCATTGTGAGAGAGGCATATGCATCGCTCATTGCACTTCTCGGAGCTCGCATTACCGAGGCTCTCAGCTTTTTCCAAATTTTTTTGGAAGGAGATTCTTATCAGTCTTTTTTTCTAAGTAGAAGTGAATATCATTTCACTGGGAAGCATACGGACATACTTGATACATACGATCTTTCGAGACCGGATACAAAGAGCAAGGGCATAAAACCCATTACAGCAATAATAAAAGTCTTACGGGTTGTACAACGATGGGTCATAAAGGCCTGATTCTAAATGACCACATGCCTAAATATGATGGACCTAAAGGGCCGTGGATTCGAAGTGGGTCCAAAGACCCGAAATTAACTCCGCCGAAAGTGACGGTCGCTGGAGGAATGTGTAGTCACTCACCGCACTCCCACTTTCTCGAGAGAGCATTCACACTAGCATCAATGGACATCGAGGTCCACAACAAAAGCCCAACGAAATAATATACAAACACACGGGAAAATACAACAAAACAAACAAAATTCTTATATGTCATCTATGCTATTTTGGCTCTGGACTGTAGATATCCCAGCTAGTGTTGAAATCTTTTCGTGGTTTGAAAGCACAGTAGATCCCTAGGGAGCTTAACTTTGTTCTCACAATATTGCACAACGGGTTGCGTCCCTAAGTTTACATGGTTCTAGTTGTCGTTGTGAATTGTGTGATATCCCTAGCTGGTGTTTATAATTTATATTTTGAAAACGGTTTTGATGTAATATATTCTCTTTGCTTTGAATAAAAAACACCCACTTTTTTTGCTGAATAAAAACACGCCCACTTTTTTTTCCTAAGCAACATGAGATATCATTCCACCGGGAGAAAGACAACAGAGCTGCATACAAACAAGCCACAGGGGCCGGTTACAAGGAACAGAGGGTGAAAACCCTTAACAGCAAGAACAAGAGCCCGATGGGTCATACAACGAAGGGCCACGAAGGTCGATATCCAGAGGGCCAAGAAGGCCCCATACAGGTGGGCCAAAAGGCCCATAGATTTAAGACGGGTCCAAAGACCCGAAACAAACTCTGTCACCTGCAGAAGAGTCGATCGCCGGAGGAGAAAGTGAGCATGCACCCAGCGCCTACTTCCCTAGTAACTCTTCCATAACAGCACCACCAAGGAGGAAGCCGTAGGAGCCCCCTTCCCACCAAAAGCCAGAGAAATGATGTTATTCAACACAACAATAGAAACACAACCCACACGATCAAGAACCCAGGGACAGATCGTACGCCACAAAGACCACCAAAACCAGCACCAACAAAGCCTAACCATGGCGTGCGCATGACCGTGCGTGGAGCAACACGCGCCGCCGCACCAGCACCAGAAGGATGAACATCGGAGTGTCGGGAGCTGAGGAGCTCAGTCGTGCAGAACGTGGCCACCAAAAAGCCTCCAAACCGCCGAGATCTAGCCACAAGGATCGGCCAAATGAAAGAGCAAATCGTTGCAGTAAAAGAGGGGAAGATAAGACGATCGGCCATGGGGAAAACAAAAGAAGAAGAGAAGAAGGGAGACAGGAGGGACGGGAGGAGCAAGGGCCCCTCCCGTCGCCGGAGAATGCAGGGAAGAAAGGGTTTCAGACGCTGGAGAGGGGAGAGTCTAAAGAGAGGGCATAAGTGTTTTTGAGACGAACTGCGACTACTGCGTTTTTAAAAACACACCCACTTACTTCCATCCAAAAAGTCAAAAAAAAAAAAAAAGGCACTTCCAAGTTCCAAGATAATCCAAAACCCACATCCAAAAAGTACAACTCCCTCCTCAAATGCTCTTTTCTTTGGAGTTTTTTTTCTTGTTTTCCTCTCTTCCACTCCTCACCCTGTAAAATGGCCACTACTCGTGTTGTCAAACACCTTCTCTCCGCTGCCTCACCGGCCTAATGGCAACAAGCGGGCCCACCTACTCAGACGGGCCTCCTCAACCCCGAAAACTCTGCTCCGCCCCCCCCCCCCCTTTCAACCCATCCCTCCATAACTCCGCACTTGCTCCCAGGCCCAATTCCCTCCTTTTGCTCACCCGGAAGTTTCAGCTGACCGCCCACACTTCCACTGGAGATACCGACGCAAAGATCTCCACCGATAGTGATGAACCTCTGGTGGTGGTGGTTGGCGAGGACTCCGCCTCGTTCGACTTGGCCGAGCAGAAGATAGCTGCTTGGATATATTTCTCTCTTATCCTTGGAGTGGTTCTGTTTTTGCTTAACTTCGCTTGGATTGATAACTCCACTGGCCTTGGCCAGGCCTTTGTTCATGCTCTTTCGGGACTCTCGGATAGCCACGAGGTTATCTCTTTAGTCATTTATTTTTCATTGGGTGCGGGGAGGGGGTCTAAATGGCCAAAGGAATTGATGCGTTGCTTTAAGTTTTCAACATCTGTTTCCTTTCTGAGAAAAGGTGGGGAGGGGTAAGAGTAATCAGAATTTCGATGTGAGTGGATAATCCCTGTGTGGCCTGGCATATTCCCAACCTGTCACCCATAAGCTGTACCATCATTTACTGCTTGCTCATTCTTGGAACACGTCGAACGCGATATTTAATTTGTGGCTTCATAAAATTGGCAAGGAAAGAACACTCTAAGCATGTTTTTGAGTCGGAAGAATCTGACTTCATTTTCACTATGAACTATGGGACCAAAAGACGAGGCTAAATTCCAGAATATGTCGTCTTTCTTTCTTCCCCTCTCCCTCTCTCCTCTTGTCTCTCATTTTCTTATTCTTCTCCTGCCAGAATCTTATATGAATTACCCTCAAAACTTCCAGTTTCCCCTTTGTATCCAAGTAACCTTTTATTCATAATATCCGTCGACCGTTTATCTTCAATGTTCAGCAAGTTCAAAGTTGGATAAGGGGGGCTCCCTCTGCTTAAGTGTGGAAGCGTTTTATTTTCCTTGTATAGGTGTGTCCATCAGTCTAAATACCATGATTGGATGCCTGTGTTGGCAGGTGTTGCAATGTTTCAGAAGTCTGAAGCGAGTGCCTAAAATATTCATATGGCTTGGTTCTTGGTTCTGAAGAGAAAAAAGCAGTGTTTCAGAAGCGTGTCCACTGTTAGGTTCCTTTTTAGATGGTACCAAAACATTAATAGACAAGAAAAAATTAATTCCAGAAATTAATTCCGCTATTCTTACTCAGTTTACTTCTAGTCTTACGGAACTCTTGATGAAATGATCTACAGATACGAGGGGGAACCCAATTTTTATGGAGTTTTCATATCATGCATAATAGGCTATAATACTACTCACTGTCTTTGAGGTTTCTTATTCTGGTACGAGCTAGGCATCACATCATGAAAAGTAATTGGGTTTTACTTGTATAATCGGAGCCCTGAAACAATATTTTGCAGGTTGTGATGTTGACCCTCATTCTCATCTTTGCGATAGTCCACAGTGGCTTGGCTAGTCTCCGAGATGTGGGTGAGAAACTCATAGGAGAACAAGCTTCCCCGTGTTCTCTTTGCGGGGACATGTCTACCATTGGCTGTTAGTACTGTTGTGATTTCTCTATTTTGAAGCTCAAGAGCTCTTCGTTGGCTTGCCGTATGTTGTTTTTCCTTTTGTTTCGTTTTGGCCTGTTTGAGTTTTTAAGGGGATGGGGATGTGATGCAGGAGTATTTCATCAACCACAAATATGATGGACTACATTTATGGCAACTCCAGAATATCCCTGGGGTACACCAATTTGTGTGGCTTTCTTCTTTTATCTCCTTTTTCCTCTATCCGTCAACCTTTAATCTATTAGAAGTAGCCGCAGTTGAGAAGCCACAAATGCATCTTTGGGAAACGGGGATCATGAGAATCACGAGGCACCCACAGGTATCACCTACCTTGCTTTCAATGGCTAGTAAAGATGTGTTTGGTAAGGATGTGGAATGTGTGGGGGGATAAATGTTGTTTTTCTCTTTTGGGGACTTGACATCCTACAATCAATATCAAATATGATCCTATTCCGTCAATCAGTAAGTCACCTGACCACTCTTCTCCATAGCTTTGCAGAACCCGTTTGTAAAGGGGTGCTAAGAGAATTATTATCATAGAGCCAAGGAACTTCTAACACGACAGTACCAAAGATATTCAGAAAGCATATATTTGTTCTCTATTAGTCTCTCTCTCTGTCTCACTCCTGCCCCCTCCCCTCTCTCTCTCTCTCCAACCCAGCTTCTTGCAAAACGCATGCAAGGTCACAGTCACAGAGAAACATAGCCAACCACGTGAACATTCAAGGTCCTGTGTTCTTTTCAGATGGTTGGGCAGGTGGTCTGGTGCCTGGCTCACTCTATTTGGATCGGGAACTCTCTGGCAGTGGCAGCTTCTCTTGGATTAATTGGACACCATCTATTTGGCGTCTGGAATGGAGATAGAAGGTTAGCTCTACGATATGGCGAAGCTTTTGAAGTTTTCAAAAGTCGAACAAGTACCATTCCGTTTGCAGCGATTCTTGACGGCCGCCAAAAGTTGCCAAAACAGTACTACAAAGAATTTATTCGAGTACCATATTTGACAATCACATCATTGACATTAGGGGCGTATTTTGTTCACCCACTGATGCAGGCTGCCAGTTTCAGGCTACATTGGTAGGGTACAGATTCACCAGCTTTGTACCAGATGGCATAATTTTGGAGTTGTATATAATTGATCTAGACTTACACATCTCATCTGGGTTCTTTTGGATGTTTGGAAGCAACATCCAGGGCACAAAAATACGTGGGCCAGTCATTCAAAAAAAAGAGTTAATCTGAATGCATGCATGTCTACTTTCTCTTTCTTTTCTTTTTTTTGGCGGCATGTCGCAATAGTCTTGAACTTTTGAGTTGATTACATCTCTAGAAACTGTAAGACTGTAATTTCAACACGTATATAGAGTATAAGAGGAATGAAAGAGACCCAGCCTAGTTTCTATTGTCTGAACGACAATATACCTGAGACCCCAAAAATCTGTCTTGTTTTTCCAGATCGTTCCTTACAGAATCAATGTGTCTTGGCAGCATTTGCTTAGATCACTGTTGTTTTTACTTAAAAATCTGTTGTAAATTGTAATGTATTGTTTTATCCTGCTGCTGAACAGTGTTTTGATTTTCCTGTTCACAAGAGGTCTCTTAGGACTGGGTTAGCCGTTGGGGTTGGATCTAGGCAAAAATCATGTTGAGTAGCAGATGCGTTTGCTTAACTAGTAAGACCTCTTCCCCAACTTCATTATAGAACCGAATATCTCCCCTGGCTGCATTAAATTAAAGCACAAAGCACAAGCATTCATAACTTGTATTAGGGCAGGCCAGCCTTTATTGAATGGTTTAGCCTTGGTCTAATCCTCTTCAAGGTAAGGTGGGTAACGGGTTTGCGTTGCAACCCTGGGAAGACAATCGAATTAAACTCTTCTACTAGGGACCATGGCGAAAGTTTTTTTTTTGGGTTAATTAGAAAAAAACTCCCTAGAACTATACCACTTATCCCAAAATCCCTCCTAAACTTGAACTCGTATCAATCCGGCTCCTCAAACTTACGTAACCGTATCAAACACATTTTTGACTCAGATTTAACAAAGCCCTACATAAAAACGTGAGCTCCTCCTAATGAAAATACGAAAATGCCCCCTCTCTAGCTGTCTCCGTGGATGTGAAACTACTTTTCCTTGCTGCAGTTGTATCATCTCCAACTTCTTCATCCCATCGTTGTGTCTCCCTCTCTCTAGCTGTCTAGAAATTTCGAAGATTGTGTTTTTTCTATATCGTGGAGTTGGGGAGTAGCACATCTCACAAGTGATTGTTCCGATCTCACTCTTGAACTACACAACAGAAGAATGGGGGGAAAGGGAAAACTTTACAGTTATGAAGTAGCAGTGATGGGTGACTTCATTCTTTTCATAGATCCATTTTTCCCTTGTACCCTTTCAAGGATCAATTTTTTCGCAGGTGGGGGCTTCAGATCAGTGACAGCAGTTGGGCTTTTAAATATCTGCTTCGTCTGGCTCCACCTCCATCTCCAAAATCATCTTCTCCGCTTCGTCCACCTGCCCCACCCTTCCCAACATATCAACCATAGTAGTAGAATGCTCTAGCCCTGGACTCAACCCTCCATCATCTCAAAATACTCCTTCCCTTTTTCTATCAAACCTCCATGACTACATGCTGTCAGAACCACAGTAAATGTCACACCATCAAGCCTTGTTCCTGCCTCTACCATCGAATCAAAAAGCCCAAACACCTCACCGAAGACACCATTCATCCCATACCCTGCCATCATTGTTGACCATGAAATCTCATTCCTTACCAACATCCCATCAAACACCTTACGTGCATTTATGAAATCACCACACTTTGCATACATAGATATCAAATCATTCAAATTCGCCAAATCTAAAGCAAAGACATTAACCAAAACTGCTCCATGGACTTGCCAACCGAGTTGAAGACCTGGTAACCGGGCACAAGATTTAAGAACCACAAGCAATGTATTGCGATCAATGGGTTAAGAGGAACCAACCATGTGTCAAAAGAAAAAAAGAGAATGAGAAAATAAACTGAGAGACGCATACGCTCTGATGAGGGTGTTGAAGAGGAAGGTGGAGGTCGATAATCTCCGCCTCTCTTCCACCGGTACTCGACGGTACCGTTTGTTCATTCTCAGCGAAAGAAGATGATGGGCCTACGGTTGAGAAAGCTTCAAATTCCATTGTAGGAGTCGTCGAGAATCCGATGTTCTCCATGGAAAAACTACGAAGCTTTACCCCTCGATTCAGTCGAAGTTATGGGTGGAGATTGTGATTTTTTGCCGACAAGCGGTTGAGAAAAATCTGAATTGGGGGTTTAAGGTGGATCTCTGGCTTTGGTTCGAGTTTAACCAGAGAGAGTAGAGAGGGGATTTCAATTTTAACTGGGGGCATTTTGGTCTTTTGATATGAACTACCTTACCTGTTACGGAAAACGTCGAAGATTTCGTTAAAAAAATGAGTCAAAAATGAAACTGACTTTTTGTAAGTTCACGGCCGGGGTGCAACTAGTTAAACATTATGCGGGATATTGAGATAATGGGGAAGGTTTGAGGGGCTTTTTTGTAATTAATCCTTTTTTATAAAGCAATATTTCATTACTGAATCGAAATAAATGACATCCTTTTCCAAATACATCCACGGATAATTAACAATAGCTCTAGGTTGCGGGAAACACTACCCTCCAACGGAGAGAATGCAGCCCAACGAGTAATATCGTAGGCTAAAGTAATTTACATGTAAATGCCAACCATGATTTCCTCTCTTCTTGAATGAGTTACAAAACTTCAGACGAGTATCTGTCAGACCAAGAAATAAGGCCTTCAAACCCCAACAACCCCCCACAATGATGAAAAATAGAGCAAATGTGACTTTATCTCGCTTATCATCTATAATCCACGCAGATGATGCTAAAAGCACTAGCCAGAATAGAATAACTTTCAAATTTTGGTTGTTCCTGGAAATATTCTACTTTTCATCTACAGTAGTGTAAAAGCATCAATCAGCAATCCTTTCAAACTTCATTGTTCCTTCATCCAGGACCACCATGCGCTTCCTCTTCTTGGATAAATCGGTTGGATTTTGAGGCCCAGTTTGCTCTTCAGTAAACTGAGCAGCTGTTCTAGCTCGCAATTCTTCCAAGCTCTCACCTTCCTTTGCTCTCTCAAGAACCTGAAAATATAATAGGTCAGTAATGGCAATTTTTCTATTGTGTGGTGTGGAGGGGCAAGTGGCCACATGTCTACAGAACTTACCAGATGCCGACCATAGAGATGCGTGCTTGAAAGTGCTTGAAGCGCATTCTGTGCCTCTTGCTTTGTAACATACTCCACGAAAGCAAACCCTCTATGATTTCCAAACTTCTTAGGCAGCCTTAGGCTTTTAATCTAGTACAACAACGTGCATCATCCAAAAAATTAGTTTGCAATACATCAGGGGGAGGAAGAATGTGGAACAAAGAGAAGGATGGGGATGACAAGCCTTGGCTTGTTTGTAATAGGTGACTTCTCATGCTTGGTTAAATTACAAAAGATCATATTGAAGAGAACAAGTTTTGAGAAACATATCACTAAACTCATGGCCAATGGCCTTTGGGGCCGGACAGCATCCATAGCCAAATAAATCTGGTGGGACGTTGATGCAGGGGATTCAAGGGGAGTGCAGAAAAATTGACTAAGCAACATAGAGGGAGGGAGGGAGGGAGGGAGGGAGAGAGAGAGAATCTCATCGGAAAATAATCTGGCATATTCACCATAGAAATAACCTATTTAAAACAAGTTTTAGAACTTCTTAACATAAATGTATAATGGTTATAGTTAAGTTGCATATTTTATAAAATCCTATGGTCATTAATCTAATCTTACAATTCGATGTCGAAGATCTCCCTCCAATCCGAAGTGAGATCCCCATGTTGAAAAGCTTGATTATGTTAGCTTAAATTCTGTTCCTGCCTTTATTTTGCATTCTGAATGGTCGTATAGTTGATTTGGTGGTTGTTTACTCAGAAAAAGAAAACAAAAAAATCACCTGGCCAAATGGACTAAAGAGCTGTCTCAGATCTTTCTCTGTCGCCTCAAATGCAACATTTCTCACAAGTAATTTAGTTGAACTCTTATCCTTCTCGACTGTTTTTTGCACCTGGTCATCGTTCTTAGCATGACAAAGTTGCAGGATAAGAGCATGCCCATCCAAAATAGTTCCCTGAAAGAGAGAATATGTAAGAGCTGCAATAAGTTTCAAATACTGCCTACAATACACAAGTCATAGTGAAGCCTGTACCTGTAAATCTGTACAAACATTGGTGGCCGTCTCAACAGAATCAAACTCGATGAAACCAAAACCCATTGACAAATTCTTCCCATTTTTTAAGTGCTTCTTCACCTACATGTGACCAGACATAATCCAAAAATGTAAGAACCTTCTCATATATGGACTAAGCAATTCTAAGGGCCAAGATGATTACCCTGACACTTAAAATTCTCCCCTCCTTCATGTGTTCGCTGAAATGCTTCTTCAAACTCTCTTCAGCCGTCTTAAAATTCAGGTTCTTGACAAATAGAGATCGTGACTGGAGCATAATAGACAAGAAAAAACACGGTAGTCAAAATGAATGCTCAGCAACAATGTTCAGTGTCCATGAGCACTCAAAACTAAAAGCCGTACTATTAATAAAAGAAGATTTTCATGCCCCCATCTTCGAAAACAATGAGAACAGCTCTCAAAGTGATTACTTTTAGCTTCTCTCCGCAACCTTATACATTTTATCTCATCTTTTAGTTGCTTTAAACTATAACTCTCACCGAACTCAATGCTGATACAATTTCGAACTCACTTCACTTGGACGTCCTCAATTCAAAGATAAAACACCTTAGCTAACTGCAATTTAGTATGTTCATTGAAGCATGACCAACGAAAATTATCCCAAGTCATGAAAGATGGTTCTCCTTTCCTTTCCCTTGAGAGAGCAGAGAGAGATTATTTTCCCATTACAGATTTCACAAATGAATACTCAAGACAATCTTATTAATAAGTGATAGCAGTACAAGAGACTATACCGAAATCACTAATCCAAACAAGCAATAAAACTAAGGAAATCTTGAAAATCAACAAAAGGGCAACCTAACACCGCATCAGCCCAACAGAAAAGAGTAAACATAAAAAATCCTTGCAACATAGCCAAAGGCAAACAACCATCCTCAAAACATCTATTATTACGCTCCCTCCAAAGGCACAATCAAACACATGATGGAATCATTCTCCAAATAACCTTAGCAAAAGGATTAGAAAGCTTCCTCTCCCAACTCCATAACACATCCACCACTTTTTCCGGCATAACCCAATGAAAATTCACAATACTAAGAACATGATTCCAAAGCCCCCGCACCACAGGACAATGAAGAAGCAAATTCTCAAACAGAATTGCATTATAGATGACAACAGATAGCTTTTTTTTTATAAGTCAATCTTATTAGAAAAAGCGAAAGCAGTTAAGGGACTATACCGAAGACGCTTAGTCTAAACAAGCGAGAAAACTAAGAAAATCATAAAAATCAACAAAAGGGCAGCCTAACACTGCATTAGCCCAGCAGAAAAGAGAAAAGAACAAAAACCCTTGCAAGTTCACCAAAGACAAAGAAACATCTTCGAAACATCTATTATTCCGCTCCCTCCAAAGACACCACCAAATGCATGATAAAATCATTCTCCAAATGGCCTTAGCAATCGGGTTAAAAAGCCTTCTTCTCCAACTCCATAACACATCCACCGCCTTCTCAGGTTTATATAAAAAGAAAGTCACCCATCCACTTTTTTTTTATAAGTCACCCATCCACACCAGATTGTTTCCATTATAGTAAAAAAAAAGGAAAAGTGACCATTCATTTTCTATGAAGACTTATATATGCTTATTATTTCAGATCTCTGATGCGACAGCATTTGTGGGAAAGATTTAGATCTATAGTTCAGTAATTAGGATACATTTCTGTGAAAAATCCAGCTATGGCACTGATGATGCACCTTTATCGATCAAGACCCCAGGGAACATTCCTTATTATTTCTAAATCTATCACTTTGAGATTTTAAAACCTGCTAGCCATTCCCACATCACTAGTTTGACCCTGCAGATAAAAATAAGTTTTTTTTACAAGGCAATCTTATTAAATAAAAGAAAGACGACAGTACAATAGACTATACTGACAACTACTATAGAATTCAAGCTAAAAAACTGAAAAAAATCCGGAAAATCCACAAACGGACAGCCTAAACCCGAATTAGCCCATAGAAATAGAGAGTGCAACAAAAAACCCCCTAAACTAGCCAAAGACACAGCTCTGTTTTCAAAACATCGCTCATTCCTCTCCCTCCACAAACTCCACAATATGCAGGCTGGAATCATCTTCCAAATAGCCGACGCAATTGGATCCTCAAACTTCCTCCTCCATCAACGCAAAACATCTACTACCTTACTCGGCATAACCCAATCATAGTTAAGGATGCTTAGCACACGCCCCCACAATCCTCTAGCCACTGAGCAATGAATAAGGATATGATCAACTTTTTCTCCATCGCTCTTACATAAGTAGCATCACTCAGTCACACAAACACCCCTCCTCCTCAAGTTGCCAATGGTAAAAATTTTCCCATGAGTGGAATCCCAAACAAAGAATGCAACTCTAGGGGGAACTCAATTCCTCCAACAAGGTCGCCAAGGAAAATCCGGTATGGAGCCCTCTAGAAGCAAAGCATACATCAATTTCACAGAGAAAACACCACTCTTAGTACCCCTCCACAACATTTTATCCTCATCTCCTCTCCTACTCCACGAATAGAGTAAAGAATAAAACTATGAAAAAAATTTCATCTCCCAATCATTAATCATCCTATCGAAGTGAACATCCCACACAACCACTCCGAATCCCAACTCCATGCAATCAGCCACCCAAGCGTCTTTCCGGCTAACAAGAAAAATAATTGAGGAAACTCCTCACTCAACGGCCTATCCCCACACCACTTGTCATGCCATAATCAAATTCTAGAACCGCTCCCAACTACAAACCTAATATGCTCTTTAAAAAAGTTTCACCCTCTACTGATGTTTTTCCACAAACTCACACCATAAGAACCCTATACCACCAAAGTGCTCCAACCACCCTCCTCACACACATACTTCTCCGTAATGACTGTCTTCCATAAGTTGTCTCTTTCAAAAGTGAATCATCAAAGCCATTTACCAAGAAGAGCTCTATTGAACAAGGTCAGCCTTCTAAGCCCCAACCCACCAACACTAAGAGAGGAGCAAACTTTAACCCACCTAACAAGGTGAAACCTATGCTTAACACCACCGCTTCCCCACAAAAAGTCTCGTTGAAGCTTCTCCAACCTATTAGCCACCAACGTCGGCATAGGAAAAAGAGACATAAAATATGCAGGAAGGCTAGAAAGAGTGAATCTAATCAAATTTAACCTTCCCCCTTCGAAAGATAAATGCATTTCCATCCCGCCAACCTTCTTTCGAATCTCTCAACAATGTCATCCTAAATTCTCACACATCTAAACTAAGCACCAAGAGGAAGCTCAAGGTATGTCAACAGGATGGACGACACACAACAACCCAAAATATCCGCCAACCCCTAAACATCACCCACTATGCCAATAGGAATAACCTCGGACTTGCCAAGATTAATCCTAGCCTCGAAGCACAAAAGCAAACATCTCATGTTCTTCACTTGATTCTCCACGTCCACACACAAAATCAGCGTATCATCAGCAAAGAGTAAATGCGAAATACACATTTTTAAGTAGAAGCAAAGATTCATCTATTGATACACATTTTTACCCTGCAGATAAAAATAAGTTAGCCTTTACCCATTTTATTGATAAATTTTACTTATTTGGTGAAGAATGCAACCACCCCAGGATTATAAGGCCTTTCATCAATAATATACCCAAAATTTATATATGTCAGGATACAAAATATGATTCCGTTTTTATACAAATACAATATCAATAACGGAGACCACCAGTTAATCCAATCTACAGTCATGATTCTAACCACTTCGAGCCAGATGCAAGCTTGTCATATGCCACCCAAGATGTCATCTAACTCAAATGTTTCAAGACTTCACATACCAGCCAACCACAGGAACTACATCAAATACTTCAGACTACATAAAACGTCATCACACAGAGTATCATCAAGATAGAGAAAGGAAATTGGCAAAGCCCAAAAGTCAAAGCGTAATTTTAACAAGCCAAAACATAGTAATAATCAGCATAACTGGTTAGCCCTCATCCACAGTGGTGGAAAAGCCGCAGCAACTCAGTATTTAGTATATAAAGTCAAAGACACATATAACAACTATTTCCCAGAGATGAGCAAACAAGTTCAATTGGTACAGACGCACACAATATTTGCAAAAGCAGATGCAACAATTTGCACACAGAAGCTACTAACAGCAGTACTACTGGTAAGCAGGCATATACACCAGAGGAAATGCTTTTATAACTGTACAGGATAGGATGATTATGAGAAAACAGTCAAGGAGCTACACAGGTAATTTCTAACCAAAATGTAATGTATTCAAGTGCAAGAATTTATGCCCACAGAACAGAAAAGCTGCAAAAGAAATAGAATTTGGGGGGGGGGACAAAAAGAGAGAGATTATGGGCCTAAAAACATGCTACAAGCCTTCAGAGATATATGGCATAAAATAAAACCCTATAACAAATAGGATATCAAAATACGAGTGCAAGTAAGAAACGCAGAACAAACCTCAACTCTATCAGCATCAATATCCATGTCAATTAATCCTTCCACTTGTTGCTCCAGTATGGCCCTCTTGGCATCATGTTCCCCAATGGCATTACCCTTTTCATCAGTCTTGGATGTTGAACTTTGACTAAGAATATTGCCAGGAGCCCATTCCAAATATAGTGGAGCATCTCTATATTAATAAAAGAAGTAAAGAGTGAGAAACTCCTACACTACCAAACAAAGATGCAGCAGTCAAAAAACAAGAAAAACAAGAAGTGAATGAGAAATCAAACAATTACTAAAACGGTATTCCAACACGTGCACAAGCAAACAGAGGAACTGATTCGCAACTTAGAATGGACGATCAAACCATGCAAGTTCAGAAGATTACCGACCAAAAAGCTTCACAGAAAGCTGATTGCATCAGAAGAAGCATCATTAAGTTCAGATCAATTAGTATTAAGATTCTCGTCTTCAATTATCCAAGATCCATGAGCACGGTTCTATGCTTTTCCTGAACACTTAACTTTCTTGAAATTGAGTAGAACAAAAGACCAAAAGGAAAAAGGGAAGTTCACTTAAATAACTGGAATTACTAAGAAAGGCAAACAAAATGGGATTGGAGAGTATCATTACAAAGCATTTTAAATTTTCTCAAACAAAATTTTCGCACTTTTGGTAACTTACATGCGTACCCCTAGTGGGTCTTAAACCCCAATCCCAATCCGACCTCCACCTCATTCTTAAGGTGGGAGGAAGTATTTTACTTATTACAGTGACATACTCCAGGTTTTGTATGAAATTTACGTATAATAACAAAATTTCAAAGGATTACTAGACTAATTTTTAGGTTGGTCACTTTCAGAGCCAAGCAAAATCCAATCCAACCTACCACATCCACTGGCGATATTTAGACATTTGTTGGATGACAACTTCATCAGCTGTTTGCAAAAGCAAACTGTTTTTTTTTTTCTAGCTTTTCAGTTAACGTCCTTTAAAGGCAAACCTAAACTTACTTATAACGCTTGTATGCTAAACCTCTAAAGGCCGCACGAGCTTCAGCTGGTTCCAGGAAAACAACCTGAAACATCATCCCAAAAAACAAATCAACAGGAAGAAATAATTAATATACAACTCAACAATGACACATAAGTGTTTACTTCTGCCAATTATATCACAAGATTCTCCCACTTTGCAGGTAAAAATAAATATTTAATCTTCAGAATTAACAGAGTTTTATAGCAGGAGAAGAAAACTTTTAGCTTTTTAAATTACATCAGATATGAACTGGCTGGAAAACATCTTCAAAGAGCATTCCAAATCTTGGAACACTACAACAGAACTGCTTCTTCCACATTGCACTCAGGGTGGGAATATGCCAACTGCATGCCAGCCAAAAGAGACCTCAACAATTCACAGGCCCGAGTCAGATCCTGTTCCTTACCAAGCTGCCATCTTCTGAGTTATATGCAAATGTCTAAATCTCATCTCTCAGACAACAATATTAACGTTGACTCCCCCACTTTTCTAGAAGGAGATCATCCTAAAAACCGATTTATCAACCTTTAAGGGAACAAAAAAGGTTTTTTATTATCATTTCTTCTATGTCGATGACATACAAAGGCCAATCACTAACACAAGATAACATAAAAGTAACTAAATAAAGAAGATTAAATGAAACGTCAGCACCTTAGGGGTCTTTATGATTCCAATCTATTCCTCTCTCTAAAGGGTGACGTCTGGGTTGTTTTAGCCCAGCAGCCTTTCAGATTGGTTACAGCTGGCACAAGATTCGACTAAGAAACACTTTAAACCTAACTAGAAGATGACATAACAAATATAAACCGATTTACAGCCCACAGTTGCAGAAGCACATCCAAAGTGTAACAACCAAATGAAAAAAAAAAAAAAGTCTGAAACACGTACCAAGGCCAATACTTTTGTTGGAGGGATAATAATTTTGTCCAAACCCCCAAACTTGCCGAACATCTTGGCCAATTCATTTTCAGAAGAACCATATGGCAAATTCTTCACTAACAGAACATGGTTGCTCCTTTTCACACCATCAACTTTCCCAGCAGCATATTCCTCTAAAGATGCGACATTTATTCCAGCATTTGTAAGAGCCTTTTTAGTCTCTGCAATCACTTGAGTTTCTCCCAATGCTATACGTACAGCAAGATCATCAGCCTCCCGATCTAGTAAATCACTCTTACTAACACCATACTTCCTAGCAATGTTTTCGACAACCTATTTACATACCAGAGAAGTGGTAGGGTGAGGCTCAATTTATATAGCACAGAGCACATAATAAACACTCAGAAGCACTTCAGAAAAATGCATTCAATTACTGAGCAATGCTATTGCTATCAATATTAGGCAGGAAATGGGACAAAGAAAACAGCAAAACTACAATATTTGATATTTCACACAATCTGAGATAAAACAAATTTCTATCAGCAACATCCTACACATTTATTTAGGGAAATCTGCAGAGTGCGAAATCTGAAACTAAGCTTCACACTTGAAAAATTATATACACTGTCTTCAGGTTAAAACATACCGTGTCAGGGCGCATGAACAAACTGTTCCACGCTCTTGTATCGCCGCTAACCTCAGCTGCCTTCCTCTGTTCCACCCTTTTTTGCTTAAGAGTTTTTGAAGTTTGGCTAGCAGAAACATCAGACCTAAAGAGCAAGCAATGTCAAAGTCCTAGTTCCAGGGAACAAAGATAGCAATGAATGATGCAAACTGAAAATTCAAAGAGTTTAATGTTACTTACTCTTGCTGCTCAGAAGATTTCTTTTGTTTTGCTGGCATAACATGCAACAATCTGCCTTGAAAAATTGAATTGTCTAATACTTCTAATGCCCTGCTTAACAAGTAAAAAAGACAATGATTTGAAAAAAGATCAATGCAACAAAAAAATTAAATGCACCGAATGAGAAGATTAATGTGTATTATCAATTAGAAGGCATGTATTGGCCCAATATGGTCCGGCAAAAAAATATATATAAAAAACCCTTGTATTTTAGAATTGTAATGCAAAACACTCTTTTTTCTTAAATGCATGACAACCCTATGAAGCTGACAGCCTCAGTGCACTTGAGAAGCACAAAATTGAAGCCTTGCAAGTATGATACAGCTTCAAAGTGGTCCTTGTGACCCAAAAGTCATAGCTAGAACAGCCAAAGTGCTTAGTGATTATAGAAGGAAGACTATTAACCTCACTGCAGATTCAGCCACTGCAAAATGAATGTAAGCTATTCCTTTGGAACGTTTTGTGTCTTTGTCAATAACAATATGGACCTGTGAGACCTCACCAAATTTACAAAAATGGTCTTCCAGTTCCTCTTCACTGTTACAAAAAAGAAAACACATTAAAACAACAAACAGAATTTGCAATACAGATACCATTTAAAGCCAAGACAGGATAATAACAACTAGAAAAAGCTGTTGGCAAGAAATTTGAAGAAAAAACAAAACTGATTGTTCAGTAAAACATACAATTTCCTCCTTTTTCTACTTTATGTTAGATTTTCTTGAATGAAACTGGAAAGGAAACACAAAATCAAATTCAATATATTAAAAAAAAAAGGAACTAAGGATGAGTACTTTGCTGTGTAAGGCAGATTACGGACAAACAGGCGACTGGTCTCAAGAACATCATCTTTCTCATCTTTTAAACTTGCTGAAAGGGAATCCAACTTAGGTAGCTCACCGTCAGTGTCCCTGGACGGGTGTTCCTCTTCAACCTCTTTTCTGGTGAAATCCACTCTAGTGGCAGTATTGGACCCCTTTGAATCTACTGTATGAGTATCCTGGCCCTCAAAGCTTTGTTTTGGAGATCGACGGTTGTAATCTTTGTCATCATTGTCGTGATCATCATCACTACTTTCTGAATCTGACCATTCATGTTTTACTCTACTCTTGAAGTAATCCATATCTGAAATTACTTCTTCATGAGCAAGACTATGTGATTTGTTAGCTTCATGATTATCTGACATCCCAGGCTCATCTAGCTCAAGATGCACTGGAACTGAATTCTCGTTGTGTTTCTCATTTTCTCTAGCTTCCTTCCCGCTGACATCAAGAGTTTGGTCTGCTGTAGATGTTAATAGTGCATCATTAGCCCACAATTTTGACTTCACACGTGGCTGCATGACCTGAAGAAATTCTTGAAGCTTAGGGTCATCATCCTCACAACCCTTTTTAAGATTCTTTCTCTCTACTTTGGATCCTGCAAGGCTTGTATTTTTAGGACCAGTGGGTTCTTTTGCCTCTTCATTTGTTTTCTCTTCTTTCTTCAAAGAATACCGGCTCCAAGGACGAGGAATATCTGGATCCCCAACTTTACGAGCAATCTGATAGTAAGCAAATGGGACTGGTCAAATGTCAAGCTAAAATTATACCTCCTAATCTTCTTGTACATAGTATTCACCTTTGGGCATCGAGTAGTTTTACAAGGATTGTGAATATAAGCAAAAGGCACTAGCACTCCATCGAGCGAAAAACATTTCCCCATTGTCTTTTCACAGTAAATGTAACCAAAACAGGTTCACTAATCCTCTAAGAGGTAGATACAACGTACATATTGACAGAACATGATCATTTGGGATAAGGAGGATATCTGGCTCATTCTAGATGAAGAGGGACTTCCTAATTGACTAAATTCGCAACTTCAAATCTGTGGTAACAATGCATTCTTAAATACAGACTCAAACATAACTTTAATCTCAAAATACAAAAAACAGATGTCTAAATCATAGAAGATAAGGGAATAGCAATCACCTCGCATGTGATCCTAAAAGTATCAATATAAGATTTGTTGAAGTATTTGATAGCATCTTCTGCTTCATGCTCCGTGCGGAACCCAATAAAAGCGAACTGCCTACTCTTACCATCCCTAAAGAAGCCCATAAATAGAAAGAAAAAAAAAACAGACATTGAAGGACAAACCGTAACTCAGAAATTTTTTATAAAAAAAAGCCTTATTAATAAGAAAAAGCAAATAGATAGAATCTGGAATAGTAATACTTTGTTCGCATTAGCTTCGCATCCGTTATCTCCCCCTTCTGAGAAAACAATTCTCGAAGGCGATCCTCTGCCACGTACTTTGGCAAATTCTTCACACATATCCTAGACCTGTTCATAGCAATAACTGGGAATAAAGATGCGAATAAATTAATCATTTTGTTTTTCATTTCAGCACAAACTAAGTTCATGACCCCTTTTCTTCTTAAAAATAAAAAGGGGGGATTGACAAAAGATAGAGAAATTTCACTGTCCTTCCCGCATCTATATCGAAATTACAATTACAGAAGATCTCCCATACACAGAAAAAATTTTCTTTGGCTTTCCCCCTTCTATTTTATCTATCGGTTTAGAGATGGATAAAGATTTCCTCTGTAACCGCTGCAAAACATCATAATCACTTCAAAGCAATGAACTTCCCTCCCACTTCACAAAGACAGCTGAAACGTCCCCGACATTTCTAAACTCCACCGCTGTGGTTTCCAATACAACGTTACCAAAAAGTGAACACTGCGCTCGAGATGGCCTTTGCAAAGAGCCATTAGAACCAGCAAACGCTCAAGGAAAATGGAGGGGGGAAAAGCACTTTTCAGAGCACCGGTAAATACAAAAAAGAAAGTACAGTCACCCAGAAGAAACCCGAAAAGAAAGAGAGCAAAACTGACCCAAGCGGCTGGGGCGCAGTCTGGGTCTCGAGGTGATCCTCCACTCCTCTACCTTCTTCTTGCTGTTTATTCTTTCTCTTTCCAGACGACATCTCTAAGCACCGAATTATCGCTGCTCCGGTATTACTTCCACTATTCCTTAGCACCAATCTCCTCACTTAGGTCACAAAGGGAACAACAAAGTGTTTTCAGCTCTGCCGCCAAGTCCAATACAAAAAGCTTTCGTCGTCGCCGCGTCTGAACTCCTATAAGTTATCTCCGTGCTTTAAGAACTGGGTATAAGCCTGTCACTCCGGTTTGTCCCTCCTTTCACTTCTACAGTTCTACTATGTGACAACTGCTGGCTCGGCCCAAACCCTCCATGGTTTAGGCAGGCGAAAAGGTCCATCGGAAAAATTAAAAAATAAATAAATAAGGCAAATTTAAAATATAAAACTAAGGCCCAATATTTTGGGCCGTTTTCGTCGCTCTCCAATTATCAAATATGTATTCATGGTTGTCTCAAATGTCTCTTTCATGCAGTATCGTGACAATTGTCTATATTCCTTACAGAAACAAAAACGTCTATATTCCTTACAGAAACAAAAACACGAGAGAAGATGAGAGAAACACGCAATAAATAGTGTCACATAATTTATTTTATCTACATTTTGATCACAGCAGCTTATTAGATGATGAATATTGATGCATTTTAATAGATTATAAACTAAATATGATGAAATTCATAATTCAAACTGATAAATAACATTTGGATTAAAATTTAGGGAAATTGACATTTTAGTCCTTAGGTTTTGGGTACTTTTTTCTATTTTTAGTTTTTTACTTTCAAATTTTTAGTCTTTGAGTTTTTTGTTTGACGAAATGGTTCTTCCGTCAGTATGTCGTTCATATGCTTAACGACATATGAAGCGGTCGACCGGGTATATGTGTTGAACGTGAGCAATCAACCGGTACATGAATTGATCAAACGCTACATGAAGAGGTCGACTGCTACATATAGCGATTGACCGGTACAAATTTGCTGACGTGTTAGAGAGCTCCGTAAAGCATATGGACGACAGACTGACAGAATGATCATTTCTTCAAACAAAGACAACTCAATGACTAAAAATTTAAAGTTTAAAAGTGAAGGATTAAAATAAAAAAGTGTCAAAAAGACTTAAAAAGTAAATTTTCCTAAATTTAAGATTAAAAATTAATATCCACTTAGCTCTACGGATTGAAGCAGAGGATAGAGTCAGAGGATCTAATCCATCTTTTTGTTGATAACCCAGTATAAGCTGTGGGTCCTTTTTTTGTGTTTTTGCCTCCTCTCTAATTTTGGTTCTTTAATTTCCTTTGAATGGTAGTATGTATAGGCCAGCTAGATCATCTGAGTAGTATCCGTGTATCATGTGATTTGCACGAAAAGTGTCTATTAGAAGGCACGGGTCTAGCACAAGATCCAATTTAGACATCTCAAGAGATGCTAGGGAGGCAAGATCGGATTTTTGAATCTTTAAAAATATGAGCAACAGAATCAACAAAAATGCCCAATGCAATGTATCTGGTTATCGACAGAATTGGCTCTGTTTCTAATGTTTTATGATTTTCCGAGAATTATTGATCGAGTGTCTGGGAAAAAAACAAAAACAAAAAAAAATTTTTAAAAAAAATTTGAATCCTAAGTTCCTAACGTGCTACTGCGGCTAAAACTGGTTGGTCGTCTTGAAATATCTGTATTTCACTGGAGCAGACTACTAGGAACTACTTTGCACCCCCACATCACACATATCTATAGCCAACCAATCCATTGGCACCGTAATCTTTCGCTAGTTGCCAATTGGACAAACGGTTTTAATGGAGATCAAAGCAAGCCGCGGTTTGTGCTATTCTGATCAATAAAAAAAATTCATGTAAATTATTTGTATATAATAAATTAATGCACAGAAATACAGACTAGGGCTGAACAAAACCAGACCGCAGACCGGACCGGACCGGATTTGCAGTCCGGTTCGGTTTTAATTTTTCAAATGCGGTTCGGTCCGGACCGGATTGAAGGACCGCATTTATGCGGTCCGGTCCGGGTCAAAAAATTATGAAATGCGGTCCGGATCGGACCGCATTTCATAATTTTTTTATTATTTTTTTAATTATTAAAAACAATCTACGCATTGCGCAGATCTCTGCGCAGTTCGAAAATTTTTAAATTTTTTTTTAAAAAAAAAAATTAAATCCGGTCTAGACCACTTTTACCGCATTTCATAAAACCAGACCGGACCACTTATAAGTGGTTCGGTCCGGTCCTTTAATATAAAGGAACCGGAAATGCGGTCCAAAAACTGGACCGCATTTCCGGTTTTCAGCCCTAATACAGACCCACCTTGGAACTATCTCCCTTGTCGAGGATTGGATAGCTTGACAAAGTATTGCACTGTTTTGAAGCTACCCCATCAATGGGGTCGTACCCAAGTGTCGGGCTTTAACCTTGTGGTCTTATATAGGGGTGCTCCGGTCCGACCTTCGGCAGAGTTCCCTTTTCTGACCTTTCAAGAACCGGAATCGGAAGTTTTCGTCCGTTCAGCGAAAAATCGGTTCCGATTATTTTTTTTATTTTTTTAAAACTAAATATTTAGAACGACGTCATTTAGGTGTTCTTTTTTAAAGAAAACAAAATATGATACCGTGGATCAAAACATGCCCGCGGTATTTGATTCCTCAAAAACCTGAAGTTCCCTCCCCAGCTCCCCCTCTCCTTTGCGACCCTCCCTCAACCCTCACTCTCTATGTTCGACACTGTCACTCTCAGGCCTCACTCCCTCAGCTCTCTCTCTTAGTTTCTGTGTTCGACGTTAACTTCAAGTTCCATTTCTCTCTCTCTTCTATTGCAATCTCTCTCTCTGCTGAGGTTTTCTCCGGCGACACAACTCCAGCTTCCGCTGCTTCTCTCTATGTATGTATCTCTCCCTATCTCTCTGTCGTTATGTCTCTCTATCGCACACTCTCTCTCTCTCTCTTTATCTCTCTGTTGTGAATATGCGGATTAATATTTTTTAGCTGTGAATTTGTTAATTATTTAGTTAGTTATTGCATTGTTAAAGATACTTCTACGAAGAAATAAGGCCAACAGAAAAAATGTAACCAACTAAAGGACATCATTGAATATTTGGTCATTCTATACCATATGAAGAAAAAACAATGAAGACCTGTGCATAGACAAGTGAACGAAAGGTAAATGACAAGTTTTACTGTAGAATCTAGACGGCCCTTAGGTAAGTATTTTAAGGAATGATAAACTAGAAGAAGCATTTGTCAACTGAATCTTTGGTTGAGCCTCATTTTCGTAAGGTAAAAAGTATAAAAATATAGGGTTAAGATAGATATCAGTATCAATCACATGCCACTGACACAATCTGGTTGGCAGCATTGTGTAATGCAAAACATTCATCGTTACTTGTATCATTGTTACAATGTACCTCAGCCTCCAACAACTCATCTCCCCGATGATTGTCAATTCCTAATCTCTGGACTAAACACAACTGCCTTATATTTTTTAGTTGTGAATATGTAAATCTGTTAATTATTTAGTTAGTTATTGCATTGTTATTGAATCTGTTAATTATTTAGTTAGTTATATTGCATTGTTATATTGAATTGTTGTGTTGTGAATCTGTTATTATATTTTTTTAGATTGTGAATCTGTTATTCAGATGAATTGTGTTGTGAATAAGAAATTATAGATAGTTATTATGTTATGTCTTGGAGTTGTTAATTTGTTATGTCTTGGTTCTAATTAAAACACAATTTATTTGATAATGGTTAAATTATAAATCCGAGCAAGAGCCACTGATACAGACTTTAAATAGATCAAAGCAGGAGCCCTTGATAGTTGATACGGATTCAGACTTGAAATAGATGTGGTGCACGTGCAATGTAAATTCTTATTTTTCATTTGTATACTCGTTGTGTTCATTTATATAATTGAGGTATTTGTAATAAATTGAGAAATGTTCATATGAAGTTCGGGTTGTATATTTTAATTTTATGATATATTAGAGATATTTATATTTGTGAATTGTGATGAATAAATAACATCTTTATTTTTGTTGTAAAAAATGCTTAAATAAGCAAAAAAATATGGCTCAAAATATTATCAGAACTCTGCTATCCGCTTTCGCTAAGTCCGCTAAGAGTTGGAAGCGGAAGCGGAATCCATTTTGATCATCTGCTAGTTAGAGGACTATATGTCGAAATATTAAATTATACTTCCGACTAGTCCGCTATTCACCACTAGTCTTATATAAAAAGATAGGACCTTTACACGCTTTAATATTAGCGAAATTGGCATTATGATCACTAGGTTTATACCACGCTGACGATTTATTCACTGAGTTTAACTTTTTTACTATATGGTCATTCAGTTCTTACCCACGTGACGATTTGGTCTTGCCGTCAAACCTCTGTGAATCCATTTAACATAATGTTCTGCCACTCCGTTTTTTAACACGTCAGTCAGATTAACTATGTCAGATCATCATTAAAAAAATATTGTGTTTTGTCATAAGGGAAATTGACAATTTAGTCACAAGTTTATACCCTGGTGACAAAATAGTCACTAGGTTTACTTTTTTTACATTTTGGTCACTGAGTCCATACCTGTGAGACTATATGGTCCTTCCATTCATATTCTATCACTACTTCTAAAAAAACTAATGAGTGATCTGACATAGTTAATCTGACTGTGAGACTATATGGTCCTTCCATTCATACTCTATTTTTGTATTTATTGTAATACAAAAATAATTTAATAGAAAAAGATTATTTTATAAACCAAAATTTTGACTCGGAAACACAAGTGACTCCAGCTTCCATTTACGCTCATACTATAAATCAATTGGCATTAGCTTTTGTCCCTAATGTAATAATATATTTCTATTTCATGAAAATTTCTATTCTTTTTTTTATAAGCAATGAAAATTTATATTCACTTGCTTAAAAAGAAGTGATATTATCATGCGATAGTTGTTGCAAGTGGATCAGCAAAGGTAGCATGATTGATCATAACCAACTAAAGCAGAAAATTAATTAGGCTTCGAGGTATGGAAATGATGATAAGAGATGGGATACTGATCATATTTAGAATCTCCTCCTATTTGTGTATTGAATGGAAGAAAATCATGATATATATTATTATTTCTTTCTTTCTTTTTTAGCTCTTGTCACATACACACATGGCTCCACCAATATCGTACTGGGTTATAATCAATATTTTTTTGGGCTAATATTAATAGAGTTTTGCTTGAATATGGACGGTCTTTGATGCCACATAGACATGAGCCAATGCAGGAAATTTCACTTATAGACTGTTATCTTTTTATTAAATGATATACACTTACCACACTTTAACTATGAGAATGTTGACACTATTTACTTTCACTTTCAGGTATTATTTTTTTCACATTTCACTTAACAACTATTAATTTCAGATATTTCGTATTTTAGTCAATTTAATCAAAACATAATTTTTTTTACATATAAAATGTTAATTTTATCTTGTGGTTAATTTGTATGACGTGTTTTGGTGACGTGTTCAAGGCTTACGCGACATTGGATTTTGTTAAATGAATTGACGAAATATGGATGAGAGGACCAAATCGTCACACGGGTATGGACTCAATGACCATAATGTAAACAAATGAAACCTAGTGACTAAATCGTCAGCGTGGTATAAACATAGTGACCATATTATTTGTGAGAACCCAACTAAAAAGAAAAAAAAAGGTTTTGGCAAAGGCAGGAGTCGAACTCCAAACCTGGGGTTTTAACAGAGGAAGACCACTGGGCTAGGCGCAAGTTTGTTGGTTATGGTACGGTGTAGTTTATTTATATGTATAATAATTTTTGTGCGGAAAAAATGGAATGCGAGGATTCGAACCTGCGCCTTAAAGGAGAGAGATTCGTAGTTCAACCACTGGGGCGCTTCGCGCGTTTGGTTGGCATTGCTGAGGTTTTATTTTATTTAAACATGTTTTGGTCAAATTACATTTTTAAGTGAAACGGTGCGTTTCACCTATCTTCTTCTTCCCCAAATCTGAAACTCACGATTTCTAGCCCTAGCCGCCGTTTTCAACGTTACAATCTCTCTCTCATCAATTCTCTCTCTCTCTCATCGATTTCTCAGCCGTTTTAACACCTTTTCGTCTAATTTTCGAGGCTTTTCATTCCAAACGTTCATTTCTCGAAGCTTCTATGTATTTTGGCAACTAATGGCAATAATGAGAGATGTGTGAAGAGGCCTAATGGTTTTCCATGGTGGACGGTTTTCACCAAGTATTCAAGACCCTTTCGCCTATAAAAGGGACCTCTTGCTCATAGATTCTTCACACCTCTCAAAACGTGATTTTTCATCAATTTTGAGATATCTCTCTCTCTCTCTCTATTCGGCCATTGTTGGGTATTTGCATTTTCTTCGGTTCTGAGGATCGTTGCAGTACGTGTTTTCTAGTGAAATTCGATTATCGAAGGAAATTGGGTAAGCGGAGCTACTATATTGTTTTCTTCAAAAATTATGAACACGTTTTCATAAACGATTTTGTGGAAAATATTTTATTGCAAGTTTATGTTATTTTGAAAACAAATGTGGAATTTTAAAAGACATATTGAGATTGTTTATATGACTGTTCTGAATTATTTATCAAAGATTCTGTATTCTGCTGAACATCATTTCTGATTCTGAATCTGAGTTCTGATATCATATATTATATTGTTTTCAAACCTCGAGGCGATGTTCTGATTACTGATTACTGCTGCTGTTGGTACCTACTCATTACTGATTACTGGTGCGCCCATTCTTCGGATTGGTTCTGTGTGGGTTTCTCCCTAGTGCACACTTAGCGTACGTGGCTAAGTCTTAGTAGGGCAAACTCCACTTTCTGTTGGCTTAATTCGGTTTGGCCGCCGGTTAAGTCGTTGCACAACCCTGCCACAGGGGTCAATGTGGCTTACTGTTGATGTCAAGGGGATTTTCTGAAAAAACTATTTTATTTTCTGTATTTCTGTTCACTGAATTGAGTATTATTTTCAAAGAAAAGAATATATATTTTTATTCTCTGTTTACTGAGTTGTCGAACTCACTCCGTTTTATTTTTCTTATTTTCAGAGATTGCTCAGAGATTGAGCCTAGAGAGCATGTGGGCGGGATAGATGAGAGCATCATTATGGATTTTAATTTGTTCAAGTTTCTGTTTTGAAAACAATATCATTATAATTTGTTTTGTTTCGAATAAATGAGATAAATTTCTTTTATTTATTTATGCTGATTTTTGGGGCGTGACATTATCAATTCTCCTTTAATTTACATGACTAAACACATTGTTTTGATTAAGGATTATAGCTGACGTGTTAATCTGGTTAACGTGTGGCGCTGCGCGGCAAAACATTCCGTAAAATGGATTGACAAAAGTTTGACGGCAGGACCAAATCGTCACGAGTGTACGAACTGAGTGACTATATAGTACAAAATGAAACTTATGTGTTGTTTGTTTGCCAAAATTTTGGAGAATATTCCCGAAATTTTGGGAATCTTTACTTTATTGAGATTTATTGGGGTTTGTGAAAAGTAAAGTGTGTAGGTGTAAAAGTTAAAAATTTTGGAGTGTGTTTGACTTGTCCGAATTATTGAGACCCCGAATGATTGGCTAAACAAATATGTCATTAATGACTAAATCATTAATATGATATAAAACTTAGACTATATTGTTAATTTCTCTTGAGATTATTTTGATTCGAGGAAAGAAAAAAGAATTAAGAAACAAATGACCACAATAATTAAAGGCGGTCATCCAGCGTTAAATCCATTGAGCTGTCATGAGAATCATGTGGTGCCCAAGAGAGGACCTATTGGCCATTGGGTTGGTGAGAGAGTGGACTATATTACTGCCGTGTTTTTGTTTTTTTTTTTCTCAACACTGCTGTGTTGGACAGTGTGTCGAGGAAATGGAAGAAAAAGGTGTAGACTCTGATGAGAAGCCTAAAAATAAATAATTGTAGTAAACAGAGTGAGTGTGCTTTTTAGGTAAAATATAAGACCCATACGCATTCTTCGGTGATTTGGTGACATTCACTGGAAGGCTCCAGCCCAAAAGGATAGACGGTGAGAGATACCGTATATAGACGGAGAATCCAGAAAGAATCGAGGAGTTACTTCAAGTTTGGTTTATTGTGATGATTGATCCGGGGTATCTCATGCCCATTTCTTCTCCCAAACCAAGCGTGTGAATTGAGAGAGGTTCGTTTCCTTCTACTTTCGTAATACTTTCGGTCTGTACAGACGAGTTTCATCCGTTTGAGAATAGATTAGACATCATGTCATGATTTGTGGTTCTGGGTTATGTTGTGGGTATTGTTAACAAGAGTGATCCATTACTTCATTTGTTTTTTTTAAAAAATTATAAAAAAAAATTCTATGAAATATATTCCGCAGTGGTAGATTGCCGCTTGCGCATCTCGATTCTATAATGACAATTGTATGAATTTGGAGGTATTTGATCCTTTTGAATACTTATGATGTATTGGTATGCATCAGAAGCTGCAAGTACTATTTCTGGAATTCACAGATGAATTAGACTTTTGACAAGCAATATTTGGTGTTCATGGTAACCGTGCGAGTCACTAAATTACCTAATTTAGAAGGTAACCACGTGGCTTGCCGGTGGTGCTATCTAGGTCCTTCAGCCGAATAAGATATTAATGTGGAATTGTGCAGAACTTGAAAATCAATAACTAAATCTTACAATTACAAAAGGAATTTCGGAATTATGAATTCCCGTGGAGGTGTCACTGTTTAATTTGAAGATGCACCTTTGTTGACAATATGAGGGATGGATGATTTGCAGGCCAACACTCTGTGACTCATTCCTTCACATGCTTTTCTTATTGGAAAAATTGCCATAAACTCATTCTGAGGTGTTGCATCGAATACAATTTAACTTATCCTAGTTCATAGTAGTTTTCTAGGGCCAAATCAAATTCTGTGAAGTACCATTGCTTAAAAGACTTCTTTTGGAGAGGTGGAAGTTTTGTGTGTAGGCCAAACTTTTGCATTAGATATCTAAGTGGGAAAGCTTGTGTTGTTTGTCTTGATTTGTATGACAATCTTAAATCAGGCCAAAGCGACAGATCTTAGTAATTAAATTGATACCTTCTAAGTATCATTGTTGGAATATGATCAGTTGCTTAGTTTTATTTGTTTGTTATTTTTCTTTGGCTTGTTGGATCTTTTGGATGCTTTCGTAGTTTTTTCCTAATGATGACATGTCAGTGCATTTCCAGGATCCTAAATAAAGGTACTGGGGAGACTGATGTGCTCCCAATCACAGTTAAATGGCATTGCATGTCATCGTACTTCTGAACCAGGAATTTGGAGATAGAATGTTGGATATAATCTACTGCATGTATATTTGTCCATCACTTTGACTTGCAGAAAAACCTTAAGTTATGCTAAAAGTCTTAAGTTTCTCTCACTGTTGGAACAGAAGTTTTATGTACTTGTCAGTCTGTGTTGGACATCTAGCCACTTGTCGTCTCCTCTGTATCAACACAACATGGAAGCTTTGGCGTCCTGAGCTGGATTAAGAAGAATTTCTGAAGCCAAATGGTGCAATAATCTGAAGGGCAACTTGCTCATTTGAATCCAAAGACTTGATTTAATTCAATGGGCAAGGAAAGCTTGCCACATACAATAAAGGATGGAGTTAGCAATGAGGATTGCTCTCCTATTGAGAGTGGAGAATTAGGGACTCACCCACGCCATAGTCTAGACAAGGAGGCAGGCCTTCCAGCTTGTCGTGTGTGCCAATGTGCCGAATCTGACAAAAGGGGGGATGCTGTATTAGGATTTTTGGGCATTACTCCTGCAATACAAGAAGGAAGTAAAAGCTATGGGGAGGTGCAGCCTGATAGCAAGGAAGTTTTGAAAGACGTTGAAAATAATTTCTCTCTTAAAAAGAGTGTTGGAAGAGAAGCGGGGCTTTTGGAGTTTATAGGCCCTGATGGGGAGGTTTTCATTTGTAATGCTGATTTGGAGATGGGTTCGTGTCACCAACAAGACACGATGATAGAGCTTGGCTGTTCTTGCAAAAATGACCTTGGTTTAGTGCACTATGCTTGTGCTCTAAAATGGTTTATTAACCATGGATCCACTGTTTGTGAAATATGTGGACGTGTTGCCAAAAATATTAGACATGCTGACTTCAGAAAGGTTGTGTGTTCTTTAAGGGAGTATGAAGCATTGAGAGAGAGGACTGCTAGTGGAGAACCCAATCCTGCACTGGTGCACACAAATCAAGGTGTCGATCCTGATGCTGTTGCTGCTATCCGCAGGCAACGGCTTAGCGAGATTTCATTGTGGTTTAATCCACTTGGTAATAGTAACTATAATAATTCTGCTGCAGTTTCTCAGGTTGTTTCGGAACAACCTTTGAATACTGTCTCTGAAGACATTGTCCCTGATGAAAATCCTGCCACCAAGTGGGCTGTGGAAGGTATTGGGATTTTGCTTGCTACAGGACTTCTTACAGTTACTCTTGCGTGGCTCATTGCCGCTCGTGTTGGGAAGGTATGTTAGATGAAGCATGGTTTTAGCTCATTAAGACTCTGTTTTTGCATTCACATTGATATTAAATTTATTAGGCTATTAGCTCTTTTAGTCTGGAGTAAAGTACATCTATAGGTACTTCAAGAGAGTGTCATGGCAGGTTATGTAATTCATATGAAATGGATATGATATCACATCTTTTGTCCTTTGTTGTTTTGAGATGAAGAAAAGAACGGTTTCTCCGTCTGTGTGTATTAACATGTTAATTTCCTCTTCTTCCTGGGTATGTTTTGGAGAGAGAGAGAGAGAGAGAGAGCGTTTGGAGCAAAAAAAAGGACGAGAACTTTATTCTTTTTGTCATCTTCTTATGGGGTAAGAGTAATTTTTTTTTTCTTTTTTTCCTATTTCCTCATTATTATTTTTCTTAAGTATATTTTCTACTGTATTATGTGCCAGGTGGAGTGGAAGAAAATCACTTATCACTTCTATGACGAAATCTTGTGTAGATCTATGTTATTTACATCAAATATATTTATGCTTGCATGCGTGTTTTCATAACAAATTACCTGCATGCATACTGACAAGGATTTTGTGTCTATACATTGGGAATCAATATGAATTAATATGTGTAACATCTCTTCCATGAAACTCAAGGTGCCTCAAAGGATAACCTTGGTATGGGACTTCGTAAGAAGATCTGCAATCTGAAGCTCTTAAAACATGTATGGTGTTAAACGCTGTAAGGTGATGGTGAACAAAGTGCCTAACTGAGTAAGGCTAGTTTGGGTATGTTTTGTTCAGTCATCAATCAGATCATCGTTTGCTATTCTGATGCCACTCTTGTTGTCACGAAAGAGAATGCTCTTCCCAAATAAACTGTGTCTCATATCTTTAAGTAATCATGACAACAATGTAATCACCGATGTAATTTCAGCAAGAACCCTTTGCTCTGCTCTGGCGGCTTTTGCTCTGCTCTGGCGGCTCTCAATTATATTGGAAAAGCAAGAAATAAATTGTGGTTGCTTGCTCTAGTGCCAATAATAACCACAAAATATCGTCATACAACATCATAGTTCATACCCTGTATGTATGGTCCATGCAAGGTCAATGTACCCGGATATTCTAGGGGAGAAATCTTGCTGTTACCAGTATATCCCCAAAATTGGTGGTATGATGTTTTGAGTGTAGAAGAACCACTTGAATGTTAACATCTTTATTCGCTGGAGGGTTCCTGTTATGGACATCGGTTTGTTAATTATCTCTAGTTGGAATGAATTTCCTTCTTGGCTTCATTATGTGTTTCCTAGTTTATTATTTGTGAGCAACCCTCTCTTAACTTGATGTGCTTGGCCGCGCAAGATGTCGACTTTGGAGTTTATGTAGTACAGCAGTGGTGCTATTCCCTCTCCCACTTGATCAGCTCTTCCTCATCTTTGCAATATATTTGATTTTCACTTGGTTGCTATATGGGGCCTCCTGTAAGTGTAATTCATTTGCAAATCATGTAAAATGTTGACTGAAACTCGGAATCTGACCATATAAACTGACGACATATTGTATTCTCTTTCTCCTAGTTATTAAAACTAATATCCGATACAATTCTGATAACAATCTATTGCGTTTAACTGCAAAGAAAATGCTTGCATGTAAATGCTTTTGTTAACATGTCTTCATTTTATGCTGTATTTGATAGATTCCCACTTTGATATGCAGAAAACTGCCAGAAGTGGTCTTCATATTCTCCTTGGAGGCGTTTGTGCTCTAACAGTTGTAGTTTTCTTTCGCTTTGTAAGTAGCTCAGTATTTGGGATCACGCTTCTGGTTCTCCATTTACTATGCTCGTCTGCATTTGGTTTAATTTACTTACATTTGTGTGGTTAGATTAAATAAACTCAATTGTGTTGAGCAAATGCACACTACAGTACATATGAATTTTTAGGTCCTCTGTTGTTATGATACTCTCTCAATGCGGTAGCCATTTCTCATTGTTTGATGTGAGTAACATGAGAATTACAAAAGTAAAAGAGAGGATCCTAAAAGAGTGCTGTTTTCAATCCGTTGATTAAAAACCGGTGCTAGATATCCCTTATTATGCAATTACAAAGCCACATGTTAGTCTTTAGCAAGCAAGATGTTAGATTAGAGTTTCATAGGTAAAGGTTAAGTGCTTTGGGTAATAAAATTTGTAGTCTGCTGTTCACACCCAAACAGCAAAAATATGAAAGCTGGGACCTTCTTTCATGCACCTGCACATATCAAGCCTTTTCATCTGGGACAATAACATACTTGGAATAACATTGTGCAATGAGCAGTACAATTCCTTTGACGAGAGGTCCAATGATTCATAGTTCCAAAGGGGTGAAATTGCCAAAATAAGGCTCTTTTTTTTTTTCCTTTTTGGTTAAGTAAAAATCTTAAGGATAATTCACAACACCTCTTTTTTGCTTTGCTCCTGCTCAACTTCCTTCTCTGTTCAAATGATCAGCTTCCTATATTCATTCTAGCTGACTTCACTCGGATCGAGAGAATGGTGCAAATTTTAGCTAGAGGACAGAACGATGAGGAGAGAGATGAGAGAAAAGAGAATGGTTAGAGAAGGGGTAGTGGCACTCTGTAAATTCCAGACTGAAATTCATTCATTCTGTTCATGCTCTTTGTTGGCTTTCAACGTAAAAGACATGCACATGCACATGTAACGCACGTTGAATTAAACACCAGGCATATGAATGTGCAAGTGATTTACTATTGGCCATAGATAAAAGTTGTGGGTGTCTGTAAGACTGTCCGTTGCGAACAGAAAAGCCTTGCTTGGGCTTACATCTTTCGCATTAGTCTTATTTAGTGAGGGAAAGAAAAAAAGAACAATGTTGTATGGGCTCAAAATTTTTGTTCACCAGTGAGATGTTGCCTGAAGCTACAAGGGTTTTTCTCTTTCTTTCTTTCTTTCCTTTTTAGTTTGCTTTCTTCTTCACCTATACATCAATGACTGACTATTAAACCTAATAGAACACATTGCCAATAGAACACATTATGATTACTGAATTTCCATTGGGATAATTTCAACTGTGGACTTCATCCTATTCCTGCCGGTGTACTAATTTGAGTCTGCTAATTTTGCTTATGTATTTTGCAGTTTGTGCTTACCAGAATCAAGTATGGACCTGCACGCTACTGGGCAATCTTGTTTGTCTTTTGGTTTCTTGTCTTTGGTATCTGGGCGTCACGGACACATGGCGCTCATACAACATAATTAGGTCAGCATAATGGTTGCCCATGCAATAACTTCTTTTTATTCAATTTGGCAAACCCCGCCTCCCAGCTGCCTCCAAAGGGGATGGGCTTCTATGGAAAATCAACAAATTGAGTGGTAGACCACTAAAAGTCCTATCCAGTGTATGCTCCCCTTACTGTAAATTCTCACATGCAATGACTCTTTGTATGTTGTTTGTGCAAGTTGGGAGTCTACTACGTACCGTTTGATTGTACTGGGATTTTTATTGGTTTGGTCTGATAGTGTCCTAGTATGGATGCTTGGATATTTTTCCAAAATCAGAATGAAATTATTCAATGGTCAAATGGCAACCAACGAGGCTTCACATGTGTTTGTTTGCAATAAGCAATCATGTTACATTGTCTTCTTGACCTACTAAATCTTATCCAATGTTACATTGCCTTGGAACTTTCTTCCAGCTGCCCATTCGGCAAGCATCTGGGCACTTTCTTCGGTTTTCCTCGAAACTTTTGGCAAAAGACCAAACTGATGATGTCTTGCCCTGTTGCTTGTCTCCTCGATTACTAATTCATTTTCTGTGCAGAATAATCGTCTGATAAGGTTGTCAACAAGAATAATACGTGCAGTGACACAGAGATGTGTCGCACGTGGGTTAGACCCAAAAAAATAAAATAAAATAAGTCTTCTTGGAGGAGTGATATCCTGGATGCTGAGAGTTCTTGTTTTTTTTCTGACAATCACCGCCGAACGCTGACCGAGTCGGATTCCAATACCACACGGCAAGAGAATAATGTCACAAAGGCAGTCATTGAAAACTCTAGCGATCTAGCGCCTAAAAGTTGAGTGTACTATAAGCCTGAAGGAAGGTCAGTAGCCTTTATAATTTTCTGCTTAAATTATACCATACAATTTAGAGAGATATGGACATAATAGATGTACTCCATTATAGAGTTTGTTATCCAACATTTTATACGTACAATATTAAATGATATAAAGTCTATTTATTGTATCTATATCTCTTCGAATCGCAAAGAATCCTAATTCAATGGTTGAATCTCGTTTCTTGGCGAAACAGAGGATAACCTGAAGGAGGCGCTCATCTGGATTGCCCGTCATGAACAATGATCTTCTTTCTTTCACTATCAATATTGCAGCTGCTGAATCTCTAAGGAAAAAAGAAAAGAAAAAAAAAAGAGTGGATTTAAAAGAAAAACAGAGAAGAAAAGAAGACTCAAAGGTTACGTTTGTTTCATGTTTCAAAAAATTTTCAAAACGTTTTCTTCTCATTTTTTATCAATTCCAATACATTTTCACCAATCTCAATAACTTTTTATAAATTTCAACAACTTTTAACACACTTTTTACCAATTCCAAGAGAATCTACATTACTTTCAAAAAAATACAAACACAAAAACATATCTCAAAACATAAACCAAACATAGCCTTAAACGTTTTGAAGGACTGCGAAAGCTGTGAATGAATTCATCACAACCTGTTCAGACGTTAGAAATTGAATGAAGAAAAATCACAGTACGGTGACATTAAACTAACGCAAAAAAAGATAAAAATTTACGGCTATGTTTGGTTTAGGTCTTGAGATATGTTTTTGTGTTTTTTTTAAAGTAGTATAAATTCTCTTGGGATTGGTGAAAAATGTGTTAAAAGTTGTTGAAATTTGTAAAAAGTTATTGGGATTGGTGAAAAGGTATTGGAATTGATGAAAAAATGAGAAGAAAACGTTTTGAGACATGAAACAAACATAGCCAAAACATTTTGGGAGCAACATTTAAAGATATCATAGCTGTCGAAATTGCTAGCTTCAAAATCATGCAAATTCCTTTTAACAGTCGTTGACTGTTCTCATGTTAGTCCGAACATTTTACGTAACGAACTCGTCGATAACATGAGGGAAAGATTCAGAAACGGCAAAGAAAAGATATAGATTCATGGTATAAAGCTGATGAAGCCAGGGGCATGAGAAGCCAATATACAAAACCCAGCCATTACATTGAAAGAAGTGAGGAAACTATACAAAGAACATGGGGTAACAAGAAGAAACTTCGTTGCCGTTGGTTACTCAAATTCAAGCTAGTAGGAGGAACAAGATCGACTCCATATTGATGATGTGCCCAAATATTCTTCAGCAATTTGTCTTGTTTACTCTTTACATATCAAATTCCCTTAGAACCCAATCCTGCATTGCAAAAGCATACAAATCAATCCTTGCTAATTTTTCATCTAGAGAAAGCTTTTGAAGGCCAATTACCTGGCAAGAAAAAGGCGACCCAAACAATGAATTCCATGAACTAATTCCACCGTTGTCAATGAAAAATACAAGGCAAAGAAAGAAGGAAAAACAAAATCCAGAAAGGGAAATACAGAAGATATGTAGGTGCTTGTACTCAATAAAGTATCACTCTTTTTTTTTTTAACAATAAAGTATCACTCATAACTATGAAGTTGTTCTGCTAAAATATAAATAATCTATGAATGTACATATGGCTATATATTCTACGCCTATTTTGTTTGGATTAGAAAATTGTACTGCAAAATCCTTCACAAGGCACTCCTAAAGAGGCAAACTCTGGGCAATAATTTTACGGGAATTTGACAACTTAGACCCTGGGTTTATACCCATTTGGCAAATGGGTACTTGGATTTCAAATTTCAAAATTTTAGTCCTTGGATTTTCGTTGTTTGACAAAATGGTCATTCCGTTAGTCTGTTGTCCATATGCTTAACGAATTTGGTCGACCCCTTCATATAGCGGACGACCGCTACATGTCAGCAATTTGTACCGGTCGTCCGTTATATGAAGCGATCGCCCGTTTCATTGTAGAGGTCGACCGCTTCATATAGGAAGCGGACGACTGCTCACTTTTTACACATGTATCCGGTCGACCGCTTCAAATCCGTTAAGCATATGGACGACAGACTAACGGAAGGACCATTTTGTCAAACAACGAAAACCCAAAGACTAAAATTTTGAAATTTGAAATCCAATGACCCATTTGCAAAAGGTGTATAAACCCAGGGACTAAGTTGCCAAATTCCCTAATTTTACACTCCTGAGGAGGCACTGAATCATATTCATTTTGGCTGCCTGACCCACAGGCGATTGTGGTATATCTTCTTGAATAAGACTCCAATGCATTGGCGAAGCAGCCAAAAGGAAGGGTGCAAAGAAGGGAGATCAGAGAGATGTAAAGGGGATACCCCAGTGCATAAATGAGGATTATTAGTGTAAACATGATGAGGTCCAAATCTCTGACCCATTTTCCACGCAGTCTTCCCCCACCTTAGCCCACTCCACACAACCCAGAACACCCATATCTCTTGCTCCAAACTACACCATGAAATAGATAAGGAAAAGAAACAAAAACCTATGCTCCTGACACATCCATCCCACGTGCTCATATCCAAGTAGAGAACTGACTATGCATAAACAACATATCCTATATATGCCTACATGCAAGCCTATATGCCTTCGCTGCTTCGCATAGTCAAAATAGGCCTTTGTACTGTCCGTTGACTTCCAACTTAGGCTTTCAAGTTGAGTTTGAAGGAGTATACTAGTGTGCTTCATCTACGGTCCATACTTCACCTATCGTATATGCCGGTCTTAAACATCTACTGAACTTGTACTTTTCGATTATGTTTCCTGTAGAAACCCCCTTTTTCATGCAGGACAGAATCAAGTAAACAATAAAAATGTAGCCCATTTACTTCACAAATTGCCAATGTAAGTCCTCAGCTGAACCATGTTGATTACTTATATTTTTTCCTTCTGATATTGTCTTCTTCTTCAATTATTTTCTGGTAACAAGTATAATGAGGATGATAGTGAGGGAAAGGAAATGAAGCATACAGAGTATGACAAGGTGATAGGTTTCATAGCAGGTTGATAAGTGCATTGTGATGTCTCTAACAACGAGGCGTAAATGCTAGAACTTGATGTGTGCCATACAACTCAAGAATATATGTCCATAATCCCAAGTTCATGGATGTTATTGTCCAAATTGCATGTGGGCCTTCTTCAGTGAACTATTAGCAGCTCAAAGCTTCGAATGCTCAAAACTTCAAAAGTGATGCTAAAACCAAGAATATGCGTGACCTACAGGCCTGGAACACTCCTACCGTTTTCATGAAACCCAACCATACTGTCAATCACCTTCTAGCTTTCCTGAACAACTTCAACAAACATTGAATCATACTTTCTTCAGGTCGTCTTTAAACTAAATTGAAAGAGTTATAGACATTATTGAGCTGGTTTAATTTTTTGAACAGTAAATTCGAGATGTTTGGGGAACTGTCTTGACTTTTAGTAGATTAACATTTCCCTATCCAAATGCTATAAAATCCATAAGTAGACCTCAAGGCTTCATTTCTTATGTTGTCAATCATTGTCAAATTACTTACATTTTTCTATGTTGATATCAATCATTGAAGTTTATGTGTATTTTATTTACACCTCAGGGTTCCATTTATGAGGCCAGAACATCATGCCACAGACTTCCATCATTCTAACATAATTTCCGAGTTAGAAGATACAGATGGCGACACCAATTAGATATGTTAGTTAATTTAGAATTATAGGTGTGAGACAACACCATACCAGTTTACCAGAGGCAACTCAAATCACTTGTCAAAATTTACAAGTGGTGTACTGTAATAATACATTTTTGTAAGGATTGTCATTGGATCAAGGATTTGACAGAAACGAATATGCTGACGCTTATACAGTTTGAAGTTTGGTTGATATCTGATGACATAAGTCTACCTTAGCAATGCATTACAAAGTGCAGTCATCTGCAACTACTATAACCAATTGAATCCAAATTTCATTCCAAATCAACTTTTCCTTTATCTGTCTTGATCACTCTCCCTCCACACAAAAATTCCTCATTCAGCATCAAAAGTGCAGACTAAAGGAAAAGAGAATCTCCATCATTTTCATTTTTCGGTCTCCCCTTTGAGACATCCTAACTCACATTAAAGCTACACAAAAAGAAATTTTATGCACATTGCCCTGCCCGACGCCCCGAGGGGGAGGGGGTTGGAGTTGTGTCATTTGCATCTTGATAAGAGAGCTTTCAGATTTACTATTTTGATATCTGGAAAGATTTTTCTGTAATAGAAGCATTTCCCGTTTCCTTTTGGGAACAAGAGCCCATCATCACTCAAAACAAAGCCAAGACAGCAAATACCAAATCAAACGAGCAATTGAAAACAAAAATTCACCAACTTTAACTTGAACATGCACGAATCTATATACGTAAGCACTAAAGAAACAGCAAGACAGCAAAGAAACCTATCAGATCAAATAAATACCAGTATCACGCCAGATAGAAGATATCGTCGGTCATTAGGAGAATGTACTGCAAAATCCTCAAAGGGGCATTCCCAAAATCCAGTGGGGGCAACCTCAACTCCCTAATTCTACACTCCCCAACGCTCCCACCATCCCCATTTACCCGCCCCGCTTGAACTCGGTTCGACTCGACCTTTCTGAACAAATACACGGAATTGCCACCCGGAACTCGCCTATCCCCTGAATCCGGCACCTGCCAGAGACCGAGAAAAACCATCCATGGTGTCTATTCGATCACCTGTGAGCCGGGAAAATAGAGAGACTGAGCAACAATTCCAGTTACTAGTGCTGTCAGTGGTTGCTTTGCTTGTGGAGCAGTTGGAGCCGATAAAAGCTAGTTTGAAGAGGCCTTTGGAGAGTGCACAAAGGAGCGGAGATGGGTAAGAGAGGCTGTAGAAAGGGAAGGGAATGGGAGCGCAACGGCGTCGTTTTGTAAGTAGGTGGATGAGAGTGAAGAGGATGACCATGATATAGGGAATAGAGATGAGGGTGATGCTGTGGAGGAGGTTGATGCGGATGATGATGATGAAGATGGTGATGGGTATGAGAAGATGATGTGGGAGAGAGATGGGGTGGGGTACAAGTCCATGCCCGTGTCCCTGGCTATGGTGGCGAGTCTGTATGTGTCTGCGATGAGCTCTTTGGTCGTAAGGAATAAGAGTAGTGGGGTCTTTGTTGCCGTGACCTTGTCAGTGCCTGTGTTGTTTTTGCTTCTTCTTCTTCGCTTGGGATAGGCAAGGACATCATCGGCATCTCCAGCAAGGTGGTCATTACCATAGTGGTCACAGGGATGCTGTTGGGTCAGAAGGAAAGGGTTGTTAATGGCTTCTCCCAAGACCAGAGAGCGTACCAGCTTTAGTGGGAGCATCTTTTGCTTTTGCTTTCTCTGTCATATGTGAAGGCATCTTCTTATTTCTATCATTGACAAAATGATTTTCTTGAACAGGCAACTGAATCACCTTTGCTTGTGGCGTGAGGGTAGTCAATTTAGCGTTGAGAGGTTAATCTCCTCAGTTTCTACTCTTATGGACTATGAGCCCTGATTTCTCGTACTATGGTCGTTCTCGTTTCCTTTAGTTGTTGTCTTTCTCTGACTGTCTCTTGAGAGGAACCACAACAACTGGTACTACCATCAACGTTACATGGGGACTGGTAGATATAATGTTGAAGTAGTTCCAAACCGTCCATCAAATCGGACCAATAAAAGCATCTTCAACGTTATCCCCATTTTTTAATGGCTGAGAATTCATTTCATACCTTCTTTTGTCGTGTCGATAAAAGACAACGTTTTCCATGCAAATGATTTTCCAGAACTCGGAAAAGGATTTTCCAGAACTCGGAAAAGTGATTTAAGTGCGCTTTCAGTCATGATTTAACTGGGAAGATATCTACGACCTCTCTCCCTCTCTCTTTCCCTCTTTCTCTGTTTCCATCATGAAGAGCCTCTCTCTGGAGCTCCTTGTGCACTGCAGGTATTTATTCTTGCCTTCTTGCAACAAAGTTCATTCGACGTCATACATTATGAGTATCTGAGTGGTACCACTTTTACTACACGGAACTAATGAGGTTTCTTCATGTCAATTCTCCTTCACTTGCTTCTTTACTCCCAGTATCAAATAGGCTTCGCATCGTTTATTATATGCTCAATGATTTTAAAATGGCTTCAATGATCTGAATGATTGAAAGTATGACAAGTAATCGGCAATTTGGGTACGGAAACTCGCTTTATATATATCTCGTTTCTGCCACTTATTTCACTGAAAACTCGATTCTTGATTTACTTGTTTCTAGTCCAACAGAATGGTCCTTAGTAAAACACTAATATAGGTATTTGATGGGTGAAAATGGCTACGAAGGTCAATGACTTCTAGACCATTGCCCGTACACAAGGCGGGAAGAATGTCAAGTCTGCAACTGTTACGTTTCATTACCCACCACTCCAATAATTTATCTCTAAATTTTTCCACTGGATGATTGAAAATGTGAAGTGAATACTCTTCCCTTCTTTTTTCTTTTGCTTTTGCCTTTTCTTTTGTCTCTGACTTCCTGTGATTTGCTTTATGACCCCCTTCAGCATTGTGCAAATTTAAATACCCCTTTCTCGGATGAAAAATTTCACTGTTCTAAGTAGATCACGAATTCTCTGTCTTCTCTCTCAAAAAGTCGCGAGACCCAGATGTTACAGAGAGACTTCTTGTGGGGAAGTGAAGATTGTGTTCATAAGTTTCATTTACTTAGTTGGGCGAAGGTGTGTTCTCCTATTCGTTCTGGTGGGCTGGAGCTTAGGAGGATCTATGTGTTCAATAAAGCTTTGTTGGGCAAGTGGTTGTGGCGGTTTGGCATTGAGCGGGATAAATTGTGAAGATGTGTTATTGCTGCAAAATATGGTACTTCGGGTGGTGGGTGGTTCTCCTTGTCTTCAAGCGGTTCCTATGGGGTCAGCCTTTGGAAACATATTAGTAATGGTTGAAATTCTTTTTCTGAGCATACTCGGTTTGTTTTGGCAGATGGTTAGCGTCTCAGTTTTTGGCATGACAGGTGGTGTGGTGGGTGGTTCTCCTTGTCTTCAAGCGGTTCCTATGGGGTCAGCCTTTGGAAACATATTAGTAATGGTTGAAATTCTTTTTCTGAGCATACTCGGTTTGTTTTGGGAGATGGTTAGCGTCTCAGTTTTTGGCATGACAGGTGGTGTGGTGGGCGAGTTCTGAGCCGTTCCTTCCCTTTAGTCTTCTCGTTGTCCTCCTGTAAGGAAGCTATGATGGTGGAGTGTATGGAGTTTGGTTCTGCTTCCTTAGTTTGGAATTTGCAGTTCTCTAGATCTGTCAATGATTAGAAATTTGAGGAGTTTACTGCCTTTTATTCTCTCCTCTATGAGTAGAGGGTGCGTAGAGATAGTGCTGATGCGAAGTTGTGGTTGGGTTCGAAGCGTGGTGTTTTTTTTGTTAAATCATTCTACGATCATCTTTCTGGTTATAATAGTTCTGTTTCTTTCCCTTGGTGTGGAGTTTGGAAGGCCAAGGTCCCTCTGCGTGTGTCGTTCTTTGTTTGGGAGGCTACCCATGGGCGAATTTTGACTATTGATAATCTTAGAAGAAGGGGTGTTTATGTCACAGAGTGGTGTTATATGTGTAAGGGAGATGGAGAATCAGTGAATCATCTGTTATTGCATTGCACGGTTGCTAGAGATCTTTGGATGTCGGTCCTTGGTATTTTTAATGTTAATTGGATTATGCCTGAAAAGGTGGAGGATGTCCTATCTTCTTGGGGTAGGAATTTCAATGATCCTTCAGCCAAGGTTATTTGGGGGATGATTCCAGCGTGTATTTGGTGGTGCCTTTGGAGGGAGCAAAATAGAAGGTGTTTCGAAGATTTGGATAAATCGCTAAGAAGATTGCAGGGCGATGTGCTTCTTTCTCTTTTCCTTTGGGCTAATGCTTTGTTGGGGGGTTGTTTTTTGGACTATTTTGATTTTCTTAGTTTCTTTATTTGTATGCTTTGAGTGAATTCAGTACAATCTTTGTACTGATTTCGCCTCTTTTTTTTCTCTTTAATAATATTCTTCTTACTTATAAAAAAAAAATATATTGCAAGTTTGACTTACTTTTGGTGACAATAGAAGTACGTAGAAGATGTGCTATGATATAGAAATTGAGCTGTTCAAATTCCCTGAACGAGCAAAGAGGTGCATAAGCAGAACTCCTGTGTGGACTAAAAATATCAAAAGGAAAACCAGTACTGATGTTACTTTGCTCTGTCTTATTCATGCAGTGCAGTTGGTGCTGGCGCTAGGACAGCACTCTCTTACCGCCGTACAAGACAGAGCAATCAAACGCGACTTTCCTTTCCCCATGTCATAAGACCTTCATACAGGTAATCTCTCATTCTGTCTTTGCATTTTCTTGGTATCCTCGCTCTCTCGATACTACTCATACTCATTTCCTCGTGTGTGCGCGCTTGTGTTTTCAGCTTTAGAAGTTGTTCAGCAGCTCTGTCATTAATGGTGGAGGTAGAAGACAAGCCAAAGTTTGACATAGACAAAGCGGCTTCACTCGTTAAGGATCTCCGGAAGACCTTTAACTCCGGCAAGACAAGCAGCTATGAATGGAGGATGTCGCAGTTGAAGAGCATCGAAAAGATGATCGAAGAAAAGGAAAGGGACATAACCGAAGCTCTTCATAAGGACCTCTCTAAGCCTGGATTCGAAACCTTTATTGCCGAGGTACTCTATCTCGTCCTTGGCCAAGTAGTGGTTACATTAGTTGAGGTTACTCATGTTTTACTCTCTAATTAGAATTCCTCTGGAGTTCATTTCAACTGCTGTTTATATGATGTCACGTTGTTTTATTTTTATTTTTTATAAGCATATGATGTCACGTTGTTATTGGAATAGATTGATACTCTAAAAGTCTCTGTTTGATATCTAGCTAAGGAATAACTCATGTTCCCATTTCTCACCATGGTGATAATCATTGTAAAATTTTGCTCTCCCTCTTTGCCTCGGGGCACTCGCCCAATGGGGACACCCCGCACCTCAAGTGCATCTCTGTACAGATTTACCACTCAACGAGGCAAATGGGGGTATGAAAGCAAAAAAATGCATAGTTTTAACTTATTTTCTTGATTGCTTCCCCTCCCGGGGGTAGCAGAGCCAACTCCCCAAGTAAAGTGATATTCACCTCAACCAAGCTGCTACTGCTTGAGACAGAAAATGATGTTTCGGAGTCTTAACATTTGAAGATCTGATTTGGTACCATTTTTGGGTTTTGTTTCTTGTTTCCCACCAGAATATTGAGCTTATTACCATATTTTTGTTGAAATGTAAAGCTGTCACTGAAATTACCATAAGGGAGAACATAGCGGTTGCCTTTACGGAGTTCCTCTTCTTGAAAAAGTTCATTTCGCTCTTTGGTTATTTGTGGCATGGGAAGATTTCTTTTTATAACAAACAGTTCATGCTAGGAATGGAGAAGTGAAAAGGATAACAAAATGCTGCTCAAGTGAGGAAGTGTTTTGCTGTAGTTCATGTTAGAGCAGAAGTACTGAAGGAAAAACTATCTTCTCTTTTCTTTTTTCTTTTTTTTGGGGGGGGGGGGGTTAAGGGAAAAGGTAAGGGAAGAGATGATTGCTATGACGTGTCCAAATAACACTATTTCTGAGGACAGTGTGAATCTATTGGCGCTAACAGTTGCTGCATAGACAGAGTGACCAAAATAGAAAGTGGTGACAAAGCTGCAGGAAGATGGAAACTGCGAGCTTTGAAAGTAGAAGTTGTGTACATTTATCTGTTTCATAAAGTAAAGACACTCAACTCATAAGAACGTAGGAGATCCTCTTATTACCTTGGTAAAAATTTTGTGCAGAACCTGTTTAGGCAGCACCTCCTAAGTAGCGTCAAATAAAGAGGACAACGTGTAATTGTTTCTCTTTGGTTATCTCAGTGCCTTAGCAAAGCCTCGAAATTCTGTGCTGTGACTTTATTTTAGCTGAATATGGTAACTCTTTTTTTTTTCCTTGTTTGCTTTTCTGTTATTAGAATTAGCAGTGCAAGTTTGTCTGCTTTTGATTGGAGCTAAGAGTTTTTTTTTTTGGGGGGGGGTCTCATTGTCCAGGAGACCTGCCTGAAAATATTCATATATGTAGATATTTATATATAAATACACTTCTACATGAAGATTTTTTGCATATAGCGGTGGTTGGAACAGAGACACATTTAGTTGTGAATTCAAACAATCCTGCTAGGATTGGAAACCCTGTGTTTTAGATCTATGTCAGTATTTGCAGCTTCTACTTTGTTCTTTTTTTCCCTGCTCTCCTATGTTTTCCATGCACTATCTGTTAATATACTTGCTGTTTGATGCAGATTTCTCAGGTGAAATCCTCATGTAAGTTAGCACTAAAAGAATTGAGTCGTTGGATGATTCCAGAAAAGGTGATTAACAGTAGCTCCTTCTATAGTTGAAAACAGCAATGATAGGTACTTTTAAAGCTCTCTGCTAAATTTGAACAATCACAAGCATAACTGAATGCAACTCTCTACTTTTCAGGTCAAAACTTCACTTACCACATATCCATCATCAGCAGAAATAGTGTCAGAACCTTTAGGAGTTGTGTTGGTCATCTCAACGTGGAACTTTCCTTTCTGTAAGCAGAAGAGAATCTTTTGTTTCATACAATCTGAAACTGGTTACACAATATAATTTCCGTACTTCTGAGTTCTCTGCAATACAAGTCACTTTTGTTTTTCCGTGTTCGTTGAGTAACATCATTTATACCTTAGGTTTTAAAAATCACTATGTAATGAAATTTGCATTAGAGCTCTAATATTTAGTGTTTTTGCTCTTTTTCTCACTCCATTGTTTTGTTTCTTTTCTTGCTTTATCCACTTTCTCATTTCATAGTCACATCTAACTTCCAAATCAATGGAAGCATCACTAAATCACGTGTTCATACACTTGCAGGTTATCCTTGCTGCTACTCTTCTTACTACTTTGTTAGTGCTAAGGATGTTCTTTTTATTTACATGATCATACTCTTAAGTAATATATTATCAATTTTCCAGTACCACTGACTTTGTGCCTTTATATGCTATGTGGAAGGAACCATAAACATGCATTTAATAATCCAATCATCATGTTTTCCCCAATGTTATTGACTTATTGTGGTATATCGACTCTTCAGAGAAGTTTCCCTGTCAAAATTAGTTCACTAGTTATGAATCTATAGGTAATCGACTCAGACCTGTGTTGTATTTGTTCTTACAATTATGCTATACTAATTTTGTTAGGAAAGAACCTAGGTCAGCTAGGGGAAGCTCCTATATATGTAACTGTAGCTTTCTCTGGTAATAGGTCCTCTTCACCTTGTTCTTTTAGTTTTTCCCCTTTTCAGGGTTGGTTTTTCGGTACATGTTAAGATGTGGTGATTATTTGCATGCCCTGTACAAGGTCCTATATTGCACCAAAGGTTGTTTCTTCATGAATTTTTCAGAAGCTCCTGCTTGTGCAGGCATTGACTTCAAACTTTAAATTAGTTGTATGAATCCTGCTGAGAAATGGTGGCATACTGATCGTAGACCAGAATGTGGTGATCATCCTTTGCTCCACTGTCGCTATCAAGATGATGACTCTTTGCTTCTGTGGTCTTCATCATAGCTTTAGATTGCTACCTTCTAGACTGGGGATAAATATGCCCTGTCATCATGTTTAGTTGCTCCTGGTACTTTTTAGTAGCAACTACTAAGATCACCGGAGGCGGGAGGACAAATACAAATGTACTGAGGATGATTGGATGAAGTGCAATAGCTTTTATAAGGGCTCAATTCCATGATTCTGCTCACTCTTTTTATCTAGTTCTGAAAGAAAGAGTTATCTGTTTTTGTTTTATTATTCCATATTGAAACAACCCATGCATAGAAATTGTTTATTGGAGATACACAATCAAATTTCACCACTAGTGTTAGTCTGACTCTTTCTGCAGATCCACATCTGTATAACATATTGCAAATCTAAAGCATAAAGACCTGTTGGCGAAGCTGAAAGCTGTTTCTAGACCTTTCTTAGATCATATAACTTATAAAGTTTTATGGTCACAGAGAATAGGATCATCTAAATTACCCAGACAGAAAAAAAGGGATCATGGTCAAACATGTAACACATAAGCGAAGAAGTATGTTATGCGGCCTACTGTCCAGCTGGTTGGTTTCATTGAATTGTATAAACCTACATCCCACTCTTCGATTATAGGGAAACCTTAAGAAAATTTAAGGCTTAAATGCACTGTAGGTCCCTGTGGTATCACCTTTTTACAAATTGGTCCCTGTGTTATGAGTTTGTACTGGCTAGTCCCTGAGGTAATCATCTTGTAACAAATTGGTCCTCCCGTTAGATTTCCATCGACCCACTTAACGGTCGAAGCTGACGTGGATTATTTTCCGCGTATGCACCAATGAAAGAGCACCAATGAAAGAGCACCAACAGAGGACAGACCGAGCATCCCGAGCAGAGACCGAGCCCGGGCATCCGAGCAGTGAGCAACACCAGCTCGAGTATCTCGAGCACAAGCAGCCCGACCTGCTCGGGATACGGGTACATGCGGCATCATATGCACCAATGAAAGAGCACCAACAGAGGACAAACTGAGCATCCCGAGCAGCCCGAGCATCCTGAGCACAAGCAACTCGGCCTGCTCGAGCCTCTCGACATGCGACATCACCCCATTCGCTGATGACGTCAGATTTTATGATACGTCATCTTCGGCCGTTAAGTGGGTCGACGGAAATCTAACGGGATGACCAATTTGTTACAAGATGATTACCTCAGGGACTAGCCAGTACAAACTCATACCACATGGACCAATTGGTAAAAAGGTGATACCATGGGGACCTACAATGCATTTAAGCCAAAATTTAATCGTCTTCAGTATTCACCAGCCAGATCCCTTTTCTTTTTGTTCAACTTGTAACCTGTCAATGCGGTGACATTGTCAAATAAATTTCTCAGTTTTTTTATGACATAGGAAGCCCCATTTACCACACCATTCTGGTAGGAAGTGATATTCTTTTAGTAACATTTAATATGTCTATCTTGTAGTGTTATCTCTTGAACCAGTCATTGGAGCTATTTCAGCCGGCAATGCTGTGGTCCTAAAACCGTCAGAAATTGCTCCAGCCACATCGTCCCTGCTCGCACGTTTAGTGGAGGAATATCTAGACAATTCTGCAATAAGAGTTGTTGAAGGGGCCGTCGATGAAACTACTGCACTACTTGACCAGAAGTGGGATAAGATACTCTATACAGGTGTTTTCTTTAGCTTCTTATTGGTTTTCATAGTTACATATATAACCAGTATTCCAATGAAATTCCCCACCCATTGGTTTTCATAGTTTCATCTCTGAGGTTTTTATTTTGGCGCCATGGTTTAACACTTGGTGAAATTTGGTTATGATAAAGAGTTAATGCATTCACCTTAAATACACTTAGCAAAAAAAAAGCATTCACTTTAAATACTAAATTTTCTTCATGCCTTACTTTCTTGTTTTTAATATTTATAAAGTAATTGCTAAGTTTTCTGCAGGCAGTGCAAGGGTTGGGCGCATTGTGATGGCTGCTGCTGCAAAGCACCTTTCACCAGTAATTCTGGAACTTGGAGGGAAGTGCCCAGCTGTTGTTGATTCAAACATCAACTTACAAGTGAGTAATTCTCCTGGATCTTGAATTATGTTTCTGGTCTTATTTTCACGAATGGACTAAACCCTTGAAAATAAGGTTGCTGTTCGGAGGATCATTGCTGGCAAATGGGCGTGCAATAATGGTCAAGCTTGTATTGGGGTTGATTATATTATAACTACAAAGGAATTTGCCCCAAAGTTGGTAAGGCAGCCTCTGTGAAAGACAGAAATGTTATGTTCCAAAGGAAATTTTCTTTATATATGCCTGCTGTACAGATAGATTCGTTAAGATATGAATTGGAGCAATTTTTTGGGAGAGATCCAATGAAATCACAAGACATTTCCCGCATTGTGAGCTCATCCCAATTTGCTCGTCTGGTACAACTCTTGGATGAGGACAACGTATCTGATAAAGTTGTCTTTGGAGGCCAAAGGGATGAGAATCAATTGTGAGTATGATAGCTCAGTAAATTGTTAGATTTAGATTGTTGACTGTCCTAAATAAGTTAGATGAACCATCATTATAGCAATTGTCCTGGTTCTTATTTCAGAAAGATATCTCCAACAATCCTGTTGGATGTTCCAGAGGACTCACGTCTAATGCAGGAGGAGATATTTGGGCCTTTAATGCCCATTCAAACTGTGAGTACCATAAATACATTTAAGTACATCTTTCTCTGTGGGTTGTCGCAAAGGGATATTGTTAAGGAAGAAAAGCCTCTATTTTGATGAAGTGAAGTCATTGTCTCTCTCCAACCATCTCGTGAGTACAAAGGAGCGTCTTTGTTACTCTGCCCTTGTTCATCCTTTCCAAGTGACAAAGACCATCTTCAAACTATTCAATTGAAATGCACTTACCACCATGCTCACTCTCTTCTTTTTCTACATTCATAGGTGGTGAAACAAATAACGTTTTCATTTCAAAAGGAAGACCTTCTTCCCTCAAATTCTTCTTCCCACGAAAGTTTTTCTACCCGTTGCAAAAATTTGTGCACAAATATCAATTCTTGTAGAATTTATCTCTGCTGTGCCTCTAGTGAGACAGAAGATATGTCAAAATGCTCCAATCTCTCTTCTGATTTGTCACAGGTTGAGAAATTGGAAGACAGCTTTGAGATTATAAACTCAAAACCAAAGCCCCTTGCCTCATATCTCTTCACTAATGAGGAGCAGCTGAAGAAGGATTTTGTACAGAAGATATCTTCAGGAGGAATGCTCATCAATGATACCATACTACATGTGATTACTCCCTTCGTTAAATCATCAATTTAGTTTTATCAGACTGATTGGTAGCTATACAAAATTTTAAAACCTAGCAGTACAGCTGTTTAATGATGCGCCTATATTTATGTCAGGGATTGGCCAAGAGTATTGTTAGCAAATCAACATTCTGTGGAAGTAAGGCTATGACATTGTTCTGATTGAAAGAGCAGATTTGGGGATTTGAGGAACTCGATATGAAGAAGAAATTTGTGGATTGAAATATGACAACAATTTGTATGTTAGGCTTTGTGCACACCCAAGCATGAATAGATATCTGAATCACTTCCGAACAGACTAAAACTCGATAATGGATATAGATGTTGTATGTACAAATTTAAACTAATCTTAAGGTAGTACAATGAGGTTCGAAGTGTCACACCTGCTGATCCTATCTTTCTTACATGGTCACGTGACATTGGTGTGCAAAGAGACAATGAAATGTATGCAACATGCATTGTCCTCTAACTTTATAGTTGTCTTCAAAGACTGCAAAAAATGTGTTAATACTAGGATACATTTGAGCAAAGAAAGTACATGCTTGTCATTCTGACATCTGGACATGTTCTTATTACCTGTGATCTAGCTAATTGATTATTTTTTTTATATGTTACAAACTTCCCCATGCAGGTTGTAGCAGAAGGTTTGCCTTTTGGTGGAGTTGGGGAGAGTGGAATGGGCTCATACCATGGGAAATTCTCCTTTGATGCTTTTAGTCACAAGAAATCAGTTCTATATAGAAGTTTTGCAGGAGATGCATCTGTAAGGTACCCACCATACACCCCTGAAAAGCAGAGACTATTGAAGGCCCTGACCAGCGGTAACATAATTGCCATAATATTTGCTTTGCTTGGATGGTCGAAAGATTGAGAGACAGAAGGGTTAGGCACATTAAGTTCTGCTTTCTCCAGTTGTTTTTTATATGAACTTTTATTTCCAAATATTCAATTTCCAGATATATTCCCCATAGTGGATGCAGACTCTGCTAATGCATTAATGAATCTGAAGTTCTTGACAAATCTTTTCTAGGACACGGTTTTTAGTTTCAGTTTTATGCGAGTTCAGTTTATGATAGACCTGGTATAACAGATATAATGGGTGGGATATTAGCTTTTGTTCTCCGAAATTAGTAATTGGCAATCTCAATCATGCAGCACTGGCCAAAAACAACCTTAATATATTTTCATACGTTGTCGAATTAAAGTTTTCCTAGTTTCTTTTCGCAATTAATATGTTGATATCTAAGAGAATGGAAAGATGCTGGGAAAGAAAAACAGAGGATAAAAGAAACAGGGCAAAATAAAGAAAGAGCCAGGATAAATATTGCTAGATCCTCAATTTGTTTGGTACCTTTTGAAACCGTGGAACATTGAAGTCGACACCAGTTTAGATATAAAAATGGAAGTACTGGATCTCTCTCTCTCTCTCTCTCTCCTTGAATATGCAAGTAAATGAGCTATAGAGAAGTTCATTATAGAGATGCCTTACGAGATGCTTTAAATCTCCCAAGATATTTCTACACTACGCAAATCAATAACCAAGACATTTCAGTCTTCAGATCAACACTAGAATTCTCACACAATTACACAAACGGTTAAAAAATTAGGAGACATTTATTCTATTGATTACAGGGGCATTCTGCATGGCTAGAAGATCCTTATAATTTTGGTAATTCTGGGCTGAGGCTTCAAAGAAAGCCAGCTTTTAAATGCAGTGTCAATCAAATTTAGGCTTCATTTCTAATCGAAGATTGGTGTCTCAATTTCGAGCAATTTTTTTTCCTTCCCCAAGCTGACTCTACCTATGAGGTGGCCTCACTCCATAAACAGCTGTTGTCAAAGCAGAAAAAGAGCATTTGTCCAGTTGATGTATGTATATAGATACACATATTTAGCCCTTTGTTGAAGCATGTATAAAGAAAAGGGATGCATAAATAGGAGATTACGAGCTAGCCTCTTTTATATGTCTTTGTTCTAGCGCTGATGTTCCGAAGCATGTTAGCCTGATGCTGTACCTCAAGAGTAAGGATGTTGGAAGTCCCACATTGCTAGAGAAACTAGTCAATGTGCTCCTTATAAGGTTGTGACATCTTTCACTCCTCAAAGCGTCTTTTGGAGTTGAGTTAGACCCACCTTTCACATATTGTGTAAATTCTAATAAATGAATCAGAAAGTTCTTGAATTTTTCTCTTCTAGAAAAAGAAATTTGCTTTTGTGTTATAATGAGATATGGAGTGTCCTCCGCAAAAGAGAGAAATTTTTTTTCTTCATGTGTGATACTGAGATAATATTAAGCTTGACGAAAAGGAAGAGAAAATTCTTCGTTGTGTTCTGTGCCTAACTCCACTGACAGCAAGAGAAATCAATATTATGCATGACGATTGCACTGCTTATCATGGGATTCTACGAACATATTTTTGGCCCGTGGTACTGATCAGCTTGCACCCGGCCGACTGGGTGCTTTCTGGTCTCATTTTCCTCTCTTTTAGAGATTTAACTTGTGTCTCAAGTTCTGATTCCACATGTTTGCTTCTGAAACTGATTGCATTCTTTTTAAGCGAGCTCTTCTGTTTTGGAACCAGTTGTAAACATTCGCTTCAGAAATTTGGCCATGTTGCGCTAGTTCTGTAGTGATCTCTTTGATCCTCTGCTTGCTCGGAGTCCCATTCCCTTCCTCAAAAATTCGCTCAAGAATTTGCAGCTGCAAAGGCGTAGAGCTCCATCGCTTGGCAGTTCTCTTTTCACCAGCAGCTGCCATCCATGGCTCATTTCCCAGCCTCGTTCCTAAGCCACAAATAGGAACGTAGCATTAAGAAGCAGTAGCTAGCTCGTACTAAGTACACTAACTAAACAACTTAACCTATGCCGTGTATTTGGGGTGTGTTGTGAATCCACTCAGGAAAAAAAAAACCAAAAGAACAAAAAAGTTTCAGGGTCTATGTTTACGCTTGTCAGGAGCAGGTAGAATTGTGCTTATAAATGTGACCGATCTATTTCTCAATGCCACAATAAGCTTAAGAAAACAGGAATGCTAGCAGACAGAGGACTTGATCAGATTGAGACATGGGGCAACCAAAGAGTCTCCCTGCAATCTCTATTAGAAATTAGAGACGTTTTTCTTTTATCTTCTGCCTGAAGGAATAGAACGAGAGAAGAACAGATGGAAACCAAGCTTTGTTCATCCTACGGCGAAGCCAAGCTACATGCAGATCCATTGAACTTGAGGGAACATGTCAAATTCAGGATTCACTGTACTTTTTGTTTTCGTAAATCTAGATTAATGGCAGACAACATGACACTCACACAGCGACCATTGAAAGTCGCAACCTTAACTTGACAAACATTGTATGGGAGATAACACCAAACTTAAAGAGAGGGAAGAGCTAGCACCTCGGTCCTGTTGGGTAGAGGTAGAGATGGCGTTGTGCATCTCAGCAAGTTGCTCACAGATGGTGATATAGGCTGCAATCTGTCGCCTCAGGAGTTCCAGTTGCTCGTCAGTCATAGCCCTATCGTTCACGTACTGCTTCCCCATCCAACACTGGTTGTTCCACTCTTGTCGTTCTTGCCAGCTCCCCATCACAATGCTTTGAAAGAAAGGCACAGCAGCGGAATCCAAATAACAAAGGGTTTTTAAATACACAGGAGGAACGGCCTAAATTCATCATGATTGTGAAGGCGGCGCGGTACTTCCAAAATCTTGCTGTGCAAGTAAGGAACGGCCTCATTCTTTATATCAGACTCTACCTGCATATCTTCGAAAGTAAGGAATGAGAATTTAGCAGTTTAGTCCTTAGGTTTTACACGCTTTTACGTTTTAGTCCTTGAGTTTCATTTTTTCAAATATTAGTCCTTGGGTTTACATTTTTTTACAAGATGGTCATTCCATCAGTCTGTCGTCCATATGTTTTTTCCTTATTTAGGGATCCTTTCCTAAACTCTAGAAGATTCCCTTCCTTTATGTTTAAGTTGAATTAGGCATGTAATATTAAATCTGCTTGATTCAAGGGATTTGATTGTGATTTGAATTTATTGTGATTGAGTCAATTAGGGATTGTAAGCACCTAAGGACGTCTATATAAACACTCTTAGGTGCATTAGAGTTATTCATTCAGAGAATAGAGAGAATAGTAGAGCCTTAATGCTTTTGTGGTGGGATTTGACCGAGCATAGGCAAGTATATGCTAAGTCGGTTTCAAGGATAATAACCTTATTACTTGGGATTCATTCTAGGCTAATAACCTAGATTGGGTACCCGTTCTTGGGCTAATTAACCCTTGATCGGGATTGTTCTTTGTTCTTGTGGTCTTTGGGCTAATTAACCCTTAGCCACGTTTTTCGTGTTCTTCAATAAAGATCTCGAGTATTCTCCATTTTGAGTGTTAGATCCTATATAAACAGCTCGTGTGTTACAGATAACGGTTTATGAGGATCGATTGGGATGATTGTGTTCGAATCACTTGGCGGGAGTTGGCGTTGTTATGGTGGCCTAGACCGGGGTCCTTAACACTCTCCCAACCCACACGCGCGCGTGGATCTCACGCGTTTGGCTTTGGGCTCCATTTTCAGCGGTCTTGGTTACTGTTTCGGCTTTTCCGCTCGTCTGTGGTAGTGGTGCTTCCGTCTATGTTGTTGGTTTTTGTGTTTTGTTTGTTTTTTTCATCTGTGTTTGTTGTTGCTTAGTTTGTTTTCCGACTCCTGCGTGAGCTTTCTCCAATCCCTTGTGGATCTTTCCAGCCCTTGTTTGAGCTTGATGTACCGGGTTGTGGTGCTTTCGTTCCTGACATGTATAGGTCCTGGTAGCTGTGTCTACCGAGTCCGGCCGCCGCTCCCACTGTTTTGCATGAAACATATAGCGGTTTTCTCCGATCCTTTATAGGATCCGCCGGTGTATTTTCGCCTGGTTTTTGTATCTCGGTTCCTTGTTGGAACATGATCAAAGAAAAAAAAAAGAGATAAGAATTCATACAGCCTAATTACAAACATAACCTAATTATTTTAAATTTTTGACATTTTACAAGTAAGCGTCGTTAACATTTCACGCAAGATACAGAGAAGCAATGAGATCTACCGCGAATATATTTGTACTTTTTCAGATATTTGCTATATGCTTCCTTTTCAAAACCAAAGTTCTCTGCTTAAAAGAAAACACGGGCAGTTGAATGGAACTGAAGATCAAATTGAAGGAACGAAATTCTACAGAAGAGAAAAGCGAACAACAGGCACCAGTCCATGATATGGGAAACTAATTCAGTTACAAGAAGAGCAAATTCTACTGCTTGATAAGTTGATTGAGCTACAAGGGCAAAAGAATGGAGTGATTGAAAAACAAAATAAACTGCAAACTGAATTGAGGAGCAAGAACATTGACAATAGGTTTGGCCCTTCTTACTTTCTATCTCTTACGGAGCCCGTTTCCCTTTTATTATTTTGAGTTAACATCCCCTGCTGCTGTTCTTGTTTAATAAAAAGTGACCTTCAGTTATTCGAGGAGACAGAGAATGATGAAGCTATTGTGACTACCCAAAGCTCTCTTATAAGCAAAAGATTGGAAAATGATAGTTCGGTACTTCCACTAAAGCTGAATATTAAGGTGTGCATTTGACTACAGTGATGATCTTTTGCAAACTCATCTTCGACAAGCCTTGGTTTATATATATATATTTTAATTACTCTTCAAATGATAGGATAAAATGTATAGAATTGCTAACAAGGTGAAATAAGATCAAGGAGCAGCTTATGGATATCATGTACTCGTCAAGTGTCAGGGAGGTGTCAAACCATGACACTCTAAAACCTGCGATGGAAGAGCATCTAGGGCTTCCACATTCAGGAAGTCCTTCACGGCTCAAATCATCAAGAGTGGAGCCAGTAGGTCACAAGGAGTGGCAACTGGCAGCAGCAAGCTAACTTTTGTGGAAAGGGAAAGCCATATGACTACCAGGTAATAGCGATGACAATTTGTTTAGGTTTCTTTACAATTAGCTATTTAAAACCATAGGATAGAAATCTTCAAAGGAGGCTATGAATTATAATATGTCAAATATAAATTTAATTCATGGTAGATTTAGCAGCTTAAGCAGAATCAGCAGAGGCAGCAACAACCTCAAGGCCATTGTCCTCCCCAACTCGATCGAACTGGTAGTTGATAATATCATTTCAAAGTCATTGCCCTCACAGCATCAGCAAGAGCTGCAACAACAACTACAGCATACAGATCGAGCGAGTTCTAAGTTAAAGCCGCATGTTGCAACAGCTTTGGGGAAATTATTGCCCTCAACTGATATGCATCTTCATGAGCAACAGCCAATGGAGGGCCAAGGCTGGGGAAGGTCTCGTAGACAAAAGGGAGATGAGGATTAAAACAATAGTTTGTCCTCTCCTGCAGCTCAACAGCTTAAGTGTCAAGGCCAGAAGAGGCAACTGAGTCCTCGAGGCCAAGGTGCTTCCCAACCTGAAGTATCTACAAGTGATATAACCATGGTTTTATTGCCCTGGAGAAATCAACATGATCAGCAGCATCAACGCAAGTGTAAAGACCAAGGGAGGACTAAGCCAGATTTTCGTGTGGCTGTGGGAGAATTACTTCTCTCTGACGCAGTACCATTGCCCACGGTGCTTCCAAATCAAAATGACCACCAACAAGTAGAGAATCGATGCCAGGGTAGGCTCCCTACACCTACGACAAAGGCAGATGAGCCGCTGCAAGCGTCAATTACCGTGGATCATCCGAATCATAATGAATTGCAGAAGCAACAGCCTGAGCCCTGAGAGATCGAAGGGGTCGAGCCAGGAAGCCCTCCAAACCAAAACCAGTTTTAGCTACAACTATGGAGGCCTCCTAAAGTTTACTGAATGATCATGAAGACAGTAACAACAGTTATAGTTTTAGCTCGATTTTTTGTTTTTGTGGAATCATACAATACAATCAGTTTTTATTTCTTTTGGTGAAGAGTTACCACCGCTCTTATCTCTCAAAAATTCCCTTTTTTCACTTATTATTTTCCGTTGCTATAATTTTCAATTTTTTTTAAGAGATTATATATTCGGGGCAATGATATCTTTTTATGATTTAATAGGGTTCATCATAGCAACTTTATGACCAAAACAGTATGAAGAGTCTGAACTAGGATCTGAAAATTCAGATCTTGATGTCAAAATTACTAAAAACACAAAAATATTAGTCTTCTTTGAGAATCTTTTTAAAAAAATTTGTTTAGATTCTTTATGGTTGGAAGTGGAATTGATCTCCTAATGATTTCAACTAGATTTTCAGAACCAAAATAAGAAGATAGAGAAATTTTTTTCGCCCCAACTATTGTGGTTCTGACATTTTGCACCTCATAAATATCAACTCCGTTACATTTCGCTTATACTTTGCACTCTTACCGTTAATTTTGACGAAAATTGTTATTTTGGTCCATTGAAATGACGATTTTACCTCCATACAAAATATAACTATAAAAAATTACAAAGTAGGGTACAAAGTATAAATGATTCATAACTTTAAGGGAAAAATATATTTTTCACCCACAAACTACCATAGATTTTACACTTTGCACCATAGATTACCAATTTCGATACATTGCACCATTTAACTACCAATTTTTGACACTTTGCACCCTATGTCAAATTTGTAGACTAAAATGCCGATAATACCCTTGACCCATTTTGCATATATTAAAGATATTGTTGTAAATTCTTTAATTTATTAAGGGTATTATTGTCAAATAGAGGGTGCAAAGTGTTTAATATTAGTAGTTGGAGGGTGTAATGTGTCAAAGTTGGTAGTTTAGGGTGTAAAGTGTCTAACATTAGTAGTTTGAGGGTGCAATGTCTTAAAGATGGTAGTTTATGGTGCAATATGTCACTATCCTAGTAGTTTGTGGATCGAAAGTGTATTTTTTTCTAATTTTAACAGTAGACGTGTATTTAACTGAAAATATATATTCACACTCATGGTATGTCAATGACATGTGTTTGATATCACAAATAGTTCCTAATTCATACCCGTAGAAATGATTAAAGTTTATAATTTACTGGCATCATGGACGGAAGTTTCCTTCACGTGGGATGTGATACAACAGTAGTAAAAATAAGGGGAGAGAAAAAGAATATCTAATCATCATCATTCATCAGAGAAGTTTCCTAGGAATTCCCCGTGTTCTAACTGGAATTACTTTTGTCAGCGATCCTACAACCTTTTTCAGTTTTGAGGTTTCTTTTTTATCATTCTGGTTCCACTTTTTAGTCATTAGACAAGGACAAAATATTGACTTACTAATTTTCTTTTTAGACAACCATTAAAATTACCCAACTTGACTTATTGATTCATTCTAACAAGGAAAGAGCTCTTTTTAGCGGGGAACCAAAAGGTCCAATACACTCCTCCTATCTCAAAGGAGGGAAGGTATAAAGAACCCCAACATTATAAGACATGTCAGTTTTTAAGCCCAAATCAGGGTGGTTATAATATACCTGACAGACGAGGGAAGGAAGGAAATTAGAGAGAGAAATAAAGGAGGAATCAATACCCTTTCATCCTTAGCTCAAAAGAAAAACTAATATGCTGCATGACCCATTCATTACCCACACGCATAGAGATTCCCGCCCCTAAGTAGCACTCTGAACAGAAACTGGGTTCATGCATGAAAATATAAGGCACAAAACGCCAAGAAAGCACCCAAATTGATTGACCCGATATCTGCCTTTCAGTCATTTCGTCAAACACATAGTTTTGTCGTTAAGACTCGTTTTCATTCGTTTGTTAATCGAGCGAAAGCGAAGAGGGATAGTGCGAACGAGAGACAGAGATGAAGGTGGGAGTGATGTCGCTACTGCAAGTTCTGGTGTTGGTGTTGGGTTTATGCGTCCGATCATCGTCGTTGGCTTCTTTTGGTGATCAGCAGCGGAACAGGAGGAAGTCTGTGCTGCCGACGGAAGCGTCGTCGTCACTGGTGCTCAACGGAGTTGGGTCCTCCATTGCGCTCCCCGTTCACGGGAACGTGTATCCTATTGGGTGCGTCCTTACACTATTTCTTGGCCGCTTGCGTTAATTTATTCAACGTATTGTGTGCCGGAACTCCTAACCGTCAGACTCGATCTGTTGAATGTAAAGCTTGTACAAATTCCGTATTTTGCAGGTTCTACAACGTTACACTCAACATAGGCCAGCCATCCAAGCCGTACTTTCTTGATCCCGAAACCGGTAGTGACCTCACATGGCTCCAGTGTGACGCACCCTGTGTCCACTGCACTGAGGTAAATGGCCATGACAACTTTGTATCTCCTTTTCTTGTAAAGGTGGATTATAGATAGCTTTTTCATCGAGCATGCATAAGCCTATCTCTGTCGTGAGCGCACTAAACTGCATGGAATAACTTGCATGTAACACCCAAACTGCGTGCCAATTTGAATAATCGTTCAGATTTTGCCATGGCTTTCCAAAGTTCCATACTATCCTGATTAGTGATTCCTACTTTGTTTTAAATGCTCCTATACTAGTACAAGGAAACAGCTATTAACAACGACTAATTCATTTGGGTTTCTTTGCAGGCACTTCATCCACTATACAGGCCCAACAACAACCTGGTACCATGTAAGGACCCCCTTTGTAAATCCTTGCACCCAACAGGTGACCACAAATGTGAAACACCAGAACAATGTGACTACGATATTCAGTATGCTGATGGTGGTTCATCCCTTGGTGTCCTTGTCAAGGACGCTTTTTCCCTCAACTTTACAAATGGAATACAACTTAAACCTCATCTTGCCCTTGGGTTGGTGACTTTCCCTGCCTTTGAATTGGAATCTATTATACGCCTTTCATATTAACTTTTATTATTGTCCGTTTACAATTGCACGTTGGGATATTAAAAGAGCTTAAGCGTAGAGAATGAAAAACTGCTAGTTCTCTGTCATATTAGTGCAGTAATAGAGCTTAAGGCATAAGTCTCTGTCGATTGTTGTTGTACCATAGCATAGAACTCATCTTTTGACCTCTACGAACAAAAGGAAAAAGGACAGGCTCTATTCAGCTTCTGGAAAGCAGGTAGCTATTTGCTTATTGTTTTAACTAAGCAGTACTCCATCAAAGGGATGAGGAGATGGACCAGAAATCTGATCATAGCCACAGCTGCAAACGAGAGAATCAGAACACATAATAACTATGTAAAGAAGCAACTCATTCAAGTAATGGTTTGTGTTTACATGCATCACAAATCATACACCTGGATAGCAGGATAAGAGCACTTCTCACTCAGAATATATAAACACTCGGTTATAATAAAGAGCCACCATGCAAATATGCTATTCAAAATTGCATGTCAGAATCACAAAAGGATTGTCATCTATCATAGAGGGGTCCACTTGAAGATATAGAGGGTAAGGCGAGTTTAATTGGATGAGACAAAATAAGCGAGCATTATGCTATGCCTTGTTCCCATATCACAACTTGGCCTGCATAGCTGGAAATGGATTCCATCTGGCTTTAACAAATTTTTTGCTGCTTTACTCCTGAAACGAATTAAAACAAACTTGTAGCTTTATTTCATCTTCACCATCTCTGTTTCTTAATGACAATTGTGAAATACCTGATCCACTTACTGTGGTATTCCCAGGAAAAACACAAAGAACTAAAAAAAAATTCTTCAATTAACTGCAAAATTCATTTTCTTTTTCAACTAGGTGACAGCTCCAGAGTAGCCGAGGTGGAGGATATCTCTTCTTTGGAGATGACATATATGATTCTTCACGTATGCTTTGGACATCAATGTCACCTGATCATCCGTAATTAGTACTCACTATAGCTCATTTCCCTCAGGATAGTTCATGTTTTCCTCTTCTTATAAGGAACGCTTGTGATACATGTCAGTGAACACTACTCGCCGGGGTTTGCCGAACTCATGTTCGGAGGGAAGACTACTGTAATCAAAAACTTAATGATAGTTTTTGACAGTGGGAGCTCCTACACCTACCTAAATTCTCAGGCTTACGGAGCTTTAATGCCCTTGGTGAGTGAAAAGCTGTAACATTGTTCGATTGTAGTGCTAAACTACCACCTATTCATTCTAGTAGTATGGACAAGTCTCTGGCATAATCCGTAGTGGTGTCCATTCGATTTCTATTTCCCGGTCACCAAATTGTTCCAAAACTTTGCCACCATAGTTGCTGTGATTACAGCAGAAGTTTTAGGACTACTCCTTAGGTTCTGCATTAGATTAGGTTCTGCATTAGACATTCATAAAATCGTGATTTTTGCTTTTAAATAATTTTATTTGTTTGTAGGTGAAAGGAGAAGTAGAAAAGTCCTTGAAACAAGCATTGGATGACAGGACTCTCCCACTCTGTTGGAGAGGTCGAAGACCATTCAAAAACCTACAAAATGTCCGGAAGTACTTCAAGACCTTAGCCCTAAGCTTCGCATATGGTGGGAAATCTCAAATTCAGTTTGAACTCCCCCCTGAAGCTTATTTAATAATCTCCGTGAGTACCACCTTTATTCTCCCATTCTGCTTAGAAAAGAAGAAAGTAGGGCACTTTCTATCAAGACTAACAACATGTTGTTGCAGTCCAAGGGAAATGTTTGCTTGGGAATTCTGAATGGAACAGAAGCAGGGCAGACTGTTGACATCATCGGAGGTAATGGATTGTACATAAAGCCATCGAGCATTATAGCAAAAACTTTAAGAAATCCAACATCCCAACCCTAAACACCGGTTCTGTCTTTGTTCTGTTCTGTTGTTTTCACAGACATATCAATGCAAGATAAGATGGTGATCTTCGACAACGAAAAGCAGTTGATCTGATGGATGGCTGCAAACTGCGATCGGCTTCCAAAGTCTAAAGCTGATAGGATTTGATGACAATAAGTACTCAACTTCCCATACTAGCAAATTTCATAGCGGGAATTATCAAAGACAGATCCCATTAGCTATGATATAAAGGAGAATAGTTGCTAGATCATCTATGTATATTACACATGTACATACGCCTAAGCAATAAAGGTACCGCTTTGTTCTCCTATTTTATGTGTAGATGGTGAAAAAATGTAAAATGTTTTACGTTTGTCGTTTACAAAGATAGTTGATTACCTAAGCAAAGAAGCATCACAGTGCAAAACCCCAAACGCAGAATGCTACCAATAACCGAAAAGCTGCACCCAAATGACTCGGCCATATCAAATTTTACTTCTATTTGGTAACCAATAGAACGCTATATATATGACTATGACTAATCACCTACACCATAAATATCAGGTGATTAGAGTTAAATCAGGTGGGATTATACCAACAATATAATCAGTAACGAAGCCAGGAATTAACTATTGAGGGGCCAATTACATGAAAAATAGAGTAGAGAATGTGTTGTTTTTTAGGAACTTTTAGAGAGTTGGGGCCATAGCTCCCGCCAACCTCCCTAGGCTTCGTCTTTAAATATAATACTCCACACCCATATGATCTTTCGTTCTTCCTTTTTCTTTTACTTTTGAAATTATTACTATTATAATTCCTCCTGTCGGAATTTTGCTCATTGGTCTCCATCAAAGCAATCAGCTTTGCACTACATAAACCCATCCATGTATATAAGCTACTGTAGTCTGTTTCCAATCTTGAGTTTCATTTACATTGCCAATTATTGGGTTGTTCAAAGTAAGGACGGTGGGAAATCAACTTGGTCCACCTTGCAGCTCCCATTATTGTAATGCTTTTTTTTAAAAAAAAAAACTTTTGTTTCTAATGTCAAACAGAGGCAGTTGACATTTAAGGCTTGCAGCAGCCCAAAACAACCTACCCTCAACCGGAAAAAAAATGTTCTCCTTTTGGTTTTTTTCTCCACGTTCAACCCACCTCGATTCCCAAATTCCTACCATCCAAATAAAACGTTTCATTTTCCGAAAATTGCACTATAAATTGCTTGTTCTTACGGAAACCAAAATCCAGCTACAAATCGAAAGATTTAAGAAATTCCTACAGGGGTCAATAACATATTAACACAAAAAAAAAATCTAACACATCCCGTTAGATCGCTCGCACGTCCTCGGACACAGACCAAGATTGCCTGGGCCCACCGCTGCCAGCGTCCATTGAATACGACCTATGTTTTCCCAACCAACAGATTTCCTTTCAATCAGAAAGGCTTCCTTTTTCCTCTTTTTTTTTTGGAGGGCCTTTTGAGAGCAGTTAAAGTGGCTTCTGCAGGTACTTGAACATGTCCTGAAGAGGAGAGAGCTGGTCCATCTGGTACTGAACTTGAGGGGCAAAAGGGTCATCCGCAGGCGCAAATCCATCCATGAAATTGTTCAGCTGAAAATAATCCAACCTATCGAAGGCACCGTCCAGATTGTCCCATTTCGCTTCGCTCTGGACCTCTTTCTCGCACGTGACCTCTGGGGACAGCACGTAATCCGAACTGCTCGAGTCGGTGTGCAGCCTCGGAAAAGATTCCGATGTGTCCATGTGGAATTGGTCGCTGGGTGTCGTCGGGTATGTTTGCGACGGTGCTGGTATCATGTTCTGCCCGGACATCATGATGTTTGGTTTTCTCTCGTCTATTTCCTGGAAGCTCGCCATCTTTTGGTCCGTCGGATAAACCTTCTCCACGGTCCCCCTCTTGTTGTAAATTCGACATAGTACCCAATCATCAAGCTGCAGAAAGGAATCAATTTCGAAACAAAAATTTAGGCCAAGTCGAAACAAATAATCTAATATTTATTAGTAATCAAATTATTGCCCCGTGGTTTCATAATATTTAAAAGGGCATGTTTGATTCCCAAATAATTAGATCAAATATTTAAGTTTAATATTAAAAAATTTTTTATATAATTTTTTATTATTATAATATTTATTAAAAATCTTCTCTTTTATTTTTTTACGGACTCCCACGACATTTTTTTACTTTATAATATTTTTTAAACTTCAATATCCAAAATTTTCACACCCAAATATTTCCAAAATCTACAGTTGGATCTCATATAGTACTTGGAAATAAAAAAAAAAGATAAAAATGAACCGAAGTCAATGATTTAAAAAAAAAAAGAGTTTTTAATTTGACCCACTAAAAAAATAATAATTTAATAGTGGATAGGAAGAAGGGGAAGAAGTAGTACCCTCAAGTTGTGGTTTTTCTTGCCAGCCGACCTATCAACATTTGCCAGGCGGTATTCGTGCATGATCCAATTGGTTTTGACTCCCTTTGGGGCTTTGCCAGCGTAGAAAACAAGTGCTTTCTTAATTCCCAGTGGCTTCGGTTTGCCGATGGGCTTGTCGGCTCCGGTGGCCTTCCAGTAACCCGTTCCCGCAGCCCGGTTAGGCCGAGAACCGTTGGGATATTTTCTGTCCCTTGGTGAGAAGAAATACCACTCCTTTTCACCGTACAGAGCCATGTCTGTTCAAATCGAAAGGAACAAAGAAATTAAATGAAACGAAAACCAAAATAGGAATACAAAATTAATCAATCTACAATTCAGCAGCTTTCTTTTAACCCTCTTCAAGAAGAGAGAGAGAGAGAGAGTTCTCCTCGATTGGATTAGAGAATTCAACAGAAGAAAAAGGGTACTCTGTTTTCTGGATCTCAGGGACTGGAGAAAGAAAACAATAACCCCCATCTTGTTTGAAGAAAGTGAAAAAAAAATGGCAGATTGAAATGAAATTTTGCTGACCCATGTTGTAAAAGAGGACTAGAAAATCAAAATCTTACAAAACTTTTATTTTCTGTTCTTCCTAGAAAGAAAGAAAGTTTTTTTCAAAAAAAAAAAAAAACCATCAAAAAACAAAACAAACTGAAAATTAAGATTACCTGGGAGCTGCCATGGATCGAACTTGTACAGATCAATCTCCTTAATAATGGGAACTGCAAGAGGAAGCGAAGCACATTTCCTACACAGATAATGATTCACCAACTCTTCGTCGGTAGGGTGAAATCTGAACCCTGGAGCTAGCTGTAGCTCACTTGTCATTGAACTTCCCTCTTCAATCGTCTCTCTTTCTTCTTTTTATTGGAGACTATGGAATTGATATCTCCAAGCTTCTCTCTCTCTCGTGCCTCTGCTTTCTTAGATTTTTTTTCTTCGCTGGATAACCTGAAGACGAAGAGTATTCGATGCAGGATAACGCTTTATATACCCACGGGAAATCTAACGTATAATAAATAAGCAACGTGGGGGCGTGCGGGTCGTATCTGGTACTAAAACGTGCTGACCGCAGCCAGGGGGCACACAAGGACACGCGTCGACTGTCTAATCGAGAAATGCCAAATGTGGAGTGTCCGGCTTCTGTGCGATTCTGTCATTGCTTCCGTCACCAATATTGTCCCTATTATAAAATTCGACTCTAGCTAGTCGTTGACTGCTACTTGTCTGACCTCGGTCCCTCGGTCGTCTCTGGACCCTTCTCTCTGAGGTTGAATCTTCTGCCCCTGATGTCACCCAATAAAACTTCGCCATGTCACTCGTTGGGGTTTATTCGTACTTTCGCCTAACGAAGGACCCACCTTTTAAGGTATTCTCGCTTGTGAGTGGTCGAGGCAGTTTTTCCCCGAAAGACGCCGCTGTATAGGATCTTGATTTATTTAACGGCCGTGTTGAAATGCACGTCAGCTTCCTTGGCGCCCACGTTGGCAGATGAGCGTCGTCTGCCCTCTGGATTTCATCGCTGAAATTTCAAGGCCCATTTAACAAAAAAAATATATTTAAGGCGTGGCCTAATTCAATGCTCCATAGAATGAAAATTTAGTCATATTTAGTGGGCCATGTTTACTATATATAAAGGCAAGTTTCTTGCTTTTTCCTGTCCCCTCCATGGCTCAAAATTTCCCCTGGCTGTTAATCTATGTTATTTTTAAATAATTACTTACCTGTATTTAAAAAAAATATTTTAACTAGGAGATGTTTGTTTGCCAAAATATTGGGGAATATTCTTAAAATTTTGGGAATCTTTACTTTATTGAGATTTATTGGGATTTGTGAAAAGTGAAGTGTGTAGGTGAAAAGTTAAAAATTTTGAAATTTGTTTGGTTTGTCCGATTTGTTGAGACCCCAAATATTTGGAGTCTCAAACATGCCCCTAGGTGTTTTCTAGAATTTTGAGTTGGACCCACTGTTGGAGTGTACAGAATTCACAATTTATTAATTTTATTTTGTGAATTGGACAGGGTACACTCATTTATGTTTTCTAATTTTTGGACTAGGATTTTCTAGAGAAAGTTGTTTGCCTGTTTGTCTGACTCGTGTCAGATATACGATTCTTTGATAAATAAATATATTATTATTATTTAATGATGGCTTAATTGCATTACAAGTCTACCTTGTTATACCCTTTTTAAAAATTCGTCTATGTGGTATCATTTTGTATAAAAAGGTCCTTGTAATATCACTTTTAGGTAAAAGTTAGTCTCTCCGTCCATCAGACGTTAATACACTAACGAAATGAGCGCCGGTCGACCGCTACAAAGAGGCAACTTACATCTGTCGACCGGTTAGTGTAGCAGCCGATCGCATCATTTCATTCGTTTCTGACGTGGTTAATGTAGCAGTCGACCGACTCTTCATTAGTGTTAACGCATGATGAACTGAATGACTAACTTTTATCTAGAAGTGATACCACATAGACCTGTTTGTATAAAGTGATACACATGGATAAATTTGTAAAAAGACTTATAATGCTATTAAGCCTGAAATGATTTCTTCCGTACCAAATTGTGTTCCGAGAAAAACTCGGTTTTTCTAAAATTCTAACTCACCCTCCTAAATTCTGGAACAGTCGTGTTGGCTATTGCAACGACACGTCTCCCCAGCACACACGTTGGGTATACCCTAATGACTAATCCCTTTTAGCTTCAGTTATTATATTAATATAGTGTGGTTAGCTTCTCTTCGGGGAAACCTAGTACATAAAAAAAAACAATTTATTGAACAAAAACAAAAAGGGACTACCAATCATTCTCGTCCAGTTGTTACAACAACACGCGTCCTTATATCTCACAGGCATCCACCTCGACTTCTTTATTACCACGAGAATTGAACCTAAGTTAATCACTAAAAATGAAACAAAAGTATTCTTTAGTTAATTATATCTCACTGGCATCCACCTCGACTTCGTTATATTCTATTCCTTAAGCAGCTTAAATAATATATATATTTTTTTTTGACATAAATAATATATGGATATATTGAAGGATTAAGGAGGTTCAAAAACCTCAGAAAGTTTAAAAGGGCGTATCAGACACTCCGAAGAGCCGACGGGCCAACGAGCAGATGGACCCAAAGGTCATACAAATTTCCCGAAGGGACGAAAAAGCTACAGAGGCCAGACAAGCCACAGAGGCCAGCAAACATAAACTAATATGCCTAGACATAGGAAAACGAGACAAGCCCTAAACATAGAAACTATTATAAAACACAGAATGAAAACGAGACAAGCCCTAAACAGTGGGCAGGCCCAAACGAGCAAAAACAGAACTTAAACTTCGACGGCGGCGGCGCGTGGGGGATGGAAGATGGGATTCGGAGTGAAAAATGAAGCTCATGGGCCACACATTCCACGCCGGAGTAAAGAGAGCTCGATTCGTCGGGCGGAGGAGCATCCACGCACGACCAAGGGAAACGGCGCGTCAAATTCACGCGTAGCGCGTGGCGCGCGTGGATCACGACGCGCCGCCTGGTGACGACCGGAGAAGAGGGCCAACGTAGCGTCCTTCATGCGGAGTCCACCTAGCCGGCGCGTGCATGCCCGAAAGCGACGAAGACCACCTAAAACCGCCTTAGAGCCACCTGCAAAAAAAAAACCAAAAAACAACCCAAACAACCACCAGCCGACCGGTCCAGAGAGTCGGAGAGAGGAAAAGAGAAAGAAAAAAAGAGGAGGTGGAGGAAGGAGCCGGAGCTCCTCCCTCCTCCGTAAGGGTGGGGGTTTGCCGGCCGGGGGGTAAGCACGCAGCAGAGAGGTTTTCGGGGTTCTACTAAGAAAGATTGTTTGGAAATAATTTCCTTATTTAGCTTAAATAATACTTTCTCATCTTGATTGCCCTTTCTGGAAAAAAAAGAGATAATTAATAAAAGCAGAAAACGGCCACCAGTTTGGACTAGGAGAGGGAAGAACATTCCCGCTCTCAGAGGATAAAAACCAAACAGGTGGATGAGGAAAACTCCTCCGATGTTTCTTTAGGAAGTGTGTTGGTGCTGTGACGTGATGCATGATAAAGTCTTTTGTCTCTTGAGATTGCATGTGACGTGCTGCATGACATATTTGGAAGTAGATAAGGATGTGGAAGCTTACTTGGACATTACCGACCTGACCTGTCTAGCTACTTGCAGCCTTTAGATTTATCTGGACCGCAAAGAAAAATCCCTTTTTTCAGATTAGGACCCCATCTTCCAGGGAGGATCTTTTTCTGTAACCTCTTTTCCTTTAGCTTAACTAGAAACCACTTCTTCAACTCGGAGAGCTACGACTTTTATCTACTTTACGTCTTTATTAATTTAATTTCCCCAATTGTGGCACCCGGATATTGGTTACGGATTAGAAAAACATTATATTGGGGGAGGTTCTATCTTTATCAGACTTGGGAGTTGGGACCCAAAGGCATTTTATTTTCTTCGTCCTGACCTTCCAACATCACAGATGAGTAATATTCCATGATTCGCCGCCGTTTGGTTGAACTTTCCGGAGAGGGTTTGGTTGTATTCATAATGAAGTCATGAATGAATGTTGGTTAGCGTCATATGAGCAACAACCCACTGGAGACAGTAAAGGTCTAAGTGAAATGCACATGTGGTCACTCCCGTGATCCGGTCCCCCACCCCCAGGCCCAGCAGCTTTTAAGCCTCTTTCTGTGAAGGTTCTTGGGAGCCGTCAACATTGACCGTCCCTTCGGTTCCCAAGGGGTCAGGTGCTGGTGCGATTTGTAAAGTTGATTCGTGACCGTTAATGGACTGCGATTGCGGCTGGGCCGTTGGGTCCAGGTCCTCTGGAGCGAACTACAATCAAAAGGACGAAAAGAGAAATCCAGTGAAAGTTAGGTTATACGAGAACCAAGCCCGTCGACAATTTCAGAATCTACTTAATAATAAGGGATAAATGCAAAATTGGTCCCTGTGTTATACGCAAAAATCGATTTAGTCCCTGTGATTTCAGAAAGTGATAAAATCAGTCCCTGATAGAGGACCAATAACAAATGAAAATAGAATCACAGGGACTAAATCGATGTTTTTCATATCACAGGGACTAAATCGATTTTTGCGTATAGCACAAGGACTGATTTTGCATTTATCTCTAATAATAATAATAATAGGTAACCTCTGGATTCCTGGAAGCTTCCGATTTAACAAATGTGTGCACACTAGTCACTAACAATCATGTGGAAGTGTTTTGGCTTTTTTACCAAACTTGAACATTGAGACGAGCAGTAAATTTAGACGTTATGGATCCAAATTCCTAAACACCACTAGGTGTTTTCACTTAAGCAGTACTCGTGTCTTGCGGCCGCGTGGAAGGAGCAGGAGAAGTCACATATGATGGAAGATCTCTTATAATCAATGGGCAGAGAGAAATTCTCTTCTCGGGTTCTATTCACTATCGTCGTAGCACTCCTGAGGTAAAATGGCATTCCTCAAAATCCCCCCTTTAGTAATATTATTATGCTGCAAAGATACATCTTCGAGTCATAGTTGTGTTGAAACTTGTCTTCAGTCGATGAAATGGCTATAGCTGTTGTAGGAGCTGCCCAAGAAAAGCCATTTCAGACTAATAAATCAACTCATTTTGCACCTTGTTAACAGTTTCCCCCAGGTAAACTGCATGTTTGGCCAGCCATAATTCCCCTGTAAAGCAAAATGGCTGTTTTTCTCTACCTCGAGATCAAGCAGATCAGTTCTTCACTGTTGCATCACGGGTTGCAGAAATTTTGTGAAACTTTTGGCTGATTCTTTGGCTCCCTTCCACATGTTTACCCTGTTTCCGTATGAAGCATCTCACGGGTGTAGAGCATCTTTGTCTTACTAATAGGAACAGAGCAAAAAGAGGCGGCATATATATATACGCACACATACAATTCGTCCCTTTCTTGTGTATATCATAAAAGAGCTCTGTATACAATAGAATGCGAACCTTAATTAAAAATCAATCTATGAGGGAATTATGGGACAAGAATGTTCAAAACTTGGGCCAGATGTGGCCGTCTTTGATAGCCGAAGCCAAGGAAGGAAGGATTGGACATGATTCAAACCTAGGTGTTTTGGAATGTTCACGAGCCCCAACCTGGTCAGGTTAGTTCATACTAGTTAAAAGCCCCTCTCTCTCTCTCTCATTGGGCTATACGATTTGGTGGGATTCATCAAGGAAATCCAGGCTGAAGGGCTATACGTTTTGCCTTAGGATTGGACCTTACATAGAGAGTGTATGAACTTATGGGTACGTATACTTTAATGGAAAATCTGTCGGGTCTCTAGTTTTGTAGACAGACTAATTAGATGCTTCAACGTGTCCAAAAAACAAATTAAAAGAGGGAAGCGAAAACAGTTTTGATACGAGAATCTTCTACCCCTGTTTCATTGGATGGCTCACTACTCTTAACTATTAATAATCAATAGTCTCTGAGTCTCAGTAACATGGCATCTAATTAATAATTCAATGCTTGGGAAATTTTCTAAAACAGGGGATTTCCCTTTTGGCTGCAAGATATTCCTGGGATCGTTTATCGATCAGACGACGAGCCGTTCAAAGGTCGGAATTAGCAATTTTCTGAGATATTAGCCACTTGCACCTCAATTTCCTGAGAGGGCGGGGTGATTGCATATGCAGTTCTACATGCAGAATTTTACTACAAAAATAGTGAACTTGATGAAGTCAGAGGGTCTGTACGCTTCACAAGGAGGCCCAATCAGTCTTATAGGAAAAACATTCTAGTTAGAAGGCGTGGGTTCAATTCACCACGTGCATACACGTGACTAACTCATTATAATTGGTCTAGACGTTGATTTTAAGTATGCAGAGTTTACCGTTGCACTCCCAGCTCGATAAATGCGTTCTCATCTAAGGTAACTAGTTAAGTTTGTCAACCCTGTGCAAAAGATTGGGTACACTGGATTTTCCTCCATTAAAAAAAAATGTATGTAAATATTTTATTTAGGCTTATAGGACGAAACCTATAGACTTGTTTGGAATTAGGTCTTCAGGGATTAATTGACTAATTAAGCCTATATTTAACAAGAAGCACTCACTGTTATATATGTTGGATTATATATTCAGGAGCTGCACATGGAATCCATTACGGGAAGGGAGTCACGATGGACATCCCGATTATGTCGCATGACGGGATGAACAATATTTCTATTGCCAGCGTCATGGTTGGGCTACCAGTAAATATTTGAACATAACTGATTGTTCTTAATAGGTGGGACTAAGTGGAGGAAAATTTGGATGAAGTCGTGTGGAGGCAGAATGGAATCTCAACCAATCACACATTTATTTGGTACAAGGTATATATGTAACTTTTACATCTGTATATAAACAACAAAAAATAACAAATGCTTTTCCTTAGCCTAGAGAGGAGAAGTGTAGGAAAAGAAATAAGGTAGCATCTAATTAATAATAAATAAATAATTAGGGTTGTAGCCCATTGATACCACTCTATATTCATTAGCTTTCAGATTAGAGGTTCAAGTAACATAAACTAGAGTCATTTGCAAAATTAAAGTCTGACCTTAGACCTATTGAATTGGGTTGAGATTAGTTGATGGTCAAGCTGACGTTGTGGTGACGAGCTTGCTCAATGGACAGTAGATATGACTCACACCGAATAATTTGCGATAGAGATACTTTAATGGTCACGCTAAGAGAGAATAAGGAGGATTGCTACCCTGGTTGACCCCTCCCCTTTTATTTATAAATAATAATAAATAAATAAATAATTAGGCAATTTCTCTAATAAAGCAAATAAGGTATTTCCCTCACATTAAGTGTACAACTTTTCTTCAAATTGGAAGACTCATGCCTTCATATTTCAGATTAGTGAAGCCTAGCCAGGGGAAAAATTTCTCTGAGTTCTTCGTCGAATAACACGTAAAACTTGGTTTTATATAAATTTATTTTTCAAAACTTGATAATTTTGCAGTCATTTTTTGATGCACCTACGGGAGATGATCCGGTCGCCTTAAACCTTAACGGAAGGGGGAAAGGTGAAGCTTGGGCGAATGCCAATGGGCAAAGCATCGGTCGTTATTGGGTTTCTTTCCGTGACTCCCTAGGCAACCCTTCACAATCAATGTAAGTAGCCAATATTACCTTGCACTTGACTCGACCTTGCTCTTGGTTATGTTCGTTTTGAGTAAAAATGTAGGATTTTATAGAAGTTGTGAATATTTATGTTGAATAGTATTTTATTGGTGCTTGTGTAAAGTGGAGAGAGAAATAATTTGATGTAATTGTTTAATAAAAAAGTATTAGAGTTATGTGAAAAAGTATAGAGAGAGAAAATTTATGTTAAATAAAAAATTAAAAAATAATTAGAGATTGTGTAAAATATATTAGTATTTATATTTATGTTTGAATTATGAATATATTCGGTATTAATTTTATACATATACTTAAAATCCTGAAAAAAAATTGTGAATACGAACATATCCCTTGTTTAAGAATAGTGAAGGCCGTAAATGCAGTTTGGGCTGCGGTCCATTGCGACAACAGATTACAACCCAACAGAAAGAGCTATACGAGGTTTTATCATAGTTTTGTTTGGCAAGTCGGGGTTTATTTACTTTATCTCATCGCCACTCCCAGATCCGTGGGACCCAACCGTAGTTGTTTGGATTCCTTATCCGACTTGAGATCTGTCGGTGCCATGTTTCCGCTTTACAGTGTTCTGATGTTGTTCTTTTTCGGCAAATCTTTGCCGATTTATTTGTTTAATCAAAGTTTCGTGAATGGTGTTAATTTTTTTTTCTTCAGTCCATTAAGAAATTGATTTTTGCCAATTAACAGTTTTTGTAGAAATTAAACAATACTTTCAACGTAATGAACTTGTAATGATTTTCACGTGCTTTCCGTCCGTCTCGGGTCATAATTTGAGTTACAGGGATAGTTACGTCATTTTAGTGAAAGTATAGCTGTACGAGACTCTTACGCTGACCCAATCCTGTCATGAATACGCAAGCTGAGCTGTTCCCTCCTTCGTACAAGAGTACTAGCACACTAGGGAGGGAGTTGCAGTGCTTGGCTTTCAGCTTCACAGCGAGATGAAGCTGTCCTACACTCTCCTGCTTCAGTTAACGGCAGTCACGCTCTTGTGCTTCGGTACTCTATGTCTTGCGGGCAATGTCACCTACGACCATCGCTCTCTCATCATCAATGACCAGCGGGAGCTCCTCATCTCCGCCTCCATTCACTACCCTCGAAGCGTTCCCGCGGTTAGAAATCCCGCACGCTCTTTCCTAGTCATCCTTTGGTTGCACAGAAAACATGGGCTGAAAAGAAGGGAAAATTTTGATGACTTTATAAGATAATGTCGAATGATAAGAGAAGCCCAATTCTAAGCTAAACTGTTTAAAATGAGTCCGCTGTGAAGGACATTGGATTTATGGATTATATATGCTTAAGAAAGACCGAATGTTTTTCCTTTGCTTTCTCTCGCATCTAGGCAGCTACCAAATTGCCTGTACATTATATTTGATTGCTCACTCTCTGTAGCCGCCTCATTTAACTTCAGGTTATTTCTATATTTTCTCTGTGGTTTCCTTGTGGTGGTACCGTTGTTTTGCTATTTCTGATGGAAATTAACTCTATATATACGAATTTGGTACGTGGTAGATGTGGACGGGGTTGGTTCAAACAGCCAAGGAAGGAGGAGTCAATGTGATCGAAACATATGTATTTTGGAATGGTCATGAACTCTCTCCGGGCAATGTGAGTGAGAAATACATATGTAGGACTTCTTCTGTCTCATAATGCATGATAACCTTTGTTGCCTTTCTTTCTTGAGTCGGCTCAAAGCATATAGAAATTTTTAAATTGGAAGTTCGTAGCTCTTCAATTTTCTTTGTTGTCCTTACCAATTTCTGAAAGCGAAGGACGCTCTTTTGGAAAATCATGTCCTCTCTAATTCAAAGTGAATAACATTTTAGGAAAATTCCACATGTTTTAACATTTTCCTTATCAATGTTTTCATTGTAAACAGCCTCATTTATTTGAGACAGAGGCTTCAACTGATAAATATCTAACCATATAGACTTTTCTTGCTTCTTCCTCTCTTGAATTTGAAATCCCAGTACTATTTTGGGGGCCGATATGATCTCGTCAAGTTTGTGAAGATTGTTCAACAGGCAGGGTTGTATTTGATTCTTCGAATAGGCCCATTTGTTGCAGCAGAATGGAATTTCGGGTATGTTATTCAATCATAGGTTGCACTATTGTTTCTCTGTAAGATTAAAATGATTTTAAATATGCTCTCAATGCTTAACTAACCATATGGAGCATGGCACTTATCATTTTTCATACTCTTTCCAACTTCATTTATTGCTGGGAAATTCCTCAAATACAGTTTTATGATACAGTGGTGTACCTGTTTGGTTGCATTATGTGCCCGGCACTGTTTTCCGAACTGGCAATGAGCCCTTCAAGGTATGGGAATGGGACTGTCATGGCCTGCACTTTAAGAACATTTGCTACTATGATCTCAAGACCACAGTTTTAAGTATAAAATGCAATCTGGGCTCTTTCGAACTCATTTCTCTGCTTGGTGGGTTTAGTATTACATGCAGAAGTTTACAACATTCATAGTGAAACTGATGAAACAAGAGAAGCTCTTTGCATCACAAGGAGGTCCTATCATTTTGGCTCAGGCAAGTCCAACTTTTAATCCCAAAGTAGTTTTATTTTAACCATTTCGGGTCAATGAAAAGGTAATTTGATGAAAATGTTAGTGTTCCCTTTTACTTCAGAGTTAGTATTGTTATTATTATTATTTGTTTTTTTTGTTTGTACCCCTATCTCGAGCAAACTGACCGGAGTTTATAAAAGCCAAGTCAATTTGTGAGCTTTGTCTTATCTACTCCCAGAACTCCTGCGCCTATATTCAGTGACAATGTGGAAAGTTGTGGGTCTCGAGGCTCTCGAGCCTCAGCCATTCACATTTTAGCTGCATTGGGGTTTGCGCTTGGGGTAAATTTGCAAATAGGCTTACAAAAATCACAATTCTATTCTGCTTGCGGCACAAGAAGATGACACTTGCATCAGTACCTGTGGTGCTATTAGGCACACTAGTTTCTGCTGTATCCATCTTGGATATGCAGAAGATTTTGGCATTGCAGATGCTTTGGAACATACACTGTTACCTTGAAACTCTATGGTAAGTTTGATTTTCCAGTATGTACGATTTCATACTCTAATTATCTTTTTGGGCTTTGAAGCTCTTTTAGGGAAAGTTGTTGCAATTGTTGGATCAGCTCTTTTAGGAAAGTTGTTGCAAACTGCTTCTATTCTCGGGGGGAGGGATATCATCGTAACATCTTTAAGAGAATCAAATAAAGATTTTTCTTTCCAAAGATGAATTGTGCCACTCATAAGTAGAGCCCATTCCACATGTTTTTTAGATTGTCATTACTTCCGTTACAGGGAATTGACATTTATGTCCGAAGAAATTGCAGTATTTGGGGTGAGAAATTAAAGTTTTCAACTTCCATTGGCGTTGAAGATGGACAGTCTTAAAAAAGTTTTGGTCTTTAGGGGACATTTTATAGAAGGGAACCCAGAAATAGAAGATAGGATAACACTGCAGGCTGACTAGGAAAAAATGTTAAAAAAATCTCTATGAATGTGGGACATATCTATTACTAGTCAGGAATGACGTTTGGGAAGTATATGGCTTAAGAAAATTTGCTTCCTCAAATAATATGACATAATGTCTCACTATCTGTTATGATCAGCTCACAATGCCAAGAGATTCTCTACATTATGGAGGCATTGAAAACCGGGAGCTACATAATGCCTATGGCTACTACTTCCACATGGCAACAGCTGATGGGCTTGTAAAACGTGGAGAAGGGAAGGACAGGCCTTTTGTTCTGTCAAGAGCATTTTTTGCTGGAAGTCAAAGGTATGGAGCAGTTTGGACAGGAGATAATTCAGCGGAATGGGATCATCTCAGGGTGTCAGTCCCAATGATTTTGACACTTTTTTTTTTATCAAAGCATCAGACTTTATTCAAAAACCAACAAAACAAAGCAAAATCCACAGATCATGGGGGTTCAGTCCCAGCATACAACCAAGAAATATTAGGAAAATGCTCAAAACTAAAGGGATTGCGTCCTGAGATAATCTCAGAAGCGGCCCAACGAGCTAATTGATGCACAGCCGAGTTTGCATCACGACGGACATGAGTAAAGCACCATTGCTGCACCTGCTGAAGAAGAGCACAAGATTCCTGCACAATGGGATGAATCTGCCAAGAAATAGTCGCTGGAAATGCCTTGAAGGCTGAAATAACAAGCTCCGAATCTCCTTCAAAGTAGACATTTTGACACTTGGTCTTACTGGGATGCCATTCTCTGGTAAGTGTTATCTACCTGTCTGAAGAAACTCTATTGGCTTTTGCTTAAATGCCACCTCCTAACCTGTAAGAGCTACGTGCAAAGAGAGGTCACGGAGTTCAGATCCACTGCGTGTGTTATATTCACCTAATAAATTGTGGGGAAAAACATTACAGATGTTGATAGTCAATATGCTTCTCTGCAGGTGCAGATGTTGGCGGGTTTTTTGGCAATCCTGAGCCTGAATTATTAGTTCGCTGGTATCAACTAGGTTCTTTCTATCCTTTCTTTAGAGGCCATGCCAATCAGGACACAAAAAGACGTGAACCTTGGTTATTTGGGTAGGGTATCCTCTCTGACCAAGCATACTTCTGATTTAAAAAAAAAAACTTATATGGGAGGAAAGAACTTCCTTTTATCTTTTGTTTCACTTGATTCATTGATCCCAGAAAAAACAAAATAAGTTAGTTCCACTGTTCAATGAGAAATGGGAAATTCATACATACTTTTTGAGAGTTCAAGTAATGCAATTTTCCAACCAACAAATTAGAGTTAGTGGATACCTCTTTGTAGGTAAATGGTGAGAATCAAAAGTAGGATCCCACCCAGGCCAATAGACTCCTTTTCCACTGTGCCATGATGTCGTTGTCTAGTATTCTACATGTCATTATATTTTTGTTCTTTTATGAAATTTGTTCCATGAAATTCAATTCTACTCGAGCATTAATCCTGATTTGCATTTATGCATTTTTTTACTCTTTATTTGGTGCTCCAGAAATTGTAAGACATAACAGTTCTTTGAGCCAACAGGCTTTACATTCTTGGGGAGAATATAATTTAAATTGAAGATAAATAGAGCAGAGAGATAATGGTTTAAGGTAAGGTGTATCTTAGAATGTTTTGTAATAGACAAATGGATCTTCGTGGACTCATGGCAATGGTATGCGGGCAAAATTAAGTTGCGTGGACGTTTGTTTATTTTTATTCTAGTATATCTTGTGCAAGCTATTGAGTCAAATAGAGCTCATGGAAAGATTTTAAAACGTCATTTCAAACTTATATTCTCACCTTGTATGCAACAGTGTCAGTTCCGACAAGCCTAGTGTGTGTTTTTGTTATAATGAATTCATTGTCTCTTGCTTCACTGCAGAGAGCAAATTACAGAACTAATCAGAGATGCCATACATGTCCGTTACATGTTGCTGCCATATTTCTACCCTTATTCAGAGAGGCAAGCACTAGCGGTGTTCCAGTTGTTCGTCCGTTGTGGATGGAATTCCCTTCTGAGGAGGCTACTTTCAGCAATGATGAGGCATTTATGGTTGGAAACAGTATTCTGGTGCAAGGGATTTATACCAAGGTACTTCTGTGGCCATAAATTTTTATTATTTCGTCTTTTGAAAGTTATCCTTCTGTTTTATCTCCCTTCTTCAAATTTTTATGATAGTCTAAAAAAAACTTTGTATATTTTTTCAGAAAGCTAAACATGCATCCGTGTATTTTGCCTGGAAAACAATCTTGGTATGACCTGAGAACTGGAACTTCATGCCAGGGAGGAATGACCCACAAACTGCGAATCTCAGAAGACAGTGTACCTGCCCTCCAAAGGTCTGGGACCATCATACCAAGGAAAGACCGGTTTCGGCGAAGCTCCACACAGATGGTGAACGATCCATACACTCTGGTATGTTCTTGATGCTTATATGACCCATATCTCTCTTCTTGGTCGGTCCCTGCACTACCCAGAGTTTGTTATGCTTTCTGGCATGTGACTGATTCCATTCATGTTTTAATATATCTTTATATAGATTTGAGGTGCACGTATATATCCTGGCTTCTTAGTTTTTTTTGATAAGCAAGCCAATCTCATTAGAAAAATGTATACAGTACAAAGACTATACCGCAAATACTATTCTAAAAAAGCCAGAAAAGAAGCAAAATCAACAAAATCGAGAAAGGGGCAACCAAGCATGGAGTTGCCCCAAGAGAACAGCAAAGAAAGAAGGACACCCTGCAACCTATCCGAGGACAATGAACAATCCTCAAAACATCTTCTATTACGCTCATGCTAAAGACACCACCAGATACCATGAGGAATCATCCGCCAAATAACCTGCGCAAAGGGGTTTCTTAGTCTTCTCTTCCAACACCTCAGCATCTCTTCCACCGTCTCTAGCATAACCCATTGAATATTCAGGATATTAAGCACATGGGACCAAAGCTCACAAGCATAGGGGCAATGCAACAAAAGAAAACTCGCGTTCACGAAGGTGCCATGTTTACAGATGGCACCGGAGCTTATCCAAAATGACTTTTAAGATCCACAAAAGTTTTTGTCTTGTGAATGGCAAAAGCTTTGACTTTGAGCACGGGACCTACATTCATCGCAGATTTGTGTTCTCAGATGGCAAACTGACATCTGTAAACATGGCACCGACTTCCCCGGGTAAATCTCGGTTTTCTTTGGAAGCTGTTGTTGAGAGGATTATACTGCTAGGACATCCCCACGAGCACAAAAGTGCTCTAATTGAGCCAACAAATCACAAGGTTGACGTTGAACTGGGGCCACTTGTGCTTCAGTGGGGAGGCAGTTCTGCTGTTGTAACCATCCGCAAGCCTGGTGTTCAGATTGCAGATGACTGGACGATAAAATTTTTGTAAGAATGTCTTCCAGTACACGACTTTTCCCATGCAGGATGAAAAATCTCCGATGTTTCTAGTAAGGTCATTGTCATTTACCAAAGTTGTAGATTTGTTTCCTTCCCTATGCATTCGATATCGCATTCGGCTTCACACATTTCAGGCGGCTCAGAAGCTTGAACATCCAGTGAAGTAAGTCGGTTGGAGACCATGGGAGAGATCAGGAAGTACTGGAGCGGGAGAGAAACGGGAGGGAGAGAGGCGGTTGGAGAAGTCATGATGACGACAAGCTGGGGGTGGCCGTCATCATCTTGATCATCTAGTGCTGCGACACCTATTCTTGTTGGTAGTAATATAATCAGCGATCATCTAGTGCTGCGACACCTATTCTTGTTGGTAGTAATATAATCAGCGCCAACATTATTCGCACAAATCCCCAGCAGCTCACAACATTATACGCAAGATAAAAAGACTACTGGATCAGGTGAAATGGCAACCCTTACTGTAGCCAAAGTCACATATTAAAGTAATTCTTCAAAAGAACACGTCTTTATCAAGTGAAGTTTAGGTATTTGGACTCGGGAAAAAAAGACTTTAGAATTAATAACAAAATGGTAATGAAGCACCAACTTCTAACTTCCACTGACACAAAGCAAGTGATCAATAATATTGGGTCGAAAGGCCATTTCTATGTAAAAGAAAGTTTTTATTATATGTGCTTAATACTAAATTTAAATTTTAGTGAAATTGCACTTACGACTCTTAAGGTTTTTTGAAAGTTGCAATTGAGTCCCTGAGGTCACAAATTACCCATTATTTTGAAAAAAGAGGCTCATTCGTCTACCTCTGTCCCTTTTGTTAACGGTAAATGTTGACATGTGGGGATTCTATTGAGTTTGAAATTTTGGATGAAGAATGTGAGAGATAGTTTGAAGGGATGGCTAAGAAGAAAAATTTCGGTGTTTCTTTTTTTAATGTTTTGTAAGTTTGGCTAATGTGGCAAAGACGTGGCATAAGTGATTAACTGGGCCAGCGCTGGCATAGTATTTGTGGGCTGCTGAGGCATTTAGATTGAGTACACGACGCAATTTGACATGGATTGACGTGACATTAATTTGACATGTCAGCATTTACTGTTAACGGAGGGGGGGAGGGGGACAGAGGTCGACAAAGAGGCATATTTTTTTCCAAAATCATTACCACATGAAACTAAGTGGCTAATTTGTTACCTCGGAGAGCCAATTGCAACTTTCAATTACCTAAAGGGCTGTGGGTGCAATTTCGCCTTAAATTTTCATGAAATCAATATCAAAGGCTACAAAAATTTTCAAATTTACATGCAATCAAGGTTTTTAAATTTTTCTTTGAACAACCAATGGATTTTTCATCGATATTATCACCATCTTTATAGTTACTGCATATATTGCAAGTTGTTTATAGAATTTCTATTTAATCAAAGCAAAATAAAAAATACTGAATGAAAATTAATTAGTACCTGTCAAAGTTATATATATGGCTTAATTACTGATACAGTCCTTATAGTATTCACTTTTAACAAATCAGTTACTGAGGTATAACTTTGAATAAACTGATGTTTGTGGTCTATTTTTTAGACACATAATTACTTTCGTCCACCAAAAGTTATGCCACTAACAGGAATGAGGTCCGGGATAGATTATTAGATCCAAAAATAGACATCTCGACCTTAAACTCATGTCGGTTTTTCGTTAGTCAACTAACTTTTTGTAGACAAAAAGAGACATGTTTAAAAAATAGACTACAGGGACTGTCTCGTTCAAAATTGTAACTCAAAACTTAATTTGTTAAAAGTGAATAACATAGGGATTGTATCGATAATCAAGTCTATATATATATATGATCAGATGCTACAACAACTATGATTGATGTGCGAGGAAAGGATGGAGAAGATAGAAAATTGATGGCCGGTAGTGGAGCCTGGCCCATACCTGCTCTAATAATTCCCGTGTGGACTGATGGCCTTTTGATGTACCAGAACATTGCCGTCCTCAATCATTCAGTATCTACGAGAAGAAGATAATATAATGTTCTGGTCCTGATCAAAACTTTAATGCAAAGCGATGTGAGTTGGAAATTATAGATGCAAAGTGGATACTTGAGCATATATAGGAGACATAAAAGAGAGGGTAGGCAGTAAGATATATACAGACATCCAAAAGTTCCAACTCAAGATAATATTTTCAGCTTCTGTGACAGACAGCAAGAATATTAGAACCATATATATGCATGATATATAGCTTTGGTCTCAGGTTCTAAAATGGCGGAAGTGGGAGCTGCATGCATGCATGTATAATTAGCAGACTATATATTGATAGGAATTAATGCAAATTAAGCAAGGTTTGGGTGGGTACACATGTCACGTGTACGATTGTGACGGAGGCCAGAGCACAAAAAATATTGCAGTATGTGGATCAGGGACTTACATACGGCTAGATCATTGCCAGATAAAGAGCTTTTAGAGGCACAATGTTTTCAGAACTATTTTCATATCAGCAGCGTCCCTAATAGGGCGTCGATGCCGCGGCCATACAGAAACGCATAGACACCCTCCCACCCAGTGCCACGTTGATCCATTTAGATGGTGCAGAAAGATGTATATAAGTTTGGTTAGACACGTTAGAGCAGTACTGGCAGAAGTCCAAGTGCACCTGGTCCACTGGATCATTTCGGCAGTGGTACGTAGGCCACAAAACTGTACTGCAATCGTCTCCGGCGCCAACTTGCGCTGGACCTTATATTCGATCTGCTGCGCCGTATGGACCCGCCATGCACTCAATTTTGTGGCCAAAATATTATAACCCCACTTTCGATGGTAGTCCTTCAACTTCAAGTTAACTTTCATTAGAATGATGTCTCCCCATGACCGAGCTTCGTCGCCATCAAAATAAAATATATCCATCGTTACGCAAAGGGATGAGAATCTAGTTTTGCAGACTTCTATGGGAAAATAAAATAGACATGTTCGATCCAAAATCGTACTGCATTTATTTTATTCTTTCTTTAATTCAGAAGATTAAAAATAATGTAAAAGTAAGAACAGATTTGAAAATAAAAGAACCATCCATTAATATTTCATCCAACATCTTTGTCTATATATATATAAAGTAATCGCGCATAAATCCCTAATTGGCTCTAATGATGGAAATTAAGAAATAAGTACAGAATGCCCTGGCAAATAAACAAATACACAAACGCAATGCTATGTAACTTGCAGTCTTGACCAGCTGTGGAGCCACTTGTCACTTATGTACTGCTTTACACTTTAATCGATCGATCCCACTTAATGGCACTAACCCTAGATTAAAGAAGGGAATATGGTTGAAATCAATTGATTAATTGAAGAGGAGAGACATTGAAATTTCAAAGATACGATCCCTAGTATGATATGAGCATTTCGGTTCTCCAATATATACCTATCTTTCCTGAGTCTTTGGGCACCAAAGCTTAGGGATCGATACTGTTTCCGCATTAATTAATTAATATATATACGTTTTTCCCAGGTCATTCCAATAATGAACGGTTTGTCTCGTTCCTTGGAGTCTTTAAGAAAAGTTTTATGGGCCTATTTGAGTTATCGAGCTGATGAAATCATTTCTTTGTTTGTTCCCGATCTCTTCATATGTAGTTTACAACTCTGCTGTCCAGAGTTTTCCTACTCCATTCATATATACGGCCTGCAGGGTGTACGATTGAGATCCAAACTTAATGATCAGGAACAAAATTCTGCTTAGGCCTATAATTAGCGACTACTTTATACCATGGCAAACAAAGTTTGGACATGTCCCCTTCAACATGGGAATATTGCCTTTTAATTTCGTGTTTGGATCAAGTTATATATGCAATAGTGTACGTCGACCAACATATCATATATCGACGGGATACAGTACTGTTTTTTTTTTTCCTTTTGTTTGGTGTCCATTGGCAGTCCCCAGTTTATTCCAACAAGCAAAGGGGGGAAATTAAGAAGTCCCATCGTTCACTTAAACAGGTCCACATTAGTGCATCCATTTTTATAATTGTTGCAGTATTTGCATTAATAGTATCCACTCAGAAAGACAGATACATATATATAGATCATGTTAAAGGTAGGGAGGAGAAGGAAGAAGCATAAATTCCTCTTTCAATAAGGATGGAGGGGAAGCAGTACACGTCGGAAAGCAATACAAAAGCAGTCTTCGTGATATATAAACAAGAATACAATGTTTAAAGCGGTTGGTAACAGGGATTGTCTCTCTGACTATATTTAAGCTTGAAAGACCAAACAAATTAAGAAAGTGCAAAAATAGGTTTCCTCAACCCATTCTCTTCGCTTTATTAATAAAACCGTCTTTTGTACATATATAGTTTGTGTTCCTCAGTACTCGAGGGAGGGGGCCGCTTGCATAATGCAGGTGAGACACTGCTCATAGCACTCCATATTCTGGTTGGTTAATAGCTATATACATATATGTAACTGGCATACAATTGTACTCGATCTTGAGTTAGGTACTAGAAATACACAGAATTAGTGGCCTCGGGATAAGTCAAGCTCAACCAGCACTTATCATGCATAGCTTGTTAATTTGCCCTAACCTTATTAATACACGGTTCGATTTCAGAAAATTATGGCAAGCATAGCTAGCCCCATGAGTTATGAGAATTTCAGTACGTACGCAGCTTATAATAATATGTAGGCCGGCATTTCTGCCACCACATATATATATGCTGCATTAATCAAAGTCACATTTTGTTTTTTGTTTTTAGTTTTTCTTTGCGGTATAGGGATAAGAACGGAAATTACAAGATCTCGGTTTGTGGAATGTGCATGCATGTGGTGCTGATCCTCTTTTATATATTTTCCAATATTTTTTTTAGAGTTGATATTTGATATCCCTATTATACCAGTTAGCGTGACTTAGGTCTGCAACTTAATTTATTCTTTCGACGCCACTTATCCCAGACGATCGTGAAGTAACAGAGAGAGAGAGTTGACCCTAATATATATTTTTATCTTTAATGGGTTTGATGAGGTGCTTGAAAGAGTGTAATTTGGGACCTGAGTGGTCGTTGACTACCCGGTCATATTGGGTCTTAGGATCACGTGGATGTCACTTTCTTTGCATTTTTTTAAACCTTGAAAGCTGGTATAAATACCATCGTTCCGTCCCTCATTTCTCTTCATTCCTAGCTAGCGTCGTCCTATGCACTGCCTTTCGTCTTCCATTCTCTTTTGTGTTTGCAATTTGGAGTTAGGTGGTGCATACAAAACATCTCCTGCTCTCTTTGGGTTTGGTTTTGAGCGGGTGTGAGACTTAACCATTTTGCCCAACGTTCTACTTATTCATACCAACCTCTCCTTTCGATATTAAATAACAAAACAAAAGCTCATTTCCAAATTTTTCTGACTAATATATTCTCCGTTTGGAAACTGTATTCTTTCAAAGATGGGTGAGAACGCTGCCACAAAGAACCAACAGCACCACCACCATCACCAAGTCTTTGACATCTCCATAGATGTGCTTCCTCAGAGTGGCTCCAAATGCTTTGACGACGATGGCCGTCTCAAACGAACCGGTAAATGTCTTCTCTTGCTTGCTTTAGAGTTATAAATATTCCGCGTCTCTTCTAAATCTCAATATTTTATTTATAACAGGGACTCTTTGGACTGCAAGTGCTCACATAATTACTGCTGTGATTGGATCTGGGGTGCTTTCCTTAGCATGGGCTATAGCGCAGCTGGGTTGGATTGCTGGCCCTGCTGTCATGATCTTGTTCTCCTTCGTCAGTTACTACACTTCGACATTGCTTGCAGATTGTTACCGTGCCGGAGACCCAATCTTCGGCAAGAGAAACTACAATTACATGGACGCAGTCCGGTCGATTCTTGGTAAATTTGAGAACCCCATGAAGTGTGTTTCATGCATATACAGAAAGAAAGGATCTTTCAAGATTTAATGTATATGTGCATTAATCTGTCTCAGGTGGAGCTAAGGTCAAGACATGTGGGTTTATTCAGTATCTAAATCTTTTTGGAATAGCCATCGGATACACTATAGCAGCATCTATAAGCATGATGTGAGTCAAATATTTTCCAAACAGCATTATTTTTTCCAATTTAACTTGGTTTAAGGTTAACTATTTCTCAATCTACTACGCCAAGTAATTCTTTTCAGTACTCAGTTAATGATTTTGTTTGATTTTAATTGACATTCAGGGCAATCAAGCGGTCCAATTGCTTTCATGAGAGTGGGGGGAAGAATCCATGTCACATGTCAAGCAATCCATACATGATCATATTTGGTGTAACCGAAATTGTATTTTCTCAAATCCCGGACTTCGACCAAGTTTGGTGGCTATCAGCAGTCGCCGCTGTCATGTCTTTTACTTATGCTTCAATTGGTCTAGGACTTGGAATTGCCAAAGTTGCAGGTTGAAATCTCTTCATTACTGTTTGTGATTATTTTCTGAAGGGATTTATGTCAAACTGACTTTCCAAGCTTTTTCTCCACTGTGAGCAGCTACAGGAACTTTTGGAGGTAGCCTCACCGGAATAAGCATTGGCATGAGTGTTACCCCAACACAAAAGTTATGGAGGAGTTTCCAGGCGCTAGGCGACATAGCCTTTGCTTACTCATTCTCTGTCATACTTATCGAAATTCAGGTATATGTTTTTCGCTTAGATTAAGACGAAAGCAGTATTCAAAAGGTCAAAAGCTTAGAAATTAATCCGTCTTTTCTGCAGGACACAGTCAAATCCCCACCATCAGAAGCGAAGACAATGAAGAAGGCCACCAGACTTAGCGTTGCTGTAACGACGTTATTCTACATGCTTTGTGGCTGCATGGGGTATGCAGCTTTTGGTGACCTTGCACCTGGGAATCTCCTGACTGGTTTTGGTTTCTACAACCCATATTGGCTTCTTGATATTGCAAATGCTGCAATAGTAATCCATCTGGTGGGAGCATATCAAGTTTATTGCCAACCAATTTTTGCCTTCGTTGAAAGAAGGGCTGCACAAAAGTGGCCTGAAAGCGAATTCATCACCAAGGAAATTGCAATCCCAATCCCGGGTTTTGGACCATATAAGCTAAACCTCTTCCGTTTGGCTTGGAGAACGATGTTCGTGATGCTAACCACCATTATATCAATGCTGCTTCCCTTCTTCAATGACGTTGTGGGAATTCTAGGGGCACTTGGGTTTTGGCCTTTAACTGTCTATTTTCCAGTTGAGATGTATATCGCACAGAAGAAGATACCAAAGTGGAGCACAAGATGGATATGCCTCCAAATGTTGAGCCTCGCTTGCCTTGGAATCTCAATTGCAGCTGCTGCCGGTTCGATTGCTGGGGTCATGCTCGACCTTAAAGCCTACAGGCCATTCAAGACCAGCTACTGATTCTCTGGCATGTCTTTTGGATTAATCAACCGTTGAACAAAAAAAACATATATCAAAGAAATGAAACAACCTGATGTGGTCGGTATTGGTGTGGTTTATATATAAGTAATCTCCAATATTTAAAGGTTTCTAGTTTCAAAGAAAGGAATGCTTTCCAGTTTCTATGGAATTATGCATGTGTTAAATCCAGAATATGAATCTTCTCTTCTTAATTCTCATAGATCTTGAGAAGTTCTCTGCCCTTGAAATTAGATGGGAATAATTACCTACCTTAGAAGCATAACGAGGGGCTACTTGAATTTTCTTGTGTCCATATTTTCTCGGAAATGGATTCCCTCCGAAGGGGAATCCATCCGGATGACCGAATGGAGGGAATCCAGCCCTCCATTCGGTCATCCAAGGGTCAGCAACCAGGAGGAGTGTGGGTCCCGCCCGGGACCCACACTCTGCCCGAACAGGGTTGCCCCTGATTGTTGACCCTTGGATGACCGAATGGAGGGCTGGATTCCCTCCATTCGGTCATCCGGATGGATTCCCCTTCGGAGGGAATCCATTCTCTATTTTCTCTCCCTCCTTTCCTTTTTTCTGTCTAAGTCATGGCGTTGTTTTCAAGGTCTTGGTGGCAGAATTTTGAATTTTAGTTTCCTTCCTTTCTTTCAGTCATTGTGGTTGGGTTCCAATCTCGTTCCGAGCACTAGATCAGGTTAGAGCATAAATCTAGCCACTACAAATGCTTTAATTTCCTCCTTATATCCTTCAAAAAAATATTTTGTGGACTCAACACTTGGCTCTTAGTAAAAACTAGTAGAGACACAGTTTAGGACGGGAGCCGGGAGCCATTTAGGTACCTCCCACTTGAACTCCTTAATCAGATAGACTTTTGGATGAGCATCTGATAAATGTTTTGGAAGCCAATGAAAAGAAAAGATTAGGGAAAAATATATTTTCCACCCACAAACTACCGTAGTTTTTACACTTTGCACCATAAAGTACTATGTTTGAGACATTGCACCATCTAACTACTAATCTTAAACATTTTGCACCCCTTATCAAAATTTTAGACTAAAATGACGATAATGTCATTGACTTACTTTGAATATATTGAAGATATTATTGTCAATTCATTAAATTTCGGGGATATTATTGTTGGAAGGAGGATGCAAAGTGTATAACGTTTTTTGTTTTGATAAGCGCAAAGTGTATAACGTTAATAGTTGAATGATGCAATGTGTCAAAGTGAATTATTTAGAGTGAAAAATGTCTATCATTGATAGTTTGAGGGTGTAATGTGTCAAAACTGATAATTTAAGGTGCAATGTTTGATAGTTTATGGGTGTAAAATATATTTTTCTTAAAACATTAAGTCTCTCTTTAGAAACAAATGTGATCAGTCATTAATAAAGGATGGTTGGACTTATATACAAAACTTAAGCTTTTAATCCGAGAAATATCCTAACAGATTGCATACATAAAATAGACATGTCTAGACATAATAAGTAGATTCCTTTCCTGGGTAACGTGTTTGATTCTTAAAATAAAATAATTTATTTCTCTATCAAATTATCTCTTTTTATTAAAAAAAAATATAAAAAAATCCATTCATATCATCTCTTCCTTTTTTTTCGCTAACTCTCAAATCAAAATTTTAGCTTTGCAAACACCGCCTAATCACCTAATCGGAGGACAAAAGTTACAGCTGATCCACAAGCTTTTACAAGGGTCCATGTATTGTGCTCTATTGACCCAAACCAGGATTCCAAATCAAACGAGCCACACCTACAAGAGCAATACAAGTAGATCATTATCATAATTAATTCTCAAATCAATGGCACACAGGCTTGTCGATGTTACATATCAATGAATTGTGTACTATACCACAAAAGAGGGGGGGGGGGACTAACAAAAAACAGAATGGCGCCATCTCACTAAAGTGAAATGCCCGAAAGGAATTGACATGGGAGCCGTGCCCATAAGTGCTATTTTACATCAGTTACCCATTCTGAACTGCATATTAAGATCTCTGCAGCCAAATAACCACGGAAGGAACACCAACTATGGCAGTAGACGAACAGAATAAGACTAAGGCATCTCCTGTACGGCAGTAGAAAAACAGAATAGAAACCGCACATCTCAGTGGCTGTATAGAACGGCGCCACCTCCAGCATAGATACATTTCAACTTCAATCAAAATTCAGTGACACGAGAGGGTGAAGTCCCTGAACAGATGTCTGCTGCCCTTTCCAGCAAATGGTGCAACCACCCAATGAACTAATTTGAAGTGAAAGTACCATTGTAAAAATCTAAAAGAGCTCCTCTGAATTGAACTTGTTCCAAGCTTCCTGTGACGACATTATCAAACTTTCAATGAGAACAAGCTCTAGTAATGGAACCAAAGAATGGTTAACGTATTCAATTATAGATAGAACAAAGAACGGATGTGCATGCACTAAGCAAACGAATATATGGAGTTGACTTACGGACACACTTCTATGGATTACATGCTGGTTTGTATATTTATCTTAATTATATTATGGAAGCTCCTTTAATGATGCCAAAGGAAAGCAAGAAATTCATGAAAAAATGCCATATATGCGCATCATTGCTATCTGGGCAGCAGATCCTATAACCTGTAGTTGTTCCTTCTATGCGAGAGCCATAATGCAAGTATGAACTCAATATTTGACTAGTTAACTAGAAAAAAACATCAACATCTAACACAAAACAGTCAAAGTGTTCACAAGACACAATATTAACTCTATAAATTGCAAAGAGAATGGACCATGGCACCTTTTCTTTTCTTTTTTTGATAAGTGACCATGGCACCTTTTCTCATGATTTCTCTTTCTTTTTTCCTATTCATGCAGAAAGACTGACTAAAAACTGTGCAACACAAATACTTAGGTGTATTTTATATTGACTAAGTACCTTAAGGAGATCAAACACCTTCTCAGCTACATATTTCTGTTGGAGAGTGGCACCTTTTTGTTGCACCTTATCAGGGTGGATGCACAAGGTTGCCTTTCTATAAACTTTTTTTACTGAAACTCCTGTGATCAGATCAGTCAAAGAAACTGGCTGCCAACCACATTCAGGCCAGAGCACCTGATGATCCAGAGAATGGAATCCAGTCACATAAACAACGCAGAAATCAATCATGAAACCATAGGTATATGCAATGCTACCTTATGATGCTGTCAAACCCATGCTTGATATATTAGGTGAAAGAAAACCAGATGATCAAATTCATAACAAACTGAGTACCATTACTGATTATGATGCTGTCAAACCCGTACTTACCTCCTAAAAATCATCCATCAGGATAGCACAAACTTAATGACAAAAATAATAATTCCTTCAGTCTACGAGGCAAAAGGAACAACCAGTGAAGCATAACAATTTCCCAAAAGAAAAGGAAACCTTTACAGGAAAGGTAAGTTTGTAAACTTAATTAGGAATACAATTTTCATGGATAACTGAGCAACAGTATGCATCGTAGCAATCTTCAACTCAGAAACCCATGTAGGGGTACAGAAAATGTATTTTGCAATTATACTGTCATAGGTATTTATGTACAAGTTACCTCATCAAAGGCACTAGCTGTAGTAGTTGCCACATGTAACTTACATCCCAAACCTCTAAACTGTATGGCTCCTATGTAATTTCCTAGTACTTTTTAAAAAAAAAATTACGATGCCATCATCTATGGCTTGATAAATAAAGAGGTTGTCGTGGTGTCCAAGAGTTATTTCACATCTCGCGAGAGAAATTTGGTGGGAGATTTCAAAATAGGGAGAAAAGAGCTGGTTGTGGATTGGTTTTTTTTTTATAAGTAAGATCAGTTTTATTAAAAAAGAAAAGGCCGAAAACGGTACAAAGATTGTACTAAAATCACTAAAAGCAAACAAACAAAAAAAAAATAATAAAATCAAAATAGTCAAGAAAACGCCCCCCCCCCCCCAAACACAGCAGTAACCCAGAAGAAAAGCTGCACTCTCTAGCCTCCCAACCTATTTTTTGTCTCTCTTTCCTCTTCCTTTGGGGGTTACCAAAAGAATGGAGAATATCCAACGGACTTTCTTGTGGGGAGGTGATGGTATCGAGCACAAGTTTCATCTGGTTAGGTGGGAGAGGGTTTGTTCTCCTCTGAGCAGTGGAGGGTTGGGTTTTAGGAGACTCCATTTGTTCAATCGAGCATTATTGGGGAAGTGGTTGTGGTGTTTTGCCTCCGAGAGAGATAGTTTGTGGCGGGCTGTTATTGAGGCTAAGTATGGTAGTGCTTCGGGTGGTTGGTAAATCAATGTGACCCATGGTTCCTATGGTGTGAGCCTGTGGAAGCACATTAGTAAAGGATGACCCCTCTTTAGTGGGAAAATTCGGTTCTTGGTGGGTTGTGGTCTTAGAGTGAAGTTTTGACATGATATGTAGTGTGGGGCAAGGCCCTTGAAGTTGGTATTCCCTCTTTTGTTCTCTCTTGCGAGGCACAAGGATGCGACGATTGTGGATTGTTTGGAGGGCGCTTCTGGATATGGGGTATGGAATATTCAGTTTGCTAGAACTGCCAATGATTGGGAGATTGAAGACTTCTCTGCTTTCTATTCTCTGTTGTACTCTTTGGTCCTTAGGAGACGGGAAGTCGATAAAATGCTTTGGTATGGGCTCCTGGTCGAGGGCTTTGGCGAGGTTTTTCCGTGGATGCAGATCTGGAAGACCGTTGTCCCGCCTCACGTTTCGTTCTTTGTATGGGAAGTAGCTCATGGACAGGTCTTAACCATTGACAATTTAAGGAGGAGGGGGTTATGCTTGATTAATCGGTGCTTTCTTTGCAAGATTGGTGGAGAGTCTGTGAATCATGTGCTTATCCACTGCTCGTTTGCAAGAGAGTTGTGGGTGCATGTCCTTACAGGGTGTTTGGGAACAAAATTTTAGGGTAAAATTTTAGTAGTTAGTGAAAAAATGAGGAAAAAGAATGAAAAGTTCGTGAAAAAGTGAAGAAAAAAAAAGTTAGAGAAAAAGTAAAGAGAGAAATTTTGTAATGATGATAATTTTTTTTTCTTTGATAAGTCAATTTTATTGAAAGAAGACAAATAGAAGTAACAATACAAAGGACTATACTGAAATTTCTATGCCATACAAGCGAGAAAACTAATGAAATCTAAAAACTTCGAAAAGGGTGAGCCCAACATGGCATAATAGATAGAAGCTTCGAGAATACTTTTACGTCTATTGAGGGGTTGAGGGGCAACTTGATGAGTTCTCTTTTTTCTTGGGCCAACGCTGTGTTGTGTTTTCGGTTCTGTGATTTTTTTGACTTTATGAGTTATGTAGCCTGTTTGTCTTAGGTTTCAGTATAGATCTTTGTACTGATCCTTCTTGGTTTCTTTTAATAAAGTTTACCTTACTTATCAAAAAAAAAACATGGCATTCACCCACAAGAACAAAGACTACAAAAAATTGCCCCTCAAACTCTCTATGGACAAAGCCACACCCTCAAAACATCTCTCATTTCTCTCTTGCCATAAAATCCACCAAATACAAGTAGGGATCATTTTCCAAATAGCTAAGGCCCGAGGGTCTTTAAGGTCCCTATTCCAGCACAACAACACATCAGCAATCCTCCTAGGCATCACCCAATCATAAGCCAATATAGAGAGCACTAAGGACCACAATTCCCTAGCAACCGAACAGTGCAACAGAAACTACCCTTGGGTGATGCCTATGAGGGTGGGTGGGGTGCTGAAGTGTTGGAAGAGGAAGTTCAACAATCCTTTGGCGTTGGCTGTGTGGAATATGATTCTTTTGTGCATTTGGTGGAGCTTATGGAGGGAAAGGAACGGAAGATGCTTTGAAGATCAGGTGTTGTGCTTAGAATGTTTGCAGGGAAAGATGTTGCAGACCTTGTTTTTGTGGGCTAATGGGGTGCTGGATTCCCCTTTTGTAGACTTCTCCGATTTTATTAGTTTCCTCGCTTGCTTGTTGTAGTCGGTTAAGTACAGCCTTTGTACTGCTCTGTTTTCTTTTTCTTTCAATAAAGTCTCCTTTACTTATTAAAAAAACACATCATTCTGCAAACTCCCTAGGGAACGAGCAGAATCCTCAAAGCATCTTCTATTCCGTTCCCTCCAAAGACATCACCAGATACACCTTGGAATCATCCTCCAAACCGCCTTGGCAAAATGGTCCGCAAACTTTTGATCACAACAAGAAAGCACATCCACCACCCTCTCTGGCATAACCCAATGAACATTCAAAATACCAAGGACATGCATCCAAAGGCCTCTGGCCACCAGGCAATGCAATAATAGATGATTAACAGATTCACCATCACCCCTTACACAGAAAACACCAATCTGTGACACAAACACCCTTTCTTCGGAGATTGTCAATAGTTAAAATCCGGCCATGAGAAGCCTTCCACACAAAAAAAGACACGTGAAGGGACTTTGGCCTTCCACAACCCATGCCAAGGGAAAGGCTCAGAATTGCCACCACAAGAAATGTAGTCATAGAAAGACTTCATAGAAAAAACACCACCTTTAGAGCCTAACCAAATCAGTGTATCCTCTCCACCTTTACGCCACTACTGCTCATAGAGAGTGGAGAAAAATGCAGCAAACTCCTCCACTTCCCAATCATTAGCAGGTTGAGAAACCTGCACGTTCCACACTAAGGAACTAGATCCAGGTTCCAAACATTCAGCCACCATAGCATCCTTACAACAAGAAAGGGAAAGAATTGCTCAAAATCCTCCCACCACACCAAGTATCATGCCAAAAACGAACCCTCTGACCATCACCCAACACAAACCTAATATGCTTAGAGAAAGAAACCCAACCTTTGCTAAAATGCTTCCAAAGGCTCACCCCATAAGAACCACTCAGAGACAAGGAGGTCCACCCACCCCCCTTAGTACCATACTTCTCCGCAATCACATTCCTCCACAATCTATCCCTCTCATTAGCGAATCGCCACAACCACTTACCCAACAAGGCTTTGTTAAACAAAAACAACCTCCTAAGCCCCAGACCTCCTGACTAAATTGGAGAACACATCTTCTCCCAATTGAGCATATGAAATTTGTGAACACTATCATCACTACCCCACAAGAAATCCCTTTGTAATTTCTCAAGTCTTAAAGCCACCACATTTGGAATAGGGAAAAGGGATAAAAAATAAGTACGAAGACTAGAGAGCGTGGATTTTATCAAAGTAATCCTACCACCCTTGGATAAATACATGCGCTTCCAACCCGCCAACCTTCGTCCCATCCTTTCCAAAATTCCATCCCAAAATCTGCACTTTTGTATCTGGCACCCAAAGGAAGCCCCAAATAAGTCAAAGGCAAAGCAGACACACTTTTGTATGCTGGTTGTGGATTGATGGAAAGGTGTTGAGCACCAGATAATTATATCCACAACAAATAATAAAGGAAATGAAAATAACTGCTTGAGGTCCAGTTGATAATAGGAAGCACATAAAGGGTGACTGACACAGGGCATGACATGTCAAAATTCCGTCAAGTTTTTGACAGGAACCCTGGCCGAACTAATTTTTAAAGGTGCATATCAAAGGAAAAAAAAAATACTAGAGGCAAATCTTTTATTCCAGTCAAAACCCAAGGACAGACTTCCAACTTTCCCAAAATTTAAATGTTTGCCCCGTGCTCAGCAATCCCTCAATGGAAACTGCTATAAACATCATTCATAACAAATCCTATGCTTTACGCCTCTAGTCAATCAATAGCAAGTGGAAAAAGAAGCATTCACTTCATGTTAATTTAAAAAAAAAAAAAGCTAACCTATTAGGCCACAACATGAAATGGTAAAATCAAAACCTCCACTGCAATCGCTATTAGGTTTAAGAATATCCAATACATTCAAAATCAGTTTCCCAAAATGGTACAGATTGAGAGTACTAACTTGCTCAACTGACAAACCTCCTACTTGATAGGAGAACATACGATGTATTCTTCCACCAAGTAATGTTTGAAATCATTGCCCAAACCCCAACATAAGAAAGACTCCCTATTATACCAAATCCACTAGCGAAGGACAAGGCCTCACAAAAGTTGTTTCAAGAGAACCGACTTACAACAGTATTTATCATCAATCTGCCCAATTCCCCAAACCACTGCAAGTCTGCAACTAATACTCAAATATCTAAGTCGCTCTAGATGTGACCACTGCATGATAATGCCAAACAACTAAAATAATGGAGATTATCAACAATGCCGTAAAAACTCAATAGCATATAGCCTTTCAAGTTCCATCTTGTCGTACTATTTTCATGGCCTGCACCATGTAGGGAAAGAAGTAATACAGAGAAGAAGAGAAGGGAGAGAGAGAGAGAGAGAAGTAATGAGCCCACATGAGCTCACTGGCTAGAAATTGGTGAAGACATTATGAAAAGGATCATCAATGCTACACCTACTGATACCCTCAAACATGTAGCATGTACAAAGAGAATGTACGCAAAACTACTTGTAGACATTAAATTGACGTAAGATGAGAAGGAAAATAATTTGCAAACAACATACATATTGCAAAGTGGAGAGCAAAGCGCGCAAATTCCCCTCTTTCCCTGCAGACCATCGCTTGATCTCAACATCCAGGGTTTCACCAATCCTCTGAAATTAGTGCATAACAGAATCACACATTAATAATGAGTCCAGTAACTTCAAGTGAGTTTCAGTATAGCCTAGTATCTGAGATGCACATTTGGTTTAAAAAATCAAAATCACACGAATATAGGACCATATCTCCTGTAAACCATTCCCACTCATCCATATACTTTTAGGAAATAATGCCTCCGTCAGTGTAGACATCGCTTTATTTTATTTTCTAATTTAATTCTTGTTCTTTTTTTTTAACAGGAAAGGTGGGCATAGAACACATTGGCTTGAGGCATGGAAAACAATTGGAATCTCGCATGACCAACTTAGGTCTGACCAATTCTGCATGGATGCCAGTCCGACAGAAATCAAAATCAGTACCCGCGTCTGTTGATGCCCTATCCACTCCGTTTCTTGGGAGAAGGGGCAAACCTAAACAGATGAGAAAATAAAATAACTACAATCACTTACATGTCTCTCGGCTTGTTCCCTCTGAGTTTGAAGGTCCCTATTATTCTTCTCAGCCAATGCTTTGGTCTAACATAAAAAATCAAGAATCAAAACTTCAGAGAAACTACAATAATGATAAACATGCCATTCAGCACAAGTGGAATATGTCCTTAACCCCATTCTTCATCCAAGGGAATATAGAACTCGTTAGTTTAGTGGCAGTGAACATACAGCACGCTCATGGGCTCTCTGCTGGCGTTCCAATCTGGCTCTTCGTCTTTCTTCACTTTCCCCTTCAACTTCCTGGAACTTTCCAGATGATGGAGGAGCTTTCACCAAAAAAAATTATAATTATACTAGTACAATCATCCAGTGGTACCATGAAATAAAGGACCACAAAAGACTATCACCGTAATATGAATAAAGCTGCATTCAGACTACCTCCAAAAATTGACGAAAGATCGTCAACGATATTTGTTGTTGAATTTGCTTTTCTAATATTTGAGGAAGTTGAAGCAGATTTCCTTGCTTCAGGTTCTTGCCTGTTCTGAAATTGGGAGTCAAAAGCCGGGTCCTGAAATATACCACCACAAAATTAACAACCAAAAATTCGGTTATGGAATAAACACAAGTTAAAACTCGTGTCCTCACTGAAGAGTTAGCCCTAGGCCTTGGGGCACTGCTAGCTCGACCACCCACGCCAAAGAAGGATTCAAGATCCTCTTCATTTTTCTGTTGGTTCATCCTTGCAGCAGCTGCAGCCCTTTCTCGAGCCCCTGCAGCAGCCCTTTCACGTGCCTCTGAAGCAACTCTTTCTACAGCAGCTCGTTCAGCTGCTCTCACTCGTGCTTCAGCTTCAGCCCTTGCTGCTGCAGCTCTGTCTTTTGCTTCAGCATTTGTCCTTTCCCTTGCTTCTGCAGCAGCCTTTTCAGCTCTTTCCTTTGCGTCTGCTGCTGCCCTTTCGCGGGCTTCAGCTTGGGCCCTCTGGACAGCAGCCCTTTCAGCACGTTCTCGAGCTTCAGCATTTACCTTTCCAACCGCAACTTTTTCTGCTCTTGAGCGAGCATCAGCAGCTGCTCTTTCACGTGCTTCCCTAGTAGCCCTTTCCACAGCTTGCCTGGCCTTTTCTCTTTCTTTGTCAAGTCTCCTTTGTTCTTTCTCCTTCTCCTCTCTTTCCCTCTCCATTTCCCTAGCTCTCTCCCTCTCTTTCTCAAGTCTTTCTTGTTCCTTCTCTTCCTCTTCTCTTTCCCTCTGCATCCGTTCACGGTCTGACCTCTCTTGCTTTTCTCTCAGTGCTGTCTCATCTTGCATAATTCCCTCATCCTTTTCCAGTTGCACAGCATCTCTACTTCTAGCAGCTTTTGTGCTCTCTCTCTCCCTTACTTCCCTTGCATGCCTGAATTTAGCCTCAGCTCTTTCCATAGCCTCCTTCATGGCAGCAGCGGCTGAGTTCATTTCCAATTCTTCACTAGACACACCTTCTCCATGTTCATCAACATTATTTTGACTCCTACCCATGGCAAAATCTTCAAGTTCATCGAGGGGAGATGCAACCGACTCCCTTCCTGCAGCAGGAGCAGCATTGGGACTCTGAAAGTATCGAGTAGAAGTGGGGAAAGAACTGTACTCATTCACCTTCTTTCTTGAATTTCCGTACACAGGGGATCCTGACCCTCCCTTGGAATTTGAAACCTGCACTGGTCTTGGTGGAGGGGGTCTTGAGGGTGGTGGAGCACTTGTGGGTTGCGTGAAAAGAGGAATCTCTGATACAGTCAGCCATACATCATTAGATGATTCAAATTTCTCTCCAGATCTCGGAGACATATCCATCTGAATATTTGACTCATTCAAAGTTGCAAATGAATTTCCATAGGCAGGTGGAGAAGCTGTTTGACCAAAAGATATATGAGAATCGGTTGAAAATGCCGGCATATCAAACAAGGGCTGATGAGACTCCTGATCCATTTCAACTGGCACCTTCTTCTCTGAGTGGTTTTCAGGACTTCTCATTGAAGTTTTCTCAATTGGGTCTTTGCTAGAGGAAGTTCTATTCCAACTTGTGCTTGCATCTGTACCTACACGGCTCTTATCCCTCACCCTGTTATTCCCCTCTGATGAAAAAGCTGGTACAGATTTCCCAAGGCCGTTAAAGGGATCCATATCATCCGAGACTCCGCCATTCGCAGTGGACAGACCCTCATTTTTGGTGCTTCGTGAATTGTTGAGCTTACCGATTTGTTCCAACGGGTCCACAATGTGCTCAGGAGATGAAACCACCGGACGGGAAGTTGATTCTAATACTTTAAAGGGGTCTTCCATCGCATTGGATGTTGATCTAGCTGCATAAACCGGAGGTTCTGAGGACCAACTGGCCTCTGAAGTTGTCCTGCAAAAAAAAGCAGCATGGTGCTGATACATAAATTATCCAAGACTGGACATATGACTGACTGGGTCGATGAATATAGGCATTGAATCACACAAGATGAAAACATGACTGAGGAAACCATTGAAGCAAACGGCATTATATAATACTGTTGACTTGACAAATTTTCCTTCCCCTACTTTTCTTAATAGATAAAACTAGCAATTTGAAACAGAGCGATGCAAGTAACTGTATATGTCACATTGAGATTAATCTCAGTGGTGTTCCTAATTCGAAAGATTACTCCATTTCGATAAATTCATGATTAACTTGGAAGAAGCAAACAACCAACAACATCAAGTACCTTCCTATTTTTACATAGTTTTAGCATCTCTATTAATAGCAACACCTAGAAATTACATCAACATTATGCTTAATCATCTTCAAACCAACATATTTACAACCCTATGCCTTTCTCATATTATAGCATAAGTCATAAGAGTTTTCCAAATTCAATAAGGGACAAATGTGTAGCACACCTACCACAAAAGTATACTTTTCTAGAAGCCAAAAATCATAATCAGATGCAGAAAATACAGCAATTGCCCTCCATTCCACACAATCAGCAAAATATGTCCCATGCGACGTGCACATGTGAGTGATCAAATGATGTTCATTATTGCTATCACATATATTTAGCCCTGGAAATTTCCTCTTCTTCCAGCACAACTAAGGACAAGCGCCCAGTCCATAAAAAATGAAAAGCAGCAGAACTCTTTGAGTGGATATCAAGGGAGGATGAATCAAGATAAACTTCAATAGAATCAGAACAACTTACTCATCAAACAAACAAAGAACAAAATGTGGGCTAATTCGGTTTTGGGTTATCATGGGTCTTGTTTGAGCCCCAATAATTTGGGCCCAAAAATTTAGGTTTAATAATAAAAAATTCATCACATAATTTTTTATTATTATAATATTTATTAAAAATCTTCTCTCTCTTCACTTTTTCACCAACTCCCATAAAATATCTTTACTTTAAAATATTTCTCAAACCCCAATACCCAAAATTTCCACCCTCAAACATCCCCATATCAAGGGAAAGGAATGGAAGATGTTTTGAAGACAGGGTTGTGTCTTTTATGTGGGCTAATTCGGTTTTGGGTTATCCTTTTGTGGGTTTTCCAGATTTTCTTAGTTTTTTAGCTTGTTTGCTTTAGATGCTGACAGTATAGTCTCTTGTACTGTCAACTCTCTTTTTCTTTAATAAGATTGGCTTACTTATAAAAAAAAAATTATTAGGAGCACACTCAGAGTGATTCTCTTTGTACATGTTGTAATTTCATGATTTACTACAGTTTTTTTCCTAGTCATCCACTTCAAGGTCAGTGAGATGGAAGCCGCTATCTTATTTCTCATCTTACCGTTCAGCAACTCTAGGTTCTCCTACGCCGCCAAATCATATCCATGGTAATCAGATGCTAATTATAATCTAATTTGCTGAAACACAACCTGAGTTTGAGCCTATTAACCATTAGCACAAAATGCAATTCTGATCGTGCATCAAAACCAATATCACATGCATTTTAACCACAAACTGCTAAATGGGTATACTGTACGAAACTCCAATTAACCAAATTCAATTATGCAATAAACTTAGCTAAACAGCAAACGTCAATCCAAAGCCTATGTAATTAATCTACATTTTACCCAGACATGGCTCAACGGGTATAGACCAAAGCAAAAACAAACAAACAAACACAAACAAAGTCAGTACCTAGAAGTTCGAAACTCAAGTTCATCAAACTTAACCATGCCATGAACTCAGCCAATAGGGTATGACCAGAAATTATGAGTACCACAAAATGTCAATCCTACTACCCATCCAAACCAATTTGCCCATCTTGACCGCAAACAGCTGAATGGGCTATAAATCAGACTCAACTGTTCAATAAATAAACACGGTGACCAGGGGAAAAAATTACCTTCCAGTAGGGGCACTGGTAACACCAAACCCGGGTATCAAATCATCGAAACCCAACGGCACACCCTTCTGCTCTCTGTCAGATCCCTTCAAGCCAGAACCCTTTGACCCACGCCCCAACTTCCCAATCCCCCCTAGAAGATCGTCAAATGCATCACTCCCCTTCGGTGACGTCGCCGAAACCGATTCGAAAATATCCTCGTACTTGGTCTTCGACGTCTTCAGCCCCGGCACGCCGTCAAAAATGTCATCGTCATACACCGGCTTATCGTACACCGGGGCCACTGAGGGCTTGGCGGCACCGGAGTCAGGAAAGGTATCGAAATTGAGCGACCCCCCGACCGCGCTCTCCGATTTGGTGGCGTACCGCGCCGAACCGAAGAGATCGCCAAATCCAGAGCCGAAGTCTTGGGATCCGTGGTGTGGGCCGGTGGAGGTAAACAGTGAATCGCGATCGTCGAAAGAATTGGAGGCTGAGGAGCGAGGGCGCCATGATCCGAGATTGGATGAGGAGGAGGATTTGGAGCCGGCCATTGGGGCGGATTTGCCCTGGGGTTTGAAGCCCAAATCGGTGGGAATGAGGCCCTCGAAGTCGTTCATTTTGGGTGAATTGCGGATTCGGGAGGGGGTACAGAATCAGAAATGGGAAGAAAATCAGAGAATGGAGATTTCGGAGGGAAAGAGCGAGGGCGATGAGGATCTGATGTGGAGGAGAGGATTGGAGAGGGAACGGTGGAGACTCAGCTCCAACTCCTTTTGCCTTCCTTTCGTGCTGTTTCCGTCTGGCGTCTATTGTAGTTCTTGAATCTCGTTTTCCTTTCTCCGGTCTTCTTCTCCTTATTTTCTTTTCCCTTTTATTTTTTGTTTTTGCTTTGCCTCTTTCTTCCTTGCTCCCTCGGGCTAATGAAAATGTTTAAAGATTTGTTTCAAAAAGAAAAAAAGAAAAAAAGTACATCGGTTGAAATTTTCTGAGAAGGAAGGCGCACCAAATTCTACAAAAACAAATGCCACGTCAATATTTATAATCTTTCTCAAAAATATCTTTTAATTAGGAATTGCACTATCAAAATTATCACATTAAGATTTTAAGCTACTAAAATTTATTAATGTATGTCTTTAAATAAAATTTAATTATCCAAATCATATCACATCTTATTATAAATAGACTATGTGACGCGATTTTAATAGTCTGACTTTATTTAAAAATGCACATTACTAAATCTTGATAGTTGGATGACATAATCTTGATAATTTAGATCTCCAAAATGATATTAATCCAATAATTTAAAGGTGCAATATAAATTTCTCCTTTTAAAAAAAATTTAAATCATTTGATGGGGCTTACTTCTTTACCGGGATTTCTTTTTATTAGGAAAGCTAGGAGTATAGATTTGTGGGATAATTTCATTAAAATGTAATTTGAGGGATCAAAATGCAAAAAAATTACTCCAAAAAACCCTCTTAAGATCAGAATTTATTGCCTAAATCAGAATTTTGGTGTTTGGCTTCCAAAATTTTGGTGCATAAAAATTAATAAAAAAAATAAAGAGAGATAATTTTGAGTAGATTTTTTTTTATATTTATTTTGATTAAAATATATGACCAAAATTTTTGAATCAGTATACTGGCATCCATTTTTCCTCCTTTGTTTTTTAAGCTCCACAAGTAAAGAGTGAAAGTATGTTCAAAAGTCGTCGACTCCAAACTATAAGCAAATCAACATGAAGGGATGTATGGTATGGGGACCCGAGGGAGATATCTATTGTTCCTATATTCTATTCCCACGTCCTCCCTAAATTTCTTGAGCATGAGATCAAAAGCCTCATATATTATAACTAATTATGCAGCTTCACTTTTATACTATATAATTTCTTAAATATAATATTTTTATTTTAAAAAAACAAGAGAGAGATTAAATGGCACTTTAACTGATTAAACTACTATAATTTTGTTTTCAAATACCACCAACTCACAACTCATCACTAAACTCAAGTTTCTCTCAGTTTCTTGAGAGATCTGTAAAAACTCTTGGATAAACAGCCGATTTTCCTTTCCTTTCTTTTCAATTTTCTTTGAAACGGAAAAGATTTGATTATAAGCTCTATGTACAAAGATGTTATAAGGCGGGGGCATGATTTTAAAAAATAAATCCAATGACCAAAGTTAGCTGTGTTAAGCCAAGTTGAGTCATATTTGTCTCATCTCATTAAATGAAGTGTTCATATTTAGCCCTTAGATTTGTTTTTTCAAATCATGATCGATACTTATAATAACTTAGAACAAATAATCTTATGACCGAATTTTTTTTCTCGGTTTGATGGTTCCTTTAAAGCTTCACCACCGGGAGTGTAACTTTTCTAGAAATGATGATGTTTCCAGAGGGCCTAGAAGAGAAGTCCCCAGAGGAACATCTGCAGACTGCAGAGCATATCATTGAACGCTTACCCATATACATGAAACAAAACACAAGTACAGCATTCAGACAAATTATTACCAAATAACATGGTTAGATGTAACCATTCTGTTCATGGGACAACATAAAATCCAAAGAACTGCTAGGAATTTACAGTCATGGATTATGAGGACCATCAGCATGTCAGTTACGGCGTTGCCTGTTTCAGAAAAGGATGGTTGGCAGTCAGAAGACAGCAAGAGAGGTGAATCTACCATTTCGTTGATATATATAGTATGTCATATTCGTATCCGCTTGACATCACTTTCTGGGACACTCGCATCGCTCCCATTACCCTTGATCGGAACCGCTAGTTGCCCTTGGACCTGCAGAAGTAACGATGGGCACATGGACTTTTCACTCTAAAAGTAACACTCAGAAACGAGAAAGAGAAAGACAATATCAAATACAAGAATTGTGTAGAAATTTAGTAGTGCTGTAATTTTTGGATCACTGCTCTTAGTCTAGCTTGTCACTGCTGGAATTTTAGTGGGATTATATGTCCAGTTTGTATACAACTTCGATATGGAAATTTGAAACGGAATCTTACAGTTTCGCCAGGAACAACTGCATATCTCTCAGATGGTGAGACCCAGGTTTTGCCTATCCAAACAAACAAAAACCATCAAGAATTAAGAGAAAACTTGTTGAGATGATATCCAAAAAAGAAAAATATTTATGTGAATGTGGCACCTGATGATGGAATATCCTTGGAGGATTCTATCTGTTGTCCGCTAGATCCATCAACACTCAAAGCCTCTATGATCTTCGGAACATTCCTATAGATTACACAGAGACTACCATTAATTTGAGCATTTTAAATAAAGATGTCAAAAACTCTGTAAGCACAGATATTTTTAGTTCCATATGCAGAACAGGTCAGGTTAGATGCATCGGATCATAATCCGCGTATCATACTTCAGTTAACAGAGATTCTGTCAGCACAATAGTACTTCTTGGATTTGATTGGGTTGATGAGCAATCACATTCACAATTTTCTCCAGGTTTAGGTTCGACCTTGAATATGTAAAACCTTTTTCATCCCTTCTTTAGGTATTAAAGCATTGGTTGTCATGTACTTACCACCATGGTTTTGTATGTCAAAACATCACAATTAGACTACTTTTACACAATTCTCTAGGTTGAATTTTGAATATGAATGTTTCCTCTTTGGATATGAACTGTAAAAGGCTTAAATGTAAGCATCCAAATTCTCATAAATGGATAGGTAAAGCTGAAGCTATAATAGAAGTTGATATTAGGTGACCTGTGACAACAATCTAGCACCACAGGGCTCCCTTCACTCAATGGTCTGAATTGCATGACCTGTAACTCAAAGGACAAGGTAAGCATTTAAAGCATTATTAAGCTCATCAATGCACCCTAATCCCAACTCTAAGACAAAGGCAGCGCTATAGCCCAAATATATTTGGCAGGGATTATTCACAAGCTTTATCCAAGGTGCCTTCTTATCCTCCAATTCTCAGTCCATATATTTTCTTATTCTGTCTCTCTAGTTTTCTGATATCCTATTTCCAAGAGAAATCTTCTTTCGCCATCCTCCTAGAAAAAAATAAATAAGGGTGGTTCCCTCAAAGGTTCAGGAATTTTCCGTCTGAATCATTCCTCTAGGAAAGAACAGTTATTTTGATCATTAAGAACTCGCAATTCGTTCTGGCTGCAACTATAGAAACAATAATCTAGCAAGCACATTTAAGAACAAGAAATCATCCAAATCATGTTATATCCTACTGCATAGCTTAAGACTTAATCACGCCACTTCTCGCAAAAGTGAAAATAGAGTAATGTTATAATAACGCATGCAAATCCAGATATTGAAGCAGTTCCAAATACTATTACCGGTCAACAGATACTCCGTGCCCCAGCTGTCCATTGGTACCTCTTCCCCAAGAAAATACGTTTTGCCTCTCAGTAACAGCAAGTGTGTGCCTCCATCCACAAGAGATTTGAATTACTTTCTGCCAAGAGCCAGATAAAGTATCAATGTATAAGTGAAAAATCAGACTAAGTAAACAGCCAAACGACCTCCTTGTTTTGGTGTTGGGAGGGGGCACACAGACAAGAAATCAAAGCAAATTTGATGGAACTGAAAATCAATGCTAGGGCCTATCGACCAATTTTGGGAGCTATGGTAATAAGAATGTGCCTGATCATCCGGAAATTTAACTTGCACAGGAGAACAATGATCGACACCGTCACCAACTCCAACCTGTCCAAACTGTATACAAAAGAAATGAAATTTAAGGAAATAAATCAGCTAATGCAGATGAACTACAAATATATCAGAAGTAAGAGGGGTAAAAGTTGAGAAAAAGGCTGACAAAATAATATAGTCCATAAGTTTCCCACACCAAACAAGCATGGCAGCTGTAAGTACATGACACTGTAAAAGAGTACAATCTTAATATATTAGAATCATCCGCCTATTCAATGTATCCTATGCCAACACCCATACCATGTCCATATAATGTGCAAGCCAACACTCTTACCATGTGCAAAACTATAATAGGTGCAAAACTAGTGGTTTTCTAGAGCCCATTAGAATTCTTGGGGCCACATTCTTCTATTATATCAGATATTCTTGAACAACAGCATTTGGCAGAATATTTTAAAGATGTCAATTAAAGATAATTGTTGCTAACCTTATTCCAACCCCAGCCATAAAGTTTTCCATCTGATGAAAGTGCCATAGTATGCCTCCAACCACCTGATATCTGAAAAATCTCAATCAAAGAGAAGTTCAAAATGGTTAAAAGCTAAAAAAAAATTGTCCATCATATCTAACTTGACATATATCTGTCATCAAATATTCTCGTAAAAGCATCAAATTACAAATTGATGATCAGCCTGTGATACAGCCTAGCACGATATAACCTTTTTCCAAAAAAAGGTTATTTTGAACTGTAGTCCTACCCATCACAGAATGTACACGCACAAGCAGATTCTCACTGCACTACTTGTATACTCTCTTGGGCAAAGAAAACAAATGGAATTGTTGCTTATGAGCTCTTCTTGACCATCCTTGGACACAGGAGACAAAGGCACACCCGAGGTTTCCTTGAGCCCATTATATATATTAAGCATGGTGCACAGTTTGACCATCTAGTTGTATATTTCTAGCTCCCCTTTGAGTCAGAATACAAGAGGGATGCTCAATGGTGCCTCTGTTTTTTCATTCATTCATGGCCTTAACTGTGCTCAAGTTTCTCCCTATCTTGTCATCTCTAAAATATTGGGATTGATGCCCTTAGGCTTCGGCGACAGAGATAAATCATAGAGGGGGATCAAGGTACACCTTCTGTTTGAATGTTAACAATTCAAAGAGCAAAAAGAAGAACAGCATTGACATTGACCAACAGACATTAGTCAAGATGAGTACTGCACTTATGCATGTGACGATACAGACAATAATGAGAAAATTTTGTTAATTATTTGACTAGCACCTACTACTTACTCTGAAAATTGAAAAACTGGCCAAAATAAGATCATGTTTAAGCCGACTGAAAAAGAAATTCAAGGAAAAAAACCACCCACTTGCTTTTATTTTGCTTATTTACAAAGGATGATAGAGATATTTGGCATACGATTATCTAATAACTTTGATTAGCAAAAGATTCAGGGTCAAATTACATGCCTCCATGACCCTCAAACCAAATCTGGTGCTGCTCTCTATCTCTCCCACACTCATGTATCGGTGTGCTTTTATGTGTACAATTCAGCAGTATTAATGCTTCTCACCACAACGTGTTCAAATTTGAAACAAGTTGGTTCTTCAACTACGTTCATACCCAAAGTTTACATCATAGTGAAAGAATAAAAACAATATTTGATTAGCAAAAGATTAGTCAATCCCCCAAAGATGAGTTCCTCCCTCCACTGATGACAGATGCACTAGATATTTTAATATGAATACAAATTATAGTTAATCTGGAATATACGAAGGGCAACTTGATTAGTTGAAATTGATTTCAGAATATGCCTTTGTAGAGTGTATCATTTGTTCATAATACTCGTATCATTTACTTAGTTTCCAAGGCAATAGACGCACAAAACATCTTAAATCTCCAAATTTGCATTCCAAGAAAAAGTTGTCAGAAATCAAATTCATTTCTAAATATAGTTAACAATGGGGGATAAGAGATCACCTGAGAAATACAAGTGTCACGCAAGACTTCTAGCCTGTGAGGAACAAGGTGATCTTCAAAATCCCCATGTCCTAATTGACCATATTTGCTCCAGCCATAAGTGTATAATCCACCTGGCGAGGAAACAGATATTGTATGCCGCCATCCGCAAGCTACCATAACCATCTTCTGCCCCTGCAAATTTTATTTTAAAAGAAAATTGATTTGTTGAAACAAATCTAAAAGGAGAATAGGGGGGGATCTGAACGAAACAAAGATAATGCGGTAAAGATGGTAGAATATTGATGAGAATGAGATTTTGATATTAGATCTAATATGAACTGTACTGAGTGCTTCATAACAAAACTTTGGAATTGAAAGCAGTAGGTTGCTGTCAAGTATAACTAATCAGGTAAAAATGAAAACACCACATACATGGTTCTCTTACATTTTCATTTAAGGTACAATTGCTTTTTATTTGGAAGTAGACAGTTTTATGAAGCTGCTTGCAACTTGTTTAACATATATGATCGTATATTGATATAGATAGTCAAGAATAATGATTGAATTAGAACCCTCCATTGAGAAGTTGATGTACTCATCTTGGTCCTAAGGAGTAATTAGGGTGCATTTTTTAGTTTCTAGCAGAAGCGGGAAAAACTGACCAGTACACCATGTGATTAACATTGCAATGACACCCAAAATCTTAAAGCAGGTAGAAGTCCAGTCATACAACATGCCCTATTACTTTATGGGGTCTTCAAAGTTTGAAACAATGTCAGGAATGCCTCAATTATGTACGGAACTATTTTTTTTTCATTTGGAACACGATGAAATGCGGACCCATATTTGAGCTTTTGGTCAAACTTTCTAACAGAATATAATGTAAAGCCATATAGCCAATTTTTCAATGTTTAAATTTCTGATGATTGAAATGCAGATGCTATGCCAACTATTTTACACTATTTGGATCAATCCCTATAATAGTGAATCTGCTGGAATTCTCTGAAACTTAAATAATATGAATATGAAAAGGACTTAAGCCAAAGCCTATTAGAAAAAACACAAAAATAAAGCACCATGAAAAACTAACTCAATGACCCATGTCTAGACCGAAAAAAAATAAAACAAAAACTTAGCAAATTAGTAATTCAACTATATCCCTTAGCCTTAACTTGTCCTCAAATATGTTCTTCTCTCATCCCACAAAAACAAGGATAATACAAAAGAAAAAAGAAAATAAGTAAACCCGCAGCAACTGCCCAGAAAGAGATCAAGCTGTCTGCCACCACTTGTCTGTGACTGGTCAAAGTGATGGAGGGTCCATCTATGTTAACCCACTTCAACCCAAGGGCATAGACCAAATGCCAGAACAGATTGCATGATATAGCCCAACCAAAAATAAAGGTTGATTAAAAAAAATCAACTTTATAAGGAACTGGAGTTATCCAATTGAAATTTTCTATGAACAGCTCCATCTGAACACGAGAACAAAACAAGCTCTGAAAGCAAAGACCCCATAATGAACCCATCTTAATCCCCACAACAGGCACTAATATCGGACTATTACGATGCCTAACAGTCTGATGAAAGACTCCAATAACTTAGATGATTATTTAACTATGATCCCTCAAAAGCAATAAGTAATACCGTATTTTGGACATACATCAACAGCAGAAACTTTCTCAGGAACCAAGCGATCATTTCTATCGCCTAAGCCCAAGTTCCCATATCGACCCCAGCCCCATCCATACAGCTCTCCATCTTCCGTAACAGCTGCAGTATGTTCAGCACCAGCAGCAACCATTCTGATAGAGACTCCCTAACAAAAGAGAGATGGAACTTAGATGCATAAATCCTTTCATGACAGTCCATGTATGAGTACTGGGTTGAAAAGTGCTTTTATATTTTTCCTAAGTTTCTTTGTTGTTTGATAATTGTGATAAATACCATGATGTTGTTGGACAATTCTTTGTCCTGACAAAAAAAATGTTTAGGCCTCTTTCTTTGGTGGAAAAAATACTGAACTATCAGTAAATGTAACTATCAGAAAGATGGAATTGGTCAAAAGTAAGCGACTTACACTGGATAGAAAACTGATGATGACACAAAATTCCTTACAAGGAGAACAAAATCATAAAGTTGTAAAAGAAACACACATCTTCCTCCATTAATGTTCTAAATATAATCCCAAAAAAATATTAAGGAAGAGAAAAATATCTCTTTGACCTGACAAGGAAAGGTCTTGAAATTTAAATGTAGAAAAAAAGTGAGAAAGGTAGAATAGAGCATCTAATGTATTCCTAATTGAAATAACTAAATGACTCGAGGTACCTGAAATGCTTGAATTTTCTGCGGGAAAAGAGAGTCCTCTGTGGTGCCCAGACCAAGTTGACCATTTTGGTTCCGCCCCCAACTTCATTGAAGCAGAGACATATAACTCAGTAAAAATCAGTTTCATAAGAGTAGAACTCAAATGCAGAAGTACAAAATCACAACAGAAAACAAGAATGAAAAGAAAACAGGTACACACACTAGTTACAGGAAATATTCCCATCATGGAATAGAACAAGTTTCATGCTCAAGATAGTTCCGCTCAATGTTAATTTGGTGCAGAAACATTGAACCCAATAAAACTTGACTGTAAAACATTATGTTATGAATGAGCATCCTGTAAGACAACTCTTGCAAATGTTTCAGATAACCATTCTAGAATGCACATGCATTTATCTTCCAAGAAAGGAGCTCCAAGAATCCTCATAGAGTGGAAATTTGATTTTGTAATTATTGCAATATATTTATTGGCCTTGTTCTCAAATCAAATTCACTATATTCTTCTCTTACCATAAAGAGAGTTTTTGGTTGATGCTTACTTAGGCATTGTGCTGCTATATAAGTGTAAATTGGAGTAGAGATGTACTGCTATAGTAGTTTCCTCTGTATTTCTTCTGGATAAGATTCTTTTTCCCTTTCAAACGTGTAAGAAGGGAGGGTGGCCGAATAGAAAATTTAAGAGAAACCATATGGATATTGAAGCAACCACCTTTGGTTGGACCACTACTTTTGCTATAATAGATTATAACTAGAATTCTACTCAGTCACTAAGTTATAAAATTTGAGAGTGAGAGAGACACACAGAGGATGGGGGAGGAAGCAGATCCAAGGAAAGACTACTAACCTCTGCACCTCGCCCTCCATAGTCACAGCCAAGCAATGGCTGTCCCCACAAGCTATTTGCTTTATTCTTAGACCATGTAATGCTTTGATTGGCTGAGGAGTGAACAAGTCACTGGAGTTGCCATGGCCCAACCTCCCAAAGTCGCCCCTGGAATACAAGTATAAGAAGAGGATTCATACAAGCTACATGAAACCTGGACAAATCCAACAACACTCATAAATCTAGTAGCTACTAGATAACAAACACAAAAATTAAACCATACAACATGCAGGCATGCCTAGAACGAAAATAGATTAAGAAAAAAAAGAATTGTGCAAAAGTGATCACTATAATGCATCTTATAGTATGCCAGGCTGCTTACAGACCTGATTATATCGAGTCTGCAGGCAAGTAGACTACATGTAAAATCGTTAAATATTAATCGAATGAGTCAACTTGAACCAAGAAGTGGACTTCAAACATTTATCAGACGAGAAAGCAAGCAGAGGATGAGAACTTATCTTATCTTGGAAGCAAGCATTAACTGTCTATGGAAATAGCATGTTAGTAATTTAAAGGCAGTAATCTATGCCCTAACAAGCCTTGCACACCCTGCAGCCGATGAAACTTCATGGCAGCCACAGAATGCCTTCTTGAATGCAGCTGTGAAAGGTGCATTTGACCTACCTATGGCCATGGATGGGCCCAGACGCCCAACCCAAGACCCACAGGCTTCCTCCAGAATACACCTTAAGGGCCCTGATTAGGCACACAGGTTTCATCAAGGACCCAACTTGTTACCATTCAGGGTCCCTAACCAAGGTCCACATGTTTCCTCAAAGACTAATTGGTTGCCATTGCCCCTTTCAAACCTTGTGACAAAGAGAAAAATAAACCCAAAAGAATTAAAATCAGCTAGAAACCTTTCTGAAAAAGAAAAGTTCCTTTCAAGGAGGCCATATGATGAGAAACCAAAGATTCCTTTGGAGAGTGGGGGCGGAGGGCTGGGGAAAGAAGAATTAAATCATTTGATCAGCCCGTCTCTTTATTCCATATAGTGAAGGTCACCTCATTTAATGAACAAGTCTTCTCCATTTCCTTAGGCCAAACATCTTCTCTACTTAACTTGTTTTTTTTTTATTCATTGACAATAGTACCATCATTACCATATGATCAACCACTTTCTTTGTAAAAAAGATATAAGGAGGGACATCCCTTGAACTTTGTCTTAAGAGAACTTTTAAAGCAAGTTGAGCTTTTAAAATTCTGATCAATGCAGTGATGCGGCAAAGAAGACATCTCTTGGTGCAATCTATGGAGGAGTTTCAAATATCAAAAGGGGTGATGAACAGACCATCCCCAACTATAAACTTCCAGACGTGACTGAGAATAGGCAGTTGTGTGATCAGCTCCGCAGGTGACGGATACTACTTCATGATCATCCAATGCACTCAAATGAATCGGAAAAAATCGATCTTCCGCATCCCCATGGCCCAATTGTCCATCCTCTCCTCGTCCCCACGAACACACAATATTTCCAGCTGTAACATCAAAAACCACAAAGCAAATACATCCAAGTTACAATAGAGAATGAAGCCAAAGCAGTCATAAGTATATACAGTGAACCAGAGGCAACCAATGAGACATCCCATTAACTGAAGATGGGGATGGGGATGGCGCTATCTCTGTATGATAAACGAGTGTTTTTTTAATCATTCAGGACAGTGGATGAACTTCAGGTTGATCGCTCTGTTATTTCTGGTTAGGACTCTTAAGTGCTTGTATAGTCATTATTTGAGCATGCTAGATTCAATTACTTGTTCAAATGAGCTACAGAGTTGTTTGGTCCTGAAGGTGGTAATTGGGTTCTAACTCCTAAGGTCGTAATTGGTCTTTTTTGGGGTGCGCCTGTGTTCAAGGCATTTTACAGCTCATTTGGAAGAACTGGTGCAACTTATGAAAGGAATAGCTGTGATGAAAGAATTGGATCTTGACATAGTAGAAATTATTGTTGAAGCAGCCATTCACAGAAACAACACTAAAAGAAAACTGTTTTAAGTTAACCCATAAAGCATGACCTTCTCAAAATATTTCCTTATTCACTACTTAAGTAAAATCAAGTAACTCTCCATCCAAACTCTATCATCAAAGAATATTAACTTTACCCAAAATAGTACTTGGCAGCAGTAACTGTAGTTTACTTCCTCTTCAACAAAGCCATGTTATTACTTGGGAAATTAAATTTGGTTTGCAGATGTCCTAAAGAAGAAGCGCTCACAAATTTTTATCCATTTAATTTAATTTGTTTCACTTAGATGAATATTGTTGATTAGTGCTACGCTCTCAAAAGCTTAGCTATCCTGATCATTACAAAGACAGTTGACACCAATCAGATATATTCATCAAACAGGGGGAGTGGAGTAGTATAGGGTCAATATCAAATGGCAACAACGCCAGTGCTGACTTGAGCATCCCATCTTGCAACAGGGTTGTACAGAAATGGTAGTCAATATAAGAAACACCAAAAATTTGGCACAGGGCATCTCCTGAAATCCCTGATTCAGAATCAGTGATTATAACTCTAGTCTTATATCATCCTTTAGATGATAAACAGTAGACACCTGAGGCCTTTAATTTCAATGAACACCTTGAGTTTGGTGCAATTCGATTGCCAAAAACAGATGCAGAGCATTCTGGAATTGGTGGCTGGAACAAGAAAAACACTCTCCTCGCCTGCGTATGGTCCTATTTAGCTGCAGATCAGCATTAGGAGGCCTTATAGAAAAAAAAATGGAAAAAGAATACTGGATAAGCACTCATTATTCAATCAAAACCCCAGAAACTGACAGCGGTGGACTTCCCATTTGCCCATGTGCAAAGAGTTCAAGACAAATTCAAGAGCAAAATTAATATTAGATCCACTGAAGAAGTTACTGAATCTCGCGTGGAGCAAACAATAAGGAAGGATTACATTGTATCAAAATATCAAATATAAATAGCACCGCAAGAAATTAATTCAAGTTTCATAGACAAACCAAGTAATCTACTAACTAAAGAAAAACCCAGAATAGTAATCTACCAACTAAAGAAAAACCCAGAATAGTTCAAGATGCTGATACTACATATAACAATCCCGGACATCCACGTTGGCTGGTCATTATGGTTATTCTTTTTTTACTTTGGCTTCATTGTAGACTAATGATAAAGTAGTCAATAACGAAATGTATTTAGGGGCCCCTCGGCTTTGCCGCTCTAGTTTACTTCAAAACGGGTGAACGGATGTCCATATCTGCAAACATTTATCTGGGGAAGAAAATACGACGGTTTGTCAAGGAAAAGATTGCAACATTTGCGGTACCGCCATTAAAGGATGTCACTGTGCTCTTGCGACTCTGCAAAGCGCTGGCGAATATAGGAGTCCTAGGACCATCTCAATGCATCAACAACAACGTTGCAATGTTAGTAGTGACTAGATCAAATGACCCGCTAAAAAAGGGGGAAAACTCTGAATCCAACTTGAGACAGCCATAAAAAAACGAAAAACAGATATATAGTAGTTTGTTATAGAACTTCATGATCAAGATCTACTCTTTTGAAAGTTATCTTCAGTTAGACTTGTCTATGGGCAGAGAGAAAAGAACCCAAAAAAACTCTCTCATTGTGAAATAAGAATAGGCAAACAGAAACTACCAAACGCTAGCTGGAAAGGTCCGCTCAAACGGCGGAGAGTATCTCTTGCAAATAAAAACACACTAGTCGAAATTTGAGTATCACAGTTTTTTTCAGTTGATAGTCCAAGCAACAATAACTTCAACTCAGCCCATCACAACAAACAATAACTTGAAAGCAAGACAATCTAGAAATGAGCGAAGAAAGGAGCTCACAGAGAAGAGCAACAGAGTGACTGGCACCAGCGGAGATCAGAAGGACCCGACGCACTGGACCAGTAACTTCACTCGCCACCTCTGCCATTTTCTAAGTTCCAATTCGTTTTTCTTTCTCCTGACAAACAATCAGCATAAACGTGCCAAGAGGAGAAGGAAATAGATATCCCGAGGATATCTCCACGGTATGGTGAGCAGGAAGTGATAAATAGCAGTGGGAGTAGGTTGGAGGTGCCGATGGCCCGACTTCGAGAGCGAGAGAGGAATTTATAGTGATGGAGATTGCACATGTGCAAGGCAGACCTTTCATTCAGCATCTCATATGTTTCCAAAGAGAGAGAAGGAGCTGAGCAGGTGAGTGCAACAAACAACGGCATTCATTTCTGGAGGGTCCCACCTTGTGGCTAGCTTCAAGTTCCAAAACCCTCTTTTCTGTTTGTTGAGTTTTATGTACCTCGTTCGCGACGCAAAAGCTCTTTTCCAAACAATTTTCTAGACACGGGAGCTGTATGTTAGTTTGTGTTTTTTTTTTTTAAGGAAAATATTTTCCATCTACAAAATACAAATTATCCTGTAAGTAACGCATTATACTTCAAACTATTATATTTAAAATATTATATTTTTAAACTATCAATTTTAAACACTTTACATCATAAACTACCAATTTAACGTATTACACCCTAAAACAATTAATATTAAATATTTTGCACCTGTCATTTAACAATAATACTCTTGAGAAACTAATAAATTGACAACAATATCTTTACTATATACAAAATGAGTCAAGGACATTATCGTCATTTTAGTCTCAAAATTTAAAAAATGGTGCAAATTGTCAAAAATTAGTAGTTAGAGGGTGTAATGTATCAAAATTAGTAGTTTAGTGTGCAAAGTGCAAAACCTATGATAGTTTGTGGGTGAAAAATATATTTTCTCCTTGTTCTTTTTATAAAAAAAATTTAAGAATTTAAGAATTTTTTTATAAAATTATGAATATTTATGTATATCTGAATTTTATAGATTTTTTATAAAAATTGATAAAAAAATAATTAAAGATATTTCATTTTCATTAAAATTTATATAATTTATAATATTAAAAAATATATACATAATAAATATTAAATATTATCGGATAGAATTTAGAAACTTATTTACTTTTTACACGATAATTTACAAAAAAAAACAATTTATTTTAAAAATGTTCATAAAATAACCCTAAGTTTTTATTTACAGGTAAAAAGAAAAAGATTTATTAATAATGTCCTTTTTCCGATGAATTAAATGAGCTTGTTAATGGAGTCATGGATCCACTACTGATATCGTTATTGCAGTCCATTTAATGAATTGAATTATGGATAATATAAATACAAATTAGTGTCAGTAAAAATTCTTTCGTTGACTGTAGAGAGCAATCACGTGTATGCTTAGTAAAATTATTCCCGCCAAATTCTCAATAAGCAATATTTAATTAACTTTTCCTTGGTGGCCTAGTAGCCACGGGTTACATAAAAGGTCGATGATTACTTTATTAATATTTAATATTTTCTTCTTGGCAGCATATTAGCCACGGGTTACATAAAAGGTAGATGACTTTTTTTACTCACTCCTATGCTCAATAAAATAAATAAGTTTTAATCTTTCCAATTTTTTTATTTCCTTAATATTTAATATTTTCTTCTTGGCTGCATATTAGCCACGATCTTATATCATCGGATGTAGTTCTTTATTCACAAGTACTGTAATATCCCGTCCCGAAAAATGTGTAAGTGATTAATTTGAATTTTAAATGAAGAGATAGTGTTTAATCTTGTGTTTGATTTTTGGATAGAGGTTTAATTGTATTTTTGAATTTAAAGGTGCTGATATGGAGATGTGATCTATTTTTGAATTTAAAGGTTTGAATAAATATTTGATCTTGAGTTTGAATTTAAAGGTTTGAATAAAGATTTGATCTTGAGTTTGAATTTAAGGGTTTGAATAAAGATTTGATCTTGAATTGGAATTAAAAGGTTTGAATAAAGATTTGATCTTGAGTTCGAATTTAAAGATTTGAATAAAGATTTGATCTTGAGTTCGAATTTAAGGGTTTGAATAAAGATTTGATCTTGAATTGGAATTAAAAGGTTTGAATAAAGATTTGATCTTGAGTTCGAATTTAAAGATTTGAATAAAGATTTGATCTTGAGTTCGAATTTAAAGGTTTGAATAAAGATTTGATCTTGAATTTGAATTTAAAAGTGTTGGATAGAGGTATGTTTGAATTTTAAAGTTGCAGAGATTGAGCTTAATAAATAGTTGCAGAGATGTTAATAAATAGTTGCAGAGAATGTATATTGGAGACCAAAATTGGGACTGAGGTTGTGCTACTAGTTTCTGAGAGATTGTTCGACAATTATTGGAGAAGTTTTAAGGATTGATTAAGTGTTCGAGGTAAGTGGTTCTTCAATGAGATTTTGAACGTGCATCGTATTTTATATGGTTTTGATGTATTATTTGGGGAATTGAACAAGTTTTTGGTAAAATGAGATTATTGAGATTTTCGTAAAACTCAATTGAAATATTTATAACTTGTTTGGTGAGCATGCTGTGAAAATTATCCTTGCGCTGGTGATATATCTCTATGGTCTTTGTGGCCAATTTATCCTTGTGGTCTGTGTGACCAATTTGATACCCCTCGTGGTATTTGGAGGTCTTTGTGGCCTAGAGGTCTGTGTGGCCTAATATTTTGAGGTCTGTGTGGCCTGGAGGTCTGTGTGGCCTGATGTTCGAAGGTCTTTGTGGCCTGGAGGTCTGTGTGACCATTGGTGATTTCCCTATATTGCGTGGCCTTGGATATTTTTGTTACAAATTGATATTTTTGGATTCGGTATGGCTCACAATGTTTTATTTTGGATTTCGGCTATTGTGATAAAATTGTATTTTCCCCAACCCTCATTGACTTACTACTTACTGAGTTAGTCGTAGCTCACCCCTTATTTTCATATTTTCCAGAGTTGGCAGAATTAGAAAAGTTCGAGGAGCTTCAGAGATATTTGTGTTTCGAAGGCGTGTTTTCAAGAGTACATTTGAAGATTAATGTTGGGAAATTCAATATTGTATTATTTTGGGAGATCATCGATATTGGAAATATCGGATATGCTAATATAAATTTTAGGGCTCGGATTGATATTTTTGGGCTTTTTACGGTTTATGAATATTTTGTTGAGGTTGTACAAAATTAGTTTTAAAATATTGGGGCCTAGATAAATGATTATCCATGTTGAAAGATCCTTATTTTATACAGAAATCTATTTTTATGGAGTTTGGGCATGAGGCGTTACAGATGGTATCGGAGCATAGGTTTGTGATTCTGTAGACTCTTAGAAATATTTTGATTGAAGTCCGAGCATAGGTTTTGATATGTGGTAATTCTATTGATTTTCAGAAGGATTTCGATTTTAGTCGGATTATAGCTTTAAATTTGGAAGAGATTCAAATCTTGGTCATTCTATTACAGATAAGAGCTAAAGTTATGTGCTTGTTTTGAGGATATTGATGTTGATCATAGTCTAGGCTTGTAAATAGTATGAGTTTAGGTTTTAGGCTTGAATTGTGTTAATAAAAAATAAATTATGAGGTGATTTTGTATGATCAGAGTGCGCAGCAGAAGCATGAATAATTTGTGATTTGGTTTGTTAATGAATTTATTCTTTTATGGAAGGTGTCGCAAATTTCGGGGACGAAATTTATTTTAAGGAGGGGAGATTGTAATATCCCGTCCCGAAAAATGTGTAAGTGATTAATTTGAATTTTAAATGAAGAGATAGTGTTTAATCTTGTGTTTGATTTTTGGATAGAGGTTTAATTGTATTTTTGAATTTAAAGGTGCTGATATGGAGATGTGATCTATTTTTGAATTTAAAGGTTTGAATAAATATTTGATCTTGAGTTTGAATTTAAAGGTTTGAATAAAGATTTGATCTTGAGTTTGAATTTAAGGGTTTGAATAAAGATTTGATCTTGAATTGGAATTAAAAGGTTTGAATAAAGATTTGATCTTGAGTTCGAATTTAAAGATTTGAATAAAGATTTGATCTTGAGTTCGAATTTAAGGGTTTGAATAAAGATTTGATCTTGAATTGGAATTAAAAGGTTTGAATAAAGATTTGATCTTGAGTTCGAATTTAAAGATTTGAATAAAGATTTGATCTTGAGTTCGAATTTAAAGGTTTGAATAAAGATTTGATCTTGAATTTGAATTTAAAAGTGTTGGATAGAGGTATGTTTGAATTTTAAAGTTGCAGAGATTGAGCTTAATAAATAGTTGCAGAGATGTTAATAAATAGTTGCAGAGAATGTATATTGGAGACCAAAATTGGGACTGAGGTTGTGCTACTAGTTTCTGAGAGATTGTTCGACAATTATTGGAGAAGTTTTAAGGATTGATTAAGTGTTCGAGGTAAGTGGTTCTTCAATGAGATTTTGAACGTGCATCGTATTTTATATGGTTTTGATGTATTATTTGGGGAATTGAACAAGTTTTTGGTAAAATGAGATTATTGAGATTTTCGTAAAACTCAATTGAAATATTTATAACTTGTTTGGTGAGCATGCTGTGAAAATTATCCTTGCGCTGGTGATATATCTCTATGGTCTTTGTGGCCAATTTATCCTTGTGGTCTGTGTGACCAATTTGATACCCCTCGTGGTATTTGGAGGTCTTTGTGGCCTAGAGGTCTGTGTGGCCTAATATTTTGAGGTCTGTGTGGCCTGGAGGTCTGTGTGGCCTGATGTTCGAAGGTCTTTGTGGCCTGGAGGTCTGTGTGACCATTGGTGATTTCCCTATATTGCGTGGCCTTGGATATTTTTGTTACAAATTGATATTTTTGGATTCGGTATGACTCACAATGTTTTATTTTGGATTTCGGCTATTGTGATAAAATTGTATTTTCCCCAACCCTCATTGACTTACTACTTACTGAGTTAGTCGTAGCTCACCCCTTATTTTCATATTTTCCAGAGTTGGCAGAATTAGAAAAGTTCGAGGAGCTTCAGAGATATTTGTGTTTCGAAGGCGTGTTTTCAAGAGTACATTTGAAGATTAATGTTGGGAAATTCAATATTGTATTATTTTGGGAGATCATCGATATTGGAAATATCGGATATGCTAATATAAATTTTAGGGCTCGGATTGATATTTTTGGGCTTTTTACGGTTTATGAATATTTTGTTGAGGTTGTACAAAATTAGTTTTAAAATATTGGGGCCTAGATAAATGATTATCCATGTTGAAAGATCCTTATTTTATACAGAAATCTATTTTTATGGAGTTTGGGCATGAGGCGTTACAGATGGTATCGGAGCATAGGTTTGTGATTCTGTAGACTCTTAGAAATATTTTGATTGAAGTCCGAGCATAGGTTTTGATATGTGGTAATTCTATTGATTTTCAGAAGGATTTCGATTTTAGTCGGATTATAGCTTTAAATTTGGAAGAGATTCAAATCTTGGTCATTCTATTACAGATAAGAGCTAAAGTTATGTGCTTGTTTTGAGGATATTGATGTTGATCATAGTCTAGGCTTGTAAATAGTATGAGTTTAGGTTTTAGGCTTGAATTGTGTTAATAAAAAATAAATTATGAGGTGATTTTGTATGATCAGAGTGCGCAGCAGAAGCATGAATAATTTGTGATTTGGTTTGTTAATGAATTTATTCTTTTATGGAAGGTGTCGCAAATTTCGGGGACGAAATTTATTTTAAGGAGGGGAGATTGTAATATCCCGTCCCGAAAAATGTGTAAGTGATTAATTTGAATTTTAAATGAAGAGATAGTGTTTAATCTTGTGTTTGATTTTTGGATAGAGGTTTAATTGTATTTTTGAATTTAAAGGTGCTGATATGGAGATGTGATCTATTTTTGAATTTAAAGGTTTGAATAAATATTTGATCTTGAGTTTGAATTTAAAGGTTTGAATAAAGATTTGATCTTGAGTTTGAATTTAAGGGTTTGAATAAAGATTTGATCTTGAATTGGAATTAAAAGGTTTGAATAAAGATTTGATCTTGAGTTCGAATTTAAAGATTTGAATAAAGATTTGATCTTGAGTTCGAATTTAAGGGTTTGAATAAAGATTTGATCTTGAATTGGAATTAAAAGGTTTGAATAAAGATTTGATCTTGAGTTCGAATTTAAAGATTTGAATAAAGATTTGATCTTGAGTTCGAATTTAAAGGTTTGAATAAAGATTTGATCTTGAATTTGAATTTAAAAGTGTTGGATAGAGGTATGTTTGAATTTTAAAGTTGCAGAGATTGAGCTTAATAAATAGTTGCAGAGATGTTAATAAATAGTTGCAGAGAATGTATATTGGAGACCAAAATTGGGACTGAGGTTGTGCTACTAGTTTCTGAGAGATTGTTCGACAATTATTGGAGAAGTTTTAAGGATTGATTAAGTGTTCGAGGTAAGTGGTTCTTCAATGAGATTTTGAACGTGCATCGTATTTTATATGGTTTTGATGTATTATTTGGGGAATTGAACAAGTTTTTGGTAAAATGAGATTATTGAGATTTTCGTAAAACTCAATTGAAATATTTATAACTTGTTTGGTGAGCATGCTGTGAAAATTATCCTTGCGCTGGTGATATATCTCTATGGTCTTTGTGGCCAATTTATCCTTGTGGTCTGTGTGACCAATTTGATACCCCTCGTGGTATTTGGAGGTCTTTGTGGCCTAGAGGTCTGTGTGGCCTAATATTTTGAGGTCTGTGTGGCCTGGAGGTCTGTGTGGCCTGATGTTCGAAGGTCTTTGTGGCCTGGAGGTCTGTGTGACCATTGGTGATTTCCCTATATTGCGTGGCCTTGGATATTTTTGTTACAAATTGATATTTTTGGATTCGGTATGGCTCACAATGTTTTATTTTGGATTTCGGCTATTGTGATAAAATTGTATTTTCCCCAACCCTCATTGACTTACTACTTACTGAGTTAGTCGTAGCTCACCCCTTATTTTCATATTTTCCAGAGTTGGCAGAATTAGAAAAGTTCGAGGAGCTTCAGAGATATTTGTGTTTCGAAGGCGTGTTTTCAAGAGTACATTTGAAGATTAATGTTGGGAAATTCAATATTGTATTATTTTGGGAGATCATCGATATTGGAAATATCGGATATGCTAATATAAATTTTAGGGCTCGGATTGATATTTTTGGGCTTTTTACGGTTTATGAATATTTTGTTGAGGTTGTACAAAATTAGTTTTAAAATATTGGGGCCTAGATAAATGATTATCCATGTTGAAAGATCCTTATTTTATACAGAAATCTATTTTTATGGAGTTTGGGCATGAGGCGTTACAAGTTCTGCACAATAATCTCCCTAATCTCCTCACTTTACAGTTCAGTATAATATTTTATAGTTTTTTTTCGTAGTGGCCAATTGGACACATGGCAACGCCATAGGAATCCGAACCTGCCTAATTCCTACCATTTTTTTTCTGACTTAAATGCTAAACAGATCAATGTGGTTTAAAATTTTTTTAAAAAAATTTGCACTTCAATGATTTTGGTCCTTCTACTTCATACGTCTTATCAAAAAAAGTTCCTCCATCAGTATGACTCTACAAATTTAACGTTTTCTACGACGTAAAAGGAAACAACTGATTTTAAGCATGCTTGAACTCATTAGGAGGCAAATAATGAATTGAGTTGTTGTTAAAAGGGCTGGAATCGCCAAGGCAAAGTGGGATATATGCCCACGAATTAGAGCTAAGTTAGAGAAAAATAAATCTGATGCACGGTACAAAGTGGACGATGTGGACCACCGTTAGACACGAGGTAGAAAACGTTAAATTGGTTGGGTCACACTGACAGAGAGATTTTTTTGGGAAGACATGAAGTATAGAGATTTTTTTGGGAAAACATTAAACCATATGGACCTGTTTAGTATTTAAGCCTTTTAAAAAAAAAGAAATAAATTTTTTGAAGAGTAATTTCACTCCAGTAGTATTTGAGAAGGCCAACTGTAAATATGTTGGTAGTTTGAATTGAAAGTTTATAAAAAGCCTTGTAAGAAGAAGATGCAAATTATATTTTTACTTTATTTTTTCTTACACAAAAATTTGGTATGTTTGGTGAATGTAGGGTAGTATCCCAATCCCAAAGTTAGTTACATCTTCCATATTAACTGTAAGTGTGCAGAGTTCAGTTTTAGAGTAAAAAAACTACTAAGTAATAAGTTATGCTCGAGTCTAGAGGCGGTTGAGGTAGGCGAGTGAGCCAACCGTCTAAGGCCTTATTATAACTTACAAAATAAGTACTTTTATAAAATTAAATTTTGAAGAAACAAATTAATTAGAAATAAAACTTAATAAAAAAACCCTACAAAATAGAAATATCTTAAAAAGTCTCATTTTTATGACTCCTAACGCCACATACCTGCCTCATACCCAAACCATCTCATAGCATCAGCCCAAGAGACTGCTATTTCAGAACTAACACCAGAACCCTCTCCACTCCCAGCTGCATGCTCCTCTTGACAGTTAGAGGTGCCACATTCCTCTCTTCTTTGCAGTTCAGTTTCCTTTGATGTTACCTCATCACCACCATTCATAGATTCAAACACATTTTCTTCAAACAACTCGGGCACCTCATCGTCCATCGCAGAGAAGTCGTTGAGTTGTTCTAAGCCCTCAAACAATATGTTCTCTATGTCATCCTCAACCTCTTCATGTTCTCCCTCAACTTCAGCCTTTGGTTCTCCCTCAACCGCTGTCAGTGAAAGTATCTCTTCAAGGACATATGCATCCTAAACCTTATGTTCAACATAGATATGCAGTTCCTTCAAATTTGTAGCCTCCACCCTTTTAATTATACAGACAACATCAGCATCACTTTCAAGAGAGTTTATCTCACGCTCAAAATTCTCACAGCTGAATTTGCACCATATCCCAACAACATTATGGTATCCAAATTCATCCCTTAAAAGCTTGTTGAGGTGGGTCACAGAAATGAAGTTTGGATCAATGCCTCCCATGTCAGTGACCTCTCCATTTTTATAATCTCCCACTACAAAGCTTAGTCTGCCCTTATGATGCAGAATTATATTCAACATATGCATGCATGTATTTAAAAACCACGTCAATCTATTGGGGTAAATTATGACAATTACAATGCATGTAAGGAATGATCAATACACATTTTAAAATGGTATCTACTGGATGTCCTTTTCAATTAATAACTAGTTGTCACATGTTTTTGTCTTACTAGGCAAGAGTGGTTGTTTAGGGACCACTTCATTCATAAGTTTCTCACAAACAAAAAACGTCTACGCCACTGACCAGAGCAAATCACGTGACAATTAGAATTTCAACCACCCAAAACCACAACGAAAAAAATTTATTATGCAACCATGCGCTTTTCACCTCAAAAAGAACAGACAAACACAACATAACAGACAAAAAATGTCCTTTAAAAGTTGCGATTGAGACCCTTAATTTCAACCCATTACAATTAGTAATTCAACTACCCAGAACCAACGACAAATATCTATTATGCAACCATATGCTTTCCAGCTCAAAAGAACAGACAAAACAATGTCCTTTAAAAGCTGCGAAGTTGACCCACCATTTTAACCCATTACATTTAAACGTCTTGGGGTATAAATTGGTAACAGATCTCACAGAAACGAACCACTATTTTAGTGAAATGAAAACAATTTCAATGAAGTGGCTTCTCGTAGCGAATGCACAAGACCCCGATGAAGGAGTCAAACGCAGATTGAGAAGACTATTGTTAAACGTGAGCGTGCAAAACCACAATCCTGAGTGCTCTGCTCTGCACGATCTCTCAACCTCCGGCTTCTCGGCGTTCTCGCTCACTCTAGGGTTTTCAAACGAAAATATTGGGAAATTTTAGTGAAGTGAAGTGAGCAGGGACATGGAATCGCGCGAGCAAGGGCAGGAACGTGTATTTTAATTTTAAAGACGTGGCTTTTGTTTTTAATGGATAGTGGCATGTGTTAAATGAGGACGCCAGGTGGGTTTTGACGTGGAGCACAGTGGAGGGAGAGACATGTGTTGCTCTTTTAGTGGTGCTGATATGTCCTTGTTTGCCACGTATGAATTTTTCATCCTGGAGTGGACGGAAAAATCTGAACAGTATTCGTGGGTTAATTCAGGGATCATTTTAGGACAAAAAATTTAATGGGGACTAGTTAGAGAATGGTTCATACCATAGGGACCTCCGGAGAATATTAAGCTTTTTTTTTCAAAATCTAACAAAATTGTAATCTAGCTCAACTTTCTCAGCATTCCCAAAATTCACAAAAAGAAAAAAAAAATAGTTTGCAAAAAAAAAACAATAAGTTGAGCCCAGTGCTCCGTGACCTTTCACTAAAATGGAAATTCACAGCAAAACGGTTTGTCAAATGTCGGCAGCACCGCAGCAGTGCCATGTGGTTCATGGTAATTTTCCTGCCTGCATTGACGGATGGCTGGTCCTGTCCCTTCCTCCATCCCTTGAACTCGGAGCTTGTCCTTTTAGTTTTTGAACCGTGAGTTGAGTTATACTCTTCATGATTGATGGGAGAAAGCGTCCCTACCACCTCTTAAGGTCCACCTACTCGCATCAGACAGCAATGAAGTCAGAATTGAATAGGTTTCTGAACTTCAGTGCACGGCTTTTGTCCATAATGCAGACCAAGTACTGAGCTTCACATGCCATTTGGTGGCCATTTATGCCGATTGTACATTTGTACTCCCATCTCGTATTCTTCTAGACGCGGTTAAGTTTTTTTTACATTTGACTCTCAATCTCTGCGCTTTGTAAAAACTCAAGAGGGCCAGACGCTAAATGTATTTCTTAAACATGGTCATAACTCAAAAGTCCCGGCAGCTTAAAAGAATTGGAACGCTGTAAATTGACTGGAAATTAGTAAGTTTAGGCCGAGTCCATGCCAAGGATTGGCAAGGAATACCTAAACTGTCGTGAAAATCCGCTAATCAAGGAACTGGGATGGTGGGGAGGGGACGACGGGCAGCTACTGGTTAGGCACAGGCTCAGCCTAGACAGATCGAGCAGACCCATAAAAATCCTATCAGCAAGCAAAGTGTTTACTGGTCTAGCAGAGGCCCAACCTCAGACACTTTAACGGCCCGTAATATAAACCCGGTTTTTAAATAGCCCAAATTCGGCCCGATAATCGATTGTGCCTATAGATCTCAACCAGGCTCTCTTGGTTCATACACCAAGCCCAATCCTCTCAAATGCTTTTCGTGAACGAAAAAGAAAGAAAGAAAGAAAAAGTTTTGTAGAATGAGTTGGGCCCTTTTAGGGATGGTGTGTGGGTTAGTTCAATAAGTCCACGTCTTTAGCACTATAAAATGTGTGGTTTACTTTTTCCTTTAAATAGCTAAATCCAAATATATATATATATATAATTACCTTAATTATTTGGGTTCTTGCTTCATTTTCTCTTTTATGCGGAAATTTTCACTTAGTTTTTTCATTTATATTAAAAGGTTGAAAATTGTACGAATTAGAGTTTGTAAATGAATGCTGGATGTCATGCTAAACATGTAGTTTGTTAAGGAAGCATATCAATCAAAGTGGCTGTAATTAGTGGTAAGGCCCAAAGTTAACCCAAAACTGTTGGCCCGAATAAAGTCTAAACACGCAAACTGAAGACGACTGGAAGTGGACGAGAGCCTGAGCCCTGAGGCATAAACATTCTCTAGCCATCGATCCATCATCCGATATATGAACACCCCGCTCAACGCAAGTAGGCGAAAATGGAGCAGTGACCGGGAAAGAAAGAAAAAGACGAAAAACCTAATTGTCTTTACCGATGATCAAAATTTAGGGGGTCGAAATTTAAAGGTAAAATGACAATAAATTTTTTTTCTTTCGTAATGCAAAAAATTGTCTTAGAGTTACAATATCAAAAATTAAAGACTAAAAGAATTAAAAATATTAGAATACATGTACTGTATTATGTACTGCTACTAAGAGTTGACAATTGCATCCTACGTTTTTGCATCTTCTGAAAATATTACAAAATGACTTCGTTCTCAATAGTTTTAAAAAAATTTTGCTTAATGTACACTACCATGCAATCATTCATCGAGTCATCTCAAATCCTATTACGCAAATCACTCTTAATGATCTTCATCGCAGAAAATACTCTTTCAATGGTTGTAGTCGCAACTGGTAAGACCAATGCCAACTTGTAATACCCATCCCTCCCTCTATCTACGTATTTACTATGTTTTATGTCTGTATGTGTTTTGTTGAACTACTATGTTATCTTTTCTTTTATTTTTTTATCATAGTTTTTATGTTCAAAAGTTTTTGTGAGAATTGGTCGGACTGGTCGGATTGGTCGAATTGGTCGAATTGATCGGACTGGTCGGATTGGTCGAACTGGTCGGACTGGTCGGATTGGTCGGATTGGTCGGACTGGTCGGACTGGTCGGACTGGTCTGCTGGTCTACCGGTGTGCTGGTCTACTGGTGTGTTGGTGTGCTAGTGTTATGGTCTACTGGTGTGCTGGTCGGATTGGTCGGCTAGGTCCGCTTGGTCAGGAACAAAAGACCCGGTTCTTTTTCCATTCCTTTCTACGTGTCTTCTTCGTATGGTGGGCAGTAAATGCAACCTTACCATATCTTACCTACTCATCTAGGTGTGGCTTTATCATTGGAGCCTGAGATACGTGAGGTGCGGAGGTTTAAATGAATTGTTGGGTGGCTTTACGTGATTGGTTTAAACTTTATGGCATAGACTCTTAGTTTACAGTAATAGGTTGGCCAAAGGGGATGTATGCAGGAATGTTCTAATCTTATTTATGCGACACAGAGAATAAAACAGAAAGAATAAGATTGTTAAAAAAGAGAAAGTGAGATAACGACGGAGAGAGGGAGAACTTCCAGAGAGGGAAAGCGACGTAAAATCTGGGGAGCTAAGTGATTGACTGAGGGATAAGAGGAGGAAAATCTTAAGGTAAAAGGGAAAGTCATGTGACTCGGCCTGTCTCTTTTAGTCTTTTTCTTTCCTTTTCTAACCTCTGCTTTGTTTGATTAGGTGTTATTTCATCTACCAACAAGTTGTACTCAACGCCTAGGTAAGGGATCTAGGTCTTTTATACGAGTGTAGAGTAGTTTTGAATATATATATATATACTCAGTCATGGATAAAGAAAGAGAGCATGTTTTTATTCTTGTATAACAACGATTTGGACGTACTGTGTTGGGTGAAAGATGGAAGTACGTAGGTTCTGCAACTGTTGTGTGTTGTTGATAAAAACAATAGTTTATTTTACAAGAGTTGGTCTGAAAGCTCAGGAAATGCCCTAGCCAGTTTTTCTACAAAAAAATACCCGGGCTGTTATTTGTTTTTTTAAGGCCTGGAATTTCTCTTGTTGTATATTAAAAAGCCCGAAGATGTTTTATTTAAAAAGGGAAGTCTATTATAAAAAGACCCAGGTAGAGACCTTTCATTTGAAGGGCCGGATGACTCAAACCTCTTTAGCCGAGAAGTTCCTTTTTAAAAACTTGTTTGTTGCAATTTACAACAGAGCCCAGGCAGAGATTTTACAAAATACCCGGAGTGTATGCAAAAGACCCAGGGTGTCTGTTTATTTTAAGGACCCGATATTTCTTTATAAAACGCTCGGGGTGTTGTGTTTCTAGGTCCAGGATGTGTTTTCTGGTTTGGTGACAAACTGTCCATTCTATTTCCATCCAACCTGCCCGGGAAATGCTTACAAAATGCTCTGAAAGTTTATTTTAGTTCTTTTAATGAGATTAAATAAATAAGAAAAGAAACTTTGTATAAGTTGTTAGACTTGCTCATTATTTCTATTGTGACAAAGTTGCCTTATATATATGACAGTTGAAATCCATATAATGTCTTTATTTTATTGGCATATTCAGATTATGTGGTATATGATTGTCATGAAAGCATATGAGACATCTTCATGTCATGGGAATGAGGAATCTAATAATGAAACGATCGAAATGACCGAAATGAAACTCATACCCAGAGGTGGTCCTATGAACGGATGACGGTACCGATCACAGTGGGATAGTGCAAGCCACCACTGTAAGGAGTGGGCGGTATCCCTGGCGTGACACAATATACGCTTGACCGGGTCCTGGTGCAAGGAGCATAGGACAGTCCCATAGAAGGGGAGGGGACGCACAACCCTGCTCTGGGGGATAGAACAGAGTAACGAAAGGACATCTCTATCGACCTCTATCGAACCGGAAAAGAAAAGAAAAGTTCAAGTGTGGTTAAGTGTTGCATAAAGAAGTAAAACGAATGGGAACCAATACATCTTCATTGCATTGCATGCAACACATAGTGCTATACTGTTAATAGTTATAAATGCTCCATGCTTATGATTACCTTCTTATATATATGTAGCACATGTCTCTTTCCCCCCTTTACTGAGTCTGTAGGACTCACCCCTTTATCTATTTAATTGTCTTGTATGTACTATGGTTGCGGACCTTGGATATAGCAGATGTTGACCTTTATGAGTGAAGAGTACCTGGATGTTGACCCATACATTCTAGTGATTACGGTGTGGACGTATGTTACGGATTCATATGAAGTTTTTGTGGAATGTGAGTCCCAGTGGTACTATAAGGAACCTTCAGAATTTTCTGTTATGGAGCTAGTTGAGGATGTTCCTATTTCACCATCGTTGCCGCTAGAAGATATCGGTGAAAATGTAATAATTGACCTGACCTCTGACACTAAGTCTAGGGTTGACTAGAGATTCAGTCGTCATCTTTTTGGGTTCCTGTGATAGTTGTACAGTTGTTGGGGTTTGTGGTGGTAGTATGGAAGCAGTAGACAGCTTCCACTTTTGTTGTACTTATTTTCTTTTACTACTGTTTTCCTTTAGACGGATGTTTTGTGAACTGTAACTCCTACCTCCTGTTTATATTGTACATTCTTTTACTTAGTGTTTAACTGCTATGTATGGTATGTTATGTTTTTATTTTCTACCTTCTAAACGGATATCTATATATATATATTGCATTTGTTTTACCAATAAAAGTTTAAAAGTTTCCGCTAAGCTTTTTCAACGTCAAAACTCATAGGATCTTTCGTGCCGTAATCCTCGTTTGTGTGCATACCATCGCTATAGGTGAGCCTAGGGGGTAAGTACGGGCACGGGGCGTGACACAACTCAATAAGTCGATAAACTAATGGAAATAAAGTATTCTTTTTGGTATCAATCATCTTCATAGCAAGATCTCCAATGGCTTGAAGCACAGAAAAATCATAATTTCTTCTAACATCTCTAATATAGGTATTAAGCTGAGTTGTAGGTATCAAATGATCATCTACTAATGATCAAATTCCAATCTAATTAATTCAAATCTAATTACATTTCATTTAATTGACATTACAATCAAATTAATTAAAAATGATACTACCAAAAAAATCTCCAATTTCACAAAATGTCAAAATCCCTAATTCAAATCTAATTACTTTACATCCAATTCAAATAAACAGTTCACAAATCACATAAATCCAAATTCACAAACCACAAATATTCAAACCAATTCAATCCACAAATATCCAAACCAATTCAATCCACAAATATCCAAACCAATTCAATCTCATCCTTCAATTCACAAACCACAAATATTCATACCAATTCAATCTCATCCTCCAATTCACAAACCACAATATCCATACCAATTCAATCTCATCCTCCAATTCACAAACCACAAATATCCAAACCAATTCAATCTCATCCTCCAACAATTTTACAAATCACAAAATTTCAAACCCTAAAACATTTTTAGCATACTAAATAAATGAATTCCTCTAACTGAATTGTAGAAAGATAATCTTAGATAGGGAAACATACTACGAGTCCAGCGAATGCAATTTGAAATTTCTTTGCAATCCTCGATCCTGAGGAACAACAAATAGAGAAATCATTCAGCTCAGACGTGTGAAGGAACATTGGTGGCCTATTATTAGGACCTGAACTGGTAAGGGAAATGAAATTAGGGCATAAAATGAAGTTTTGTCCGAAAGAAAACTTGAATAGTGGAGAAGAGAGAGAGAGGGGGAAAGTACTCCAATATAGGCGCCAGGGCGGTGGGCAACGGGTGTGGACCATGGACGTGACTCGTGTGCCAAGAGAGAGAGAGAGAGAGGCAGGCACGTGTGGGGCAGGGCACGATGGTCGGTGTCTGGTGGGCAACAGGGCTGGGCCAGTGGAGGATGCGGGATGCAGGGGGTGGGCAACGCCGCAACGGCACGGTGGTGCTGCTGTGGACGTGACCCGTGTGCGAAGAGAGAGAGACGACACTGAAAATTCAAAGAGAGATAGGGTTAAACAAGAGAGAGAGAAAGGGTCGAGAGAAAGGGGGAGAAATTTCAAAATAGGGTGAAACATTGTGTTTCACCATGTTTTTATTTTTTTTCGTTTACGTTTCACGTTTTAATTTTTTTTAAGGCAGAGGGTAAAATGACGTTGTTTCACTCTTTGCATATCAAAAAATAAAATGCCTAGGTCTAAAGGGCCCAGGCCGTGCAGAATATATGGGGGGTTGGCCTAGGCCAATGGGGGTCGGGCCCCCATAGGCCCAGGCCAACTTATGAATTAAAAAAAAAATTAAATGAAATTTTTTTTAAGGGATGCAATGGGTGGCGGCTGCACCCGTGCATCCGCGACTGCGGATGGAGACACAAAAGGCGTACGTGTGGTGCTACGCGGTGCAATATATGGCAGCTCAGAATTTAAGGACCCCATCAACTTTGTTGTCTTTGCCAGCTACAAGGAAGATGCGACGGAAAGCTTTATAATGCAATGGATCTGCAGGTCATTGTATATATATATTTATATTTATATATGTATATATCAATATATCAGGTGAGCCCCCACTGTACGTAGGTCAGTCTTAATTCTAAGTTAATTAGGCTAACATATATAGGACTTAAAAATGCTCTAATCGACACAGAGTAGACTGAGTTTTGAATGTATATATATATATATATATAGAGTTTACCTTTCTTTTCTAAGACATGCAGACAAACTGGAGAAAACTCTCTTAATGTTTCTTGCTTTTAAAGGACTCTTCTTGTTTGATAAACCAGATACTAGAATATAACATTAGTCCACTCCACTTTTAAACTTAACAGAGAGCTAGCTACAAGGAATTCTAGATGAAATCATTAAAGGAGTGTTCTCGACCGAACATTGTTTCTTTTGCTCATGTATTGGAATCATGTCATCATGTCATTAAAAGGACGATGAAAAGAGAATATCAACCCCACACCGCACCCCACACGCCAATGTGTAATATATTATACGTGTATGTAATCTTAATGTTCCCATATAAAACGGAACCGCGTATCCTCTCTCTCTCTCTCCAGTCCCCCTACTGGACCCAGGAAATTAAGATATGTAATGTGAGGACCGAACAATCTTCTCTCTCACGCGGTATTTGACGTCCAATTGATAGTTGGGCGCGACTTCAGAAAAATAGAGTCGACCATTTTGTGGGGCGAAATCATGATTGATAACTCCGAACAGAGCCCATATAGTACATGACAAATTGACCCGTTACTACTATTCCATGATAGGATCATGAAATCAGAATAGTAGCTGAATATAAAACAACACAAATCGATCCCACTTATCATTTATCAAGCAACCCCGCCCGTCTATTTCAACTCTCCACCATTTCAAACTCTTACTCCTCCACTCAAAGACTCCTCAAGTCTTTTAAATCAAGGAAGAACGAGTAGTAGTCCATGGATGCCGAAGCTTCATCGTAAGTTACTCCACCATATTCTTTTTCCACAGATGAGTTTTTTGACCAAGAAATTCTTAATTTCCTGCAAACTTAATATGAGCGCGCGTATCACTTCCCCTTAATTGATCATCAGTACCGTCAACCGTGCCTGCAGGTTCGAGACAAGCGAGATGCTAGCATCTTTCTTGGCATCCACACCGTTGCTGAGGGAGTCATGGCGGCTATGCGATATCGCTAACACCACTGCGGCACGCAGTTTTGTCACGGAACAACTCGGAGATGTAGGGTATATCGCTTTTTCTGGCACTCGAAAAGCTGGAAGCCCGGAACGGCCCATTCCCAGCGACCTGGTGTCATTGGAGAGCACTGATAAGCTGTTCTTTCCACTGCACCGCCACAATGAAGGTGAGGATCCGGTCATGGTGCATGCAGGGATGTTAAATCTGTTTCTGTCGATCCATGCTTCCTCCAGCTTCAAAGAACAGGTCAGTTAATTTCTTCATACTCGAGGTTTTACGTTCTTTTTTCATCTTCTGAGATACCCGGCGGTTTACGTAGATCAACTTGTGTTATTTCTTCCTTAATGTTCTTTGCTTCGAGCTCGATTTTAGTTCAACCTACGTTCGTTGTGTTGGTTTTGATGAAGACCTATTAGACTCAACGCGCTTTGTTTTCACCATCTACGATCATTAATTTAGAATATTGAGTTTTTTTTTTTTAAAAATTCTCCAATACCATGTTAGTCCAATGGAATATTACACACGGCTACCACACGGATTCAATCAGCTCAAAGAGTATACTTTAACCAGAATATGACCCGGTAGGTTGGTTTGGCGTGGCTAAGACATTTAGAAGTTTGCTGATCTTGACCGATGCCAGGACCGGGCCAGTGAATGGGATACATAATATGACAAAAGTTATTGTGTGAGTTGAGAATGCGTAGGGTCGGTTTCATTAAATGTCGTAACATTTTTTCAACCATTAAATTTCTAATTTTTTAATCTCACCCGTCCACTCACACACTCAACTCACACAATACCGTGGCCTATATAGGATTAGCTAGCAGGGTCATGTGGGGATGGGAGCGAGCTGTGGTGTAATCTTTGATCCGGCTGATCTCTGATTCATCGTCGAGTCAATATTAATATAATACTACTGGACTCTAGGGTTGCTCCAGGTCATCATAGAACTTTTACCGTTGCAGAATAATCTAGCCTAAATATAACCGTGGGGGAAAAAGGAAGCTTCCGACAGCTCGGACCACTAACTATCTCGGACCCAGCCAAAAAGATAGGGGGGAAAAAATACAAAGTGAAAATGAAAAAGGGAAAAGGAGAATACAAAAAGTGGAATCAGAAAAAGAAAAAATCAATATAAAGTGCTCTTAAACTTTCATTTAGCAGCTTTCACCTGAGAAAGGATTTAATTCACACCTCTCCACACCTAGGGTTTGGTTCGTTTTCCGCAAGATCTGGCGCTCTTCAAGACGTCATCACATATATTAGTGATGCTTGGCTAGCGCCAGCTCAGCTCAGCTCCTCACGGAGTTGGCCAAGCTCGAGCCACACCCCAATTTGTTTGACCTCCCTCGTAGTACTGGTCATACCACTTAAATTAACATGCAACCAGTGTTTCAACCGGTATAGCTGAAGTGCCCATTACAACGTTATTTTCTCTCAAATTCTCCTATTTTAGACCATAAATTTTAAATCTCCGAAAATTCCACCGTCGACTATCATTTTCCCAGAAGTTAGAGTTCGAAATGAGAGGATTTGGGAGAAATAATGCCCCTTTTAATGTTATTTTCTCTCAAAATCCCTCATTTTCAACCATAATTTCTAAATATCACAAAATCTCACCATTTTTTAATGTTATTTTCTCTCAAAATCCCTCATTTTCAACCATAATTTCTAAATATCACAAAATCTCACCATTGACTATCCTCTCCCCATAAGTTAGAGTTCAAAATGAGAGGATTTGGGGGAAATATAGCTTAGAAGAAGCGTCCTTATTATATAAGTTGGAGCACTGGTCGCACGTTAATTTAAGTGGTTCGACCGATACGACAATGAAGGTGAAATAGAGGGCCTAGCTCGCCTTTGGCCAGCTCCGTAAGGAACCGAGCTGAGATGGTGTTGTCCAAACCTCATTAATATATGTGGCGTCCTTAGGGGCAAGAAAACGATCTAGACCATGGGTCTGGAGAGGTCTCGACCCATACGATTTGGACCGTGGCTTTGACATGTCAATAATGCAAGCACTTTTAAAAGAAAAATTAATAATTCTAACTAAACCCCCCACCACCAAAAAGAAAGAAAAGAAAAAAAAAAACAGGAAGAAATTAAATATTGACCCCTTTTGTAGGTTTGAATTGTAGTTGGGGGGTCAAGTTCAAGCTTCGATTCAATCTTTATATTCTCTTCGTACAAAAACGTGTAAAGTTTTGTGGGCATGAAGCGTGTCCTGCTTTGTGCCGTGTTGACTACATCTGCGTGTCTCAAAGGTGACTTCCAAAAGAATAAGTAGGGCTTTCATGTCGACTCTCATGAGTAGAGCCACATGATACGTTACTCGTTAACGATCACCCTAATTGGCTTAATTATAGGGATCAAGACTATGGACCTTTTTTCTTGTGGGGGACTATAATTCTTTGCTTTTGGTATAATATTAAGGGTTAAATGCATGTCATGCCTCTGTGATATGCGGTAATAGCAAATATGCCCCTGAGGTAAACAAAGTCTTTTTCATACCCCTGAGGTAAACATTTAAGAGCAAATATGCCCTTCCGTTATGTTTACCTCAGGGGTATGAAAGGACATATTTGCTCCTGAATGTTTACCTCAGGGGTATGAAAATGACTTTGTTTACCTCAGGGGCATATTTGCTATTACCGCATACCACAGGGGCATGACATACATTTAACCCTAATATTAATGTGTTTTGCTGGCAAGTGCCTTTCTATCCTTCTAATTGGTCGGCATTCTCTCGCATGTGATGATTTTGCAGGATTAATTTCTGATCTTGTAGGTTTTGTTTGTGTTAAATTATTAATTTGTCTAGCTCATGAGGAGTATATATACTACTATACACATGCACTAGCTTTGCATATGATAAGGTGCTTTTAGGACTCATTTACTTGACAAAAACGCAGGCAGTTGAATGATTCTCTTTCTTTTTTTAAAAGAAAAAAAGAGTGATTTACTTTTCCTCAAACACATATTATTGTTCAAGTTAATCTCTCTCTACGAATTTGGATATCGTGATTGAATTTCTGAAAACTGTTGGATTTCTTATACACTTTTTCCAAAGACCAAAATTATTGCCGATAGTCACTCCTGCGAATGAGAAATCCTTGAACCTCATTTCTTATTTCCAGGAATGTGCTGATCAATAGATATTAACAATTATTGGCGTCTAGCAACCCCAGAGAAAAAAGGGCAGAGCTAGGAAAAACCAAAATTAAAGAAGGAAGAATTGGTCCAATGATCTTAAATCTAAGATGTTGATTTTTCAAGAATAAACAATGTGCGCATAATATAGAATATTTTTCATTGGCGGCCATAGACAAGTAATTGTCCACATGCTACCTACTTAACTGATCATCTACTGCATACACCCACACACAGATTCTTTTGGCCCGAAAACGTCTAAATTAGAGGACAATTTGCCATATTGTTAATTTGCTTTATAAGTCTTTTAGAAATTTAGGAATGTGAAGGAATCCTCGTATAAGAATATTGATACTACATATCGATCTTTCCATTTTATCTCCTCGATGATCCCTATCTCAAAAATGGGAAGTACTACAGCACTTGCTTAATGTATGATCTTCTGTTCCTTCTGTTTTCCCTGAAAAACCAAAAAGTACGTATTAAAAGGGTTAATCGAGAGGAACCTGCAGCAAACAAAAGATTTCTGTCATCCCCGGCCACCATCGTTATCTTTCCATTATTTTATGTGGTTCTGCTCATCAAAATAGGCTTTTAGCGATGATGCTAGAGAGACATATCATGACTTCGACAATTAGAAAGGTATATATTCTCGTATAAGGCCAAACTACATGATAATGGGTTGTTTGTTGTACCAAGTTCAGATTATGATATTGCAGTCTTTTCTGGCCTGTCGTGGAAGGAAAACTCCAATTCTAATTTTTGGTCCAGGTCAACTGAATTAAAGGCAAGATAGACAGCACTAAAACGTACCTGAGGATCTAAATTATTTTATCAGCTTGTAGTGTCGGCGAAATTAGCTGTGCATGATGCGCATGCATTATCTTTTTGTAATTACTTGGATCCGATCGATTTAGATGGTTATAGAATATCTTATTCTTAGATGTACGTCTAAGCAGTACTGTTTGGTTGCCGTCACTTTCTGGATTAGCCTAATTGTCTGGTCTGCTCGTGGAAATTAAGTGCTTTAAAAGTAGATCAGAAATTCAATATTCTATTTACCTCTAATTCGTATACTTTCGTTCTTGTTTCCTTTGATGCCCCACCTATATTTTCAATCTCAGATTATGAAATTAGTTAATTTCTTCTTCAATTGGGCTGTGGGGATAATAAAATATACCTTAACAGACACACATTTTGATTGTCCTATAGTGGCCAGATCTTTAGACCAAATCCAATGAATGCTTTTATGAATAAATATTATATTACACAAAAGGTTTCTTCTTCGTGAGTTCCTTTTTTTGTCTTCTCTTCTGAGTGCTGTTTCTTTATTTTCAATTCGCTAACAGGTAGACGTAATTGGTCAATATAATTTATCTTTTTCCTCTAAGCGGTTGGTGAGGACAATTTGATTATTGGAACCAGCAACAGTGACTGGTAGTGATCATTTTAAACGATGGAATTAGGTCTTTTCCTATTCAACACTGAAACACTGAAAGCTACTGGCAAAACCCCATGATTTGCTGTGATTTTTATACTTTTCAATATTGACATATGTTTAAACTTTGGTTTAATTATTGATATAGTCCTTGTAGTTTTAACTTTTAACAAATCAGTTTTGGAGTACAACTTTGAACGAAATAGTCTATATTGTCCATTTTTTAGACATACAGATCATTTCGTCCATCAAAAGTTAATCTACTAAAGGGAACATGCCGAAAATGATATCTCGACCCCTAACAAATGTCGGTTTTTCGTTAGTTGACTATTTTTTATGGACAAAAAGATCTAAATGTATGAAAAATGGACCACAGTGACCATACGTCATGTTCAAAGTTATACCTCAATGATTGATTTGTTAAGAGTCAATATCACAGGGACTATAGCGGTAATTAAGCCTTAAACTTTTCCACTAAGAAAAAATTTAGACCTCCTAACTTTTCGTATGAAAACAAATATAAATTAATTTGGTCCTTAATATCGGTCGAATATACATGTGAATATGGAAAATGGTAATTCATGACAAATTATAAATTTAAGTCTGCTAGTCCCACAGTATGAAAACATACTAGAAGAATACCTATTCACAATATTTACAGAATATTATGCATATTGTTCTGAGTTCTGGGTTTTATAGTTTATGGATAAAATTTTTGCGTTAAATAACGAATTAAGTTCAAATTACGTACATTCAAGCAGATGCTGGCACTGATAGAGAAAAGCAAGTCAATTATCATCACAGGCCATTCGTTAGGAGGACCAGCCGCCTCTCTTTGTACTCTTTGGCTCCTCTCTTACCTCCAATCAGTGATCTCTCCATTACAAGTTCTGTGCATCACGTTTGGCTCTCCCTTGCTTGGCAATGGGTCTCTTTCCCGGGCTATCCTCCGAGAAAGATGGGGTGGCAACTTTTGCCACGTAGTCTCGAAGCATGACATCATGCCAAGACTGCTCTTTGCTCCTCTAGAGTCCCTCACTTCTCAACTGCATCCATTGCTGCAGTACTGGCAATTGTCAATGACTTCTCCAGAGTTTGGTCAGCTTGTTGTCCAAATACGCAACGAAGACAAAGCAGAGCTCTTTCGCTTTGTGTTGGTTCATTTGGAAGCGTTAGCACAGGGAGGAGAAGAGACGATGAGGAGTTTGTTTTGGCCCTTGGGAAACTACTTGTTTTGCTCTCAAGAGGGTGCAATTTGTGTCGATAGCGCTGTTTCAGTCACTAAGATGATGCATTTGATGCTTTTGACGGGCTCTCCAAGCAATAGCATTGAGGATCATCTCAAGTATGGAGATTACGTCGATAAAGTATCTTCACAGTTTCTGTACCATAGAAGCTTCCTGCAACCAGGTCTTCCCGCGTCGAGCTATGAAGCAGGGGTCGCTTTGGCGTTGCAGTCCTCAGGGATAGATATTCAGGTAGTGAACTGTATTCCATCAATCTCGACTCAGTTAAACTCGATCGTGATCAGTAGGGTACTGGAAAACAGCACTAATTCTGAACTCCTCCGCTACTTTATTTGTTAATTTAAGCTCAGAAGGGAAAACTTCTGATCTATCTCCCAAACACGTGCATGATGAATATGTTCAGAGTGGTTCCTGCAATATTTTCCTCGCAATGAGGTGAATTTACTCTTATCGTTTCCTTTACCATGACTACAGGAATCAGTTGCCATACCAGCCAAAGATTGCCTCAAGACTGCAAGACGGATGGGTCGTACACCAAACCTGAATAGTGCCAAGTTGGCTGTAAGCTTATCAAAATATGTACCTTTCAGGGCTGAAATAGAATGGTACAAAGCATCTTGCGATGACTCTGAGGAGAAAATGGGGTACTATGATTGCTTCAAGCTACGAACCTCAAAAAGGGAATCCAGAGTTAACATGGACCGGATCAGGCTTGCCAGTTTCTGGAACGATGTCATCAACATGTTGGATAGCAATCAACTGCCTCATGATTTTCACAGGAGAAACAAATGGGTCAACGCTTCGCAGTTCTATAAACTCCTCGTCGAGCCACTGGATATTGCTGAATACTATAAAAGTGGCACGAATCGCGTCAAGGGCCATTACTTGAAGCATGGAAGAGAGAGGAGGTACGAGATTTTTGATAGGTGGTGGAGACAGAAAGAGAGCAATATTGTCAGTACTGGGCAAGAAGATAATAAGATCAGGAGCAAATTTGCAAGCTTGACTCAAGATTCGTGCTTTTGGGCTAAGGTAGAGGAAGCAAGGGAGTGGCTTGATAACGTTAGAAGTGAAAGCGACATAAGTAAGCTGGCTTTCCTGTGGGAGAATATCGAGGGCTTTGAAACGTACGCAAGGGAGTTGATCGAGAGAAAGGAAGTGTCTAAAGACGTTCTCGCGAAGAATTCGAGCTATACTTTGTGTATGGAAGAATACAGAGCTTTGAAATCACAGGTGGTGCAGTATCTCCCTCCTCAGTTTCCAAGTATTGCGAATGGGGAGATAGTTCCTTAGGATATGCACACCAAGATAATGAATGCTTTCCTGCACTTACTGAAAGAATGCTTGTTGCATCTTTGCTACACGACTTGTTATTTGAATACGTATCTTGTGCAATAATATATTCCTCCAACGAATGAATTGCACCAACCATTGCTGACAGAAGCACCTCCACACTTGCCTGCCATAGTTCTATTTTAATATTTGCTCATAAGCGGGTCACTAGGGTCGGGATAAATTCAACAAGTTTAACATAGCTGTGGCTGTCCTTGGCTTTCCTTCCCTGTGGCTTTGCTTGCAGTAACTAAGCTGCAGAAAGGAGAGGCAAAGGATTCTTTGGACATTCCTGTAGAAAGAACTGAAACAATAGATTGTTCTTGATTCTTGACCAACATTAACAAATCCTATGAACCGGCAATCTGAAAATCGGTAATTACAAATTTACATTCACAAGAAAAGTAGTAACTCTCTTCTTCGCCAAACACGATATGTGATTGGAAACCCGTAAATTAGATAACAAATAGTTCATGGAATAAATGAAGTTCCAACATGAATATTCGAATATGTGAGGTAAGTCAAACCTTCCCATTCTGACCATCAACATTCCTAACAGGTCCCTTAAACCACTTTCTTGCGTCCAACATCCACCAAATCATTATTAGACCTAAAACTATACCCAATGCCACTGGCGCATAATTGAAAGTATTCCAAGCAATTGGGTAGGTGGTGGGCAAGAGAAAGACCGAACAGGTATAACAGATCCACAGAAAGGCAACCAAGCAAACTGGCCTTCTTGCTTTGCCCAAATAAAATGGCCCAGCTTTGAAGTTTTTCTCAGCCATAGTCATTCTTGCGAAGATGGGAACTGCATAGCCTCCAACCCAGCCAATTGTACATATGGATGTTATGGCAGTGAAGACTACATTGACTTTTAAGATTGGGAGTCCAAGAAGAATGCAGATGGCTGCACAGAGCCACACGGCATTTGAAGGAACTTTATGCTTTGGGTGCAGTTTTCGCCATATTGATGAAAAGGGAATTCCTTGATCTCTTGATAGAGCATATACCTGAAGGATGCCTTGGTTCAGTTCAGTCATGCAGTATATGTCCTTATATATACAGAGAGAGAGAGGGACAGACAGAGAGATTCTCAGACATTGTTCAACCCGCATATTGGAACAACAAAAACAAAATTACTTCCTAGGAGCAATAGCCTTCTCCTTCTTAGTTTGTTGGATCCAAGACTGTCAAAACAGAAATGATCAATTTGCTGATACTTGCAGTTCAGAGACGATTCTAAGATCAATGGTAGTGATGGAAAATAGAAGAACACGTCTCTCTCTTAAATCCTTGAATAGACAAGGAAGAAAAACAAAGAAAAAACCCCTCCTTTTAGTAAGAGCACTTACTAATTCAACAAGCTCAATCACGCAGCTATGAAATAAAGCTAACAACAAGGGCTTTGTTTTTTTTTTGGATAAGCTCCAAATCTTAATCCTAATGCGATAAGGAAATTTTCAAAACTTCCTTAAAAGATGACTGGCGCCTTCGTTTCAGTCAGAACCTGACTGCAAGGATCAACTCTCGCCATTAATTGCAAACGGGCTTTTGTTTGGAAGCTTAAAATCAAGCTAGAAGGAGAAACCTCATTCCCCCGAATCCATCAGCCATTATAATGCAAACAATAACTACGTAAGAAAAGATAGCTACTTACCACTCTGGCAGCACTAGTAGTGATTGAAAGCCCACCGAAGAAGAATGAACCCCAGATGACAAATAGTAGAATGATAGCTCCAGCGGAATTATGATATCTCCCATGAAATGCATCATAGAGTATTTGAGCTGGCACGAATGTTCCAGCAGTTTCATTGGTTGGATCATATAGGTAGCTAAAATTCTGTTGCAGAGCATGCCATATAAGACAATATCCAGTGAAATTTTGCGAAAAGTTAAAGAGTAATGATTAGTGGATAAAACACATTTTTTGAAGCTCACTGCTAGTCATATCAGAAAGTGACAAGATTTTCTACAAAAAATCACACATTATAATTAGTCATCATGACAGATACCTGAATGCTGAAAGTGAGGGCCAAAATGTAAGCCCATCCAAATACTGAAATGATCCCAATGCTAGTCAAAATCGCAATAGGACCATTCTTGTCTGCACCTCTGGTTTCTTCAGTTAGATGTGCTGCGGCATCATATCCATAAAGTGAATACTGACTCACAAGAAAAGATAGAATGACTGCATAAGGTTTGCTTGATATTCCAGTTACCGCAGGTGCCGTCTCAAAATTTGTGAACACATATGAGGCAGATTTTGTTGTCAGTGCAACCAAAGGAAGCATTATGACAATAACTGACCCCCCAATAACCTGAAAAAAGAGGAATGCAATCAACGTTTAGAACTGCCTATATTGCATTTCGCAGATAACAGTCCACAGCTGCTTATAATTGGAAGACTAGGTTGTGGCAGTTATTCATACTGCGTACACTTAACCTTAACCAGACAAGGGACTACATGAAAGCTCATTCATGTCTCTTTTTTTAAGCATTATTATCATTCCATTTTGCTACGATATCCTGCCATTGTAGGAGCACTGAAGGGAAAGAGAAAAAGACTTCTATAAGACAGAAACCTCAGGGTAATTACAAGGCTAAGTGAGCAAGACGAGAGTTTCTCAATTAAACTCCATACATCACTAATGCTTGACTTGACCGCATTGAGTACAGTTGGATATAACATCTCAGGAAGAAATTTGGAAACTTGAAGCAATTCTCGTACAGATAATTATGAGATTCCATTTCATCCATTTTGAAAACCAAACAGGGCATAAGGGTCTTAAGTGCCCACATCGAGATTCAGAGCTTGCCGTCAATAGGTCACAGCAACATCCTCTGGTTGCCTAGTTGATGAATGGTTGTGCTTCTGAACTTATGGGGTTTTAAATAAATGTGGGGCAATTGGAAATTCTAGTATTCTTCCCATACAGACTTCTAATTGCCTTATATTTTGGTTTATGACCATGTTTCACTTTGGTTTTTCGTATTTTGGAGTTCTTTTATTTTTTATTTTTTGCTATTCTAGTAATGGCACCATATTAGAGGAACTTGTTGAATTTCACTGCTGCCTGATAAAATGGATAATTTGTATTAGCTTTCCATTTCATATCTAGTTCATGCGCTTCTGACAAAATTTCACATATGTTCAAATTGATTTATCTCCTGCATAGCTTAAAGATTGCTGCAACAACCTCAATGCAACAAGGAGGCAAAGGAGCATATGAAATCCTCGTTTTTGTTGTTAAGAGAAAGGGAGGAAAGGAAAAAGAATTTGGAAGCTTAAGTATGATTATATCCTATTATTCAGATAATTTTATATCACAATGTGAAAGAGACCATGACAAGCATATAAGCAAGCTTATCTGTACTATACCTGCCACCAAATCGAGATTATGTCAATGAAGGCAATCACCTCCAACGCAAAAGTGTTGAGAAATGCCCATATAATGGTCAGGCCTATGTACATGCATAAGAATAACCATTTAGGAGCCAAGTACCCTCCACCCTTATTTGTTCCAGTGCATAATAAAATAATACTCTGCAGTGTTTGCGAGCCTGCATAAGCCTTCTCCACCAAATTATAAAGAAGTTAAAATCCGATTACCTTTTGCCAAAAATATCAACAAATGAATTCCACAAAGCAATTGAAAAAAATACCTGTGTGCCTATGCCTGCAATTAGCCCTATGGTCTCTAGCCAAGCGCAACACCATGATGCAAATGGACCCCATTTGGGGCCAGCTAAATGAGCAGCCCAGAAGTAAAGAGAACCAGTAGTCTGTTTAATAGAAACAACAAAGAGATAGTGAGTTATCTAGAACTTCCACAAGAAGCACTCATAGCTATTAACAAAGGAATGTTGATCTGAGACAGTTGCCTTTATGTTTTATGCTAACTAGAACCTGGATTGATGTGAGCAGGTTGAAGTAGCAAGTCAGAAAAAGGGAAAAATAAGGTTTTGGATCACGAATATCACACATCTCTGGCAATTTACTAAGAAAGAAGGCCCACAACAACTTTTTGATGGTAAAAGTCGGCAAAGTTTTCTTGGCCGTATCAAAATTATTTGAAAATTGTTTACGTCTTCTTTCTCTGGGGTACTTGTCTCCTGAATCGGGTTTAATTGCTATCTTCTTCCTACGAGTAAATTTTTTATCACTTGTTCAGGTCACTGAAAGTTGATTATCAGTCTTCAGTTCCATAAGCATGTTGCTTGTAAAATGCTTGCCAGTGTAGATAGAAAACCAAAAAAGTTACTTTTTCACCCAATAAAAATCATATGTTGGTCAGATATTCTGTTTAGAATCATTATAATAAAGCTACTTGATTACTCTACGGTTTTAAGTTGTAACCAGGTTATGCTCAATAGTAATTTGCGTGGCTCTGGAAATTTCAGTGTGAACATGCTCAAAATTAGAAAAACTGAATCAGAAACAGCAATATTTAAAATGAAACAAAAAGCAGGGAAGGATGGAAAGGCACAAACTGGGAAAGAGGAACAGATCTCAGCCATTGCAAATCCAACAAACCAGGTGAAGAATGATACTACCACCCACCCCCACACAAGACTTGCGGGACCCGCATAGAGAAGGCTTGAACCATACAGGGGAGTGATCCCAGTGAAAAGGGTCATCGTCGAAAACGATATTGCAAGTGTTTTGAACAAAGTCTGCATCAAGTTAAACAAGAAAAGAAATCAAACAGAATCAAAGCTAGTAGCAAAAAATATATAGGAGCTAATCAACCAACGACGAAGAAGGAAATCTATCGGACGATAGAAGAAGAGAGAAGGAAAAAACATAGAAGCAGGAAATATTCAACAAAGAATCACCATTTCCCTTCTGAGTTCCTGCTTGTAGCCCAACTCATGGAGCCGCTTCTCTCCGGAATCCATTTCTGCGATTTCCGGCGTTTCCGGTTGGTCGTACCCCATGAAAGCGAAAGTGTTTTATATGTCTATCACTTGGTCAATGAGCTCCAAGATGAAACTGGACAAGCCACACGAAACTGAATCCTCAGAGAGCAACTCAAGAAAGGAGGAGTAAGAGGCGGAGGGAGAGGGTTGACGTTTCATTCATAATATTCTGCTCATGGTAATGATGCGTCAGTCAAGCTTTTAACGTCATTGTTTGAATTGTAGTTATTTTCCCAGGCTTCCCCAGTTTCACACCTTACTTTGCTGGCTCTATATTGCTACGCTTTTTTTTTTTACCTGAAAGGTCTATATTGCTAGGCAGTACGAACATTATTACAGCTTATTTATGTTTGGAGGTTTACTTTAATAAAAAAAATAGAATTTTATATTTTAACTACTAAATTTTTAAAAATATTTTCAATAATTTTTCTATTTTAATCATCTAATATATTTTATTTAATAATAATAAAAGATAAAATATATTATTATTTTAATATAGAGAAATGAATAGTAATTATCTAAAAATTAGAGAATCATTATATTAATTTTTTTTTATAAATTTTTGTTAAAATAAATAAACTACAAAAACTTCATTTTAAACTATTTGATTATATTGAATCTGCTAATAACGTTCTAAATGCGCTGTTTTTAATGGACGATTATAAAATCGGTCATCCAACTTGTGCGTCTCAACAAAACGCGGACCGACAGGCTACTAGAACGTGATGGTTTTTGGTTAGTCGTGTCGTTACTCGAGGACTTTAGGTTATATCAACAGTAAAACGAAGGGAGTTCACACGCAATCTCCAATAGTTTGGATCTCACACGGAACACTCCAGCAAAGGGAAGAGACCAATTCTAAAGGAGTTGAAGACGACCTGAAGCACAACGAGATCCAGGTGGTCGGACCAAGAATGCTGTTTTATCGCAACTCGTGGTCAGCTTTGGATTTCTTCGTGGTAGACAAACACATGCACGCAAACTCTTTGACTGGTAACTGGTTGCAAAATTCATTGGGTCATCTCTGAGATTAAAATGGGAAAGCGAAAACGAATCGATCACTTTTGGCCGACTTACTTCTAGATATCTTGATGATGATGATCCAAACCCCTCACCTAAACTCGGGAGTCCTACATGCATGCTGCATAATATAGACAACACGGGCATCATCTACTGGCAAAAAGCTACTCCAATATCTGTAATTCCGAAGAGATGCACACGCTAATGAGTGCAACTTGCAAGTCGTGGCACTGGTCCAAGCAGATAACGATATCAAATTAGTGACCCAAAAGTCCAGAGAGTTCCCGGCATATAAAGAATCTACGAAATCGCAAAAATCTTACCTACCCAAAAACAATCGCGAAATCCCTGCCGGTGTGACGGTGTCTCTCCTTGTCTTTTTCAATTAGTCAAATCCAAGTTGGTGTGGGGACTGAATAGATATTTTAAACAAACATTTAATGAAATCTTTTGGGCCCTTCGACGAAAAATCAGTTCTGGGAGTGCACGCTCCACTTAGAAAATGTTCAACCAGCGGCGGATTTGGATCCAAAAGGAACACATTATCTGAAATGATAAAAAAAAATCAACCAAAAATATCCAAACCAATTCGAGGTAGAAACCTCTCATCCTCCAACAATTTCACAAACCAAAAATATCAAAACCAATTTAATCTCATCTTCTAATAATTTCACAAATCAACAAAAAATATCCAAACCAATTCAATCACATCCTCCAATAATTTCACAAATATCCAAACCAATTCAATCACATCCTCCAATAATTTCACAAATCAACCACAAATATCCAAACCAATTCAATCTCATCCTCCAATAATTTCACAAACCAACCACAAATATCCAAACCAATTCAATATCATCCTTCAATAATTTGACAAATCAACCACAAATATCCAAACCAATTCAATATCATCCTCCAATAATTTCACAAACCACAAATATCCAAACCAATTCAATCTCATCCTCCAACAATTTCACAACTCACAAAATTTCAAACCCTAAAGCATTTTTAGCATACTAAATAAATGGATTTTTCTACTGAATTGTAGAGAGAGAATCTTGGATAGAGGGACATACTAGGGATCGGAGGTCCAACAATTTTCAAGTTTAAAATCTCGAGAATCCTGCAAAAATTGAAACCGTAAAACATCTAAATAATGAGATTGAGAGAGAGCTGAGAGTCAAGGGGGATATACACATTAGAATTTTCAGTATCATGTACTACAAAAATAGTATGGACAAAAATAACTGAGAAGTATTGCATATTATAGTATGAAGAAAATTTAACCAAAACAACAATTTACCTTTCATAATCAACTATTATACACAAAGTACTACACAGTGGTGCGGCGGCGGTGGGGTGCAGTGGGCACAGTGGTGCGGCGGTGGTGCAGTGGGCACACATAGACTTTTTTTCCCACAACAAATTATAATTCAATCAATCCACCTTACAATTCATATATTGTATCTTTAAATCGAACTTTTTAATTTGGTCAATAAATTAGAGTAGATATTATTCATCTTATGAATAAATAAACTCGATTTGATTAAGCCAACCCTTCGTCTACAAAGATAAAATTGGTGAACTGATGCAATAACACTAGCTGAAAGAATTCCCGTTCAGTAGAAAACTCATGATTATTTACATTTACGAATCACAGAGTTCTTAAAAAAAAACCCTCAAAATATCCTCCTGCGTCTCAGGCGCATAGAGGAGGCTTTGGAGACTAAAAGCCCAACACCCAAATACATAACCCAGATGCCTACATCAACGGCCCATCTCACTCCTTCGATTTCGGTCTCCATCTCACTATCCTCCCTACCTTATTCCTTCCCCACATCTCCACCATCCAACCCGGCACCCGCTTTCTTTTTCCCCACCACAACAACAGCAGCCATCTGATTCATTGGTATCCTCCTCCTCTGGAATTTATTCCAACCCTCCCAAAAAAAAAATTACATGTTATATATTTTTTTGGCCGGTCCAGTGGGTGGCGGCCGCCCAGGGCCGCCCCCTGGATCCACCTCTACATATTATGAATAAATAAACTCGATTTGATTAAGCCTACAACCCTCCGTCTACAAAGATAAAATTGATGAACTGATGCAATAACACTAGTTGGAAGAATTCTCGTTCAGTAGAAAACTCATGATTATTTACATTTACGAATCAGAGAGTTCTTAAAACAAAAACAAAAAACCCTCAAAATATCCTCCTGCGTCTCAAGCGCTTAGAGGAGGCTTTGGAGACCAAGAGCCCAACACCCAAATACATAACCCAGATGCCTACATCAACGACCCATCTCACTCCTTCGATTTCGGTCTCCATCTCACTATCCTCCCCACCTTATTCCTTCCCCACATCTCCACCGTCCAACCCGGCACCCGCTTTCTTTTTCCCCACCACAACAACAACAACAACAACAGTCGTCTGATTCATTGGTATCCTCCTCCTCTCCCTCCTCCGGAATTTATTTTAACCCTCCACTAAAAAACCAGGGTTGGCCTGGGCCTACGGGAATCGGGCTCCCATAGGCCCAGACCAACTTATAATAATAAAAAAATTACATGTTATATATGTTTTAGGCCGGTCCAATGGGTGGCGGCCGCCCAGGGCCGCCCCCCTTGGATCCGCCTTTGTGTTCCACCACGATCAACCGAGCAACCATAATGTTATAAATTGGCATACAAACATACACGTCAACTGCTTGAGAAAACACATATTTGTTAATATATAACTTCGAGACAGGGTCTGCTGCAGTTCAGCTGCTTAGGCAGGTGTGGGTCCCGAGCGGGACCCACACCCCTCCCTCACAAACTGCAGCAGAGCTGCGCTCTATAACTTCAGCTAGCAATGGTATTGTAAAAAGGCTTTTTATTCTGCTAGTTACTGAAGTTTAAATTTTTATCAAACTGGTCACGGGTCACTGTATTTTAGTCTCTCTCTTCTTTTTTAAGGTCTTTCATCAACTGAGCCCCAAATCTGTAACAGAAAAATATATATGGCATCTTAATCCACGTCAGCAACCCTTATATTCGCGACACCTGTCAAAATTGAAAATTCATCATTCCACGTCTGCCGAAGACACTCCACATCGGCCAATTTCCCCTCAAATGGAAACTCGGAGCCGGAAGCTGGCGGAGGCCACCTTAGCAGCTTCTTCTTCTTCTTCATCTGGTCCCACTACTCGTTCCTCCAACCCCACCGCCACTTCAGCTTGGGGCTGGGCTGGATGATCTGTTGCCTTCATTCGCGATGGAGTCAGCCTCGTCTTCGCACCAGAATGGGCGGCTGAGGGAGGTCTTATCTGGGCTGAGGCTGAAGGGGAGGAAAGCAGGCAGGTTGAGGCACTGACTCATCTGTGCGACGTGCTTCCGTCTCTATTAGATGAGATTGACTGCAGGGGCGGAATGAAGGGGGAGCGAAGGGTGTCAGCCGATACCCTTCGCTCCCAAAAAAAATTATATGTAATCTTTTTTATTTGTTACACCTTGCACCATTGAAGAACTATTCTTTCTCGCCCATCTTTCACCTTACAAGAGTTACAACACTGTTACACAATCACTCTAGAAGAACTCAAACATTTCATATGGGCGGCCAGGGGTGGAACACTGCTATAAAAAAATTTATATTTATAATTTTTTAATAGAAGATGGCCTGGGCCCGATACCCATAGGCCCAGGCCAACTTCATATGATCCCCATTAGGTCCTGAACGGCCTGGACTCGATCCCCTTCAATTTGTGTATTTAATTTTTGGGTTGAAGAGCTTACAAGATTGAGGGTTTTGAGATTGATTCTTTGAGTGAATTCTGGATGATAATAAGGATATACGATTAATTTTTGCATTCTTTTGGTTCTTCTACCTTATTGTTCTGCTAATCAAGTAGGTTATGCACTTCGTGTGTTTTTTCAATCTATTTATCAGACAATACTTTTATCCTTATTTTGCTGGTTTTTCTATTCCTCTATTCGTGCCAGTTAGTGATAATTGGCTTTTATGTTCAATTATTTGTGTCATGCATTAAATAACTGACTATAAATATAGAAAACATGATGTTGTAGATCTGCCTCAGAGGAGAATTTACATAAGCCTCAAGAATCTAGTCAGATATGTCTGGAGTAGCACTAAGATTCACAACCAATTGTTATGGGTTTTACGTGAGAACCTACCGTTTAGCCCAAGTAGTTGGGCATATGACACAGTAGAAGTATTTTTTGCGCATAAGAGATTGCACATCTTTCCTTGAGACTTATTGCCTCTTATGAACTAACGAAAAATAGTGGGACTTTGATGATATCATTTCAGCATTGCTAGGTCAATGCAACTAACAATTTTAATACATATGAATTTGTCAGGTCTTTGTATTTTATTTGGTATTATTTATATAGTAGGGTTAAAGTATGATTTGTTACCTTTGAAACTAGAGTTGCACAGAATTTTGTGATCATCAATTCACATGTTAGAATAGCTGGAAAATTTGGAAGCAGTAAAATCATTGTCCTGCATATCAATGAACATTAGAAGAAAGGGCTTGGGAGATGAAAAACGAAAAAAATTGCAATAGTTAATATGGTTTGTAATTAATTGTTGGCATTTATATTCACTGCTTTGACATGTATGTTTGGTTAATTACTGATGGATATCTCATTGTTTTGAGCTCTTCCTTGTTTGGTTAATCACAAAGTTATTTTACAATATTTTCAGAATATGCAGTATCGTAGGATCCAATTGTCACCTCTCAGTATCAGCAAATAGTACGGTACTGATTGACTGTACTAAAGCTCTGGATGGGAAATCAAAATCTGAAGCCAAAGGGCATCTAGCCCGTTGGCTCAGAAACTGAATGGGGTTTGTGGGCGATTGTAGAATAGGAACAAAGGCCATTCTCTGCATCAGATTTTTCCTGCACAACCTAATGACCGCGGCCCATGCATAGCTCTGACACTGGTGCCTGACGAACAATTTGGAGAACCCTTGTGCCATCTTTGCTGGATTTGTAAAACACATAGTAACAATGAATAATATAGTTATTTGTGAAGGATTAATTGTTAACTAATCTTTTCCTGACAAGTTTGCAGAGTGGATGGAGATCAGAGGTTGCCAAGAATCCGTTCTCACAGCAAACTTCGATGGCTAACAGAGTTGCATACTCTTCATCAGGATTGGCTACTACCAGCTTTGCGCTGACTGAAGTTACAGCCGCTTTACAGCACCCAACAAGTGTCCAACAAGTTGCAGCAGCAACAGTGGCTTCTTACTCACATCCTCAAAGTACAGTCATCATACATGAAAATCAACTGCCTTCTATCGTTCCCTCTGTGCACCGAAGTTTCTCTACCAAATCTCGATTTATGCAGAATAGGAACACGACCGTCTCTCTATCTTTCTCTCTCTCTCCGTCTCTCTGAACCTGTACCTCTGACTCGCTCTTTCTGTCATAAAAGACGAAGACCACCCTGTTCTTGAGCCTTGACTTCCCAAGACTCACAATCCCAAGACGACTTTCCGCTCTCCCAAGACTCACAATCCCAATCTCCCACCGAAACCTACATGGTCGGCTTCGTAATAGCTAAGATAGTTCGGTACTCGGTACTACCCCCGATAATATGTTTGAGGGTGAAAATTTTGAGTATTGGGGTTTGGAAAATATTATAAAGTAAAGAAATGTTATGGGAGTTTGTGAAAAAGTGAAGAGAGAGAAGATTTTTAATAAATATTATAATAATAAAAAATTATGTGGTGAATTTTTTAGTAGTAAACCTAAAATTTTGAACACAATTAATTGGGGCTCAAACATGCCCTTATATCAGTGGCCGCGAAATGGTGGGTCTGGTCCGTAGGAACCAATTTGGGGATTTGGGGATTTCTGTTATGCGAGGGGCAGAGGACGTGGAATGATGACCTTTTAATTTTGACAAGTGTCGCGAATTTAGGTGTTGCTGACGTTAATTAAGATGTCACGTATATTTTTTTGGTCACGGAACAGGCCTCAGATGACGGGCTTAAAAAAAAAAAGATAGAACCTTTGTGAAACGGAGTAAAGCACAAAATGATTGGAAAAGTTCAAACCGAATGACTAACGGGAATAAAAAGCCTTTTAAAAATGAAAACATGCAACAGAATGGCCCGTTTAATCAAATGCTTGCACCAGCTACCGCTGACTCAGACCACTATCCAAGTTTCACATTATAGTCTTGCATAGCTGAAAGGCTGCTTGTTGACTTGGCTTGCCCCTTTTGCCTCCCCTTCTGACAAGTAAAAGAGCTTTTTTTGTTATTTGAATTAGCAATAGAGATTATAGGACAAGTACCTCTAAACATGGATGTTACCGCTACCAACAAACTCAGTAGAGATCAAAAAAAGGATCTGAATCACATGGTATCCCAGAGGAAAAGAATATGGTCCATAAATTTAGAATAGCATGATATCATTTAAAATGCCCTGGAGGCATTTGCTGAAGGAATCTTAGTTAAATAATTGAGACTAGATGAAAATAGTAAACCAGCATATTACTAAACAACTCGTGGCAATTTGCCCAAATCCACGTCAGGGAAAGAAAAAAGAATAATCAAGGCTTCAGTGATACCCGTGATTCTGTTCATTATGTTTTGAAGGGACAATTAAGAAGCCTTAAAAGATGATTCTGTTCTTATTCTATGCCTCAAAGGATGATTCCGAGCCCTTTGGAACCTATTAGCAAATGTCATTTCCATTCTGGCGCATTGCCACCTGATTATGAAGCCATTTGGTAAACTGAGATTATGGGCCCACCTACGTATGGTGATAGTTCTCATTGTTAACACTTGACACTGTTCATGGTCAGAGTGAATGGATCATGAAATACGCATATCTATGTTGTACCCATACAAAGATATACATATAGATACATACTAACATATTTCTAGTTATATTTAGAACACTCATTTAATACTCTATCAAGCAAGCTTATAATATCCTTGATTCCAACATAAACTGAATTAGAAGATGAATGAACAACATTACCTGAGCTCTTGAAGTCTCAAGCTAAGGCATAACAAATGAAGTAAACATGACATAAGGATCTCCTATGATGTTACGTCAATGGTACCGAATCAAAGGAATGAAGAACTTGCTCCAATGTCACCCTCGTGTGGATGTCAAGAGGACTCTCTGGTTTGTCAAATATTTAGGAGGTAGAGTTTCTTCAAGGCCACGAATACAGCTGTAAAGATCCTTTTAATACCTCCCCTGGAGCTGTCAACCTTGTACTCAAACTCGTACACTTGTAAGCCTCCCTGGCCAGATCTCTCCGCAGCTAAAATTAGCTCAGCATCATCGGTACTTTCCTATAAGATGAGAAAATTCAAGACTGCTTGACTCGAACTTTTTTATAATGGTTTAGATCTCTGTTTTATATATATATATCCCTATATCTATCTGGTAGGGGTGAAAACCGACCCCTCACCGTCAACCGAACCGAGGGGCTCGGTTGATCAAAAATGGTGACCGACGACCGCGCCGAGAGTCTGTTACACCGGCCGGACTGACGTCGGTCGGCTTCGGTCGGTCCCGAAGACCACCACCAACCACCACAATCAACCACCAACAGAGAGAGAGAGAGAAATTGTAAATCTGGAAAAAAAGAGTCGTCCGAACTCCGAACTCCGCCCTGGGTTCACGCTTCACAAAGAAGTCCTCCTCGCTGCCGGTGAACATTCCGGACTGGTCGAAGATCCTGAGGGACGAGTACAGAGACAATCGCCGCGAGGACGGCGTTGACGACGACGGCGTTGACTGCGACGATGTCTGCGAGAACGGGGTGAGGGTCCCGCCGCACGAGTTTCTCGCGAGGCAGATGGCGCAGACGAGGATCGCGTCCTTCTCGGTCCATGAAAGCGTCGGGACTGGTGGGGGCGTGAGAGAGACAGTGAGAGACTGAGTTAGGGTTAGGGTAAAATGAATTCGAATGCGAAGGGTAGTCGGGAGTCGGGACCAGGGGTAAAAAAATCGTGTAAGTGATGGGTCGGTCGGTTCGGTTGTCGGTTAACCGACCCATCACACCGAACACCGAACCGACTCTGTCGGTTTTATAAAAACATGGGCCGAGGGCCGACCTGGGCCATCGTCCAACCGCCCGCGCCAATGGGCTGCGGTCGATTTGGGTCGGCCGGTTCGGCCCTCGGCCCAAAAATGTTCAGGCCTACTATCTGGACTGTCTATATATAAAGCTGAAGCATCTTTTAGCCAAAGGCTATAAGAATTGTTAAGCTGCGAAACAAATGGGCCAAATCAATATCATGCTAAGGTGAAACTGTTGGTCTTCATGATCTTGAAGTTGAAAATGTTACAGGAACTAAAACAGCATACCCCCTTCTAAGATTAAGCCATTCAGCGAGTTTATTCTATTTACTACTCAAGAGTACTCTCGTTAAATGAAGGAAGTAATTTTATATGTTTTTAATCGAACATAATGATTAGTAGATAACCGTAATAGTCAGAATTAATAACCATCTCCTTATTGTTTTCCCATAGGCGGAAGTATGTTAATATAATTTTTCCATCTGCGAAAAAAATAGTAACCAGCCTATGTTAATATAATATTTCGCATCTCGAAAAAATAAAACATTGACTAGCCTATCTACTCAATAGTTCTGGGTAACAGAACAATAACCAAGCTCTGCTTGTGCACTGTGCAACAAATCAAGAAAATAGTTCATTCTTATTTTAACCAAGCACCAAATATAACTCTCCATTTGAGTTAGTCAATTATTATATCTTGTCTGATTTGTTTGATGATTATTAAAACCTTCACCGAACTTAGATGTACCAGCTAACATCAGCAAAGAACGTACACCATCTTAAAAAACCGTTTTATGCAAAAAGGTCACTAGTGGACAACAGCACCTTAGTTCTACTTTCTATAACAGAAGCTTCCATTGTCTCCTCCGCGGCTCCGCCTGTTTCCACTAGTTCTTGTACAGAAACATGATTAAAACCATTGATCAAATTATCCAAAGCTTGAAGCATTACGTTCTCTCAAAAGAACAGACATTTGCATTGAAATCTTAAGCAGGCAATTCAATTGCAACAAGTCAAAATTACAGCATTTGGAACACGTTGCCTTCAGATTCTAATGAAGCGAAAATCACATACAGAAATTAATTGACGGAGTGAAAAAGTAAAACAATGCCTGAAAGGGATGTGCTCACCCAAACTTAAAATCAAAAGTCTTCTGCGAATTATGCTACTTCCTCCAAATCTTTTGTCTCCTATGTTTGTAATTTACTTAGGTAACAAGCAATTGCAATCATCAAGAATACGGCAGGACCCATCGAACACATATAGACAACACCTCAGTAAACGGCATTCAATCAGCTCAAACTAACAAAAAGGGAAGTAGTGAAAAAAGCATTGAATCAAGCAGTCACCTTTCGCCTTTCTGCTTTTATAATCTTATCAGCAACGAATTGAGGACTCCCAAATTCTCCAAGGTTTGAAAGACGAACCGAGTTTACCACAACCCCCACATTGTTACTTCCCTTATTTGGCTCCTCAGAAAGAACAGTTGCCCCAGCTTTATCAACCTATTCAGCGCAAGAGTGTGCGCCCTGAGTTGGTTTGTAAGCTAAACCATAGAACCATTAAAAACAAAATAAAAAAGAATGCGAGGCAGAGTAGAGAAAGAAGAGTAGGTACCTTGTTCCAAGAAGAGGGTCTGAGGAGAGTGAAACCCTCCTTGGCATCTGTGTACCTTTCAAGCTCTAACTGTTCGGCCAAAGTGGCCTTTTTCATGGTTAGAACAAACCCATACGAAACCACTGCAAGAATTACGAGGTTGAACTTCCTCTTGCTCAAACAATGCGATCCAAGTGCATCTTCCTCGGGGTCATTGTGACTGCTTTCTGAGTTGCGTCGTGGTGTTGAGACAAAAGCGGCTCTGGGCAATGAAATTCCGATGAGTGTTCTGGGACATGAAGATGTTGGACGATAACTATCTCTGCAGAGATTGTGGTTTAAGAGAGGACCGAGAGATAAGCAAATCCTCAAAGTCATCCGAGGGGACGGGAATGGCTCTCGCATGGACTCAGGTTCCCTCCTTAATAGAGAATTAACTAATGGATCTAACAAGTATTAGATGAATGACAACATATTAATGAATTTATCCAATGGTCTATATCTCATCTAAAGTTTTTTTTATTATTTTATATTTTTTTAGATATTTTAATATAGACCATTGAATGGATTCATTAATATACTGTCATCTATTTAATAGCATGTTATAACCCATTAGGTAATTCCTCTTGGGAGGAAATCCTTTCCCCTCTAGCATACCCCATTTTCAGTTGGATTTATATACTAAAGTCTAAACGACAGTCGCACACTGACACAGATGTGTGCTATCTTTGGTTGTACCTTTAAAATATTTTCCCATTTTTGCGAAATCAGTACCAAAATACTCCGTCTCGTATTTCTCAGAAAAGTCAAATTGTTGATATCTAATACTTTTAAGCTATGTTATTGCATTAAATATTAAATATAGTTTCTTGTCTTAGGATCATCCCTGATGACCATGTCTGCTTACTGGCTTGTCAGGTTGATATTTACATTGTACTTGTCCTTCAAATCAAAGTGAGAAAAGTTGGTATGACGTTGACAGTGTTTGCAGTATACTTGTCTCTCGTTCTCACTCTTTCTTTTTCAGTTATTAGTTTTACATGGTTTCTCTATCCTGGATCGGTAAGCAAAACTTGGCTGCATATGTAATTGAGTGGCCCTTCTGTATAAAATGTCAAGAAGAGAGTAAGCTAAAGTACATGAATTGAATAGCACATAGTAATAGTAATATTATAGCAGTCGAAAATGCATTTTATGTTTATTTCCTCTTTGGCTCATGGGAATAAAGTCAATCTGGTTAAGCAGCCATCTACGCAATTTTTCTCCTAGTGTTTCTATGTATAGTTTATAAGGCTTTTATCATTGACCCACAGAGCTGCTTACGAGGCAGGCGCTGCTACTGCAATTGTGAATGTGGGTGTAACACGGGCTGATGATTTTGTGGGCTTAAGAATCAACGCCCGAGTAGGAGAGGTATCTTGAAGTCACCTTATCAGCTAGATCTTCAACTGATATTAGCTTTATCGATGCTCACTTCCCTTAAATGATTACAGATCCTGCCAAGAGTGCTTGATCTGGGATCCCTTGGCATCCCTGATTTCCTTTGATGATACTTGAAATGAGGTACCATGGACAATTACACTTCCATTTTGTTTTTCATTGATTTTGATGGTTGTGGGACACCATCTGAACTTGAAGGACGGTTCAGTGACTTGATGGGCCATTATTAGTGCATTGATGTTTTGTCTTTGTTAGCATTCAGGAATAATGAAACAGACACCTTCTATGACAGGGTAACAGGTAACTTGCTACATCAAGATCGGGGGGATCACAGCTTTATTAAAACCTTTTGGTAGAAAGATAATGCCGGTCTGCGATGGCCATCGCCTGAAAATGTAGAGTAGGTAAAAGAAAGGAAAAGATCATTGATCTGTCATATGTCCTCAAGTGGGTGTGAGGTGAAGAAGGATTGAAATGTTAGTTAAGCAAGGGAAGGAAATACTTTCATGGAGACCGCGTGAAACAGCATCTCTGGTTCCTTATATTTATTGAAAAGCATGTATTAATTTGTTGAATTAGATATCCATTGGTACCAGCCAAGATAGAGAATGGCAGCTGGTGTAATAATCATTCTCTTGTTTCCCTATTTCCTTCTGGAAGTAGAGAGAGCGACTTATAAACACTGTCAAAATCTTTACCCTTTAAAGAGATAACAACTATTCGAATTTAAAGAAACCCATGAAGTGGGGTATTCCAAAACTTTCAAGGATCTTGATGTGCAAGAACTAGTTTCTCGAATTAATTATTACTTTTCCAAAAACTCTAGCAGCCATCAGCAAATATAAACAAAGGTAAACTTTAAAACACATCACAAAAAAAAAAAAACCAGCAAAAACATTATCTCACATTTTGAGGCAGGTTGGCCAAAACGCCCAATTCAAGTATGTTTACACATGGGCCTTGGGCGCATCCGCCGAGAGGCAGTTGTAGGCTGAAAAAAACTGCGGGAGGCGGTGTGGGTTGCTGCTGACAGTTGTTCGGAGGGGATGCAGACAAGGTACGCTTTGGCAACCACTTGCTCCCAGTGAACTGATGCACTTCCAGGGATTCCTGCACAACCGGAATTTCCCAGGGCACAGTATGACAGAGATTAGCCTCATCCACGAAAGGGGGCAAGTTGTTAGAGATCAAGGAAAGCTTAAACCGCCTAAAAAAAAAAAGAAGAAGAAGAAGAAGGAAAGCTTAAACCATCCCAATGCTGTCAACTGTCATATTTGCTGAAAACCGAGCCAAAGAGGATGAAAAGATGTACAAAGCGCCAGATTTACAGCTGCACGATGTCGAGGCGCCCGAAAGCCAGGCACGCCAAGGCTGTGCATGATATATGGCTAGCAAAGCATGATGTCGAGTCTCTGCAGAGAGGAAATGTAGCTCGGCTTTGCACTTCCTCTATCTCGATGGTAAACAACGTTTCCACTGATGTGTGCCGGTGTCGCATCCTCTCATTTTTTCCGACACAAGAAAATGGCAAGGCAAGTCTTATTTCAACGACAAATTGATGGCCTCGACAACAACTTCATCGTATACGAAACATACATACTCTGGAGTTAACAACACAGAGAATCAAAACTTGTCTCTCAAGCGGGTATTTTACATATCTTTAACATCACCAGCGAGATAAATCAATTAACTTCATACCTGACTGCATACCTGACTGCATATTTTCAACTTGACAGCAGTTTACAACCCCTGGCTTTCAACTTGGACTCCAGCCCAAAAAACTTCAATCCAGACACCACCAAGTCCGCTGTCTTTTTCTTCATGTGATCAATTAGTATTTCATCATACGCAATCATATCGGCTTCTGTTAAAATTCTGCGTTCTCTCAAATTCAAAAATACTTTCCTTGCCTCCTCTATTGTGCCATGCTTACACATGCCAGAGATGATAGCAGAGTATATAACTTCAGCTGGAGGATATCCCTCTTGCACCATTTCATTCAGTACCTCAACCACCTTCTGAGCATCGCCTGATTTACATGAATGAAGAATGGTAAGAGCATACTTAAACTCCATGGGGCCGCTAGTAACATTGGCTAAGCAATCACGAACAAGCATCATAGCTGCATCAATTTCTCCAGTTTTGCAGAGCCCCTTAGCAAGAGCACAATAAGCAGCAACAGAAGGAACCGAAGACAGCCCCATGATTTTATTATAACATGCACATCCCTCTTTGATATCCTCAAGCTCAACAAAACATGCAATCGCGATACTATAGGTTACCGAGTCAGCTTCAAAAGTTGATTCTCTTAGTTCATCAAAGAGTGATAATGCCTTTTTTACCTCCCCACTCTTGTGAAGAGCCTCCATAAGAATATTGTAAATTGAAAGGCTGCAATAGCCTCTTCCTTTTAAGTATTCAAACACCTCTAGAGCTGTCACCATCCTTTCTTCCTTCCTGACCATAAGTTCAAAGAATTTGGAGAGATCATCAAGGACGGAAAATCTTAACTTCCGCATTTGGTTGAGCAGCTTGCAAAAGTCATCCAACCTTTTCATCTCAGCATACGACACCAACATGGGGTGCACAGTTGCAAAGTCCGGCTCAAGATCCTCCTGAATGGTGACTAGGAAAAGTTTGTAAGCCTTATCAACCTGCTTCATGCCACACAAACCTTCAATAAGCGAATTATAGATCATCAGATCAGCCCTATACCCAGAGTCCACCAAATCCTTCAACAAGCCACAAGCAAACCCTATCTTCCCATCTGCCACAAACGCCTCAACCAAAGACTGATATATCACTCTATCAATCAAACATCCCTTCTCCTTCATCTCCTTGAAGAACTCATAACCTGTCTCCACCCTCCCACCCTTGCACAACCCTGTAACCAAAGTTGCATATGCCATCACGTCAGGCACCACCTTGTCCCTCCTCATTTCTTCCCAAACGCTCAAACACCCATCCAAATTCCCCTCCGAAACCAAAACCTTCACCATAGCCGTATACGCAAACACGTCCGGTGTACACAAATTAGCCCTCATTCTCATCAAAATGTCCAACATTTCCTGGATTCGCCCAGCTTTACACAACCCTTTAATCAAAATCATGAAAGTAACACTCTCTTCAACCAAACCATCATTCTTGAAGTCCTCGTAAACAGATAAACCTAAATCTAGGTGACCCGTTTTTACTAATGCATCGATAATCCTATTGTACAGAAAAACCCTAGGTTGCACCCCAAATTTCTTCATTTTCTGATAAATGTAGTAAACCCTAAGACCCCTATTGGCATCCGAGTGCATTCTGATTAATATTTCGAATTGCTTCTCTGTAGGTGGCTTTCCTTGAGATTCCATTAACTCGGGCAATTGATCCGCAGCGCGGAATCGATTGTTACGGTTCAAGCAATAAGCAAGAGCATTGTAGGAAGCGAAATTATGCTTGTAGCCTTTCTGCTTACCTGCCCAGTGGAAGAACTTAGACGCGAGGGCGGGATCAGACTGTACTTTTAGCACCTCGGCGACGAGGTCTGGTGTGACACGGCGGAGCTTGCTGAGCTCTGTGACGACAGGTGGGGTCCAGCGGTTCTGGTTCTTGCGGAATGAGTCGACAATGAACCGGGCGATTGGGGAGAGGCGAAGGGATGAGGAGAAGAAGATTTTGTCTGGGGAAGAGAGAGAGGGCGGTGACGATCGCGGGAGGGTGCCGTTTGGATCCCAGTTCTGGAGATCGAACAGCTGGGGTTGAGCTTGGGGTTGGCGTTGGGTGCGGGTGATAGACACGCGATTGGAGAAGAGGCCACCGCGGACAGTAGGACGGTTCTGGGAGGGCTTGCGGTGACCGTTGAAGAAGTAGAACTTGTTGTGGGGTTTGAGGGGTGGGGACTGAGGGGGCATTTTCTGGGTTTGTTGCTGCCCTCTTCGGTAGTTTCAGCTTCTGCTTCTATTCCTCCTTGTTCTATCAGCTCTTCCTCTGGTCCTCAATTGCTCATAGCAGCGTCCGCAGGTCACTCCCATCTCGCTGTCATATCACCCAGGTTACTCTGTTGCTAATTGGGGAGCATTGCTTGATGCGAGTGGAAAGAAAAATAGAACACATCGACTTCTATGGCGGATGCAGTGGAAGTCCGAAGTTCCCCTCTTATGACTATTTTTTTGGGGGGCATAAATAGGATATGGATAGAAAATAGGATCAATAAGGCTTAAAAATCTCATGAGGCTCTACAAGGTGTATCGGACACTCCAAAGAGTCGGCGGGCTAACGAGCAGACAGACTGGAAGGTCCTACAAAGGCCACCCACAAGGGGCAGATTAGTTTAAGACCACAAACAAGTCGCATATGGCAGAAAACTATTAAGCCTAAAAAGGGAAACAAATACCAGAAAAACTACAACCAGCCTTAAACATAGAGGTAGCCCCAAACGGGCGAAAGCGTAATATAAACATCGAGAAAGACCGGGAAGAATCTGGTCAGAAAGCTATTATGACTATTTGTTTGGCTCAGTAGGACCACAGGATTGACGTCTTATAGGTTGGGTTGTTGCATATAGGGGTGAAAACCGACCCAGTCTGTTTGGTTTTGGGCCCAAACCGTGGGCCGAACCGACTGGTTCGGTTTTCATTATTTTCCAACCGACGGCCGCAACGCCGGTTGTGAGAACCGGCCGGGCCGACCGGTTCGGTCGGTTGGGCCCTCATGGTCGACTGTCGCACCGTCCAACAAATCCACCAGAACCCCAACAGCTGAAACTTTCCTGAACGCCTCCTCGCTCTCCTCGCACCCCGCCACCTGCACTATCACCACCATTGCGTCCTCTATTATTCCAACAGAAGAGCCTTTCATTATCAGAGAGAATAAGGGTCCTACTCCACCCAGATCAATGACCGTCTTGCGATTGAGTGGGTAAAGTGAGATCTCGAACATCGCCTTGACCGCGTCTTTGATGGATCTAACGGCGGAGCCGACGTGCCTTATTACATCGATCAAGGAATAGATGATATCGCGTTTGGATCTGATGATGGGGCGGTAGTCTTCTTCTATTAGGAGGCTATGGAGAGTGGCGGCGGAAGACTGGACAGCGAAAGGGGACGAGGAGGAGGCGTGGTGACGTAGAATATGGGAAAGCGCGTCCAGTAGGCCGCGTGTGGACATGAGGGCAGTGCGGGAGGATATCGAGAGGTTGAGAAGCTTCGCAGCGACGTCATTTTGGGTCGAATCGGAGGAGTAGAGGGTCTCGGCGAGGTATGGGATGGATTCGGATTCGGCGATAAGCGGCCGGGTCTCTACTTCGAGCTTGGTCATGAGTCGTAGCTCGCTAAGGGCCCTGGGTTAGTTTTGGTTGGGTGGATGGGGGTAGGGCTGCTCAGTGCCACCGGAATTTTCCGATGGCACCGGCCCCGGCCCCGGCACCCCGGTGTAGGTGTGTAACAAACCCACATAAGCTTGGAAATTCACACTTAGAAAACCAGCTTACCAAGTGGAGATGCCTCCAAGCTTATATTAAGGCATTACTTTTATTCCCCAATCAATGTGTGACTGTTACATACCACCACCTTTTAAGACCAACACCCACGTTGGTCGAGCACCATAGGGCTTCTATTCACCGGACTGGGGTCATGCCCGTTCCACTGGATCCATGGTCGTGCCTTCTATTCCTCGGACTAGGGTCTTGCCCGTACCACCGGATCCATGGCCGGCCACTCCGTAGGCGTGGTGGCGGGGTAGAACAAGAGCCCCCAACCGGCTCTGATACCATTTGTAACAAACACACATAAGCTTGAAGATTCACACTTAGAAAACCGGCTTGCCAAGTGGAGGTGCCTCCAAACTTATATTAAGGCATTATTTTTATTCCCCAACCAATGTGGTCCTGTGGATGTAAATTTCCAGTCAATTGGGGTTCATTTGAATTGCAGAGCAGACTTCTTTCTTCTCAATACAAGATTTACTCTTTTGTTCCGTTGGTTGAAAATTACGTTCGCTTAACAGTTGAGGGTTGGGGGATTTATTTATATATTGTTTCTATGAAGTTTTGTTGGGAGTTTTTGTTATTTGGTTTTGGATTGTAAAACAGTACCGGTGAAAAAACAGTCAGATGGATTAGATAGAGACACATTTGAGGTACATATGTTGGGGTAATGGGGTAATGGACGTGTGTGGGGACTGTGGACAGCAACTTTGTTACTATTCGTCTATTCGCCATACTTCGCCTGTAAAATTTGTCTAAATTTGGTGTATTTTTTCTCCCTTGCTCTCTCTATGTTAAACTGCGTCGATGATTACTTATTTTTCTGTTTTTTCCCATGATTTCTTTTTGCCTGCCTAGGCCTAAAGGTTGAGCTAGGAAGCACGAACATGGTTGCAATTCGTTTCTTCTTCATAAGAAAACCAATTTCTTATAGCAGTACTTTTTCCCATGGTAAGAGTTGGATGTGGATCCATGGAAGGAAAGTGTTTTGATATTTTATCTTCTTTTGCTGTTACTTGATGCTAGTTTGTGTGGTATTCAGGTCACATCATTCATACACCGGATGGTGGAAACTTTAGGAGCATCTGTGTTTCCGTATCTCCCAAAGGCATTGGAGCAATTGCTTGCAGAAAGTGAGGTAAGAAACAGTTAGTTAATTCAAGAACCGATCATTTTTTCAATTTCTATATCATTGGGTTTGGAATACATTATTACACTCAAAGACTGCTTGTTTGTTTTCCTTACTCTGCCCTTACCCTGTTTGTGCTGGCATGTTGTTTGTTGTTCTTTGTGGTCTCTGAGGAAGGTCTGATTGGGGATAAGTTGGGTGGTGGCATGTCAAGGTGGGCTGTTATGTATGCTTGGAGGTTTTTGGTATTTGCCACATGTACTGAGGTAATTTTCATGGAAATCAGGCTTAGTTTGTTAGGTGTGCTAGCTTCGAGTGGACACTACGGCTTATAGATGAGTAGGACTTTTGAGCTGTTAAACCGTGGGGTTACTCTACTCCTTTAGAAGTGAAATCAAGATTTACCCTGGTACTATATGTGCCAAATAAAAAGCGTGAAGAAGGTTTATAGCTATGAAGGATCTTCTTTATCTGTGTTGATCCCCAACCATTGTTACCCTGGTACTCATGCTAAAAATTCTTACTTGAGCATTGATACTAAAACGGGTACAGACGCTGCCCATGATCTGCTGATACTGTGTGATTTGTTAACTGATAACTGGAATGCCACTCATTTTCTGGTCATTTGATTTATCTAACAATACAGTGCTTAGGAAGCTTTATTTCAGTTTCTCTCTTTATTTCTTCAGCCTGGTGTGTCTCAGCCATAATGTTGTATCGTATATTGTATGAAGTTTGTAAGAATGCTAAAAAAAATGGTCCAATATGAATGTAAGATAACCGGAAACCGCCACCGCTAAGGGCCGGTTTTTGCCCTTAACGATGTAGGTGTAGAGGGCAATTTTTTCAAAACCAGCCTACACCGGATTTGTGCAACCCTAGGTGGGGGGGGGAGACGACGTCGTCTCACCCCCACGTATTATAAAAAAAACAAAAGTAAAATACCCAACATACCCTCGGTTCGGGGTATTTTTGGGCCGATAGTCGAACCGGACTGGCCCAAAACCGACCGGCCCATTCGATTTCGGGCCGGTTTGGGTCGGCCCGGTTGATTCCGGCCCAAATTTGTTCAGCCCTAGTTGCATATATTTGCTCAGAAAAGCCATTAAGCATTACTCATGCTCCATTCCAGTGTGCCTCTGGCTAGCTGCAGAACGTTTTAGGAACCTTTCAAGGCATGCTGTTTAATATACAGCGGAGCTCTCTGTCGTCTGACTCTTCTTGTTCAGATAAAAATATTTAGTTTTTTTTTTCAAACAGCATTGAAATCCCAGGCACCTCTAGCTTTTGCTAATGGCTACAAACAGCAAATAACGATCCTACACGCTGAAGAAACCCTTGAAATTATCAAAGAAAGTTAAGAAGACGCCGCATTGCGAGCTATGAGTAAACCGCAAATAATGCTTCACTACTGCTTACACCAAAATACACATCTTAATTTCGGAACTAACACTCCTCAAAATAGAGAAAAGCAAGAATATGCAAAAATTTGAGTCATTTCCACAAAAAGAGTGCATAATTCCCAAGAACAAGTCTGCATCTCGAAATCATGGCCATATAAGGCAAAAGATGGTTAACTAATGCTTAAACCATTAAAACTTAATTCTTCAATCATGAAGACATAGATAAGCTATTTCCTGAAAGAGTTGATTAAATAATTACATTCATTAATCGGAAATTCATGCCCCTATCTCTGATCATCAAGTCAGTAACCTACCTCCAATAGTTCACCTAGGCAATTGGTAAATACAAAATGGCATCCCTTGATCCAAGTTTCTGGTCACAAAACGAAAGGAAGCCTACAAGCTACTATTTCTTGTAACATCAGCAAGAACATCTAAGAGTTCTCGTTAACTGCCTTCTCAATTTCTTCAACATGGTCACGAAGCACATTCCACTGCATAAGAAAAAATAGGATTTGGAAAGACTGAGTTATTGGATGCAGATAAAAGAGATGAATCAAAAACCTTTGTTAATGACTAAAGAAAACAAAATAACTGAGGCACATACCTGATCCATGGTAAGTGATATACCTGAAAACAAGAATGTCAACGCAGGTCATAATGTAAACAGAAAAACCTGTTCAATATAACTCTTTACGTTTTTAAATCGACATAATGTAACATAGCTCATATGAAATGAAGATATATAGTACTGTTTCTATTCAAATCAAATCGTCACAAAGGGATTTTTTTTTTCTTTCTCTTTCTCTTCATTGGATTGGAAGCAATGCACTATGTGAGGTTTCAACCACAATCACACCCTTCAAGTCGTGGGAAAAGAAAGAGTCATTTAAGCTATAAATCATTGGCTAGAAGTGTCACAAAATCTTTTAACTTGTTTTTCCTCCCTTCTACAAGCAATCTAAGATTTCATTTAAGCTAGCATACAAAAAAAAAACTTCAAGGATGCTAACCCAAGTAATAAACAGGTTGAGAAAATATAACTATAAGGGTTTTATTTCTTGCATTAATTTTAAAAACACTGACCCAACATACGCACAAAACACATTTGAGGGCCACAAATAACAGTTAACTACATAAGAATAAAACAAAAAAAGGAACCTCTAGCTGAGATTAGCAGCTAAAAGATCGTGACTATATAATGTAAAGCATATCATGTTTATCTAATGAAAATCACTTCTATCTTGATTTCTCACTTTCAATATGTCTTTATAAATTATGCAGGATCAAGTAAGATCTTGACTACTAGGCTAATAGCGCTTTCCGGTCCCTCTTTTTTCAAATAAATTTTTAGCCAATTGTTGATGGAAACATAGGAGGGAGCTCTTCCTGTATTTAGGATTTCATATAATTATGCATCTTTCTTACTTTAGTCCAATCTAAACTGGCCTCAAAACAATCTGTAGGGAGGCCATATCTCTGTCTCGAGAAAATGCTTTCTTTTTAGCCTATATTGGCAATTTACAGGGTCAAATATGAGGGGTCTCACAATCCATGATAAAGTCCTCTCTTATTTGATTGGCGTATCTGCTGGTTCAGGTCAAAAGAGAAAAGACAAGACTTTAATGCTTGAGGCCATAATGTAAGGTGTGGCCAGGTTCCCACACTTTGGAGAGTAACATAATTAATAGGAAGAAATGTGGAAAGACACAACCCTTGTACTTGGGAAGCCTACAAGGGAAATGCCAGAAAAACAAAAGAAAAAAGAAATCAAGTTAGGGACTTGAAGGATAAAGAGATTCCACCATTTGACTTCATCTAACACTAGAGCTGGAACATACTCTGAAATGCTTAACAGATATAGGGACTCAAAATTCCATCAAATATCATTTCTGCAAAGCCTGATTGCATGTAAAAGTTGCACCATAGATCAGGATACAACAAAGCTTAAGGGATTTCGGAATTTTTACTACTTTAAGTTCTTCAGTTAATGATAGTAATATTAGAGAAGCTTCAAAACACAAAGAATCGGTGCCAAGGAACAACGAGAATAACCACATTGGTTGCTTCGAGATGGATGAGGATGAGAATAGGACGATCATTTGAAGGAATAAGAGATCAACCCATGAGAGGTCTTAAAACCTGTTAGTCCAACTGAACGGTGGTTATTCATAAGCTTCCAACCATCATTACAATTTCGAAACAGAAGCATGCACACAACACTAACTTAAGTGGCTAAATCTTAACGTAGATAAATCAGGGTTAGCTTCAATTAACTGAAACCCCATGAGAAAACACTATTTAAACCCCGAAGAAAGATTAGAACTGGAAATTAAACCATAGAAATAGTCAATCCGAGTGAACACAACCTTTTGAATAGCAAATTTTAACGACAAAAAGCCAATACGAGCCCAATGGAGCAAAGCCACGCAAACAAATTTGAACCATTGCTCCAGAAATATCGAGGGAGAGAAAGAGGGGAAGGACAGTGACCTTTTTTGCCAGGCAGTTGCTTTCCATCTTTGACGTAAAACTCTCGAATGTCCACCACTACCTTTCCTTGCCAGTTCCTCACCGTCACCCTTCTATTCTTCGATATCTAACATTTACAAAAGCGCAAAACAACCATTTGAATTACAGTCCCAGAAGTGTAAACACACATTCATTTGGGTATATACATATCGAGACATCGAGAGAGAGAGAGAGAGAGAGAGAGAGAGGGAACCTCGCAGACGACGATGTCCTCGGTGGAGTCGTCGGAAGAGTCCTTCTTGAAGGTCTTCTTCCTTGTGGGCGCGTGGCCTTCAGAGTCACCTTCCGAGGCGTAGTCCTCCTCCTTTCTCTTTCCCCTGAACCCCGACATTTCTTCTTTCTCACACTCTCTCCCGCTTTCTATGTACGAGATATAGCAAAGCAACACCAAAGAAGAACCTCCGAAATAAGAAAACTTGAGAGCGAGAGACAAAACCTTGAACTGGAAACCTTTTTGCTCCTAATCGGACCTCTACGTTTTGCTACCCGCAGTGAGAGAATCGGAATCGACTTTGGGCTTTTTATTTGTTCGGGGAAGAAGGTCATTTTGGGCTTGGGCTTAACATTTGACATCCTCTGAATGCGACCCAAATTCAATGTTTTTAAATATGAAAATTAGTCTAAGGGCCCAGAGCCCATGGGCAAATGAATTTTATATCACCGAAACTGTTGTTCTTTCTTTTTGTTTTTCCTGAGAACACAACTTCCCTGGACTGGCTATGGTCTACTATTCATAACGGCTTGTCCGCAGCTTAGGAGCCAGAAGGGAAGGACGGAGGTATTCCGGGCCGGAGAAAAGGATACAATCCCTCGAATCCGGAAAAATAGAAAAATATAATCAAAATCCTGATAGGAACAGATGGGGAATCTATTTGTGAAAAAGCCGAAGATCACGGAGGTGGATCGAGCAATCCTATCCCTCAAGACCCAGCGGCGCAAGCTTGGGCAATATCAACAGCAGGTCCTCATTCTCTTTTCCTTTACTTTTGACTCTAAATTTCCTAAATTTGTACCAGTTTTGAACAATCCTACTTTTTCGCAATTCGGTTTTCGAGCGTGCAACTTAGGAAAACAAAAAGAATGGAGGGGAATGAAAATTTACTGTTGGCGTGCGAAAGTGCTTGACGTGATCGACTCAATAGACTGATTGAAAAATTCATTGGAAAGCACAAAAAAAATTAATGAAGGAACAGTTTTGTGTGGAAGAACAGGGTGTTAAGACAAGCAGTAAACCGTGCATTAAATTGCTGTTTTTCTTGTTGGGAAATACGAGGAACTGGTTGCAGTTGTGTTTGGAAAAAACTTCTATGAAAAGTTATGCTTCCCAGAAAGATTTTCTTCACCAGTGGGACGCTTCACCCTTCTCCAATATTAAACTGGATTGATTAGGTTCAGGAAAGGCATCAACATTTTGCTCTATCAACTATTAGTTGCACTACATACCACAAAGAAAAAACTTTTAGTTGCACTACCAGTTGTTTGACTTAGAAATTGAAGTAGTGCTATTCTGCTTGTCTATATCATGATTCTTGGTCGTAACCATTTGCAATGAAACACCTTTGGTCTTGTAAACATTCCATTTGGGAGTTATTTAGGCCATAAAGCCTCTATTTCCGCACATTATCGCTTTTGTGGGTAATGCATAATGCTACTATTGGTAGTTTGATGTGCTGTTAGAATGTGTCTGTCCCTGGTTAATAGACTTGTAGGATTATCTCTGATGCCCCCTACATCCATCTTGTAATTAATAATTAAAGACATTTTCAGGAAACCTGAAACATTTTTCCACTTCTGTAGTTCTCTATAGTCTCAGCCTCTCAATTGGAAACCTTATGATCCTAATCTCTTCACGGGATAATGTAAGGACATCGAGTACTCACAGTACCATGTTTTACCGAACAATATAGTAATGTTATCAGCAGGAGCTTTTGCTTCTGGTCCATGGTTTTGATGGCCTAACAAATGTAGGGTTATTGGTTCTTACCAATTACTTGTGAACAGCTGTATTGATTCTACAAAGTTATACAGCAACTTAAATTAAGTAAGGTAAACTTTTTCATTGAGTAGATCATGAAAACCTGTTGCTTGGCCCTACGAATTGTCACTTTTATGGAGCTTGGGCATGAGAAAGCTGTACATACTTGTGTACTTGCATGCAAATATATGCTTGCGTCGGAGGTATTAAAATTTCACCTAGGTGCAGTTAAAGTGCAAATGGCCAGAGCAAAAGCACTTCTGACCCCTGAAGCAAAGCACGTTAATTCTCCACATTTTCATAAAGTTGTTAAAAAGTGTGTTTGGAAGTGGTTGGATCTAAAACCAATTTCAGTTTACTTTATGGTAGTTCTAGTCTTACTGTAACGCAGGACAAATTAAGGATTCTGTTTATGTGTGCCTGTGGTGGGCTTTATTGTTGGAGAAGGACAATCTTGGGGTAGTTTGTTCTGTTGAGAAAGAGACAAAGGATTTGTAGGTTGCATTGAGGTTCAAAAGATTAAATTCGGAAGCTGACAGAGATGGGAATTGAGAAATTCACATGATTAGGTTCCATGAGGCCTTTGCACTTAAATGCACATGGTGCATTAAACAAGACTGGCTTGCTGATATGCATGCATTAGCATATCTACGCATTTGTTTGAACTTGTACTCAAAGCTCTTTCTCTATTGCATCTCTTTATATTAGGTTTTTGGTGCCTTCATTGCATGTAGGTTTCTGTATTTATGTATCTACTGATTCTGATTATTGTTTTATTGCTTGTCTGCTGGGCATACATATATTCCAATTGGTTTAGTCAACTGGCTTGGTGAACAAATTTTTTGCAGAATGCCAATAAAACTGTGCAATCATCACTCTGTTTCTTTCAATTTATGCTCCCTTGTTTTGTAATTCATCAGTGGGAAATGAAGTATAGACTAGTGGAATGTTATGTTTCACTTGTAGCTGCAAATCATTGCAAATGTAGGAGTTACACGGGGCTTCATTTTGATTTAGTTTAGTATTGTCCAGCATAAATCGTTATTATTTGTCTAGTTTTGCACATTCTGGTACTGTTTGAACAATCACTGTATCTTGTTTGATGAATGACATCGGAAGTTAATTTGAACTCATGTGCATCTTATTCTCACTAAGTCCTTATGTTGCATCTGTTCTGGATCCACTTTTTTCAGCTTGAGACTGTCATTGAAGCAGAAAAACAAGCTGCAAGAGACCTGATTCGTGAAAAGAAAAAAGATAGGGCCTTGTTAGCATTGAAGAAGAAAAAGACGCAAGAAGAATTATTGAAGCAAGTTGATGCCTGGCTCATTAATGTCGAGCAACAAGTAATTCTTCCAATATGGAGCTTACTCCTTCATTCAAATACTTGTTTTCCCTCTTTCCTTGTTTTCCTTCATATGTTTTTTCTGCAGCAGTTGTTCTAACCAGGAGCTCTGCACCCGATTCAGATGCTTTTGCAATTGCTCTAGGATGGGCTTGGATATGTTTATTCAACTTAATACGAATGACTGGATTTTATCTATTGAAACTACCCTTGAATTTTTCAAGTTTCATGTGGTTGTATGCTTGATGAAAACATGTAGATAATCCAACTTGCATTTTGATTCAGTTGGCAGATATCGAACTGGCAAGCAAGCAGAAAGCTGTTTTTGACAGTATGAAGTCTGGTAATGATGCAATTAAGGCCATTCAAAGTGAGATCAACCTGGACGATGTTCAAAAGCTTGTCGATGATACCGCTGAAGCCAAAGCTTATCAAGATGTAAGCTTGACCCTGTCTCTTTAATATTCTCTATTTCTCTTCTGGTGCATCATTGAGTCTAGCATATAGCTTAACTTTGAGTCAGTTAAATTCTAAAAAGAATCTATCACTAACCAAGTGAGGAACAGTTTGTCTTCTTGAAAGAACTTAAAAGAATTGACTTAGTTTCTTCTGCTACCCTAGTCTGTTTGGTATAAGGACTGGTATCTTTATAAAAATTAGGGTGCTAAGTAATTATTTATGGAAATTCTTCAGCTTTCTCTCCCACTTCTTTGATATAAAATTGCAGCAGTAACATCTGGCACACATTCAGTGCTTGTGCATACTGATTACTGCTACGTAGGTTAATAAAGAAGCTTGAAAAGTGAAATAGCAAACAATAAGTTTACTATGATCCACTTTGTCTCCCTTTTTTGTGGCTTTTTGTTTTTTTGCATTTTTGTTTCTTTGTTTCTGTTTCCCCCTATTAATTTGTCACTATAAGTTGGAAATGGAATAGGATACTGGCACATCAAAAATATTTCTGTTCTGTTTTTTTTTTGTCTATCAATTTTCTTCTATGTAGAAATTGATTATACAGGCAAGAACTAAGATTTCATTTTCCTTTCAATATCTTTAATACTCTATCTTAACAAGAGAGTTGTCTCAACATTGAGTTTGTTGTCCTTGTATAAGAGGACAGTTTCTCCACCCAGATATGTCTCTTGTTGTGAGCTCTTGAAAAGCGCATACTAAATAACTGAATATATGTGTGCATGTGTGTAGAGAGACTATATACCTATATATATGAACTACTTTTGCCCGTGGATGTCATAACTTGATTTTGATGAGAAATCAAGCACATGCCTAAAAGCATCTCTAAAGATTGCCCTCTTTGCATTCCCTTGGAAGTTTTATGGTGCGGTTTTATTTGTTAAGATCTCTTTTTATGCTTCTTGTAATTACAAGTTGGCCGTCCTCAATCTTTCATCCTGTAGTTTTTATAGAATTGTCTGTACTCGTTCAGTAAAGCTTTTATTACGAATATTATCCGCTCTTACTATTCAGCTTCTTTTTTGTTTTAACATTTCCAATAGTTTATGCTCCATCTTCATGCTGTTTCAAACTTTCATATTAATCTCTGAAGTGTGTGCTGAAATTTTTCTGTTGAAGGAAATTAATGCAATATTGGGGGAAAAATTATCAGCAGAAGATGAAGAAGAGGTTCTAGCAGAATTTGAGAACTTGGAAAGTCAGGTATATATTTCTTTTCAAACAACTGGTTCCTATCCCTCCTGAATTCATATATTTTCATATATATGTCTAGGATCATTTCCTGCAATATAGAGGTGCATATTAGTATCTAAAACACTAGAAATTGCACCTGGTGCATATCCCACATGGTTGGGACAGGGCTGACTTGTGGTGTATTCAGGGACTGACGTAAAGCTTTATAGGTGTAACACATACTGTGACATTTACATTACTCATTCCTTTATTTCTTTTCAAAATACTACTGCTTCTGGACATCCCGGGAAAGGTCAGTATGCATTTTCGAAAGAGCCACAGATGTCAATTTTCAGTATGAGTTTTTACCATGTGCAAATCTATCCAATTCTGATGTTTGTGATTGGACTATGAATTGTAGCTTTTAGTTGACTACGAGGAGACTTTCATGATTCACAAGCTCAGTTACATAGTTGTTGGAATTATCTATTTGAGCCGGATCTCAACTGACTTTGGTTAATTCAACTGTTTAATGTGTCTAACTTAATTCATCTGTACTAATTGCATTTCCACTTCTAGACTGAACTTTAATTGCCAGACTGTATGTTTATTGTTGAGAACCCGAATATTTTACTCTGGTCGCATTGGCATTTTCCCTTCAAACCGTAGTTGTATCTTCTCTGAAAGAGAAAATTGCCTTCGTTTGCTCAGATTACCCTTCAAGATCTGCCCGATGTTCCCGCATCTATACAATCTCATGAAGACCAGAATGAGAAGTTGGACCTTCCAGATGTACCTAGCAAAGCACCAGTGGTACCCGAAGTGGTTGCAGATGATGCTCAAGTAGCCACAAAGAGAAAAGGTCTGTCTCTGTCTCTCTACCATCTAATCAGAGATGTATATTATATATGTTTTTGTATTTGGAAAAGGCAAATGATTGGTTTTTTTCATTTTACGGAAACAGTCATGGAGGAACCATTGCCAGCTTGATTGGGAAAGTGCGGAATTGACATGCCATCATGATCATATCAAGCTGTTTGCTAACTCAAATGGACCATCTCCCGGTGACCTGCACCTGTGCATCTAGTATCTTTTATTTTTCACTCTGATGAATCATTGCGGTTGTGTGCATGTTAGTATGGATTTTTCAACCCAATATTTCCATTTTTGATTGTACAAATCTGTATCTTTACAGTGTTCTTCATGTATGAAAGTATTGCAAAATGCTAGTCACTTGATCAACCAAATTCATTCGTATTTTCCTGGTTACTAAAATTTGCTATTTTTGGCCTATTTTCAATGTATGTTTGAACACTAGAACCGATGCTGGAAGCATCGCAGCCTTGTTTTACATTGCTTATGGCTTATGAATTTGGAAAGCTAAGCCATATGCCACTCTCCATGTATAAATGTGGAACCACCATCTCCTTTTTCCGATCCAAATTTGTCATATGTTGCTTTAGAATCAAAATATTAAAACTAACCTATACTCGGTGCACTTGTCAGCTCGGGCCATATTGAAGTGCAGTAGGTGAATCTCAAGCTTATCACTTGGGGCTTTCATGGGAAAATAGTTAAGAACATATCTACCACAAGTTTGAGCTTTTTTTATTTATGAAAAATAATAATTTTCTACTCTTAAGGTTTATTAAGTAAATTTTTCTTTTTCTTTTTTTTTAAAAAAAAAAAAGAAAGACAAGTTCAAAGAGACTTACGGGGGATCAGCTCCGAAAAATAATTAAAATAAAAGAGAAATATCAGAATTACGAGGAGTGATTCGAGAACTAAATTTAAAGTGGTCCAACAAGATAAATGATGCACTACTAAATTCTCATAGAAGACACTTTTAAGACATTTTTGCAAGATACAAACGGTAAAAAAAACATTTTGAAGGATTCATTGCACAAGTAGAAGAAACAAACTTCCTAAAATTTTGGTTTATTGTGAATCTAATATAGTTATTATTCCATGCTTACATCTGTCTTGACGCTCCTATCTTCGCAAGTGAGGATCCCAAAAGGAAAACCTAGCCCCAGAAAAGTTATGTTTGTGTTGTAAAATTTTTGGTATTGAGTTTAGTATTGGTATTGGGTTTAGTGAAAAAATGAAGAGAGATAATTTTTTATATTTTTTGTAGTGAAAAGTTATGATTTGATGGGAGAGAGAGATTATATTGTAGTATTTTATTGTGATTTGGTGAAAAATTTTGTGAAATTTTGTTAGCAAACGCACCCAAGAGGGAAGCGCACACAAATTAGAAGAGGGCGGAGAATCTACCTTCTCTGTTTTTAAGCCTCAGAAGTATTAAGCTACGTTGGCATCCAAAATCAGTATTTGATGAAGCTGGGTATGTCCTGCAGGCTTGTACGTTTAGGATAGGAAAAATCAGTAAAGCCAGAAAGAATGTACCAATTTAATGCACCAAACTCATCCAGTCTCGTTCATTCTCTTTCTACTTGGAAAATATAGGTACATAATGCCACCTCCAATGACATCTTACAGACACCCAAGTATCTTATAAGAAAAATATATCCCGAACTAACTTTTTTTTCTCCCTTTGGTGTTACATTCTCTTATTTGCTTTCACTGATCCTGTCCTACATAATGTTACATCATGATCTTAGCCAAAAAGTAGATGATGTTACAAGTAAAATTTACTAACATACACAATTCACAGATCCACATGCACCGGCTCTCCGTCAGAATCTGAGGTCAGGTTGGATGAAATCAAGGGTTCCTGGCTGAAGAATCTTGATACAATTAGTCGTGCTATATTCTCAGCTGCAACAGCACCTGTCTCCATGGCGCTAGCCGCGTTCTCAAAAGCATTCACATAGTATAAATGCTGACCATCCAAGATAAATGGTGCAAATACTTCAGGTGCCTTGTAGTGGGGGTAAGCACCCCAGTTTATCCGGATTGTCTCCTGCCTCACACTAACATAGCAGCAATAAACAACACTTAGTATGTAAATCAAAACCAAGGATTACTTAGGAAAAAGAAAAGAAAACCAAGGGTTTAACAGACCAACATGTGAAAATCCAATTCAATCTCTTCTCAACTAGTATTTACTCCATTGGTATCTTGAATGGTTTCTAAGGTTGAAGTTCATGAAAATAAGCAAATCAACCGAAATAAACTTTTCCATATATCAATCAGGGATCAAGAATGAAAGAGATCCTCCAACAGGATTTTAGCTACTTTGCTAAGTGAAAGTGAGTAACTCTTCTGTGGTCAATCAGAAGAGCTCAAATTGACACAAATCAATTTCCCATATTGTAACTCCTCTTTGTTAGCACCTCCCCAAAGAAAGGAAACAGAATCAGAACCAGAAAAGAAATAACAAAATAGGAACAAAATGGAAAGAAAAAACGAAAAAGTTGCCCGAAGAAAACTGTGAATGTAGAGCATTACCTAAAGATGCTATCCAGTAAGGTATCTTCCATCGGTTTACGGGAAAATATCTTGTAAGTGGCATCTTTCTCATCACGTTGCTTGAGAACTGAGATGCTTGTGAATGGAAGGTCAGGATCCTCTATTGTGCCCACCAGTTCGGGGATTTCTGATACAGCATTTAGGCCAAAATATGCCTTGCCACAACAACACGCCAAGATTTAGAAAGAGCATATAACTTATGGAACATGGACCAAAAAACAACTTGAGAAAATTTTTAGGATTGTTAGGATATTTACAGGATTTAAAAGGCCCCTCACAAAAGTCGCATGAGTGTGCTGTAATTTTCTCTCAGGAATTGAAATTTGGGGGTTAAACTGAATATTCAGCTCATCCAGAGGTGTAGCAACCACAGCAACTTCACATTTGTAGCTATTTCCTTCTGTGGAGTTAAGCTCATAACGTTCTCCAAGATAAGAGATGGATTCTATTTCTTCATGGAGGTGCAACGCAGCATCTGAATGACTGATGAGTCCAGCTGCCATCTGCCAATTCCCTCCTTCAATGGCCCATAATCCTCCACCAGATCCTGCTAATGAAACTGCACCAGCAAGTCCACTGATAAAAACACTCTGCCCATAGTTGATTCTTGTGATGACCTGTGCAAATCAACAGAATTCTAAATTATGACAAGTCTTGGTAAGGTCAACTTTACATTTTTAAATATCAACATAGCACGCAAAACCAGCATATTTCATTGGATTGAACAGAAGTAAGATACAACTTGTGAGATATACAAGTACAATGGTTCTCCTTGAATATATATTTGTCAATGAGAATCCCAGACACAAGAGGTCCAAGAAACTACTCTTTAACTTATGGAGTTGCAGCTGCGTTAGGGAAACAAATGACATGGCCTAAAACCAAATGCAACAGGAGACATTTGTCTCATCACCTACTAGACTAGAATGTTCTTTGCAAACAGCAAAAGCCAAAGGGAAGGAAATGATGTTTAGCTTGAAGTGAGGCCGTTTCAATCAGCCAAACAATGTCCTACGTGTTCATGCCTTATATGAGGCATGTAAAAGAACAGATATACATGAATTTCTGAAGTTAGATATTCAGTCTTGGTGAATGATTGTGCTTCTGGTTTTTTTAATTGCTCAAGGAGCACCTCTGCGTCCTGCTCAAGAACAGTATCTCAAATTCCTAGAGCACTTTCGCTCTAATTACTGTCACTACCAGTTCTTTCACATATGCCTAAATAACCACAACCAATCATATATTTATCTGAAAACAAATGTAGGCAGATTAAATATTTTACCAAATTTAAGTTATTTACATTCATAAAATTCCCAGTTTTCTTCACATACTAAACCTGAAAGCATGCATAACTGGTCGCTGGCCATAGCAAATTTTTTCATCATCCGTTGAAGGTTATCATCTTTCAATTGTTCTGAATGTGAGTATGTGAAGGATCCATAACATCCGAAAAGCATAACTGCAGTCAACCTACCTCTTGTTCTAAGAAAGTATATTCCCTAAAAGAGCTGAAAAATAAAAATGCAGTAACTGCACTCACTCAATGTGTAGAAAAAATCAACCAAGAAAAAATGAAGTAAAGTACCGGACAATCTTACAGTGACAAGCTCTTGTAACAATAAGGGAGACAACCCTGCATCAATCAACTCCTCTTGCAGAGTCCGAGTCGTGAGATTGTACAAACCAGCCCATTTAAGCATCTCATCCACAGTCTCAAATACGGGTCTGGATTCAGAGCTTTCATAGTACTTCAAGAACCCATCCACAGTACTCTACACCACCAAGATACACCTCAGTCCACATATATAGAGAAGTCAGCTAAACAACTAGGAGAGAGAGAGAGACTATAATAAGACCTATGCATCGTGTGAGAGCATAGTCCAGCAGCTATGGATGGACAGGTAAGTTTTTTGTTAAGGCAATTTTTTTATTAACGAAACTAAAAACGACAAAGTGGCCCGAGCAATTCAAGATTTGTTTGCCGACCAATTCAACATAAGATAGTACTTCTGTTTTCTCTCCAGAGCGCGAAGCAATAGAAGCACTTAGCCAGATAACAAAATGTCACTAATTGACAATCTATGCAAACAAAAGTAAGCAGAAAGCGGAGCAATGTTTTTACAAAAGACAGACCTCGACGTAGCTCTCCATTCTGAGGAGCGAGAAGCCGTAGCGCACGAACATGAGCACCGAATTCGCGAGCGAGACGATCTTGTCCACGAAGGGGACCTTGCTACCACCCTTCAGGGTCTTGAACACGAACGTCTTCCCGTCCCAAATACCAAGAGAGAAGCAAGACTCCGAAGACGAGGGCTTCTTAATTTTCAAATCGAGGAGCTTCGTGTAGTTCACGGCGTGGAAATTCTTCGGGTGGAGAATGGAGGCCCCGGCCTCGAAGGTCTCGCCAGAGACGTTGACCATGGCCATGCGGCCTCCGACGACGCCGTGCCGCTCGAAGATTCGGATTGAGAAGGGGTTGGAGGAGTAGTGGCGGAGGAAATGAGCCACGGAGGAGCCGCTGATGCCGCTGCCGATGATGCACACCGTGGGTGGTTCATCTGGGCTTGGGCTTGGAAGAGGGGATTGAGCTCGGGAGGAGAGTGGTGGAGAGATGAGTAATAGGAGCAGGAGGATGGTAGAAAGGGACAAGTTGACTGGTGAGAGCATGATGTTCTTTTGCATTCTACCTCGACTCTCAGCTTTCTGTTAGTTCTTCGTCGTCTTTGCCTCGATGCTATTTGAATTGGAAAAGAAAGTCCAGAGGGGTTTAGATAAAGTCAAAGCCAGAGAAAACTAGAGTCAGCTCAATGGTACGTGCAGGCAAGTTACATTATATTATTATTATTATTGTTGTTATTATTATCCTTATTATTAGCAATTTCACAATTATTGAACAGGAGATAATTTAAATAAAATTTTATGTTTATTATAATAAAAATAGATAATTTAATATGATTATTTTATTAAACCAAAATTTTATGGAGATGAATTTTGTCGGAAATTTTGGGAATCAGGATGCTGCCAACGACATTGGGCCAATGGGCTTACAGAACCTCATTTGCAATTGCACAGGAGGAGGTGATGAAATGGAACAGTCGCTTCGCAAAAGTCTGACTGGGTCCACGGCTAATGGCCCAAGTTCCTGGGCCGAAATGCGGAACCAATGGGCCCGGGTTGGGTCTTAAAAATGAAACCTGCAGGCTCTCAAATAGCAATGCCCCTTAAGATATGGAATTTCAAAAACATCACAGTGAAAAAGGAAAACTGAAAGACAGGTGAGAGGATGCTTCAGTTTCTAATGAAGGAAGAAACTTTATTAGGATATCATGCTCGGTGAAATGGGTAATGTACTTTTACCCTCCTGCATATACGTAAATTGTAATTCTTATTATCTTCTAAACAGGCTGCAATCTGGACTCTCTGAACATTTGATTTCAGATTGAAGACAGCATCCATCTTTTATGTCAGCTGAACTAAGCAGCACCAAATGATTTGAAGCATAGATGAGGTCCGCTGTCATTGAACCATAAAAGCACCCGGAGGAGTTTGCAACCTTGTGTGTAACCATAGGAAGGATCAGAGTGATCCCAGCAAAACATCACTCAAATCTTTCTACCCTAATTATGAGGCCCATAAATGTCTTGAGCATTGTTTTTGCCTGTCAAAGAGCAACATGGTACCCCACCTCAAAAGCTCATCCATTTGGTAACCTGAGCAAAAATGAAATGACATAACATTGAGATTCATGCATTCTGCACCAATGAAATCAAAGCAAATAACACAACCAAGGCACTCCAACTCACTAATTATACGACTGTAAATTAAGAGGGTAGATCATAAGCATGAACGAAAGGCATTCGCATCAAACATCAGGAATCAGATGCCTTTATGATTTCCGAAATCGATAAAACAATGTTCAGAATCAGAGTAGAACAAAAAAACTATAATCTCTTCCAAAATCTCATAATCCACCAGCACTTTTTGTTCTCACACAGGATATCTAGGAATCTAGTATCTGCCCATGTGGACAGGATATCATCTTCACTTGTTGCCCTTCCTGAGCCCTCGTGCACATAGAAGAGTCTTCAGGGGGCGAGACAATAATTAGACGACAAATATTGAGACATGAAACTTTAAGGAAACAACCTACTCAAAAAAATCAACAGGCAGTGAAGTGTTTCCTTGAATGATAGATTCTAATCAGGATTCCAAATATACCTTTCACAATTACTCAATTAGAGACTATCACTGTTACTCGGTTCCCAAATATGTTCTGAAGAAGCTGTAAGAAAATACTAATTTTCCAAGCTAGAAATTAAGGCTTGTTAGTTATGAACCATGAGGGAGCTTTAAGGAAAGCCCACTCCTCTTAATAAGCTGGATCATTTCTCAATGGAAGTGACCTATTTAAAGCTTGGATTCCATATATTAAGCTGTGCCTTAATTGGTGAGCTTTTTTTATCATCCTACTGCAGCAAACTCGTGGCATTAGGCTCTCAGAGCTATAAGTACCAAAACATAACTAGACTAACCAAGATGTATCTAATTGCCCAGAAGTTATGATAAGCCTATCTCGAGCTCCAATAGAAAAAGTATCCCATCTCAAATTAACAAGACAACAGGAAGCCACACCCCCTTTGTCCCTCTCAGTACCCAAAAACATAATACAAGGGCACCTTATAAGTAGACAAACTGCTTTTTAATATAATTATAATATCAACTGAATGATCAACTACTACCACAGCAATTTACGCATCTCTCGCGATTAGGAGATAAATCCTCAGAGGTCCTGTATCAGAAGATTTCATTTCCTGAGGGAAAATCAATAAAGTGGAAACAGACCACAGGTAGCAAGTAACAGTGGAGAAGTTGTTCAAGAAGAGGTCATATATTTGCAGCATATAAATGGTTATTGTATAGGTAATCCTGAATTCTGGTCTTCTATAATCTCCCAAAAACTTTGAATGTCCAATTACTTCAATAGCCCAACTGCATAGCATTTATTCATGTTTCCCATGTTGATTACGCAACAAGAAATCCAGCTAATTCTGATAATGAAAGAACACTAAGGAGTATTCAGCAAAAAAAAAAAGAACACTAAGGAGTAACCACCATTAAAGTCAACACACGTATACCATTTATTGTTCATGACGCAAATTTAGCATAGGAAGCAACTTTATGAAACCAAAGCATCAATTGCTCAGAGGAAACAGAAGAAGAAGAAGAAGAAGCTGCAAGAACAATAGCAAATCATGCAAGAGGCAAAAGCCATTAATGAAGGACCAGCAACTTAAGCATTCATTTAAGGAGTAAATCAAACCTTGGTGAAGACAAACAAGTTGAGGAGTTTGGGAATCCTGCAAACACATTAGAGTATGACCGGGTCAAATATGCGAAGTTCGCCATTGGAGGCAGTGGAGGGACTCGTTCACCTTTCCTCAGTAGCTCTTGCAAGTTAAGTCTCTGCAAGGTCAAGACTGACCTGGATTCCTTCCAAATGAAGGCAAGGAGATCATTTTGAAATGCAAAGAGGGAACCAGGCTTTGCACCAGGATATCTGAAACCATACCCATTTGCAATACCCTCTCCCATAAAAGCATGTTTTACATTCACAGGAAGAGAATCTGCATCAGTATCCCAAGGAAATGGATCAAGTGAAGCTTCATCTATATTTACTACAAACATTGCTGAGCCATTGGGATGCAGTACATAGTGGGTGCCTTCCAATATTTTGGTTGCAATAAGATGTCGCTGACCTTGGGACTCCTCGTAAGAGAGCAGAAGAAAGAACAGAGCCTTTCCGGGCTTGTCTTCGGTTGGCCTCCCAGGAGGCCAACCAAAAGTCCCTCCCCATAAACCAGCATATTCATGGTCAGCTGTTGGGACCCGCATGGGCAACTTGTAAAGGGCATACCGACTGTCGTGCATGTTTGGCCACGCTCGATAAGAAGATAACTTGATAGTGGATGCATGTAAGGAAAGCCTTATTGAGTCACTTGACCTCAAAAACTCATGAAGCTGTGCGCGCTTATTTTCACCGCTTGAAGAACCATTCGCTGAAATTGAATCGCCTATGTTTATTGAGCTGGACTTCCCCAGGATCTGTTTAAGGCTGTCCCTAAAGTACCCACGAAAAGTTTTTCTCTTGGTGTATTGTGCGTGAAGGTCCTTATTGTCATCGAGAGAATTTGAACCACTTGGACGATCAAGACTCTTTCTGGTCTGAATCAATTCCAACTGGGTGGGATCAGATGGCAGCTCAGGAGTTGCCTTCCAATCAATTCGACGATCACCGAGCTTATACATTTGCATGAGGAGTAATCTTCTTTCCAATAAGAACGCCAGATCATTCTGAAATTTCTCCTCATAATCTCTTAGCCGAGGAAATAGCAGCCCATTTGCAGAATCAGGAACCTTTTGACGAACTTGGCTTGTAACAATATTCAGCAACTTTCTTCTATCGCTAAAAGCCAGTTGACTGAATGACACCTTCACCTCATTCTGTCCAATCACCCTTTGAGACCTTGAAATTCCACTGTTTGACCTACAAACTTTTCTTGCATCCATGTCGGAATGGTGACTAAAGCTCTTATTATGCAAAAATTTATCCTCATTTTCTTGTTGCCATGTCTCAACCTCAAGCAATAGCGCATTGCAAGTCCTTTCAACACGCTTGACTGAACCAGGATAAAAATAGTCATTTCCCTTCTCCCTTCCATGTAGAAAAAATGTGGTGGAACCATCAAAACTACCAAGAACTTCAAACACAGGCGCCCATAGGATGGGGCCATCTTCAATGCCTAATGGACCGAGCTCTTGTGGAATTATCCGGCAGCCAACAACTGAAACAAAACCAGGCATGACATAGACTACATTGCCAAGCTCAGGGTTCTGGTGAACCCAAATTCCAATCAATGGCTGGATGCAAACAAGGAAGCGGCACAGCGCTTTGTAAGACGAGACACCCTTTCGCCACTCAATGAGGTCTCTATGGGGCACGATGCCAATCTTTTCACACAGGGTGAGCCAGACCCTCTCAGAGGCCACAAGGGCACACAGACTCCGGCAGCATAAACTTAGATTACATACGTCCCTTGGAGAGAGTGAGCGGGATACTAGGGCAAACGCATCATCCGGCAGAATTAGAAGCAAGTTCGACCCACAGGGTTCGGACAACATGGTAATTCGCCGAATAACCGGTTTTGTCTCTCGGTAAGATATTTATTCGTCACAGTTCTATGTCCTAGAACTGCCTAAATTGCATAACTCACGGAGACACAATCCTGAATCCTCAAATGAATAGAAAACAAACCCATCAGCAGAATTGACAGTGAACTTTGAAACTCCTTGAAATTCAGGTCTCTCAAAATCGGTGAGAGCGACATGAACGGAATCAGACCTGGGATTGAAATGGGCTTCCTTCAGAATCTTCGATTATTGCATCTAACCACCATAGATAAAGTAGTAGAGATCAAAGATGAAGTGGGTTTGCCGAAGATTCTCAAAAACTCAATTGATTATTCGTATTTTCAAAATCTCTAATTGGTCCGTCCCATATTATTTAATTCTGGCATTTATCAGACCAGAATGGAAGAGGGAAGCTCACAGTTCAAAGGGCATAGAAAAAACGGAAACTGATGAGAAACCTAGGATGACAGGCGGTCCAAGTCCTCACCAGTCACCACTCACCACTCAATCAAAGTTCAACCCTCGTGGTTTCTCACCCTCTCACTCTCGGTGGCATGATGGCGGATGAGAAATGGCAAAGAAAGGTCTTGTGAACCTCGGTATTCTCAGTCCTTACTGGGGCCCTCTCCCTCTTTTTAGTCCTTCCGTCCAATTCCGTCACTCCCGAGCCCAGTCAGCTAACGGTGTGACACGTCACACCCAATAGAATATTGACACGCGTACCAACTTTATTGATAGCGGGGCAGATGCGGGAATATAGCAGATTTTTTACTCCTGGGCCCGTGGAATATAGCAGCTGTTTCTTTGTGCCTTAGGCGGGCCATGGTGCATGATTGGACGTGTTAAGCAAAACGAAGAAAGAACCGCTCAGTTAATCGATCAGAGCAAAGGGACTTGAAAATTATTTTTTTTTTTCTTCTTCTTAATTTCTACTTTTACAGCCGCTTATCAAAGTGATGTTTGAACGAAAATATATTAGGTTGTTAAAAATGTTAAGGACGTTCGAATCGATAAAAAAAGTGAAAGATAAATTATTTAAATAATTTTTTTATATTTATTTCGAATAAAAAAATGATAATTTAATAGGAATAGTGAATTTTATAAAATTATTTTACAAATTGCATTTCGGAAACATAATGTCTCATATTTTATGGTAAAAAATCAATCAACTCCCCTTCAATTTTCCTATATATTTTAGGTTGCGCTTGCAACCAAAATTTTACCTAAAATTTTATATCTCTCCTAATAAAATACTCCAATATAATCTCTCTCTCCCATAAAAAATATAAAATATTACAAAAATTATAAAATATTATCTCTCTCTTCACTTTTTCACTAAACTCAATACCAATACTAAACCCAATACCAACAATTTTACAACACAAACACACTCTTAGTACTCTTTCATGCTTCAAAAATAATCCATCATTGTTTGATTTTTATCATAATTTACTGAAATGCCCCTTCGAGATTAGAAAAACAAATTAACATTTAAAAATAAATAGACAAATGAAATAGAGTTTCTATATTTTATTTCAAAAATATATTTTTTAATATTCTAGCAATTTTATTTTGATGAGCGTTTCGGTCATTTATGTTTGATTTAAAGGTCAATGAAACAAAAAAATGATAATTAATTATTTTTCAAATATAAGGACGTAATAAAAACATAAGTATGCACAAAATTATATACAACGCATTTTGGTGGTTACCTAAATCTCCTTTTTCAACCAAATCTTGTTGTCTGCTTTTGAAAATGAAGATCAAAATTTTCAACAACATATTTTTATTTTTATTTTGTTAGAGTTATCCAAAAAATCCAAAATTCCATTAAGGCTAGATGGAAAAACATAAAAATGCAATTTTTTGTGTTTTTTAGAGAAAAAAATAAAGTTATTGTCATGAAAATAAAGGGTTGTTTGTTTAACAAAAATCTTCAGGATTTTTTGAATTCTCGCAATACAAAAATCCTACAACCAAACATCATTTATAACCTTACATAAAAATAACTACAACACGCATACCAATAAAGTTAACATCACCTAAAAATTCTCAAAACACAAAAAATCCTCACAAAACTCTTAACCGAACAACCTTAAGATAGATCTTTGTAAAGTCACCGCTGGTTAGTAAACTGTTATCTGAACCTATAGTGTGCTCAAGAGGTGAGAAAATTATAAGTATCCAAGTAAAATAACTTTATATATTTTACTAAAGATAGAAACTTTTAATTATTTTAATTTAGAGTACGTATATAGTTTGGAAAATGATAAAAATAAATTTGTATACTTGTTTGTATACTATTTCATACAAGTTATTTGATATTTGATTGTTAAAATTTGGAGGTATTTAAAATTGATGAGAAAATGTAGAGAGATGATTTAAATATATTTTTTATATTTATTTAGGTTGAGTTTAGATGTGTATTTTTTTGTTAAAGGTAATATAGATTTTATTAGGATTGGTGAAAAAATTGTTAAAATTTATAATAAAAAAGTATTGAAATTGGTGAAAAAGTAATTGTGAAAAAAAATATTGATATCTAAATATAAATTTAGTGTAAAAAGGAGTGATTTAATTAGAAGTGAGAAAATTTTAAGTAATTATTTTATTAGTATTAAAATTTTACTTGATAAGACACGTGTGTTAAAAATATAAGTCGAATTTTATTATTAAATTTGATTCACTCGATAAAGCGGATGAAACTCGAACCGAGTTATGAGTCAGGAACAAGTACAACTCAATTATTTTGCAACTCCAACTCGAGTATTAATGTTTTTGTCTCTCTCCTTCAGGGGAGATGATTACTGTCGGCATTGATTTTAGTGAAAAAATGAAGAGAGAGATAATTTTTTATATTTTTTGATTGGAGAGAGAGATTATATTGTAATATTTTATTGGGAGTTTGTGAAATATTTTGTGAAATATTTGGTGCAAACGCAGCCTACATCCATTCCCATTGTACTTGCCGCAATAGATTTTTTGTTGGACGGTGGAAAACGACATTAAATAGTTATTTAATTATTCACGTGGACACAACATTTTTTTTTGGGGGGAAACTAGAGTGGAGACAACATATTGAGAATAAATGTAGAGATAAATAAGTATTTGTGATACGAGCGAAGATTGAATTTAGTCTCGTGATTTTATTTATGTTTGTCAAATAGTTTTTTATTAGTGACTGATTTTATTTTATTTTTATAAAAAATAATTTTATATTTTTCTCATTACTAGGACTAATTCATCGAGTATAACACATAAATTGATTTGGTATTTATAACTAAAGTGTATTAGGTGTGATCAAATGACGGTAGTACCATTTCAATTCGAAACCCCCCCGCCTGGCTATAGAAGCGGCGGGAAAATCCACGCCCAAAACCCCTCCACTTGCACGAGTGCACTTTCAGTCCTCTCACTACTCCTTTAAAAAACCATAGATACCGATCGGCCATAAGCCAAGCACGTACAATGTCAGGCGGGCGAACTATCAGCGTGTTGAACGTGGCGGAGAAGCCATCGGTGGCCAACATTCTCTCCAGGAACCAGGGACGGCCGCTCACACTACAACCGCATTTTCGAGTTCAATTACTCGATTAATGGGCGGCCCTGCCACATTGTATGTTTGAGTTAAACTAACTGAGATTTTGTATGTAACGATATTGGGACAGACGGACTAGAGAAAAAAGTTCGGAAAAAGTTCGTAGAATGCGGCGTTGTATTATTGTAAGTTCTATGTTCCGAACATTTCCTGAAAGTAGACAACATGTTTTAAATCTTAATGCAGGCGAGGCCGTTACCAATAAATCAGAATTTTCATACAGAATAGCAGGATATGTGAGATTACAATCTATACATGTGATTCGATTAAATTCTGCATAATCAAGAATCCTGCTTCTATTTTTTTTTCTTTAAATTTTAAAAGACCAAAAAGATCTGAACTATTGAATTTTTTGTCTTACTTTATTGCTGCATATAGTAAGATTACCTTGCTGATCATATGGAGTAGCATTCAGCACATCGACAACATTCACATATGTATCTTGGGTTGGTGGTGGGACCCAACCATCTCAACAAACTTTTAGAATCTCTTCACCATTTGTAAATCTCTGTCACCGAACATTGATTAGGGGGCTGATTTCATGTCAATAGAACAAGATGCTGGACTTGACCTGTCGCATTTGTTGTGAGGCGGTTAATATGAGGAAAAAGGTACAAACTCTATACAAATCAATGCAAGGGGCATGTTGGATAAAGAAGACATTAGCAAACGACGACGACCCCACTCTAAACCTATTCCTTCGTGCATGAATGCCATGAGTCCAGTCTTCCTCAAACATGTACTAAATCAATAATTCCGGTTTAAATCCTGCTATTGTTGATGAATTCTGCGCTTTTGTCTTCTCCAATCAGCTGCAGAGTTTGAGATAAGAAAGTTACTATGTAAAATCTAGAACATTATCTCTATGCAGCATTGAAGAAATGGCGCATACAGCAATAACTGCATTGGTTTTTCATCTTTAAAGAAATGTGCCATAACCAGTTACCTTTTGCTTCATAAAGTTCTTATGTTACTCAAGTTGTTCGTTCTTCAGCACTTCCAATTCAGTCATACTCTCTCCAGACTCCATAAGCTAAATTTCATCACTTTCAGGAGCTTTTAGAAGTTTTCTTTTTTACGACCATTGTCTCATCCTGTGCTGATAATTAATCCCTCTGTCCAACTCAATGTCTTACGAATTATCAGCATTTGCTACATAATATCTGCATCTCTGGTCGGCAGGGCTATTGGGAGCTTTATAGGTTTCTAATTCCAGAAAAAATTGCTCCACTGTACTGCGTTCTACATTAGTGCTCATGGCTCTGCTTTTCATTTCAACTCCATGATCAGCAAAAGATTTGTCTGGGGCAGGCTCTCAGGCAGCTTTAGCAGACTTTGTCTAGTGAAATTGTCAAAGCTGCTTATTCTATTTTCTAGACTTTGCAAGTCAGGTGTTGTACTAGTTAGAGCTTTGTGGTAAAAAAATGATCAATCTAGTGAACCAAGGTGGTTCAGTTTTATGGAGTTGATTTAGATTTTGGGAGATTAATTGTCCTGTGCTTTCTTGCAAGTCACATTGTACATGATGCTCTTTTTCTTAGAAAGTTAGGAATTAACAACTACCTCTTGTAATATGTTTCTTATGCTCTAAAAAGAATTATGTATAAGCAATTTAGTCATTTCTTTACTCTCACAAAATTGTTATGGTCTCTCTGAACAGGATGGCAATTTCATGGTCGGATGCGTGGGTTTTCCACAGGTTGGGTACTTCTCCTTGCTATCTTCATTGGACTGAAATCATATCTAGGCACAACCCTTGCTGGTTGGGCTGTCGCTAGGTTGGGTCTGAGTGGTTGTTTGTCAACAAGTATTCTTTTGTACTACCAGTTCCTCTTATTTGTCGGTGCTGTTCTTAGTACTCTATAAAAAGTTTCTTTTGTACTACCAGTTCTTGTTGATTACTTCATGTTCCAAAATGATATAGAAAATGCTCCGCATAACGAACTGCTTTTTCTGCTGCTGCTGTCAACTCTATGTTTTCTCATTTTTCTGTTTGTATTAGAGCATATGTCCTCAATCTCTCGATGCATGGACTTCTTTCCATTTTCTCTTCCTAACTTAATAGGCCGCTGTTCCGTTTACTTAATGTGATTCCTTGCAAGCTTTTAATTTCAGAGTTATACCGTGCCAGATGAGTTCCATGCTTCTTTAAGTTATCTCAAGTCTAGTCTCATAGTTATTTCTTCTGGCCGAAGTGGAACAGCGAAGAATAATGGATATAAATAGACTCATTAGGAGACCTTGGTATTATTTATTTTAACCCCAATTTGCTACACATTTTTTAGTGCAGGAATGCTATTTGGCTCCCTGGCTCAGTAGCAGAAGCAGTGGTAACCACTAATATTTGCAACACTTGCACTCCAGGTTTTTTTCTTGAAATTTTCCCTTTTTGTTTTTGGCCGAGTTAGACATGGAGTGATGATGCCTGTATATGGCAAAGTCGTTGACTTCCAAGTGTGAAGTGAAGGACGATGCCCGAAGATAGTGTAAAGGATTGAATTCTTTAACTCCTACCAGCTCAAACATTTGGCAAAAGTGGTAGTACAGCAAAAGATACTCTGTGAATCCTGTCCTATTGAGGGAGCTTTTTCTCACTTGTAAGGATGAGTTCAGAATAGGTAGAAGTTGAATATTATATGGAAGAAATTCAACTTACGGAAATAGAGGGACAAGTGATGGTTGACTGAATGCCGCTAAAATGTAGCAATCTGCAAGCCATTTTTTCTGTATTCTCTTTGGTGATACAGTATCTACATAACCTAGCGTATTGGCATGTCTTTTATGGAAATTTCTTTAAATTAGTCTTCTTGTAGTGATAGGATGACATCAGTAGGTTTTCCTGCATCTTTATGTTCAATATTGAGGTACATTTCCAAACCTTAATACATATTGCTCTGTATCTGAATTGGGTGCTTAACCTGCTGTAAGGCATTCATGTAACATAGGTCTCTTGCAGACTACGGTGATATTCTTTGACTTTGATTTTGAATTTCATATTTTTTTTCGAATAAGGGTACAATCTTTTTTGTTGTAGGTCCTGTTTACTTGATTCAATTTAAGTTCCGTCAGCTGGAAATACCACCAAACTACAATGCCAACCATTTGGGTATGTCCAGTTCCAAAGAACTATGATAGCAATCTTTCCAGATCACTTGTCCAAGAAAAGGTTTATGCTTCCAAAAATGAGTCTACATAGAGATATAACTTTCCAGAAGTACCCTCAAAGTTAGACGAGTTTTCAAGGGATAGTTTTGAAACTTATGCTTTTGCTGTGTCAGTGACGATGCAACAGATTATTTTCCCCTTGTATGGCTGGGTTTGCAAAGATGGACAACTGATTTGGGATGAAGGGAGCATTTTGAAGTTTGACATTGATTTTGTCAAAGTTGGACTGGTTATTATGCACGTTGTTCTCTAGAATTTTTTTACCCATATGCTCGAAAATGTTCTAATTAACCTACTAATATCTGCGTTCTCTTGCAAAAAATAACCTCTAATATTCACGCTTTTCTCTTCATTATCGCTAGTAGAAAGTCTCGTGTCAATGGTTGTTGAATAAGAGTCTTTCAACGACCACTGGGCTTGCGTTGGGCCCAGTGAGAAATATTCCAAAGCCTGTTTAGGCCTTCTTTTTGCTATTAGGCCCATCTACTCCTCTTAACTTGATAGTTATAGCATGTGGGGGTTCCCTGATGCAAGTTGTCCCCGTCAGGCCCACATTGTGGGTGATGTGACTTGAGGAGCAGTCTTTTGTCTCCATTCTGTACTAGTACCATAACATCCACTGAACATATTCTGTCACCTCATCTTCTTCTTGATGCACATCTAGCTTTCAAGTGTATTTGTTTTGTGTGCATGCTAAACCCAAACACTTGCATATGATTCTTGGACTAATATACCTGCACAATGTAATTTGTCAGCCCTCGGACAATATTTTCCGGTTAAGTTGTGGGACTTGTGGTTGGCGAGACTGAATTCTGTTCTGCGTGATCAGGTTGTATCGGGGGCTGTGACGAGTCATATATAGTTCGTTATATATTACCTACTTATCTGCAGCTTGTTCTTATGGTAGTTATAATGGATTGGATATTCTAGGATATTAGCTTTCATTCTTTAATCCTGCCCATGCATGGAACTCCTCCACTGTATATGTACACTCGTCCTTCCATCTTGTCCATACATGGAACTCCTCCACTGTGTATGGTTTACTGGAGATCTGTTACATATATAGATGATTTCAATCTAAGTTTAGGAATGCCAATATTTGAAGGAACATCAATGTAGGATATTGTAGTATATTAGTTTAGTGTCTAACACCTTTCAGCCTGTCCATGCATGAAATTCCTCCTCTGTTTATTGTTTCCTAAAGATCTGTTAAGTATAGATGTTTTCTATCTAAGTTTAGGAATGTTAATATTTGCTATAACATCAACGAGATGGCCCAAACCAGCTAAGGTTTAGTGTATGAGAAACCATCCACTATTTGAAACCTGTATAAATTCGTTCTAAAACGAATTCATCCCAGTAAGGTAAACAATCAATACATAAGTTACATTGATTGACTGCTAACATTAAGATTAACTTACCAATACTTCAGGTTACAGAATTCTAAGTCCACACACACGTCTGTGTGCATATACGCCAGTAGAGTTTGGTATACTAATGTAAGCCAAGAGAACACAAATTGTCAGGTACAACTCATCACAATTTCAAGAACCTCCGTAGGACCTGCAATCATAGGCTTACGAATGTCATAAGCCCAACCATCCAATCCCACCATATAATCTTTTGCAAATTACAATCTTGAGTATGTCTAACTGGGAAATGAAAAGGCTGGAGTTTGACAACCTTGTGAGCGAATTCTCCTGTAATATCTCCATCCTAACCCCTCTTGGACTATCTACACTAAATTGTTGATCAGATATATCTTGTGTTTTGTCAAGATAGTTTAAATTTAATAATGATATAATAGACATTACCTTAGGCGATATCCTTTGAACCAATTATCATGCTTAGATTTCACATGGAGTTTGTCTCAGCTTGTAATATTCAGTTTGTTCCATAATTAACCATCCAAGTTGCAAAAGAGAGGGGGGGTTAAAGGAACTGATTCTTCTGCTGCCCCCCATTTCAATCACACAAACGTCTGATATTTATAACATTTACGCCAGCAAGAGGACGGGGATCTGCCACATCATCCAGCAATGTCCAACAAAGCAACTCTAGGCCAGATGAGGCCTGGTGCAGTGCCTGCACATACTGCCGGCAACCTGGGGCATTCTTCAAGTGATTGTCCATCTCAGGTTTCAGGTTCTCGAAGTGCTAGGCACTTGGGCAAAGTGGTATGCATGCTGAGTTTCCCTTTTTTTCTCCCCCTTTTGATAAATGCTCTTAAGCAAAGGGTATTATTGCTGTTGAATTAGCATTCAACGTACTTTCAGGAAAAAGGAGAAAAGAAAAAATAACATAGCAGTCAACATTCATAGCATTATGCTTAGGGCTCTCTCTTTCTGGAGTCCGCCTAATGGGGTTTCTGTATCAATTTTTGGTTTCCTTTTAGGGTTGGTATTTCTAGGATTGGGAAGTTAGCCTGCATAAGACTTCGATGAGGGTCATATAACTGTTCGCTGACTATCATTAATGGCCTCTCTTTCTCTCTCTTCATGTAACCAGGATGTGAAGTTACTCTGATGATTCTTTTAATGATGAACGAGAATCTTCAGTTCCATGTAGCTCATGTGGAACAACGTGCACATTGCGAACAGCTAATACAGCAAACAACAGGGGAAGGAAGTTCTACTCATGTCAGTCACAGGATTGCAACTTCTTTGTGTATGTAATCCACATCTGCTTGCCTTGGAATGAAATCAAGGTTATGGAGAGTGCCATGATAATGCATATCTAATCACATTGGAACCAGTAGACATGATGTAAAGATAAACAACTTTTCTTCCCCCTTCAGAATGTTTTCTTAAATAAAGACCATAGTTAATCCAATATTATTTCCCGACTATTCGTCATGAACGGACTCCAATGGAAAGAGCAGTTGGTAAGCAGTTATTTACAGATTTCTCTGGAAAAAAGGAGTCTGCTTCTATGGAAAGCTTCATGTAAGAACCAGTTCATATGAATACATCCTGTTACATGTTTTGCAGTTGGGAGGATAGCCTAAACAATGGTAGTGGAGGGAGTGTTCCACGTACAAGAATGAATGTCTCAGCATCTAATTCTAGCAGAGGTGGCGGCCATGGCACTGGCAGAGGTGGCCGGGGTGGAGCACATACTGCTACTGCAACTTTTGTTTCAGCAACTGGTGATCCTGTTTCTGGCAGGAGATGTTTTGTTTGTGGTGATCCCTCACATTTTGCAAATGTCTGCCCAAACCGGGGTTCTTGATGCCGTTAATACAGGTATACATTCAGATATCTTTATACATTTCTTAACATTTCTGGCATAACGTACTAACGTAGCGCGGATAAAAGAAAGAGACTGGTGCCATGTGGCAGGTCGGCTTCAGAAAGGAAGGAGCTTTACGTTACGGCTAGAAGAGGGGTGTAGAGTTAGAAGCTGGACAGACCAGTCACTCGTGAATCCATCGCGGCAGATGTCAGAAGCCCATGACTGAGCACTTGAAGCATCTACTACAGGTACGGCCCGGAAAGAGGAGTATATACAAACAAAACATAGATGTAAAATAACAAAGAAGAAATCCTGAGCGAAATTTCACTACTTTTTAACTTAAGAGTAAAAGGCAAAATATCTGACTTCAAGAGTTCCAACAGGAATATCCTAAAGAGAAAAAGGACCTACTACGTTAGACCAAAAGAACAATGTCTCCTCAAGAACCATTCATATGCACTGCCAATTTTGTTATGAAACATTCCCTACTCACAAGCCGTATCCCATAAGAGCATTCCAATCAACATGGCAAAGATCCTCACCCCTGCAATTTGTTTATCTTTTTTGTTTTTAACAAATATGAGATTATCGCCTCGCCATAAAGAAAAGCACTGGTTTGGAGAAAAAATAAATTATATATTTCCATGGGTCGTACTTGTATCTAGGCCGGGACATTCGATGAAACTCCTGGCACCCTGGTGGGGCCGATTTTATGGTAATCTCTGTCTATCCCATTTTATGTACTCATTAGTACATAATCCGTCCACAAATTCGAGACAATCGAGGGCACATGACACATGGAAATGGAAAGGCGTTGATGCGCGCGCACATGCTTGATCATATAACATGGGCACTTCTGTCTATCCTTCGGGTAAGCAAATAACATGGCTTGTTTTATCTCCACGTTCAAACCGCTTGGGATGGTACGTATCTGGAATCCAAAAGGCAGAGGAGTTACTTTGTCGATTTTCCTCCCTTCTGTGTCGCGGCCAAGGCGTTCATTGAGTTGTTTTGTTTCTTGGTCGACTTGAGTACGTTTATGCATCTGATTAAAGCTATCATGGATAGAGTTTCTTATTCCATTAAGTCCAAAGCACAAAATCAATTCCCAATCCTCTCTCCGAATCAGAGCCCATATATTATGAAGCCCCAAGGATCACACAAGGAGATTGGCGAAGAAATTAAGGTTTAAATTTATTTTTGGTGTAATTGTAACTAAAGTAGTTATGGTATTGAAAATTTAAAAACATATCCCTTTTACACTTTTATCTCAATGACAACAAAAATTAAACCAAAATAACAATTTTAGTTTAGATTAAAGTAGGGGTGCAAAGTGTAAAAGATTTATAGCCGGGTGAAATGTAACGAAATCTATATTTTGAAGTGTAAAATGTGAGAATTCTAAAAGTCTGGTAATAATTTTCGCTGCATACCTAATTAATCTGATAAATTTAAATAAGAAGGCCCAAATGAAGAGCTTAATTAACACATTGGAGCACATGGTGGAGAAACAGTACGAACCATGTTTCCCTGCCGTACTTTGATGGTGGTTGCAGTAGCCGCACTACGATCAAGGCAAGCTAGCCGCAGAAAACTTCAAATTATTGACTGTACATTAATAGTAATAAACTGTGAACTAATACAGTAATACATAAAAAAAGGTTGAAAAGGCACGTGTAATAATTGGGAGTTGTATACCGACCAAGACCGGTCCGTCTCTCGGTGTCGAACATGAAATCTGGAAGCAGAGGTGGTGACCGGAGAAGCGGCAGATCAGGAGACTGCATGTGGGAGGCTCCTCTCGTCACCCACGTTATATGTCGAGAATACAGGGTATGTCTGGGTATTTTTTATTTGACATAATGTTTAACTTTTTTTTTGACATTTTATGATATATTCAAATCATTCATTCATTTTCGCTTAACCCAGAGATTTGTCCACGTGTGTTGCCCGTCTGCTGATTTGTTGTTACTAATAAATTCGAGATGATATCGTAATATTAATTATAACTTATTCAGATCTGAAAAAAGGTCATCAAATCTTTTGAAATAACCTGTTCAACATAAGTGGAAATTTTCCTTTCACATTAAAGAATATAAGTTTAGACATCTCTGCGAATATCAAAGAATAAATATAAAAGCAAGAGAGACGGTTTCTAAAACAGAATTGACTATATGGTATTATCAAAATATTATGTATGGATGATATGAATTGCTTAAATAATAATTATTGAACAGAGAGCTATTACTCATTACATTAAAAAAAAATAGACACGCGTATGTTATTAAAGTTAGGAGTCTAGCAATGTGTGACTATTGTATTCAATGATTTATAAATAAAGTATTTATGTAATCCCATAAAAATAAGTGAGAAAAGTAATAAACTTAATTGAACATTCCCATAGTGGATGTTTCACTTATCAGTATAAATAATTTTTCTTCAGTCTAAAATTTTATTTCTAACATGATATCGGAAAAAGGTTTTCGGCATTAGTCCGGTGACCCTCTGGCATCAGTTCGGTGACCTCCCGGCATCAGACTGTCGACTTCCCGGCGACCTCCCGGTTTCAGTCCGGCGACCATCCGGTATCAGACCGGCTACCTTCCAATATTAGTTCGGCGACTTTCCGGCGTTATATTTTTTTTCCTTGAATTATTTTTGTAACTTCAAACTCAAGGTTTGCGGGAAAGTATTAAAGTTAGAGTCTCACATTGCTAAAACAATGTGGACTATTATATTCAATGACTTATAAATAAAAGCTTTTATGTAAACTCATAAAAAAATAAATCCAATTGTGCATTCCTACAGTAGATATCTCCTGTGTAAAGTTTTTGGACAATCTGACAACCATTGCAATTATTATTGATTATATTTATCTTTTTTAAAAAATTATATTATATAATTCGAATAAAAAAATTATAGATAATTTCGACCCAAAATTCAAGCCGCTACATCATACATAATATTGAAATGAATACCGTGTATTGAACAACATAAGTGTCCCATTCCTGCTAAAAAAAAATAATTCTATCACATCCCATACCTGACAGGTAGGTACGTACCTACGTCTTGCTATTTAACTACCAAATATCTAATTACTTTTGTTGCTTAGGAAAAAGTCCTCGGGTTCTAATATTAATCTATCCTTAGTTTATTGTGTCTGAAAACATGGGACTTGTTCACTGGAATTTTTTGTCTGTTTTTTTTTCTTCCTGTTTTATAAATGGAAATTCAGGCGTGTTAAGCATATATGCCATGAAACATGTTGATTCATGTTCATTATATTTTACCTGTTCCTTGCTATTTAGCGTTTTATTATATGCTTTTAATATATTGGAATATTCGAACGCACCGTATCCGAGCGAATTAGAATGATGTAAGGTAGATTATATTGTCGTGTTTGACATGAAAAATCAATATATATTCAAAGAGACTTTGAAATCGTGATTAAATTATTTTTCCTACCTATTTTGGCCTACTAATCATCCACGCTATATATTAATGTTATCAAATTAAATACGTACCCCCATCTATCATTGTACGTCGTATTCTAAAGCAATTTGGACCGGCAAAACGGTAATGTTTTATTAACCTGATCATCAACTACTCCTAATCCATGATTTATTAGGCGATTAATCTTTAACTTCTTCCCCCGATTCAAGTTACTGTCAGTTTTGGATTTCCGAATGAGAGTGGTGAGCGGAGCCAGCCCAGCCGGAAGGCCGAGGCCATCCAAGTACTTTCTAGGCTCTAGCCAGGGGGGGGGGGCAAAGGCCCACAAGCACCCACGTTAGCAGACATATACACGTGAGCCGTGAGGCGATCGATCATGCGCACGTTGCAAAACAAAAAACAAACAGACGGTGCACAAATCAGTCAACTGTTTTAACCGTCCCATCTCCATCAAGTAGTCAATATTCTATAACGTGGCAATCAAATTGTTCATCGTTTTGTCACACCCTCTAATTACCAAATTATTACTACTAATATTTTATTTTTTAAAATATTATATTTTATATTTTATAGAAAAATACATTTTTTACTCACAAATTATCATATGTTTGACACTTTACACCCAAACTATCATCTTTAAGACATTGCGCCTTTTAACTACCAATTTTTGACACTTTGCACCCTTTTTCCAAATTTGAGACTAAAATGACAATAATGTCCTTGACACATTTTGTATATAGTAAAGATATTATTGTAAATTTATTAAATTTATCAAGGGTATTATTGTCAAATGGAGGGTGCAAAGTGTCAAAATTGGTAGTTTAGGGCGCAAAGTGTCTAACATTGGTAGTTTGAAGGTGCAATGTCTTAAAGATGGTAGTTTGAGGTGCAAAGTATCAAACCTATGATAGTTTGAGGGTGGAAAGTGTATTTTCCCCATATTTTATCCTTTAATTATCAATTATATACTATTTGTATTTTAAATTCTCAATTTTCTTATATTTTAATTCTCAATTATTAATAGTTTTAACCTCATATTTAATTCTAATAAAAATTATTATTTTAGTTCAATAAATGACAATTTTATCTTTATATTTGTTTTATAATTATATTTTTATATGGGATAAAATAGTTATTTCACTAAATTAAATGTAAGCCGTTGGTAGTTGGTAATTAAAAAGCGAAATATAATGAAATTTATAGTTAAAATGCAAAATGAAAAAGTGTAGAACTTCGATATTAGTAGGGCAGAAGGTGTATTTTTTTTCAAAATAATTAAGCGGTAAGTAGAATGCCAAGAGTAGAGGAATATGGTAAGTGGTATGCCACCTCATAAATCACTGTAGAATATCATTATATCTACCTGTCAAGAAGACTACTGTCGTCCTAACTTTCGAGTACTTTTCTGGTCAATTAGTAACAGTAGGTTTCACCAAATGGCGGAAATCTAACACCAGATTCCCTCATATTAATTCGTGTCCTCATTCCATATGGCTGTCACCATTTGTTTCCTGCAAATTAGGGGCTCCTCAGAAACCCATTTTCTTTATTGTCTCCAACTCCAAGCAATGATGCTCTTATTCTAAACAAATATATAGCTAATTAAAGCGTCTTTCTCTTTATTATTTTTGGTCGTGGGGGTAGGTATTAAATACGGTGGACGTTCTTCCAAAACGACACAACACTGATGCGTGGGCGAAAAGAATAGGGAAAAGTTTGGGACACAGAATCGTGCCAAACTATATGGATTGCCCCCACATCCTCCTTTTAATTTTTATCTGTCAGACTCCGTGCCTTTATTTCGAGAATGGCCAAGAGATGTGACTCCCACTGTCCATTAATTAACCCCAGGGGTGCCATGAGTTGGCGTTCAGTTGTCAGAGATGAAGTTCCTGGCCATAACGATCGGTAGGTTAAAGATATGCCAATATTCTCTGTTTGGGTACCGAGAAAACATTGAAAATTAAATTGAAGCCAGAATTTTCGATATGATCATCCTCAATGACTTGTTGTTCCTCTATATTTTCCTCGCATGATTTGTGGCCAATTTAAATGAGAATTCATTCTAATTCCGGAGAATTAATGCCAAATTAAAAATGTGACATGTGCACCTATTTACAAGCAGTTCGTCCGCAATAAATTATGAATTTGTGGTAATCCTTCTTTAAAGCGGGAGCAAGCAACTAAAATTGTTAAGTTGAGAGGAAATTAATGGCAGGAGAGCTGCTTCCGGCAAGGATTGATTAAGTGTGTGGACCAGATCGGTTTCATAATTGCAATAAGCAGATTTCTTTTAGACTTTTAAGTTTCATATTTATCACGATAATAATGTCAAGATTCTTGCTGGTTATAATGGACAGACAGTTTCATATTTAACCTTGATTTACGCCATTTGAAATGCAAATGGGAATACCACCCAATGTGAGTCCTTATTTGCTCTCATTGAACCTTATCTTTAATTTAAGGGATAAATACAATATTGGTCTATGTGATTTATCCCAAAATCAAATAAGTTTTTAAACTTTAAATTTTAAGGATTTATTTGATTTTGAAGTAAATCACATATACTAATATTGTATTTAACACGTGATCTAAATTTAGTACACAAATTGAGTGTTACGAATTTCTTTCTTTACTAACAAAAATATTGAAGCATAGAAGGAATATTTTCGATTCCACACTGGCAAGTTAAATTCTATGATAAAATAATTATACATGAGGTTATAGCACATTTTCTCCATCTGTGGGTCTGTAAGTTGGGGCTCTTCGATTTGGGGAAACGAGATCGTGTGAATCTCGCATCCTTATTTACTTAGAACAAAAAAAAAATCTACCCCATTTTTTCCTTCCAAAATATGACTTGTACATATGACACGACTTTTTAATTGATGTCACGTAATTGCAGTCATCTAATGAGAATTTTGTTTGGGTCACATGGCTACATTAGATAGGTGATGAATTGGTGTTAGTGTGTCACGTCATGGGGATTCTATCGGTGGGTTAATGCTAAAGAGACGAAAAGATCTATATGTTGTAAATTATGTTCGTATTGTAAGTAGAATTGTGAATATTTATCTAAATTAGTATTTTATATGTGTTTGTGTAAATGATAGAGATGGATGATTTGATATAATTGTTTAATAAAAAAGAATTAAAATTTGGTGAAAAAGTATAGAGAGGGAAAAATTGTTATATTTTTTTTGAAAATGTATTGACATTTGTGTAAAAAGTTGTTAGAGATTGTATTAAATGTATTGATGTTTGTATTTGAATTCTTAAGAAGTAGGATGATAATTTTGTAAATAAATTTAAATTCTAGAAAAAACTTGAAAATCAACGTCAACTTATTATTTAAATTTGTAGCTCTAGGGATCAATTCGGCAGAAGTTGATTCATAATAGTAATTAGACATTATTTCAATCATATAAAAACAGTTCACGTCTGCTACGATCTGGGCTTCTCTCTCTCTAGTTTTTGGGATAACAATGAGAATCATAGAGCCATAGTTGTACACGTGTATGTCAGAATTCAAATCTCGTTTATTAAAAAAATATATTTTCTTACCAGTTAAGATACAACAATTACAAAAAAAATCTCGATGGTTTTCGCCTTTCGTGAGAGAATTAGAGGTGTTCAGTTAGGTGATGTTAATTTTATTAGTATGCGTGTTGTAGTTATTTTTATGTGAGGTTAAAAATGATGTTTGGTTGTAGGATTTTTGTTTTGTGAGAATTCAAAAATTTTGTTAAACGAACAGCCCCTTAAAAAAAAAATTGAAAGGGTTCATTACAATTTTATTTTCAAATTATCATTTAATTTTTAAATATTTTTATAAATTTTAACTCGTTATAACTTGCAATCAATATTGTATTTTTAATAATTTGTAGAGTCAAAAGATAATATATAAGAAAAATGTCACGTGTTTATTAGGTGAGATACAAATTGTTCGATATAACAACTTCACGATGAGAAATATAGTTGATAAAGTTGACTTACAAATCATTATATTTTGTGAGAATATTTAAAAATTGAATGATAATTTGAGGAGAGAAATTATAATTAAATAAAAAGAAATTATTTTGCACCCCGTAAGGGACGAGCTCATGATAAAGCATATGAGGCCAACCTCACTGCATTATTTTCCCTGTTTTATGTTCTCCCAAATCTTTCGTCATTCTGTAACGCACAAAGTCTACGGCCCATTGTTCTGGCTCCCATTCGAAAACTAAACCCAAATTTAACCTCGGTAACAACTAGTAACTACCACAGCTCATACGGTCCACGTCGAAAAAACCGGTCGCAAAACAAGAAGATAGTGTGGGAAACACAGGATCATTCCTATCGACACAGTTTTTCTTCATAATCGATTTGCTCCATTCCCAATGCAGGTGCTAGGTGCGAAACCAAAAAGAAAATCTCTCTTCTGCACCAACCTCGCCGAAGTTCTGTGTGTGAGATAGAGAGAGAGACAGAGAGACAATAAGGACGACGACGTTCTGCTGAGAAGGAGATGAGGTTGACCGGAGAACTAGAAGACGGCGACGTCGACGGTGGCGAGGGTGGTGTCGGGAATACAGTGGTGGTGGGGGTGAAGTTGGATTCTCAGAGCCGGGAATTGCTGACGTGGGCGTTGGTTAAGGTGGCCCAGCCTGGTGACCGTGTCATTGCGCTTCACGTCCTGGATATCCCAACTGGTAAGTTACACACGAACTCTCTCTCTCTCTCTCTCGGCCTAGATATACCAAATATTGAGTTTTTTGCTTATGGTTGGTTTTGCTTGTAGAGGGCACATCGTCGCTTATCTCGCTCGTGAAGACATTCGATTCCGTGCTCTCTGTGTATGAAGGCTTCTGCAACTTAAAGCAGGTCCGATTCCACTCTCAACTTGACTCATTTTCTTTATGTTCCTTCCAAATTGTCTCTGTGTAGAGAACGCAGGAAAGAAATTCAACTGCAATTTTAGTTAGGTTTTTTTTTTTTCACAAGAGTAACTGATTACTTTTTATTGCCGTAGATTTTGGGTTTTTTATCTGGTGGTTAAGAAGATTGATTTGGGTGGAATGTGCAGGTTGATCTGAAGCTAAAGGTCCGTAGAGGGTCAAAGATAGAGAAAGTTCTTGTCAGGGAGGCGAAATCTTACGGTGAGGCTGCAGTGGTTGTGGGAATTTCCAAGACCAGTCACAAAATCCGCTCATCGGCCTCCGTCGCCAAATATTGCACTAGAAAATTGGCCAAAAATTTCGCTGTTTTCGCCGTTGACAATGGCAAAGTTGTGTTCCAGAGGGTGGCAACTTCTACTAACCCCAATATATCGCCAGGTGATTATTACCAGTTTACCTTTGTTGGTAGAAATTAATGCTCATATATATACAAAGAACCATGGCTACTCGGTTCATAGGTAGTAATCAGGCAAGAAAAGTATCACTAAAAGATGCAAATGATGCTGCAGGGTCAGTAAATTTGGATGAGGCTCATCGTCTTTCGGAGAAATCCAGCTCGATTTTTATGAAGAAGACCAACAAGAAGAATTGCTCGAGTTGTGCATCGGTAGCAGTATTGCTGGACGATTGTGGAACCCAATCTACAGTAGGGTCGCCTAGAGACGGTGGCGAGGACAATTCGTTGGCTTTGGTACCATACCAATCCGGTGACGCCGATACAGATTCAAGTTCTCCGAAATCTGGGTGGTCAATTATTCGCCGGGTGTTTCTACCCAAGCGTCAATCCGTGGAGAAATCTGTGAAAAGAACTTCTGTGCTTCAGTGGTTATTAAGATTACCAAGCTGTCATTCTTCAGCTGTCGTCTATCCTGATCAGAAAAAAAGTATTTCTGAACAGGATGACTATAGTTGTTCCTCACTTGATGAAGAGAGTGGTGCAATTGTGCCATTCGGAACTGCTGCTGCGTGTCCTCTTTCCCCTTGCAATGCCTTGGATAGTCTTTCCAAAGAATTAGTGGGTTTACATGAGAAATACTCATCCAGCTGCAGGTTGTTTACCTACCAGGAACTCTCATGGGCAACCTCTAATTTCGTGCCTGGTTCGTTTGCTTTCCTTAATTTTTATGACCCGGTTTCAAGTTTCCCCTCAAATTTTCGTGTTTATCTAATGAGGTCTGATTTCTGATGCAGAGAATATGGTTGGAACAGGTGGTAGTAGTCATGTTTACAAAGGGTGTCTTCCTGATGGCAAGGAGTTGGCGGTCAAAATTTTGAAGCCATCTGATGATGTGATAAAAGAATTTGTTCAAGAGATAGAGATCATCACAAGTTTACATCATAAGAACATAATCTCCCTTTCTGGGTTCTGTTTTGAGGACAACAAGTTGCTATTGGTCTATGATTTTCTTGCAAGAGGAAGTCTTGAAGAGAATGTTTATGGTAACCTATTGTTGAATTTATCTGTCAGGATTAGAGAAAAAATAGTTTATTTTCTCCGTTCTCAATTCTTTGGGTTTTTAACTCATAGTGGGATTTCTGTGAATAAGGTAATAAGAAGGATGCAAAAGCGTTTGGTTGGCAAGAGAGATACAATGTGGCTATGGGCGTAGCCGAGGCGTTGGATTTTTTACACGCGGGCTGTGTAGAGCCAGTGATCCATAGGGATGTCAAATCCTCAAACATCCTTCTTTCTAGTGATTTTGAGCCACAGGTGCTTTTTAGTCTGAAACTTTCAGTCTTTCTGCTACAGTGTGTGAATCTTTCTATGCTGATTTCCTTTCATCATGCTTCTCCAGCTCTCTGATTTTGGACTTGCTAGTTGGGCTTCAGCTTCATCCCAGATCACTTGCACTGATGTTGCAGGAACTTTTGGGTGTGTAATCTATCCTGTTGTTCCGCTTTTCTGTATTTAAGATGTACGGTTAACACTGTATTTTGTGGCAGTTACTTGGCTCCGGAATACTTCATGCATGGCAAAGTGAGTGACAAAATTGATGTCTACGCATATGGGGTTGTACTTCTTGAGCTTCTTTCAGGTAGAAAGCCGATTGACAGTACATATCCGAAGGGCCAGCAGAGCATTGTAATGTGGGTGAGTTACTGTTCCCTGTGTGAGAAACTTCTTATTCAAGAATACAAGTTTCTAATCGTGTTTCTGAATTTTGCACCAAAACAGCAAAAGGCAACTTTTTGTTTGAAAAAAGCTCAGTTTTAATTTTTGATTGCCTGTAATTCTGATTATTTCTCTTGATTTGTGTCTATAATGCGATCCAGGCAAAGCCAATTTTGGACAGTGGGAAGGTGTCCAAATTGCTAGATCCGAGCTTGGGTAGCGACTATGACCACGATCAGATTGATAGGATGGTTTTGGCTGCCACTCTTTGCGTTAAACGTGAACCTAGATTACGGCCTCAAGTTAGCCTTGTAAGTTTGCTCAGGACAGCAATTCCTGCTTTCTACAGCTGATGTTTTGATTTTCTAATGTTCATAAATTCATCCACGATTTTTCTTCTCAATAGGTCCTGAAGCTTCTCCAAGGTGATGAAGAAGTGACAAGGTGGGCAAAGCAGCAACTTCTTGCCTCTGAAGAAATCGATGCCTTAGATGGGGAAGCAGTTTCTGCTAACATCCAATCCCATCTCAATGTCGCGTTGCTAGACATAGAGGATGATTCACTTTCTACTGGTAGCAGTGACCCAAGTGTCACATTTGATTACTATCTGCAAGGAAGATGTAGCCGCTCATCAAGCTTTGACTAAGTTTATCTGCAGAGAAATGCATTATTCAAGCAAACATTGTTCTTTTTGTCCATCTTTTTCTGTTTCCCTTGTATATGCCATCTTGTTTTTGTATTTCCAATATTTTTGGTCTAGTCACTTAAGACTGCGTCTTGGAAGAGAGGTTGTTTGCAAGAGGTTTGCCCCCCTCCGGGACTTGGTAGCTATGCCACAAATAGTGCTGGCTTTTGTAATGAAATCTTTGGGTCTGTTTTTGGTCTTGAACAAATGAGAGCAAGTATCCGCTATTCTCTTAACATAACACTTCCATAACAACTGCCATAGCACCGAGTAAGGTGGTGAATATTGAGAATCTTGGTGCAGTTTCTATCGTCTGCATCATTTTTGGTCAATTCGATTCTTCTTCTTTGGAGAAATTACACTTTTATACCCTCATATAACCTAAAGTATGCATTTCAACAGTATTTTGGTCTTTTTTAAAAAAGATCATAGACTAAAAGAGCACGTTTGGAGAGGTCTTCATTCAATACAGGGAGTTTCTAGTCAATAAACCTGACTTTGGTTTTGCCTGAACTGATAATTTTTCCTAGAGGTCAGAGGATATGCACCAAGTCTTCTCTGTTTGCCGTTTTGTCTCCTATTATTTCTTTCCCTCTATATTAGATAAACTACAGCGGCGATCATTAGCCTTTTGGTAGTATTTCTTTCGGATTTACTTTTAAATTTTGTGGCGAAAGCCCATTGCACGCACTGTCAGTGACGGAACCATGATTGAAATCTATGGACGTTGAACTTTAAAGGCAAAATGACAAGAATTTTTTTTTCTTTAGTAATGCAAAAAATTGTCTTAGAGATACAATGTCGAAAATTAAGAACTAAAAGTATTAAAAATATTAGAATACATGTACCGTACTATGTACTGCAACTAAAAGGTGACAATTATATCCTACGATTTTGCATCTTCTGAAAATGTTGCAAAATTGATTCGTTCTCAATAGTTTTAAAAACTTCTTGCTCGATGTACACTATCATGCAATCATTCATCCAGTCATTTCTCATCCTATTACGCAAATCACTCTTGATGATTTTCATCACAGAAAACACTCTTTCAGCGGTTGCAGTCACAACTGGTAAGACCAATGACAACTCAATAAGTTGATAAACTAATAGAAACAAAGTATTCTTTTTGATCTCAACTATCTTCACAGCAAGATCTCTAATATCTTGAAGCCCAGAAAAAAACATCATTTCTTCTAACATCTCTAATATAGGTATTAAGCTGATTTTTAAGTATCAATTTATAACCCGTTAATTTCTTGTTTACCATTGTAATCAATTTAATTAACTATCTTGTGAGGAACATGACAGCACTGATCAAGAAAAAATTTACAGGCAATATGAAAAAAAAACCAATTCACCAAGAAAACTTCCTGGACGAAAAATTCATAGCAAAACAATATATTAGCAGACAACATACTGTAGATAAATTGAAATTACAGACTCATCAACCAAATTCCAATAACCCAATAAAAATTACAGAAAATCTATTTCACATAGCCTAAAATCCTAAACTACTAAAACAAAATAACCGAAAAAGGGAAAGAACGAAAACTCACCAATCCGGCAATCCGAGACTGAGAGACTATCTTCGATTCTTCGACCAATGAGTATCGAGTCCAAGCCAACTAATAAAAAATAAAAATAAAAATTACACAAAATTATCTTTTAGGCGGAGAAATGGATATCGACCGCCTAATCGCTACCCATCTCCTTCGGCCACTGCCGGCACCGTACCCTCTCAACTCATAAGTAACGTATCCTTTACTTCCAGATGTTAGAACTAAGACCCTTTCACAAAATGGGTGCAATAATTAACAATTTGTTTTAAAAAATAAAGATATTCTAGACATTTCTGATCTTTCAAATTGGGACAGAAAGAGAAGACATTTTCTTGGCCCAAAAAGCCAAAAATAAAGTGAGTAAAGGAAGCAGGTAGCCACAGCTGGTTTTCCTTCAGTCAAAAGGAGTTACTTAACTACTCATATGACCTTTTGTGTTTGTCGATGATGATAGTATTCCTTTCTCATTCGTTTCCTCTAGTGAAAGTGCCAACATTCGGGTCCCTTTATTCGTTGCTTATGCTTTTTCCACCTCCCGTAATATTCTCCTCTTTGGATTCTTTTCCCTACAAATGTGTTTTTGGATAAGCCCCCATCCCTGGCCCCTAGTACGACTAAAAACGGGGCCTTCCTGTCTTGTATGGTGACCTGTCATAAAACGACGATGAGGATTTAGCAACCCAATCTAATTCATAACCTCAAATTATTGATTTTACCTGAAAAGTAAATATAGGCGATCCGAAATTTCTAGTACCCATCTCCCCATTTTACCCAGGAATCTTCTCGAGTTCCATTTTTCGGTTAGCCTTAGAGATAAAAAGGATTTATCCAGTAACGGAGTTGGTAATATTAAGAAAACTAAAGTAGCAGTCAGTTTTGCTGGTGCAGGCCCTTACAGAGCAATCATGGGATTAGATATTCACGACATTTGATGCAACAGTGTTTTTGTCATGCACTCCGCGTACTGAAAAGGCCCAGAAAGGCTATGGCCAACCGTCAGGCCTGGACTCCCTCGAGTACGTCTCGTGTCCTCTGCCTCGGCTTAAGAAGGAAAACAGAATACAAACATGGGCTTAACACTTGGCTCTCCGTAAATACATCTTTTTTCCTCACCTGTGGCCTGTCCAATATGAACCAAAAACAGAAAAAAAAGAACTACCAAAATCCCTAATCGAAGCACGAAACTCATTTGATAGTTGGACAAATCCCGATCACAGACGGGAAAAAAACCCCAATTTTGTCTGGTCTGAACATCCTAAGGTACTCGATCGAAGCAGAACCACCCAAGTGTTTCTGATTTCAAATACCCATTACCTTCTCAGTCTTGGAAAGCCCATCAAAATTACAGCCAACCATCATCGTCGCCTGCGTGCAAGTGCTTTTGTTTTTAGTGTTCTTATTAGGTACGAACAAGACCTGCATGGCGGTTAACCTTAGGAGAAAAGGGGTCTACATGGCGGAGTGGTGTTTTCTTTGCCGTGGCGATGGAGAGTCAGTTAACCATGTGCTTCTTCATTGTTCCTTGGCGCGTGGACTTTGGAGTCATGTTTTTAGCATCACGAACTTTCATTGGGTGATGCCGGAGACGGTGGTGCAGTGCTTTGGAGTTAGAATAGAAGGCTTTCTAACCCCGTTGCTAAGGCCATTTGGAGATTGATTCCCTCATGTGTTTGGTGGTGTCTTTGACGGGAGCGGAACAATAGATGCTTTGAAGATGTTTCTTTGTCCATTGTGAAGTTGCAAGGGTTTATGTTGTTTTCTTTGTTTTGTTGGGCTAATGCGGTTTTAGGGGGCTTTTTTGCCGACTTTGACGATTTCATTAGTTTTGTTGCGTGTTTGTATTAAGCGCTTTCGGTATAGCTCCTTGTACTGTTCTCGCTTATTCTAATAAAATTTTCTTACTTATAAAAAAAAAAGGAGTATTACTTTTTTTTTTTTGGTAAATAAGTAGATTGATAAGAAAAATATACTAGTGGCTAGTGAACAAGTAAAGAAACATCTAGCCAGGATCAATCATGCTAAGGTGACCAAGATACATACACACAAACATAAGATGAAATAGCTCAACTACGGTCTATTCAACCCATCCCGAAAGATACTATCCTCCAATTGCCAGCGCAACACAAGTTGACAATTAGAGGGACTTCTTGGAACATTTTTTGAGGAATTAAGTATCATTCTCACATCCCTGAAGAACATGAACAAGCCTTCAAACAGGATCTAGGTGCAGTCTGCGATTCCTCTCCTTCCAAATGTGTACACCATGGCAGCCAAGAGAGTACACCTTGCGGATGTTAATAAGGATTCACCTTTACAGCGAGTAGAAAGGAGTATCACTTCATCACAAAGCATAGATGATTTTCTCAGTTTCCCAGTTCTGCTAATCCTATAGATTAACAGCCATAGGCCATAGCAATCGCAAACAACACTCACCTGAGGATGATGATTGAAGGCTCAAAGCACACTTGGTGAAATCATTAGCTAACATAGGACAGAAATAATTTAAACTGTCAACATGCTCTTGCCGCGAGTCACTTCTTGCGACCACAGTCTCATCTCAGAATACATGTTATATCCACAATCAGAGAATAAACCAACTTTGAGCTTTCCAAGCATAAACAAAAAAGTGTGTAGTACGTACAGATATTAACACTTGATTTCAGTCACGGTGTATTATCTCCTATACGGCTTCAAATGATAATTTTGGAACTCTGATCCGAATGTTATCGACTCTTCATCAAGCTTCTTCTTTAATCTTCTCCAAGTTCTCAACATGTCCGATTGTATTAGACCCCGGTAAAGCATCTCGAAAGTAACTGTCTGAGGAAGAAACCCCCTCTCTATCATCTCTACAAAAAACTGGCACGCCTCTCTCCACTTTTGTTTTTCACATAACCCGTGGATCAACATAGTATATGAATCCAAATCCGGTCCCACCCCACCCTCTCTCATATCATCCCATATGTCTTTCACAATCTGCATGCGATTCAACCTTAAAAACATCCCTACTAATATGTTATATGTGTGCATACTGGGCATACACAAACCCCCCTCCTTGATCTTCCTATACAACTTCAAAGCGCTATCTGCATCCTTTCGCCCTCTATACTCCTTAAAGAAACAATTATAAGTAGCTGAAGTCACACTAACCCCATTCCTTGCCATTTCTGCAAGCAACTCCTCAGCATCCTCAAGCCTCGCACACGAACAAAGACACTTAATCACTGAAGTATATGTTGCAACACTTGGACAGATGCCTTTCTCCTTCATCAACCTCAGTTTATCAAGTGACAACTCGGGCTTATGTGCTCGACTGTACACATGAAGCACGATAGAAAAACTAGTTACATCTGGCTCAATCCCTCTCTCCCTCATTTCATCAAACAACTTCTCTGCATTCCTTATCGTCCGCTCGAACCTCTCCCCAGGGTGCAAGCTTGCCCGCCGGCAAATCCCATTCAACATCACATTATACGTGAACACATTCGGCTCAATCCCTCTCCCCGCCATGTCCTTCAAAAACCTCTCCCCCATATCAATCCTACCAATCTTGCACCACCCATATATCAAAATGGTATACATTTTCGTATCCGGCGAAAACCCATGTTTCTTTTTGTTAAAAACCTCGGTTGCAACCTTAACGAACCCGTACTTGCAAAGGGTATCCAACAGATAACAGAAGTCCTCATTATCTATCTTAGTTTGAGTGAAACCCCCAATGTCATCGAAAGCACGAATGGCTTGGCGGGTAAGACCCGCGGCAATCAGTCTACGAATTAAGATCAAGAACGTGGTGGGCGTGGGGGAGAGGTCGCGTTGGTCCATTTCGATAATGAGCTGCCAGGCGAGGTCGAACTGGCGGACTTTGGCTACGAGGTCAATGAGGACGTGGTAGGAGGTGGAGGTAAGAGGAGGCAATGGGAGGGACTTGGAATAGTTGAAAACAGCGAGAGCAATCTTGGAAGAGTGTTTGAGGCGGAGGAGGGTTTGGTGGAGGAGGTCAGAGGTCAAAGCGATGCCGTGGAGCTGCAGAGAGGACTCCATGGCATGAAATGGGTTATGGTGGTGGAGGAGCATCTTCGCGATCGAATCTGCGTCTGCCGAGGGCTCGAGGTTGGGGAGGTTGAGAGACGAGAAGGGGCGGATTTGGAGGGAAAAGAAGCGAGTTTGGATCATCCTCAAAGCCATTGATGGCTTCTTTCCCTGTATCAGATACACAACAACGTTTTCTAACTTGCGACTGCGCTTGTAAAAGCGCCAAAAACAAGAAGGAATGCAATTTTTATTAAGTTTGTTAAGAGTGAATAGACATGATTTACTGAGCGTTTGGCGCACCTTAAAAAAATTTATTTAATAAAATAAATTTTTCTTCCTTAAATCATTTATTTTTATTTTAATAAGTATAAAAAATTCATTAAAATAATCTCTATATTCATTTTTCCATCATTCTTATTAAAAATTAATGACAGACATTGATTTTTTAATAATAAAATATTAAAACTTGGTAAAAAAATTATAATGAGAGTATATTTGTTGATTTTTAACGTTGAAAATAATATTAAGCTATATGTATTTTTTTTTGAAATTTGTGTAAAAAAATATTAACATTTATTCAATATTTATTGAAATTTTAAATGTTATTTTTGTAAAAAAAATTGCATTCAAGTATCTTGAATATTTTTGCAAACCAACAAACAATTTTTCCTTCTAGAACAAAACCTTAGACGAAAAAGAAAATAAAAATTTATAAAACCTGTTTCAAGTACAAATCGTGAAATGTGTAGTAATTAGTGAGAGAAAATGTAAATTTTATTTATTAAAAAAATAGTGATTTTTTTTTTTTTAAAAGAAAAGGCTATGGCCCATTCAGCCCAGATCCATGAAGTTGGGGTGTCCCCGCAACCCAATTCCTCTCGTCACAGGAGAATCAGCTGTAGTTTCGGAGACAGATACCAAGCTGGCAAGGGGTTTCCTTCTCAAGCCAACAAGCAGAGCTATTTACTGACTAGCATCTCTTTGGACAAAGTGGTGACTGGAAATTTGGCATCAGTAAAAACTGAACATAAAGGGAGCCACCATCTGCTAGTGAGGTCATCTCAGCAGCCACCTTATGAATCACCTTCCCGTTTCAGCTACCCAAACACACCCTCTCAAAGACTCGGTGCACACCCAAATGTCACGAGCAGCCAACAAGCCTCCAAATAATAAAGGGCTGAATGCCTAGCGGAACAACTACACACCTCTCCATCTGTTTCCAAACTATAGATCCTATATACGGCATGTTAAAAACTTCCCACTGCAGCACACACTTCAACACCTCTCCCAGGCACCTAAAACCATTGAACTTCTCGATCTCATAATATATCTACGTAGAAGCCATGATTGATTCCATATGAGAGTCTATATCATGAAGAGCAAGTCTTTAGATAAGTACCAATTATGGCCTCTACAATTACAAATGAATTTCTAGCTTGAGTGAACCAATTTGCAAGCAATCAACAAAGTGGATACAGAGAGCATACGGAGTGTCATCAACCAAGAATTTTTTTCACCTCACAATGTAACTGGTACATATTTACAAAGACCGGTTGCAACTCATTGTCAAGTTCAATTTTACTGAACAGCTAGTTTTGTTAAATTTGAACTGTAATAACGGTTGTCTTTTAATCAACGAGATTAAAACAGATCAATATTGCAGCGAAACAATAACCTACCACATTCAATTTACTACACTTTAGAGGGTGTCATCAGGCGTACGTCGACCAATGGATAGTGACACGGAAATTGAAGAATTCCTGATACAGAACACAGGCATAACAGTAAGTATCACAAGACTCTAAAAAAAAACCATACAACAAATACTGTTGAGAAGTTTATGTTTGTTTAACCAGCAACAATTACCTATACATTCAAAACTCTTTGGAGTTTCCCACTTAGATCATCCAAATCAATAACATCGTTTTGAGTTTCTTCTGCTTCCCTAATTTTAAAGAGCTCTGAATTCAGTTCAGCAATCTGCTTCTGTAATTTTTCTCCTTTATCTGGTAATCTGGCAACCATGACCTACAATGATGGAAGAATGATGAAGCAGTTGAACAGCAAAGGCTCGGGAAAAGAAAAAACTTAGCATGTAGCAATCCTAAATCAACCACGTTAAGAGAAAAAGAACAGCAAGTTTCAACCTTCGCTGGAGCAGAGTTACATCCTATTGAAGCTTGAATTAACCAATTAAGGATCAGTTTGGCAGGCCACTAGCTTTTGAAAATGTGAGAAACTGCAGCAGCTTTTAAAAGCTAACTTTGCACTTCTCAAAGCCACATATAATAATAGCTAGCTTTTAAAAGCTGCTTCAATAACAACCGGTGAAATGCTAAAGCATAACATGTTCACCAAAAAGGTTATATGATAAATAATGTTCCTTAAAAAACTGAAGTACCCTTGAAGAAACCATAAAAGCCCACACCAAATGGTGCCTAAGTCGTTCTAAATCTTCTGCATGGCTTCAGAAATCACAATTAGTCAATGAGCCAGAAAGAGAGAAAAATAGACCTTATTTCCAAGAATTTGAGATAGACGGCTGATTCTCTCTTTAATTTCAAGTTCAGTCAGTTTACCCACACTGTCAGGGGACGCACTTTTCTTGTTGGAGTGTACATCCTTTGGCTTGAAAGCATATGCGGCCCTGCCAGAATGTAGGACAGTTTCACCAAGCTGAAATATATCTATATACATGAACGAAGAAATTCCCTGCTTAATGATCTTAAGAGACCATACCCGTCAACAGTACATTCCTGTGAAGAACTTGATGATGAACGTCCAACAAATGTACTCTTTTTCTGGCTGTGCCCAAAAGTGAACCACATAAAACTTTTAAAGGTCAGCAAATAAGAATAAATATTCCGTACACTTCCATAGAACAAGTTCTCCTTGACAATCACAAGCTAAGTTCATTGAGATCGTCTTCCAATTTTTTAAATTCTTTTGTTCATTCCAAACCAACGACGGACATACAAACCTGCTTCTGGTTCCACAGGCAGCCCAACAAAAAAATCTATGAAGAGGAAGGAAATAAACAAAAAAGGATTGCAAAAGACCTGCAACCCAGAAACTGGTAACCTTTGACTTAAGACATGAAAAGGTTGATGAGATATATTGTTGTCTTGTTATTGCTACACACTATTATGTTGGAGGGTCCATATGTAAATATCACCCAAACTGTAAGTATTACATTACAAAACAGACAGAGAGATCTCTAATTTTGGTTTCTTTCCTCCAGGCCAAAAAGTGACCAGAATTGTGAAACAAAGGAGCCGTGTGTCCGGTCTTGGGGATTGTGAGAAATTATTAAGGTAATTTTCCATTTGGTAATGAGAACTGCTTTTAATCTAACGACAGCCATGTGTCCGGTCTTGGACCTTGAAATTTTTTTCGTTGCATTCCAGAATTACTATCCTTCTGTAAGAGGAAGCTTTGTGACAATATGGCTTGTAACCCAGTCCAACATTATAGGACCGCACATATTGAAGTTACTTAGCAATTTGTCAAAAAGAAACTGCATGTAGGCCGACTTTATGCAAACAATGTAAAAGAGAAGAACATGTAGACTTTCTTATACAACCTAAGCAAAGTGATAGCTTTGCTAGGGATGTTGATGGGTATTAATGTTTAATTTTGTTGTTACTGTGAGACTCTATTACGCTTAAAGGTACAGATGCAATTTTTAATCAAAATAAAATAGATAATGCACTAACGAGAAGAACCTTGATTTTTGCTTCCCCCTGACTATTATTCCCTCTCTCTTTTACCTTTTCCCTTCTTTTTATAACTAAATTAATTTGCATGTAACAACTATTGGTCTTTTTACAAAACACTGATGGAGCAGCTAAACAGTACCAGTCCTTTATGATATAATTCTTTTATGTCAAGTACCTTTGCCTTTCTCCCGTAATGGGTCCAAACAAAAGCACCCAAAAGTTGAACACTAAAAATAGCATGCGACCAAACTGCAATGTGGCAGTAAGCAAGGAATCACCTAATCACTTCGTCTTCTTCCTGTACAGCTTGAACAGGTGCTGCCTTGGAGTAGAGTAAACTGTGGTGACTAACTCCTGCTATACCTTGAGTTTCTAAGAACCCTATGTGGGCTTTCAGAAAGGCATCCCTGATATAAACAAAGAAACATCACTCAGCTAATGCAAAACTGAAGAGGATGAAAAATGATCACAAAACAGATCCAGATTTATTAACATATTATCAATAACATAGGCACAAGTAAAAATCTTTACAATAAATAGATTGAAGTGACATAGACTCAATAGACAGTACATTATATGCTGGCAATCATGCTCTTCATGTAACTGCTGCTGGGTAACAGAGACATCAAACCCCTGTTCTGGGAGACTGAAAAGCTCCCGAAGATCCTATGAAAAAGAGTCATAGATTTAGTACAAACATCAGATCCTTAAGCCAGTAATGATCCAGAAAATATAGCTATTTTCTGAAGTACGCACCTGCTGGCTAAAGTAGCGGATTTGTTCTTTGTGCTCAGTTGCAGTTTTAAACAAGCCTCCTTTGAATATCTAAATTATAAATCAAGCAGTCAAACCAATGACCTTTAATGCCAGAAATTTTGAAGGTATGGTTGGACCATACTCTCAACACACACATAGGTAGGCTAATGAGCATATTAACTGTCATATTATCCCAGAACCCCAACATAGAGAGGTCTCGTATTATAGGCCTGGAAGAATGTTTGTCAAATATAAGCAAACAAAAAAGTTCCAATTAGAACAGTTAAATCCTAAAAAACAAAACATTTTTTTTTCGAAATAAGAACTCCTTATTCAGATTGAACCACTGAAGGTTTTCTAAAAATATTGAAACCCGAACAATCAGAACTGCCAATGGCATAACTTAAAGAAATGCCCAAGCAACAGTTTTCGATATATGCAGCAACATATTAAAACCTCAAGCAAAAAACAGGGACCAATTGTTCATCTCATGCTCAATGGCATCATCATACCTTCTCTCTATACATCTTGAATAGAATACAAAGGGAAATGTATTTCACCTGCTTCCTATATATCTTTTCTTCAACAGTTCCGCAAGTCATTAATCTGTATACTATGACATCCTTCTTTTGCCCTATTCGATATGCACGATCAACACTTTGGTTATCCGTACTGCACAAATAAAAACATTTTTAGACTTAGTTAACAATGATTCACAGGTAATTCTGTTTGCCTCCCTAGGAAGCAAAATGTTCAGGGAAAACCATAAAAACACAAAAAAAAAAAAAGGAAATCAAGAATGATACAAGAAAAATGTGCCTAATTCCAAAAGAAGCCATATAATTTGAATATTAGTACAAGCAACAGTAGAACTGGAAATTCAAAAGGGAAAAAAGCAATACTGTGACCAAGAGAAAGAGCTGGTACGACAGGGTTCCATGCATAACTTGTGCCCAATTCCTTAGGGGAAGCCTAACCAATTGGAAGCAAGAAAAAGACCGTTTGTGGAGAAATCACTCCCTTATCTAGTTCTTTAGTGAGAACAGGCGTAACTGATTCCTAAAACTACATAACCGATCCTCAATGCCTGCCTTGAACTTTATGTTGTTGCCACAGCTTTCCCATGTGTATTGTTGATAATATATAAAACACATGCTTCTTTGAGTTTTTCCTCTAATGGTGGGCAAAAGCATTCCTATAAGTGAAATTAGTGGGCCGTTCGATTTCAACAGCTAGTAACCACTCCCCTCTCCCCCAGCGGGTGTGAGAGGGGGTCCCTCTCTTTGTTACAGCCTTCTATTTCACCATTACTCATCATAGTTCTACTACTAAATTGACTTCTTTAAGATTAAATTTCATTTAGTCCAAGGAGCAAAAGAGATGGGCTGCTCACAAGGTAAGAACGCATTGAATTTAACCTGATAAGCAACCAAATATGATAAAAAGCTAGCATCTTCTAGTGAAATAGATATTACAGGTGCATGATGAACAAAGATCCAACCTAGGAAAAAGCGACAAACTCATGCACGTCTGCTCAAAACTGGAATAACATTTCTTCATTTGTTTTGTCTTAAGTGAAATGGAATAAATTTATGTTTAGAAAATTACAAAAAAAGACAAACTAGCTCCTGTGATGTTATCAATAGAGGAGATTATTTTCATGATTTTTTTTATAAGTAAGCCGATCTTATTAAAAAGCGAAAACAGTACAAGGAGCTATACCGAAAACGCTTAGTCCAAACAAGCAACAAAGCTAAGAAAATCTTGGAAATCAATAAAAGGGCACCCTAACATCGCATTAGCCCAAGAAAAAAGAGTAAGTAACAAAAAACTCTGTAATTTATCCAAAGACAAAGAAACAGCCTCAAAACATCTAGAATTCATCTCCCTCCAAAGACACCACCAAATGCATAAAGGAATCATTCTCCAAATAGCTTTGGCGAACGGGTTATGAAGCCTCCTATGCCAACACCACAACACATCCACCACCTTCTCCGGCATCACCCAATGAAAATTCGCAATGCTAAAAATGTGGTTCCAAAGACCACGTGCCAAAGAACAATGGAGGAGCACATGGTCAACCGACTCCCCATCCCCACAACAAAGATAACACCAGTCAGCGATGCAGATTCCTCTTCTCCTGAGATTATCGGTAGTAAGAATTTTTCCATGCATAGCCTCCCACACAAAAAAAGAGACTCTCATAGGGCATTTCGATCTCCAGACGCTCTTCCAAGGAAATGACGAACTATTCCCACCCGCAAGAAGAGAGTACATAGAATTAATCGAATATTTTCATGATTGTTGGATTCTATCAGAACTAAAATTGGTAGAATCCAACAATCATGGCTGTACAGTTCAAGAATTGTTGGTTTCTGAAAGCCCTCTAAATACAAAAAAGAAATACCACCTTCAAAAGTGTACCTGGGATTCCAAGCAGGATCCACTACAATCACCCGGTCTGCTCTTGTTAGTGTAAGACCTAGACCACCAACTTGAGATGTCAAGAGAAATATGGGAGCCCCCACACCTTCTTGGAAATCCTAAAAGATAACAGAAGCAGGAGACTTGTGAAGTTATATTAAACTAAATAACTCGTACCATTTTGATAATGTAGGACACTTACGTTAACAATCTTTAGTCTGTCACTAGCTTTTGTGGTACCATCGATGCGTAGGAACTCGTAACCTCTGGATACTATTGAATCCTATCAAAGCAGGTCACCAATAATTTAACTCACACAAAAGCCCCATACAACAACAATGAGTTCCAAGTCAAGAAGAGATCATGCAGCTCAGCCAGACCTTCACTCTTAGCCTTATCTCACCATTTCAAGTTCCTAAGCTAACTTTTATGACATCATTAACAGAAAAGCCAAAGTTTTTGTCAAAATCCAAATCTGTTCGACAATCATGATTTTCCAAAACAATTAAAAAAGGGCAGCAGGAAAGGTTGATCTAAAAGAAAACGTCTCAGTTATACTCCCACATTGCGAAAAACTACATCCCATGTGAACAAAGTTAAATATTGATATTCATGGAAGATATTTAAAATGCTCAATCAGCATGCCACAAACTTCAATCTTTTAACAAAAACCTCCAATTATGTAGATGTAGTTACATTTGTCCCAATCATACCACTGATAAACTATATTTACAATGCTCAATTGCGAATGTTCCAAGTGTACCTTCTAACGAGTTAAACAAACTCTACAATCGGTATAAATAACAGCAGCCAAAACTTCAATATCAAACCAGCAGATAAACTATGATCATACGGATCTTATGAAAACAATGACGATTTGCCTCCAGAATAGGCTCCAGCAAGGGAACTCTCGAGGAATCATTCTTAGCACACAAAAAGTAAAACATGTTTTCTGGTAACAAACCATATCATACTTACAATGGTAAATAAAATGTGCCAATGTGTCTGAATATATCAGGGGAGCTAAACAGACACAAATGCAACTTGTAAAGACGCATAGTAACTTATGCCAAAGAACACTACCATTGTAATTGGCGACCTATGATTAATAAAAGCTTAACGGATATCAGTGTCTGAAAATTGATAACTATCCTACACTTTTTTAAGGAAAGACACTTCGTCCTCAATTACTATCAGCAAAAAAATAGATAACCAAAGGCATATACTTGGATAAGAGAACACCAGCCAATTCCAAGTAGTCTAATTATGCACTTAATTGGTACCCGCCATTGCCCTCCACTCCAAGTATACTTCTACTAAACAAAACTCAATATAATAATGACTAGAACAATGCCAAGATATATTAATTTTCACTAAAACAAGACGCTAACAATAATGGAACAAAACTTTTCCGGTTTCCTATATTGCCTGCTGCTTTAGACAAATATTAAAAAGAAAGCAGACTTGGAACTAACCTGGATAAGATTAAGCATCTTACGAGTCTGGGAAAAGATGAGAATGCTATGCCCCTCTGTTATCAAGTTATCCTACACAAAATTAATGACCATTTATACCGAGTAATCAACTTAAACATTCCAACTTCAATTTTAATTTACAGCATTCCTCACCAATAGTGACAATATGAAGGAGATTTTGCATGAGACATTGTCATGGTTCTTTTCCAAGTCATCTGCCTCAGCAACATCAGCAATGTGCATCGCCAATTTTTCAGCCACATTGACATCTTCTGGTTTTAACATAGACTCCATTCCTTCCAACAAATCTTCAGCAGCTCTCTTTGTCAAGAGAAGTGGATGATCACATATTTTCTTCAAAATCTGTTCCATAACATTTTATATTTGATTATCCTCTTGTTGATAAAATTAACACCTTAAACATCAATTTTCTGATTTTATGGTGCCAAAAATTCAGAGTAGCTCAAAACACAGATAGGAACAAGATAATTTGTCCCTGTACCTCTGCTGACAGAAACCCAAGAATACAAGCAATAAATGCATGAAAAGGTTTAAACAAAGAAACACAGAAAAATGGGAAATTTGGGCTGATGCCAAATGACAAATTTTCCATGGAAACATCCAAAAATTTATGTATACATTGAAGCTTGTGTCCAAGCATAGTGGAAACTTTCTAACAAAAGAAGTCAAATGACCTGTTTATGCATTAAAGCCACTGCCTAAAAAGTTAACTTTATAGAGCAGAATGGACCGTTGAGAAAATATAGGGGATAAAATTCAGCAACAGTATTACATTTTCTGTAAAAGAATGGTACATGCAAAGGAAAAATGCACTGCTATCGAAGGTAGCAAAACAACAACCCCAGCCCCCAAAGATGAAGAATTGTATATCTGAAAACAAAAGAAGAGATCCAATTCATGCATTGTGAAGCCAGCTCATGTAAAAAGAAGGGAGTGGGAATTCTATTATTGCATTTAAAAGAAAAAAAGGACTAAAGAATACTATACAACGAGATAGGCTCTTGGATTTTTGAGTATGGTTGAAACCTCATTTTGTGCATGTGAAGATTATTATTGCAGACACAGAGCATTAAAATTTTCAGTCATTTCATGAGTAATTTGTGAAATAACAAGAAAAATACCTCCAAACATTAAACAATCCCACGTGTTTAACTAAACTAGGGAAAATAAATATCCTCAAACAGGCTATTGTCCATCATCTCCACCAACTATTCTATATAAAATAAAATACCAAGACCTTAAAAAAAAAGAAGCAGCGGGACTAGTGATCCAACGCATGACGAGATATGGAACATAAAAAAGTAACTCAACAAAAGGAAACAGCAGGAGCAAAGGATAATGAACAGTACAGTAAGTGCAGCCAGTGGCGAGCCGTCAAAAGCTGAAAGAACCAGCTCACTCTTCAAAAAAGCTTCATAAAGTTGTCGCTACACCATGTAAGTGAAAAGTATGAGATCAACACAACAATTTAAACGAAACACGTAGATGAAAAGAATGTTAGACTGGGAAAAAGCAGATCATACCTGACAACTGGTTAGTCTTAGCCACACAATGACCTCATTCTTCTTAGAAAGTTTGGCTGTTGTTTTGGTATTATCTTCACTAAATACCTCACTCTTTAAGCGACGCAAAAAATAAGGTTGAATACGTTCTCTTAGCTCCTGTTGCAAAAGGTATTACCAACTTATTATCATCCCAGTCTCCCATTTAAGCAACACTTTTAACAGCTACCTGTGAGAAAGCAACAAAAATAGGATGCAACCACAAGTACCTATGACACAAAAGGTGCATGTAGATAGGGAACTTACAGAAGTATAGTATACCACAACTATCAAAGACAGAAAGTGACATCCAGAAAGTTCTTTTTCCTTTCCTTTGCAACAGATACATAAAAGGCTCTCATTGCATTCTTAGCACTAACAATCCTTTTTTTTTATAAGCAAGATAATTTTATTGATCTGTGAAAACAGTACAAGGGACTACAACGATAGGTTCGACAAGCGAGAGGGCCGACAACGATGCATTCGAGACCTGCGCGACACCCCCCAGCAAATTCGTAACTGACCCTGCAGCACCCGATGCTGAAACATCCTCGCCCGAGCACCCGGAATCACTCAGCCATGTCGCCGGAGCCCCACCATCTTTCCCGGAGCCATCCAGCGCCTCCTCCGGCGGCGAGCTCCCCTCTCCCAGCTGACCCGGGTCACCTTCGAGTGGAATCTTCCCAACGAGCCCCAGCCCAGTCGATAAAGACTGTGCCGAAGGGCCACGCTCGCGCCCAAAGAGAAAAGGCCCACAACCCAACACAATTTGACGGCTCGTTGAGCCCACCCGGATATTACCCAGCCGCTCTTCACCTTCACCTTCATGGGCTTCGTCTAACTTAAGCCCGTCTGCGACACAGCTCGAATCGTCAAACTTCACGGCCTGGGCCACCGACTTAAGCCCGCAAGCCACACAGCTCGAAACGTGCCCAATCTCCTCAGCCACTTCACGGTTTTTAGCCAGCCGAATGAGCCTGTCCAGCTCGGCTCTTACACGCATTAATTGCGCCCACAACAGCCCATCTGCCCCAGCCGACTCAGCAAGCCCCTCTGTTGAAAACTCCTTACCAACCTCTGCATGCGCCCCCATGGGGAATCCAACAGACACCTGCCGCTCCATGCTTTCCACTCTATCGTGTTCCTCACGTAACTCCCGCCCTTCCACCACCTTCGTCTCCGGCAAGCCTGACCGCACCATCTGAGCAAAGGACACCCCTTGCCGAACCACAGAACAAGCAAGGCGAGATTTTCGTCGCCTCAACTCACCAATAACCGAGATCAGCTCCTCACACGAACGAGCAAATGATCGCCATCCACCACCCATTCGCCCCTCGGGGATCATCACAACCCCCCGCCGACGTCTGTCCCCAAACTCAACCAGTACAACATATCTTCCATTCGCATTCGAGCACTTCTGGGCCAGGAATGCACGGGATGAGTCGTTAAACCTCACCGAGAAATCTCGGTCCTCCGAGTCCTCCACCAGCTTGCCAAAAAAATTTGCCAACCACACCACCCCAAAACGTCCAACACGAACAGAGCTCTGCGACTTCCTACTCAGCTCTGACAACGTGACTAGACCCAACGAGCTAACCGAAAAATGAAACTCCTTCGCCTTGATCGCTAAACTCCGAAAGAACGCCATTAGAAGCTCATAACCATTACTTTTTAACTTTACCAACAAGGCATTTGAAAAGAATGGAAAGTTTCAAAGACAGATCTGATTTCGCTACTACACATTAGCACTAACAATCCTTGGCTATACTATTATAGTACTTAAGAACCTCACTGGAAATCAGAACATCATTCATAAGTTGTAGCCAAGGTTTGCAAATGTACGGGTTTTAAAAGTTCTAACATGAATATTCAGACAAAAGTGGCCACATTTTCACCCATCAAATATGGAAGTTCCAAGAAGCAGCAGATATTTATATCTGCATATCTTGCCTGTCGAGAAACGCAATCGCAGACTGAAAACCTCCACCAAATTATAGTTCAACAAGAAAATTCACAGGTATAACTTCCTTGTTCCTCAGTAGGCTAATGCAAACTGTATGATCATTACTGATGAGATAAGAAAAACTTAAAAGCAATACAACAAACACTGGTTGGTACTTATATGAGGACCTACAGAAAAGTAGTTTAAGCCTCTCCACCCATCCTCTTTGAATTTACTCTCACTTTCTGAGCCTTATTTTGTTCTTCTTGTTTTTTGGAAAAAGGAAAACATGAAGATATAAAACATGTAAAGATGAATCTTCCTAACGAGATGTTTCAAAGGTCCCCTAGGGATCATGAGCATTTTCATGGCTACTAAGGGTATCAATAAGTGCAATGCCAGTACATAGCATCAGGTGCAGCCATTTTTTACCAGTATTACAAGAGAATTCAGAATCTCATGCATGATGAACATCTAGAAAGCAGTGGGTTCAAACTGCACAGAGGGGAACAAAGAAACAGGATAGACAAACAATCAAACCAATATGGTGGAGAACAGACTACTGCTGAAATCCATTTAGAAATACAAAAATAATACTTTTATAGTTCTTCTTTGGCATGTGCAACAAGGTATTCATTCGTAAATATTTGAACTTAAAACCTCTATAACTTTGTCTACCAGAAACAAAGACTCAGCTCAAGAAGCACAAACCACTTTCTGACAATATGAGAACATCAATACCTTTGCAACTGCTGAACCAATACGCTTTTCCCTATCTGAAGCCTTTTTCTCATTTCCACGCAGAATGGCATACTCAAATTTTTCCTTAAACCTGAGACACTCCAATGTTTCATGCCACAAGAAGCGTAGATGTAATTCAATACATTTGTAACAATAATTTATTACCATTGCTTGTCACCCAGTAGGTCAGGACAACAGAAGTTGAACAAGGCCCACAACTCCTAGTTCAAAGTAAAAACACAAAATTTAAACAAGAGAAAAAACACAATCATACAAGACAGCAACTAAATTTGAACAGAAATGTACTGCAATCACAATGGGCTACCGGTAGAAATTAACCGAAAGGAACAACAGATTACATCATGAATGCCATACAAGATACCTTCAGATTGTTTTGTAATGGTGTGCCACTGATGATGATACGTTGACCACTTGGTATCTCAAGCAAACTTTTGGCTCTCTGCGTACTAGGATTCTTTACTAGATGCCCCTGGAATTATAAATGGAGTAAAACAGATAGACTGTTGTGCTAAGGTCAAGTGGAAACAAATTCTTATACAAATGCAATAACGAAGAGTTTCATAAAAGATTTGGAATAATTATAGGAGTAGAAAGGGGGCAGGGCCGAGATGGGCCTCCTTTTGATGTTTGATAGAAAATGATGAACTCCCTTGTTTATCTAAAACTTCTACAATTCTGAGAACAACATTAATCTGCATTACTTGTCAACTACTTCAAAAGATCCTATGTCCCAGCAACAAAAACTAAAGGGTCAAAACACTCCTTATTTACTCACCCTTGCAATTGACCAAAATCTACTGTGTAGGGAAGAAAATTTTTTTAGGTACTGCTACGTAAAAAAAATCACTTATTGGGTTCACTCAAACTGTGGAAAAGAGGAATAAAAATTATCTTGAATTTGTAATTGTATGGCTCCATAAGACTTCAAACTCCCATATTTACCTCTATCTAGTTTTCCAAAAATCAACACAGCTGACTCAAATTAGTCCCTGGACCCAATTATTGTGTAGTGTGACATGGGGTATGAACAAAAGGTTTCAGTTTGCGTAAAAGTACACCAGCATATGTATGTCTTTCCATAAAATAGTAGTGCAGTAGAGTTGCACACAAATAAACTCACACATGCATGCACAAGCACAGAGACAGCAATATTTTTTCTTCATTTTCTTCATTTTTTTTGGTGAAAAGAGAGAGGGGGGGGGTATAACACCTTAAATAATAAAATTTCCTATTCTTGGAAATAATTAGAAGTAACTAAATACCTCATCAAGTATCATATAATCCCATGTAACCCTATCTTCACTTCCCTCATCATCAAAGTAGTTGTCCCCACGCAAAGATTTCGAGTTGTTCCGTACAATATCATAAGTTGTGAGAAGAACCCCTTTGTCCTGCAAGGAGCCAACAAATGGAAGAAAACACAACCTCATCATGCCACCGAACAATTAGCAAGCAAAGAGAAGGACACCAGAACCCAATAGCACCACTTCTATAGAAACTATAAACCATCAAAATCACAAAGTATACATTTTATGGAATGCTTGGTTGATTTTGAATTCCCAAATTGAGCAATTAACCCTTTTTGAACTGAGGAAGAGTGTGTGATTCGAATTCATGTATTCCGGACTTGCATGAGATTATTGAGCTGCCAAGTTTCAAGTTCAATTTGATGCATAGATGTAGTTTGATGCCTAGCTTACGTTTTACATTAATATGCCAATTCAGATTTAGTAAGCAGAAAGGACATCAAATACCTGAAGTATATACTGGAGCTCATATTGTCGAGCTTTTGGACAAGTTCCATAGTACCTACATGGAAGAAGAACTTGGTGATTGCAATTGGTGAAAAAAATTAATACCTGTTATCTTTGTACAAAGAAATGACAGAACATCTAGAAAAAAAAAAAAAGCCAAGCAGCCTTACTCTCTTATCTTCTCAGAGAGCCCTACAGCTGATAATTCTTTAATCCAATGGGGCATTAGTGTTTTAGGGGCCACAATCAATGCCCTCTTGATCAAACGTGAATGAAACAACCCAGCTAAGAAACCACAAATCTGCAATTGGAAACAAACCACAGTCGACAAATATTAAATAGACTAAATGAATCTAAAAGGTAATATTTCCTGATAAATCATATCCCATTTATTTACCTGCATAGTCTTCCCCAGCCCCATGTCATCCCCCAAGATTCCACCCTTACCCTGACAATGCAGAGACCATAGCCACCTTAATCCATCACGCTGGTGTGGATACAACATTTTGGCAATCTTACTGGGCAACTTGTAAGTATATTTTGAGCTGCTAAATTTAATAGAACCATCACCCTGCAAACCACAATCAGAAATACAATCATCCAACAGGTCGGCACCATCTGAATCGTCATCCTCATCTCTGAGCTTCTTCCCCGGCCTCTCTGTCACCTTAACCATTTTCTTGCCACTCAAAACAACACAATCATCCTCCTCACTGTCCTCACTTTCTTCAACTTTAGATCGTTGCTCAGGCTTCTTATCCATCCTTTGAGGTTGAGGATAACTATTCTTTACTCCACTATTTGGCTTCATCCCATGTACCCCACCCTTAAAACTAGCATCCTTGGAGTTAAACCCTTCCCCTTCTTCAATTTCAGTAACATAAGGCTGCCCTTTGGACATTAACTTCGCACCCACCTTTCTGGGTTCATTTCTATTTTGCTTCTCACTATTGTTCTTCACGCCATGAACCCTTTCACAATCAGAAACATTCCATAGATCGTTCTTCTCCTCAGGCTCCTCTGCAAAAGTCTCCACCCTACCACCAATAATCTGGATTGCATCCGATGAGGAATCAGATGCTTCAGATGTAAGTGAAAAGGAAGACCCTGCACTTGCATATTCTGGCAAATCACCTTTCTTCTCTTCACTCATTTCTTTCTCACCCATCAAATCCAAGTCGTCCTCAACTGGGTCAATCCTCTTTGGCACCCGCTTCTTCTCAATGGACAGAAAATCGAATCTAGCGCTCAAATCATTGAGGATATCCCTAATCTCATTGCCACCCTCACTCTCGCCAACACATGGGCCTACATTTCTGGGTGGTGGTGAATCAAAATCAGTAAGGTCCTTAAATTTAGGCTCGTCAAGCACCACTCTATTTTGAGTGCTATCATCTTCACCAGTTGAATATTTACATAGACGCCGCCTGCCTTCGATCTTAACCTTAGCCGGCCTTTCTTTCTCTGGAAACTCATCTAAACAAAAAACCGTACAAATATGAAAACACAACTGATTTCGTATATACATCCAGGCCTTCGAGAATGTAAGATTAAGAAAAGAGAGAGGAAATACCGTGAGGAGAATCAAAATCCGTGATTTCTGAGAATTGGGGAATACTCCCATCGTCGCCGCTGTTGTTGGTGACCTTGGATGGCCCCGCTTCTACTTCTTCTGTGTGGCACATCAATCCAAACTTTACAGAATAAAAAGGAAAGCTGAAAAAAAAAGTCACTGAGAAAGAGGGAGAGTGGTACCCAGAGGAGAATCGAAATCGGTGATTCCTGAGAATCGGGGAATATCATCGTCGTCTGTGGAATACAGCATTCAATAATCGGTCAAAATTTTCAAGCTGAATAAACAAAATTCCAAAAAAAAAACCTAAATAAGCTGTCAGAGAGGAAAAGAGAAGGAAATGAGGGGTACCGGAGGAGGGCTTGAAGAATGGTTTAGGAGGAGCGGAGAGGTCTTGAAGGAGACGATAATGGCGATCATTAAGGCTCTGTGGTTTCGTATTTCTCTTCTTCTCCGCCATGGTTTTTTTGTTCTTCGCCTCAGCTCAGAGGAAGATAGTTAAAAGAGAACCTGGTTCGGAAGCGAAATGGGTTTCGGTATTTCTTAGTGCACATCATTGGCGCTCGCTGGGGTATTTGAATTTTGACACTGGGATAGGAAGTACAAGTTTTAATGTTAATTTTTATTTTTCCGAGCTACTTCCACTTGTCTTCGGCTACCCGCCCTTGTAGGATAAAATAAAACAAACATATTTCTTCGTTTCCAGCTTAGAACAAATTCATATAGGCAGAGAAGAAGGGATCCCTAGAAAATGCCTAGAAAAAAGTTACTTGGTGCCCAGATTATAATATGATAGTTCTCGAGGGACCATTATCAATAAATTCATAAAAAAGTCTTTTAAAGACACAATTTTCAGATTAACACTTAGGTTATGTTTTGGTAAAAAATTTGGAAATATTCTCGAAATATTAAGAATATTAGTATATTTGTTTTAGTAGAAATTTTTATACCTCAAATTGTTGAGAAAATAAACATCACATCAGGCTCACAATTCGGTGAGGTCCAGACCAGTTTACTTTTTTTAGTTTTTTCAGATTAACACAATTGCAATCCACTTTGATAAAAGTTATCCATCTTTTTTTTTTTTTTTTATGGATATATAAGTCATCCATCCATATGCGAAGAGAGCATACAATTGTTTAATACACCAAAGATGCCAAGCTAATCAGGCCATTTGGCATTTCACTTACGGAAGAATATCGGAAAGAAAAGTAACGACTATCTCGGCATTAAGCTATCATTCAAACGGCATCATCTGGACCTTCCCCAGAGCTACCTCCTCCTCCTCCTCCTCATCATCCTCCTCCAGCAACATTTGGGAAAAAATATATATACACATATATATATATATATATATATATATATATATATGAAGGCGGTGCTGCTGGTGAGTCATCGTCACACATCCAGTAGGTTTAAAATTCAGGCTTCACACCGGGAAGGAAACATCTTACTTCGGTTGTGTTTGAGTGTTAAAATTTTAAGTATTATATTTAGTGAAAAAGTGAAGAGAGAGATGATTTTTAATATTTATTATAGTGAAAAGTAATGATGTGACGGAGAAAGAGATATTATATTATAATTTTTTATTGTGTTAAAATTTTAGGAAGTGTAAAATTTTTATTTCCAAACACACTCTTCGATAACTGAGTTTCAGCAACAAATATCCTGTGTCTTTATTACATTGAAACTGTACATACGAGGTTTAATTATACAAGGAATTCAAAAGAAAATGCAACAATCCAGCTGATATTCAACTGAAACTCAGCAAAGCATGCATATACGAAATTCCAATGTTTTCTAAAAAGCAAATTCAAATAATAATCGACCGAATCTTAAATAAAGATTGAGTCATTGTTAGGCAGAGAATTCGAAGATAAAATTTGTTCTCTATCACCATCACTCCTCCTCCACTTTTTCTACGAGGCAGGCCAGAAGATCGACACTAAGAACTTACGCAACTGTGAGACAGCTCCTATGAATATGCCGTAGATAAGCATTACAGGAACAATTGCGAGATAAATCACCAAAGGATAGTTGAGCAATAGTGCTCCCCCAAAGACAAGCCATTTAATTTGCTTCGTGACATGTCTGAGACGAGGCCTACAATCATCATGGATTCATGGGTAATCCCGCAAAAAGCAAAGATGATTGTTAAGAATAAACATTCGCCTGCCTGTAAAGTAAAAGTAAGATTCCAATCCATTTGCATTGATCAGACGAGATGAAAAAGATAAACTGTGTAGCAGACTTCGTTGTGCTTTGTCTCGATCGTTAAATAGTTGAATTCCCTTTAACTTCTCATTGGAAAGGGTTGCAGGCCAGGCCAGCTCCTATTTATAGGTGCATGCATGCAAGAGGCTTAACGTGTACAATGTCATAGTTATCCTCGATGCAATTATCTAATCAATGTAATATTCTTGTAAAATGGAGGAAAACGCACACTCAGAGACTACACCAATTGGGCGTAACTTTCCAGATAAACCCGATCGAACAATCTCGATCTCGTTATGCTGATCACTATATGTTTATCATTTTCCTTGAATTTTCCGGCCGGCTTTTTTTAGAACGTACAAGGAAAGTAGGTGCAAATAGCTTAAGAATAAATCAAACATCCATCTTGTACCTTTTATTTTTCCTAATCTCTGCACGTGGAATGATTAATTTTTAGAACGTAGGGTTATGTGTCAAGTTTCATCTCATAACCAATTGACAATGTGAAGAAGTGGTCCAACAAGTATATGAAACACAAGATTAAATGATCAATAATCAATGTGAGACTCTAACACTGATCCTCCTCACGTGCGGGCCGAATAAACATGGTCCATACACGTGGACAACAAATGTGGAACACAAATATGTGGGTCAAGCCCAGAAATAATTGATTCTGATAACATGTCAAGTTTCATCTCAAAACCAATTGACAATGAGAAGAAGTGGTCCAACAAGTATATGAGTACATGATTAAATGGTCCATAATCAATGCGGGATTCTAACATTGTGATTAATTGGACTTTTTATATTAATTAATATCTCCTACTCTATTGAAAATATCATGATGACGATAATTGGCATTTCTTCATGTCGATGGATATATCTTTCTCACCTCAGTTTGTAAGACATATATATATAACTACAAATATTCTTAGTCATGGTCTGCATCTTTATAATATTTGCTGCATACTTGGTTATGAAAGATATAGAAATTCACCGAGAGGTTAAAGGTGGCCTAAAGAATAATGCTAATGATTAAAGATTCAAACTAAAATACCAAGTCAGGTACATTGTTAATTAACATGTCTAAATTATGCAGTGTCCGAGCCACGTACGAAGTCGGTCGAGTACCATTTTTTTGTCAACTCAATTATGGCTACAATATTCAACGGAGCCACCATATATATATATAGTTACCATCCAATTATATACTTGGTGTTGATCATGCATGCTAGAGATTGGACGTTCACCAATATTCCATTTCTTATTTTTAATATAAATAAGTGTGAAAACGTACGCTTATAATTTTAATTTTTGCGAAAGTTGGGGCTGGTAATATATATCTTTAAATGTGTACGCCAATGCAGTGCCATTTCAATTTTGAGGCGCGTAATACGTACGTTTATTAATTGGATCAATAGTGCATTTTTTTAGTACAATTAGCATGTGGATTAATAGTTCTTAATTTCAACATGAGTACTAACGATATCGAACGGCAACGACGGAAATAATTAAATATAAGAATGAAACAAATTATGCATCCTCGCTTCATCAAGGTGCCTATGATGATCGTGAAGACGTACGTACTCGATACTCGTTCCTAACCGACCGTCGGATTAGTCAACTTTAATATTATCAGTGAATTCCACTTTCAAAAGAAAATCTACATTTGTCTCATATATGTCAAACTCCATCAATGATGTGCTCAAGGGCTTAGTACCAAATTACCTCGGCATGCTTTTAGAACTTGTACACGTCATCCACGTACTCACCAAAAGCAAAAAGCAAAAGAACGAAGGAAAAAGCAGAAGATCGCGCGCGCAAGGGGCGTTGAACGCGCGTAGCTGTGGGATTTCGAACAAATAGCAGAGGGGACTGTTCAATGAAAAGGTGAGTTTTGCTTCCCTTAACTAGTTAACGCCCCCTTTTATTTCGTTTGAATTTTTTAAAGATATTTTAATACAGGCCATCGGAAGGGTTCATTAATTCGCTGTCATCCATCCGACGGCCGGTTAGGACGAACTCGGTGATTCTCAGGGAATCCGAGTCCCAACATATTTGGGAAGATCTAGCTAGAACCAGTGGCGGACCGAAGGGGTGGCAAGGGGAGGCGCTTGCCACCCCTTAGATCTGTAATTTTGTTTTTATTACTATCATTTTTTAACATTTGTCCCCAGGCCTGCCCCCAACCCCAGCCCGCCCCCCCCTGATTTTTTTTTTAACGTAATTGTTGAATGTTGACTGTAATTGTCTAAAAGTGTAAATGTGTTGGTTTCAACTTTCAATTGATGTAAATAATTAATTTTTTGTGTCTAACAGTCTAAGGGCTTGTTTCAAAAAGAAAACAATGTTTGGACTCTAAGTATTGTTTAATTGATCTTGATTTAGATTTTCGATCTTTAAATTTGATAAAATCTTGTTCTAAAATACTAGACCATTCAATCCGATTATATTGTTTGGGCCACGCTGACACTGTTGTTGATTTATTTAATTTTTTATATTTAAGATTATATTGCAATTTGCTCAATTTTTTAGACACTTCTCAATTGTTTTTTCAGGTTAATTTTGAAGCTCGAATTTTGCTTGGTGGTGGGCTTATTCAAGTACTTTGTATCCTAAAACCCTATTAGAAATTTTAAAAATGATCTAGTGGATTGTTGGTTGGAGGTAAGAGCTTATGTTGGTTTTTGAAAAGTTGTTAAAATTGAAATTGAATTTGTGAATTGTTTATTTTCGTTTTGTTTTGTTTAGATAATGGATAAGTTTTTGATAAACAATTACTTATGCATCATTTTCTTGTGGAAGTGTTTTGCCAAGTTATTGATATGATCGCTCTGGAGATGGATCGTCGTTTTACAAAAATAAGCACGGGTTGCTTCTTTGCATAGCATGTCTTGATCCAAGAAACTCGTTCTCAGTGTTTGATCATGCTAAGTTACTTCGTCATGCTGAGCTTTATCCAGAAGATTTCTCAGCAACTGATCGTATGATTCTTAGACATCAACTTCACACCTATATTGATAATGTGAGAAATACTAATGATTTTTCTGGGCTTCAAGATATTAGAGATCTTGCTATGAAGATGGTTGAGACAAGAAATCATACTCTATATCTATTAGTTTATCTGCTTAAGGAGAAAAAGTTCTCTGCAATGAAGATTATCAAGACTGAGTTGCGTAATAAGATGAGAGATAAATGGATAAATAATAACATGGAAGTATACATCGAGAGGGAAATCTTTGAAACTATTGAGAGCGAAGCTATTTTGCAACGTTTTCAAAATATGAAGAACCGTAGGATCCAATTTCCAGCTTGCAGTCTCAGTAAATAGTACGGTACGTGTATTTTAATTCTAAGGCACATTTTGCATTACATAAGAAAAAATTTTGAGATGTCATTTCGCCTTAGGAGTTTGCCCCCCCTCCACTTGAGTCCTGGTTTCGCCACTGGCTAGAACGTAACTTGGAATTGTACGTTTGGCCACCCCAGTTATTTCACTTAATTAAGATGCCTATGATGAGACAAATGGCATTTCACTGATCTCATGCAAACTAAGTAACGTTTGAATGGCTTGACAGGAGCTACTTTTCTCCCCTACCAGCTCCATGATCACCATTTTAGTCGTTGCCCACCACCACCGCGTCTCCAAATTGAACGCGCCGAGATTGCTTTCCTGGAGACCCCACCGGAGGCTTTCCAGGGGCAGCTCCAGCAGCCACAACATTTGGACCTTCACTGGGCTTGCCTCCTCCTCCAGCTTCACAATCGGTGCTCACTCTTAAGACACTCACGCACAAAATGACTCGGTAGAGGAAGATAAGGAACCAAAACAACCAGGGAACGCAAACCAGTGTCACCCCCGCAAAGGGAAGCCAAGAGGCGGATTGTGACTTCGGCAGGATGGTATACGCAATCAGGCAGCCGCCTCCAGCTGCAAGGGAGATCGATAAAAGTGAATAAATGACGAGCCATATGGATGTGCATCCGGCGCTTGAAGCGGTTGCAGACATTTGTATTATCTGCAGGCTGAGAAAAAGGGTAAACGTCGCTCGTCGTGAAGCTTGGACGGGTGAGGCGCTTGAGTATTTATCTCATCATCGCTCTGTTCGTAGTGGGTATGGTTTTCGTCCAGCTCTTTGACTCAATATAGAAGATATTCTTTATTGTACACAATACAATATTAATTTATATATGAAGGCTTTTGTCAGTGTGCCTACAAGTTAATAATGTCAACGGAGGCAACGACAATCGGACGCATTAATAATCAATTAATTAGTAATGGTTGAGATCATGAGCTTCAAAATTTGTCATTGAGCTTATGATCTGGGTTTAGCAGGATCAAATACCAAGTAAATTATGCGGATAGGCATTCACGTACATGTGCAAGGAGACTAGAGTTTGCTGATGAAGAAACATGCAGGTAGGTTTGCAGTTCCCATTGAAGATAATTGGATGGTTAAACATGAAAATGAGAGCAATCATGACCAGAATATTTGAAGACCTTAATTACTGGGAATTTCTTGATAAATCTACCAATCGAAATAGAATAATGCACATGATCCATGCATACTCCTTTTTTAAGCCCTGTAAAGTTCACAATCAAATTTGAAAATCACAAGGCACATATAAGACACGTATAGAATCAGGACTATGAGAGAAACAACTACTAACGTTAGATTCTATCCATGTCCTGCTGATATATACTTAATTGAGAGGAATGAAGCCAAGTGTTTTTCCAAAATCCGAAATGGTATAGCATGCATGCAATAAGTAGAAAAATAAGGGAACCTGTCTATTTCCTCCGAATTATGATAATAAATCTTCAAAACATATATACCGCAAGGGAAACACAGAAAAGATTAATGTAGATGTGTTGAGCTTGAATTAAACTTTACATCTCATGTCAATGAACAAATCTCTTGCAACATGACTTGCCCATTCATCAGTACTGAAGTTTTGGGATAATTGGAAAAGACAAAAGCTATCTTAGAGGAGGGCCGAATGGAGAAAGGAAAGGAACAAGGGAGATCTTGCTGGGTGCTAATATCTTTGAAGATCATGATTTCCATGAGAGTCCGAGCATACGAGGGCTACATTTTCTCATGTGCAAAAGAAGATTGGTTGTGAGTAATGATGATCCCTTGGCTTAAATTGCAGTCCCATTTTACGTACCACACCACCACAATGTGGATTCGGCAATTTAGTGTGAATCTCAAGATTAAGGCGGGACCTACGTTATCTCAATTTACAGTATCTATATATAATCTATATCTGTAGGTCTAGGTGCACTCAAAGCAAAACTAGATTGCATCAAGCAACGGGAATATGGCTTCCAAGGTGATCGTAGTCCATTCGGGGCAACCATGGATGAAGATAATCTGCATGCTGTTTACCTATATATATGATCACGATGCCATTGATGAGGCTAATGGTTGTTCACTCTCGTGTGAAGCCACAGACGAAGCTTTGCCTGAACTGCCATGACAATGATCTTGATCATCGTCCAATGCCAGAATCGCTTCAAATTGAGCCCGCCTTCTTGCATCCATCTCGGGAGACCTCACCGAACTCTCTACAATGCCAGCCCCAGCGGCCATATCATCCGCTGCATTCACATGATGTGGACTACCACCACCTGCAGGAGCGTCTCCTTCACATGGACCACCACCACCTCCTCCTCCTCCGTCACGTCTAACAACAAACCTAGATCCACATGTTCGGGAGATGACACGATAGATGCAGGTGAGCAACCAAAACAACCAAGGAAGGCAAACGAATGCCACACCAGCAAATTCAAGCCAAGATGATGAATTGGGTTGGGTCGTGTAGATCACAAGGCAGACGCCACCGGCAGCTAGACAGAGAAATAGAAATACAGAAGTGATCCATATGAACGCGTTTCCGGCCCTTGGATCCAGTTCAGGCATTTGTGTGTCACACGGAAAGTAGATTTAAATATGCATCCATGTCAGTCGATCGATCGATCGCTCACTCGGATACGGTTGTGTGATCAGAAAAAAGATTGGCTCCAGGTTAGAGAAGGGTCCACGAGAGATGAGGCCTGTGATGGAATTTTCAGATCGCGGACACATTCCAAATTAAGTCCGTTTACGTAAAACATGGCTTTTGCATCAAAACGAACCCATACGTCCACAAGGTGAGAGGAGGGAGGGAGAGAGAGAGAATTAAGCGGGTTCTGTTAAATGTTAATTCAGATTGGCGGTGTATTGGATTACTCGTCCTGCAAAAGCATTAAACAATGACCATATCGCCACAATCTTCTAGTTTCTCGCATATATAAAGCACCCTACATACTCGTAGAAGAACGTTGTTGTCGGGGGTTTTAATACAATAATACAACAAGTAATACTCCTTATTCAAGCACTTGATTAAACTTCTTACAATTCTTGTATCCATAATATATTTCTACTTGTTTTCTTTTTCATATTTTGGGTAACGTTAGATAATTCGGTCCATAAACTATGAAATAGTAATAATCCATCATAACTAAAGATATTAAGACACCGCTGTCCTTAAAAAAAACAACCAATACTGTTAATGAAGGATTGATATTATCATAGTCAATACAACTTGCAAACTATATTGCTGGAGATTGCGTACAGAAAATATCGACCTTCGAAGAGGGCCTCGACTTCCATTTGTGGTCAGTTTCGCTGAACAGTGAACACTTAATTTACATAAACTATATATTTTTTTCTGTTCCTTTTAAATATTCTAATTGCAAAGAACACTACTAATACTACATGGGCGACTGCAAAACTTTGAATCTACAAACACTTTGAAAATACAGGCAAAAAGCCGAGAATATGAATGGTAAATACCCTTTATTTTCAAGAGCGGAACGGACCACCAATTTTGTCGCTGCAAAAGCGTGAACAAAATTCCTCTAGTGCGGAGTGGCTGAAGCGCAGTCGGTGAGTTTCATGCGAACATACTGCCGAACAACCATCTTTGGGTAACTGCCACTTTGTTTTCCAATAGTCTCATGATTGTCTGAAGTCGAATTCTACTCCCCTGCTTCTTTAGTGCCTTTTCTTTTTGGTTTTTTGAAGCACAGCTAGCTTGAAGCTCATTTGGATCGATCCACCTCAATTTGGAACGCGAAGTGAAGATAATATTAGAAGCCAAGCAGGGACATCTCAAGATATGATTTTCTCAGTTAATGGAAATTCATGCAAATATCGTTTTGTATCTGTGCGGACAGAACTCAATATCTGGTGCCTCCGCTGTTCCTGAGCTTTCCTGCGATTGGTCTCTAGAATAATGAGGAGAGCAGTAACGTCAGTAGGGCTCACCCCACCTACTCTGCTCGCTTGACCAATGGTTTGTGGCCTGACCTGAAGGCGGGAGAATCCAATGACAAGAACATAAATTAATTAACCTTCAAAATCATGTTTAATTACGACAAGGACAAGGTGGCCCACTCGTTCACACATATGCATCTTCAATATCATTTTCAATATTCCCAACCATTTTCTTTTCCCTGGGCAAAAAAAATCAGTATCCAAACATAAACTACACCCCCCAACAATCTTCAGGAGGCTTATTATTTTTGAAATCATACATAGATGCCATATGTACATGTTCATGTACAAGCAACATGCCCATCTTCTCAAAACAAAAAATCATCCACCTTAACCAAATGTGCTTTCACCCACAAAAAGTTGTGCTTGCATGCCTTGCTCACGTGGACGTGTAAAGGCCCATGATTTTTTTTCCCTTTTTGACTTTTTGGACCTTGGGGGTTGGGAGGGGGTGGGGGGCGTAGAATTATGCAAATGAGCTTTTCAAATGAATGACATGTAGAGAATCAATTATGCTCTTAATATTCATAAAAATAACCTACACACCTTGGAGAGTTTCTCGCGTGCTTCAAGAGATAGAGTTGTCATTGCAGAATAATCCAGGTCCTCCGGAAGTTGTCTATGTTGTTGATGAACCATCTACAAATTGAAAACAACCAAAATGTGACATGGCTAATAAACCCACCAGTACATTTTCAATATGCAGTGCAAAGGTGAAGGTAGGGAAGGGACTTCCCCTTATAGTAAAGCATACACCATGGCTTCCCCTCCATCCAAAAAAAACCTTATTGCCACTTCTATTATAGCTTCTCAAGATTAGAAGATACTCCTTCCGCCGTTCATCCCAACAGTACCTTTTAATTAATTATGATTCCTTCATTTATTTCTTACTTCTGCAACTCTTTCAAAACTAACTCATGTCATTTGCAATCAAGCACTCTATTATCATCCGTATCCTGTCATTAATGCATTAACTTATGAACTTAAAACTCCTGTATGCAAATGGGCCACATGATCATACACGCATGGTACAAAATAGCACAAATTAGTCTGTTACATATTTATCTTGCCACCCAATCACTGGTTGTTCAAGCAGACTATTGACATATTAGCATCTCATTGATATAATGTATGGCACAAATATGCTGGTTCACTAACATCTTGGGTTATGTCACGATCAGATGCAAGCTGAATCCTCTATATATCTACAACCTTGGCCCTGTTTCAAATTTCCTTTCCTTCCACCACTGATCGCACAAGAAATAGAGAAACAAATATAGAGCAGATGGGCAACACAGAGAGCTAAGTTCTGAAAGTTTTGCAGAAACAAAAACAAATATTTATTACTCACCTGTTGAAGTTGGTTTTGCTGGCGCACAATAAAGCCTTCATACTTGATATCAATTTCAACACATTGTTTCTCCACTCTAGATAAGAGTTCATTCCCAAAGCCATTCTTATCAAGAATCTCGTATAGAATGTGTGGTTTCTTGAGAAGACTCTCCAGTGTTGAAGAATCCTTCACAGGTTGACCAGACAGACTACTAACCTCAGCAGCTAAATCTCCCCCTGAGATTATAGTAGTGGACAACAACCAAGTTTTCATATTAAATCCCCATAGCCAACAGACTGCCTAATTTATTTACTCCTAAGCTAATACGCCATGACAACATTTCAGTATCAAGCTCGAAGGCTCAAACTTAATGCAAAAAAAAGAAGGTTAAATACATAAGCCATGTTTGAACAAGAGTCTTACACTAGACCGCAAGGACATTTAGTAGCTAAACTGCAAGAACATTTAGTAGCCACATTTCTTGTCTTCCTTTAATATATTGGATCAATAGTTCCATACCCCAAGATGCCACAGGATGCAAAGTACCTCCTTTTTGTCTAGAGTGAGTTTTACTTTAAGCATAGACCACACTGGCAGTTAGTCATGCAAAAAATGAAAGCTTAAGGTATTGCTTCCCCTGCTTTGTGTAGGTCATTTATTTCAGCAAAAAGTCGAGGGCAGAAAAAGAACATTAAGGTCAATGATTCTCATTCAAAATTTCATTGGAACCATCATAGGTACATGTATAATTAAATGACACGTATCAGACAAATGATTGTACTTTGCACTGCATCTGGTAAGCAATTATAAGTTTTTCCCAGCCTTTAAATTACATCTTTTTTCCATTTTTCCCTCTGCTAGGGGTCATCCACCCTTATCCTCCAACCCAAGGAAAAAGAAGAAGAACACTTAATGGTAACGAGAGGAAAATACCAAAACGACCAAAAAGAAAATTGTGACATATATGGTCAGGTGGAGAGTATGGAGAAAATTTTCAAAATAGAAAGAGAATATTTTGGTCGCTTTCCGCTCCAATTACCCAATTTTCTATCCACACCTCACCAATTCTGGAAAGAAATCTTGGTTACAGTAGTGGAAAATTTAGTGGTTCTTGCCCTCTTTCTTTTCCGTTCTCTTTTCTGTTTCAAACAAAGAATAGAAGAGAGATATTTTAGCCTTTGTCCTCATTTTCTACTCTCAACGTTGAGCTAGAGACTTTTAGCCTTTTTCCTTTTCTTATCTCAAATGGCGGACCATACCGAATGTAAGATGAAGAAGATCAAGAAATAAGAAAAAATAAAGATACAAACCTGAAATCCTGACAGTTTTCAGTCGCTTCTTTTCTTCTGAAATGCGAGCTTGCTTATCCTGATAGAGTTTCCAGCGTCTATCATCTATCAACCCAATTTCACGTCCCAAAGGTGTGAGACGGCTATCAGCATTATCAGATCGAAGTAGTAATCGGTGTTCTGAGCGGCTAAGAGGAAGAAAGAAAAAAAAGTAAGAATTATGTTTCTGTTACAAATGAAGGACGTGAATTGTTGGGTGTTCAAGAATTAAAGTAATCATGTCAGGCATATGCAATCTGAGAAGGCATTCTACATATGTTTTCTGTCATGTTACCTTCTTGAATCCTAATGCTGAAGCCTCATTAGGACATTGTAGCCTAGTTGATTGGTTGCCCGTCATCCACAGGAAATGTTTCATATTACTTTCATGAAACGGCCGTAACATGACAGGCACATAATGCAAAATGTCTGGTAGGGAACAATACCTTAACATAATATATGTCACTTTCTGGACAAACAAGGACTTGAATTGACATAATAGTACTCTTACCTTTTTTCTTTTTGTTTTTGATACATGGGATTACCTATGACCTAACCCTCCTCTCCTTTTAAGGGGAGGAGATGTCATCTCGTCTGAAAAACCATTGACCAGTGACTTGAGGTTAGTATCATTTTCCAAACAGAAAAACGACCAATTACTTGATTAAAGATTATGTTGGAAACATTTCATAGTAAAAATGGTCTGTTAAACAGATTCACGATTATCATGTTCCACATCTTACAGGTCTATAACAAGCTTAATGCAAATAAGACACATAAACGATATTTCTTTTTCAATAATTCCAAGTGAGTACCCTGAACTTATCTTTTTTTTTTTTGATAAGTAGTACCCTGAACTTATCATCATCTAGTGCCCATCAAACACCACTAGAAATTACTTTATCAAGCATTCTACTCAAACACAACTAAAAATTACTATCATAACAATAGTTAACTCCTGAGGTAATAACTTACAAATAAACATATCAAATAATTGTAACAGTACTTTGAAAAAGATATTTCAAGCTAACCACCTTGTCAACATCCGGTAAGGCTCTCGAAGATCCTTTGTGACCAGATCATCAATCAAAGTCCCTATATAGCTGCTCTCCCTCTCAAGAACGATAAGGGGCTTACCATCTGAATGTCTGGCAGCATTAATACCAGAAATAGTGGAGGAGCAAAATAAGACAAAAGGAGGCTTCTTAGAGACACAAATACCAACATGGCCAAGAACATAAAACCATTTCTTCACCAAGGAAAAGCCCACAACATGTTATATTTTCAGCCAAGAAGTCAAAATAAATCAACAAACTATGCCAGATCATGTTCCTCACAATAGTTCACCAGCAAAAATGTTCAAAAAGATAATTACCTGCGCTGCAGCCTCTTCATAGCCCGTGGTTCCATTTATCTGCCCCGAGAAGAAAAGTCGATCAATTTTCTTTGTCATAAGAGTCCTGGAGCATTGATGAGCAGGCAAACAGTCGTATTCTACTGCATAAGCAGGTCTCAGCATTGAACAGTTTTCAAGTCCGGGCAAAGTTCTTAAGAGGGGTAACTGTAGTCTCTCTGGTAAACCAGTTGAGAACCCCTGTAAAGGAAGAAGAGAGTGGTTAAAGGAAAATGTTGGAAAGATGCGTCTACATCGAAACATATATGATAAAGATGTAATCTGCTTAAGACTCAATGTTACAAGATAATTTAGCCAAGTAGTTGAGTTTAAATGCAAAGAGGCAGCTAATGCAACAAGATGAATCCGGTCAATGCCAACAGAATCCTTGTTAATAATCAATTCCCATAGACGCGAAGCCAGACTACCAGAACAGAGGATAAGAGTACCACCTTACATGCTTTCTGATTGCTTTAGACCTGTCATAAATTTCACTTAAAAAAGTGCAATAAGGGGCAAGCCCTGGTCCTTATACAAGAGAAACACCCAAAGTAAATCTAACATTTACAATTCAAAGATCAAAGAATTCCAACAAATTAGAGAAGTAACACACTAGGAGCTGCCAACCAATGCATATGGAAATCGTAAAAACAAAAGCTACAACCTTATTACCGATGATTCATGAAAAGTGTGTCCCCTTTTTCCCCCCAACATAAACCACATGAAACAAAAGAACCAAACTTCACCATTGCAATGTCTACCTAAGCATCATTTCCATCACTCTTGTAATTGAACCACAATTCTTGATATAACACAATTGACACCAAAAAAGTAATACACCAGAGTCTAAATCTCCTCAGGAACATTGAAATGGACTCCCTATTCAATGTATCAGTGCAACAGCAATCCATAATCCTCAAAACTCCTAAGAATCTTCCGCCAATGCAGCAGGTGAAAAATGCTACTTGGTGGAGTTTTGACTTTACAAATGTTTTTCCGAGGAAAGAGCTACCATCCCCTAATCTTAATGCCTCACACAGCTCTTGACCTCCATGGCTTCGAGCAGAAATCCAAGTTATTTCATCCTCAATTTTCTGAAAAACCTTATTTCTTGGATTGTTATGAAAAAGGTAAGGGGTAAAGTCATAATTAGCCCCATAAGTATGAGCAAAAATCAAATAAGTACCCCTAATTATTAATTCGGCAATTTGAGACTCATAACTTTTGAAAATCATCAATTCTAGCCCCTATCTAAATTAGGAGTTAAATCCGATGGAAAATCATGCAAAATGACCAAAATGCCGCTCTAAGATAAAATTACTAAAAAATTCATTAAAAATAAAAATGAAATGTTTTTAAAAAAGTAATATTTTTAAAATAAAACTATTGAAACTCTAGTTCAATAATTTTTAATTTATTTCTTAAAATTTTATTATTTTTATTTATTTATTAAAATTTAGTCTTAGAGTGGCATTTCAGTCATTTTGCATGATTTTCGGTCAGATTTAATGCATAATTTAGATGGAGGCTAGAATTGATGATTTTCAAAAGTCATGGGTATCAAATCGCTGGATTGATAATTAGGGATACCGATTTGATATTTTGCTCATACTTATGGGGCTAACTATGATTATACTCCAAAAAGTAATGAGTCACGTCTATATCGTCTCCCACTGCTGCATCTCTGTCCTGTGCAGTTTGGAGAAGTTCAATAAATGTGTATTTAACAAAGTGATGACACAAAGATCATATCAAACGGAATTTGCACCTTATATCTGGTCTCAAACCTAATAAATCTAAAGGGTTCTGCCAACTGCTTCTAACATTCTTCCATAAGGTCATCTAAAAATATGTGAATATCGTTCCCCCCAACCTCCGTTTGGAAGGGGAAGCCACACAGTATGTCAATTGACAAAACGGGGTTTAAATCGCAGGTTTCCTCCCAAAGAGTAATTGCAATGGAGTTTCCCAATCTATGGGCAATACCCACGGGCAAAGGAAGAAGAGACTAATAGTAAGTTGATAGATTTAATCAACAGGTGGAAACATGGAATTTCATATTGTGATCCTGAGGCATTGGCACAATTTATAGGTGGCTTTGAAAAGAACCAAACAAAGATAAAACTTAGAGTCATGTCAGGCTTATGAATCAAAATAGAAGGTACAGATGCATATATATATTTGCTTTCCATTAGAAAAATAGCCAAAAGAAAAGAGAAGGAACAGACCAATATGCAGGCTCACCTGGACATAAAGCTCCGGTACATTTCTGCCCTCTGGTTCAAGAAAGATTTGATGGGACTCTTTGTCTTGGAACCTCACAATCTAATACATATAGATGAAAACAAATCATTTTAAATATGGGTTGTGGCTGTCTTTTATAATAACGCAGTAAAGAAATTTGCACATCTCAGTATAATAATAGGCAGATTGGAGGAGAACCCTAGTTTTTGGCTCTCCTCACTACAGCCAGCTTTCCCTCTATTTTTCTTTTCTTCTATTTTTCTTAGTGTTCTGTCCATATCTACAAATCAACTGGTGTTAGGCTATAATTGATTGTATGAGACTCTTGGCCTAATCACCCCATCGAAGCTTTTACTTCTTAACGCATATGTCTTGATAGAAGATCAAGACATGCCTTCATTTCCATTCTACTCTCGATTGTGCAGAAATAGGAAGGAGAAGGCCATCTACTTCACTGCTATTTATAACATTAAATTGTTACGATTGATGATGCAGGATTAAACAGAGCGATATTTCATAAAAACAACTCAGGTTTATTGAAGCTAGTTTCAGATATTTAACAAAATGAATAGAAGAGATAATATTATATTTACCTATCATACAATGGTAAATGAGTCAATAAAACAATGACTTCTTACAATAAGTTTAATAACAAAGAACTATTAAAGAACATGCGCAGTAAGGAACCTGATAGATGCACATTTCGAGGATGGGTGCTTTTATTGCTTGCAACTACTATGGAATTTGAGGTTACTGAAGGTTTTGAGAAGAGGAATACTCCTTATTTTTCAATAGAACCGATTACATGATAAATAGTGGAGGAAGACCACCGAATTAGGAAAGACATAAAATCAGCAAACTAAATCAAATCAGCAAAATAAATCAAATCAAATCAGAAGATTTATATTTTCCTAATCTGTCTTATGGAAATCCGGCATATATTTTCCTAATTTATCTTCTGGAAATCCGGCACCCCCCCTCAAGTTGGAGCGTAGATATCTATCATGCCCAACTTGCTTACGAGAAGCTCAAAACTAGGTCTGAAAAGTCCTTTGGTGAAGATATCAGCTATTTGTTGAGTAGTAGGAACAAACGGCATGCAAATAGCTCCACTATCTATCTTCTCTTTTATGAAGTGCTTGTCAATCTCTACATGCTTCGTGCGATCATGTTGTACTGGATTTTGCGCTATACTTATGGCAGCTTTGTTGTCACAATACAACTTCATTGGCATGTTCACCGGTATCCGTAGCTCTTCAAGAATTCTCTTTAACCATAGCATCTCACAAATTCCGTTAGCCATAGCCCTATATTCTGCCTCAGCACTGCTCCTTGCAACCACATTTTGTTTTTTGTTTCGCCATGTGACCATATTTCCCCAGACATAAGTACAGTACCCTGACGTGGATCTTCTGTCAATAATTGAGCCTGCCCAATCTGCATCAGTGTATGCCTCAATGTTCTGTTGTGTAGTCTTCTGAAAGAGTAAGCCTTTGCCTGGTGTACTTTTCAAGTATCTCAGAATTCGATAAACTGCTTCAAGATGTTTCTCATAGGGTGAGTGCATAAATTGGCTTACCAAACTTACGGCAAAAGCAATATCAGGTCGTGTATGTGATAAGTATATTAATTTTCCCACCAACTTTTGATACCGAGTTGTATTCACTGGATCACCTTCCTTGTCATCGCCAAGTTTCTGATTGGGATCAATTGGAGTGTCTGCGGGCCTACAACCGCTCATCCCAGTCTCCTTAAGGAGATCAAGAACATACTTCCGTTGGGAGACAACAATCCCTTTCTTAGACCGAGCAACCTCCATTCCAAGGAAATACCTTAGAGATCCTAAATCCTTGATCTCAAATGTTGATGAGAGGGAAGTCTTCAATCTGTTCATCTCAAGTACGTCATCTCCAGTGAGAATTATATCATCTACATACACAATCAGTATCGCTACCTTTCCATCCTGTGAATGTTTGATAAACATTGTATGATCACCTTGACCCTGAGTATACCCCTGACTTTTAAGAAACTGAGTGAATTTCTCAAACCATGCTCTTGGTGACTGTTTTAACCCATATAAGGATTTCTTCAATTTACACACCTTTGTACCAAACTTTTCACCAAATCCTGGAGGTACATCCATGTACACTTCTTCTTCCAGGTCTCCATTGAGAAATGCATTTTTTACATCCAACTGTTGCAAAGGCCAATCACAATTAGCTGCGAGTGACAAAAGGACTCTTACAGAGTTTAGCTTTGCCACTGGGGCGAATGTCTCCAAGTAATCAATGCCATAGGTCTGAGTGAATCCCTTGGCAACCAGTCGAGCTTTATACCGTTCTAGAGAGCCATCAGCTTTATACTTGATTGTAAACACCCATTTGCACCCTACAGTTGTCTTTCCTCTTGGAAGATCAACTACCTCCCACGTGCCATTTTTTTCAAGGGCTTTCATCTCCTCGAAGACAGCCTCCTTCCACTTAGGAACTTTCAGAGCATCCTGCACAGTAATAGGAATCTCCATACAGGACAATTGTGAGGTAAAAGCACGAAAAACAGGTGAGAGATTTTTATAGGACACATAATTGGACAATGGGTGCTGGGTGCAAGACCTCACACCCTTTCTAACAGCAATGGGAAGTTCTGAATCACTGAACTCAAGATTGGGACCAGACTCGGGTTCAGAACTAGAGGACTTAGAACTCGAAGTGGAAATGGACCGAGTATGAGGTAAAGGCTCGGTGAGGGCATTACCTGGAGGGTTTACGGATTCTGGGCAGTGCAAAGGATTGGAAGACTCTTTCTTTCGAGTTGTCCTTTGTCGCGAGTAGACAGTGTCAAATGGTACCAGTGCTGTATTTTTTCCTCTTGTTTCTTCTGTGTTAGTCATTATAGGATCATGAGATGGCACTATAGGAAGGTCGTCCTTTGCAGTATCTAAAAAACCCGATTCATTGTCTCCGAGAATAGAAAGATTTGGGTTTTGATCATTGTGCGGGTCTTCAATTTGGAAAAAATCATGAAACACAACCGAATCTTTGTTTTGGTTCCCCCCCTGAAGATGAGGCGTGAAATAGGGATGTAATTCAAAAAATGTAACATCCATGGTAACAAACATTTTTTTGGAAAGGGGTTCAAAACATTTATACCCCTTTTGAGCGGGGGCATAACCAACAAACACACATTTGGTGGCACGGGGTTCAAATTTTCCGCGAGTATGACTATGAATGTGAACAAAAGCTGTACAACCAAATATCTTTAGGGGTAAAGAAGAGGACAGCCGATTGGTGGGATAAAATTTCTGGAAAACATCAAAAGGTGTTTCAAAGTTTAGAACCTTATTAGGTGTTCTATTGATGAGATATGTAGCAGTAAGAACGGCTTCACCCCAAAGATATTTAGGTACCCGATTGGTAAAAAGCAATACCCGAGCTACTTCCAATAAGTGTTTGTTTTTTCTTTCAGCCAAACCATTTTGTTGCGGAGTATCAACACAAGAGCTTTGATGAATAATTCCTTTTTCAAGAAAAAATTTGCCCAAAGTGTTTTTGAAATATTCTCGGCCATTATCACTCCGCAATATTTGAATATTTGTTTGAAATTGTGTTTGTACCATGGTGTAAAAGTTTTTGAAAATTGTTTCTACTTCAGATTTTTCCTTCATCAAATAAACCCAACTTAATCTCGTGTGATCATCAATAAGGGTCACAAACCATTTTTTGCTAGAGTACGTAGATGTGCTACATGGGCCCCAAATATCACTATGAATCATAGTAAATGGTGTAGTTGGTTTATAGGGTTGGGGGGAAAAAGATGCACGATGATGTTTAGCAAACTGGCAAACTTCACATTGAAAAGAAGATGGACTTTTATTCTGAAATAAATTGGGAAACAAGTATTTTAAATACTGAAAACTAGGATGGCCTAACCTATAATGACATAACATAATATCATTATTATTGGAAACAGAAACAGAATTTAAGCAAGTACTTTGACATGGGCTACTCGCGTGAGGTCCAGCATCAAAATAATAGAGTCCATCTTTTTCTTTAGCACTGCCAATCATCCTCCCCGTGGTCAAATCCTGAAATGTACAATAAGAAGAATAGAAATTAACTTGACACTGATGAGCAGAGGTAATTTTACTGATGGACAACAAATTACAAGACAACTTGGGAACCTGGAGGACATCATGAAGAACTAGCGATGAAGTGAGTTTGATAGTTCCTATCCCGGCAATTACCGAGAGTGAACCATCTGCAATTTTTACCTTTTTATTGCCTGCACATGGAGTATAGGATGAAAACAATTTTGAGCAACCAGTCATATGATCAGTTGCGCCAGAATCAACAATCCACGAATGAACAGAGTAAGGAATAACACTTAAAAACGCAGTGGCAAGAGAGTTACCCTTTTGTACGAAAGAACAAGACGGAGTTAAAGAGAGTTTTGGAGATTGAAACAATTTGTACAGGTGCTCTAATTGTTCTTTGGTAAAAGGGACCGCATCCGAGTTGATAGAAACCTCCTGAATCTCGTCAGCAGTGGCTTGGTAGGCACGACCGTCACGTTTGGGTTTTGGCTTCCAATTTGCTGGTTTACCATGGAGCTTCCAACAGGTCTCCTTTGTATGCCAATATTTTTTGCAATGATCACACCACGGTTTCTTACGCCCGTCGTTGTCAGAATCAAGACCTCTTGATACAAGAGCAGAGCTCTCAGATGCCAGGTTGAAACCAGGTTCGGTGTTGCGCAGCATGATTTTTCTTCTTGACTCCTCACGTCTGACTTCAGAAAAAACTTCACGAAGAGAGGGCAATGGTTTTCTGCCGAGAATGCGGCCTCGGACCTCATCTAAATTCCGGGTAAGACCCGCTAAAAACATATACACCCTGTCTTTTTCTTCTCTCTTCTGATGGCGAGCATAGTCATTCGAATTCTCCCAAATATCATCATGACACTGATCTAGTTCCTGCCATAGCGTCACCAACTCATTGTAATAGGTAGTAACATCTCGATCATTCTGCTTGGACTTCCAGAGTTGGGTTTTCAACTCAAAGATTTGAGAAGAATTTTCCAGGTCCGAATAAAGATCTCGAACAGCCTCCCAGACAGCTTTAGCAGTTGGAAGGAAGAGGTGAGGTTTTCCAATGGCCGGTTCCATGGAATTGATGAGCCAAGCAATGAGGAGAGAATTTTCGGACTGCCATTTGTGTAGATTGGGGTCACCAGCAGCGGGTTTCGAGATTTCGCCGGTCAGATGCCCTATTTTTCCTTTGCCATCGATCGTCAACTTTACGGATTGAGCCCACTCGAGATAGTTGTGCCCATTGAGTTTTGTAATCGTGAGATAAGGGGAAAATTATGGGAATAGTGATCAGCAGTTACTGGCGTGGGAGAAATCGTGGAATTGGGTGGAATGGGTTCAGCGGTATCGGCAGAGTCAGTACTGGGTTTGGGCGGAATGATTTCGGAAGGACCGGAAGAGCCAGTCGAGATGGGAGGATGTCTTTGAGCGCCGGTCATCGCCGACTTATATGACATCATCAGACGAAAGGAAAAAATAACAAAGGAGAGCCAGGCTCCGATACCATGAAGGTTTTGAGAAGAGGAATACTCCTTATTTTTCAATAGAACCGATTACATGATAAATAGTGGAGGAAGACCACCGAATTAGGAAAGACATAAAATCAGCAAACTAAATCAAATCAGCAAAATAAATCAAATCAAATCAGAAGATTTATATTTTCCTAATCTGTCTTATGGAAATCCGGCATATATTTTCCTAATTTATCTTCTGGAAATCCGGCAGTTACCAAATTTCATAAAAATGGAACAAAAAAGAGAGATTCAAAGAGATAAAGGACACTAAAAAGTAATAGAAAAAGATGGGAAAGTATTTGGATCTGAGGATAAAGTTAACAACTTCTTGACATCCAATAACAAGTTTTTGAAGAACAAGTCATCTCTATAATCGGACTATAGTGTTATGGTTATGGTGAATAAAGGAAAACTGATGACCTGTCATGCATATTAAGAGTAATTTGAGGTCTACAGGTGCCAACCAGTTAGTATAGACGTCATGCAGGAGATATAGGAAAAGTCTACAGCAACATAGGAATTTGAGGTCTACAGGTGTACTGAGTTATATGCCTTTAAAAATCGTGAATTGGATACCAAAACAGTAAGTATAGCTGAACCTAAAGTAATATAATTGTTATATGGCTTCGACGATATTCGTAACATTTCCATTTGCAAAATAACATGAATATTTGGATAAAAATGAGTACCTTCATGGTTTAAGACAAGCATCTAATGGCTTCTAAATCTAATACAGACAGAAACTGAATATACACCAATAGAAGTCATGGCAGGAACTGGTTCCATCAGTAATGCATGCACAATTTCATAATTCTTGTCACTTGGCACACACAAATACATCAAGAATGAAAAAGCTATACCTAGGAAACGCCCAAAGCAATATGTACATGATAGCACTGACAATTGAAAAGGAATGTTGTGGCTGTTGATACTTCTAAGAAAATGCATAAATGCAGCATTCCACTCCAAAGCATTTGCAACAGCCAAAAAGTCCTTTTATGATGCTAGTTCAGTTAGAACTTGAAGTGAATGACAAAAATGAAGTGTGCAAGAAAAGGTGGTAATACAGAGACTACCAGGCTTACCTTATCTTCAATCGAAGGGCAGTATCTGGGCCCCTTAGCTTCAACCCATCCTCCATAAGTGGGAGTTTCATGTAAATTATCTTTAATTAGCTGATGAGTGCTCTTCGTTGTACGTGTTAAATAGCAGCACATTTGCTCCCTCTCGGTATGAAAATCAGGATCAAAGCTAAACCAGCTGACCTGATAGTATATTAGCTCACATTAAGGAACTGGAGACCAAGTAGACTTATCAGGCCTCTTCATTCACGTATTAATAGAAAAGGTCAACACACATAGTTCCTCATCTTGAATAATAGGCATAAACTTCTTGGAGCTAGTAATTGCAGAACAAGGCATCATTACCCATTTTCAGCAAGAAGTAGTCAGCCTAGTCAAGCAGAAAACCACGTAAATGCTGGTGCCTGACCAGACAGTGACAGGGTAGACAGACTTATCGATCTGGCCAATTGACAAGCACCCTTAAACATACCAACAGGGTGGAGGTATTGTAAACCACATGGACAGTTAATCTAAAGGTATATCAACCATGCACTTACAAGCTGTGTGCACAAAGAAAATTGCGAAGCATGATATGAAAAGTTGCACCAATGATGATTAATCAACTGAAACTGGTAAGGAATCCCCTATTGCGTGGGTTTGTGTGTTTTTGTTCATGGTATATATGCTTGTAGGGTCTCTCCACTGCCTAGGTTAAATTTTTGGGTTGTCTGCTTTAACATGGTATCAATGTCCAGATCATTTATCCTAGAACTCCATCTGTTAGGCCCATTTGTATGAGTCTCAGTTTCAGCTGGGTCATCAGACATGTTTGGTATTGGTATCTGGTTATAGGCATATGAACTTGATGAGCCTCTCCAGCTACTAGTTTAAACTTCTAGGTTGAATGTTCAAATGTGATCCTAGAGCTGTTTTATTTATCCTTAGACTCTGCAAGCCAGGTCCATTTGTTGGGATTTTTGGACTGTTTTGGCCTGGATGTGGGTGGGGGAAGGGGGGATGTATGTACTTTTTGGGTCTCTTAACAACTAGTCTACACTTTTGCGTTTGACACTTCCAATATATATGATAGTAAATGAAAGAACCTCTTCATCTCCATGTTGGGGTTCCAATCCAGAGAAGTCTACTGTACGACAATCCACACGTGCTGGTGTTCCAGTCTTTAGCCGATCAGTTTCAAATCCAAGGCGCTGCAAGTTCTCAGTAAGTCCATGAGATGCAGACTCTCCAGCTCTTCCTGCAGGCATAGAAGTTCTACCAACCCAAATTTTACCACTCATAAAAGTGCCCGTTGTCAGTATAACAGAAGGTGCGTAGAAGTTCATCCCAAAAAATGTGCAGACACCTTCCACATTGTCGTTCTTCCCTAATAAGATATCTGTCACCATTGCCTCTCTGATAGAAAGGTTCGGAGTGCTGGAACATACGATAAATCACATAGTTACCAAAAGGGAAGGAACAAATCCCACAAACATGCAAAGAAAGTGCAACTATGCCACTAAAATTTTGTAGCTCATGGCAAACAGATAAACTTGAATGGTGTGTTTCAAGTTAAAGGTTTCTCCCTTTCCAATTTTTATAATATGTTAAAATGTACGACAAGCTGAACAACCTATTAGCTCCTAAGCTCCTAGATAATTTGTTTGTTTATTTCTGGTTCCAACATTTGCCTGGAATGAAGTGTAGGGGTCTAAAGAAGTTACTTTGTAGAAAACGGTAGCGATCCTGTTGTCCTTACAGCAGCTAAACTCTATACAGATCTTTGAGTACATGGGGATGATAGCGCCACTAGAATCGGCTCACATTATTTTCTGTTGCAAGGTAAAATAACATAGCTAGTATCCAGAGTTCATCCACAGAAAAAGAAATGAACAAGACAGGTATATAGATTCCAGCTGAAAAGTTTAAACTTAAAGCACAGGTAAACCATGTAAGAGCCAGCATCTATTATATTCCCAGTTAGATGCTCTAGACCAATAAAGCTCAGATACTTGGAATAAGCCACCAAACGTCACATGTCAAAATTGGTCATGCTAAAACATAAGTTTTAGACCATTATGCATAAGCACCATTATACGTAAGAACAGACACTGAGATGATGCTGCACAGTGATTAAACATACACACTTGCCTTTCCACTATGTTTCTCATTTGCATAGCATATTCCCTTTTATCAGTTTGTGCACGCAATGCTCGAACTGCAGGACCTCTAGCGACATTGAGAACACGCTTTTGTAAATAGCACCTGAAGATGAACATAGAAGTTATTATTAGCTAATCAAATAATGAGGAGGAGGAATGCAACTCTGAGAGATTAAAAAACATGCACGACATTGTCACATAAACCTCTCAGAGGTAGAATGGATTAAAACTAAGAAAAGAACATTGGATAACACCAATAAGTCGCTTACAAAAAATTAAAATACCAACAAGTCTGAAAAGAAAAATATGCAATGAGAATCAAAATGAGAAACAATCAATGAGCCTTAAATCCACGGCCAAATTCTGATGCACTAGTACAACAACAAAAAAACATTGTAAGGAGCCTAATGGGTACAAAGTAAATAAAATACATCGCTGAACTTTGCCTTGGCATATTTTAATTGGAAAACCTTCACCTTGTTTCTCCGCTTGTCCAAATGGGGTGAAATTGACCTTTACTTGAACTTACGCAGATGTCAAAATCTTTTTTTTTTTATAAGTTACGCAGATGTCAAAATCTACTTCTCTATTCTTTCTCACTCGCCATATTAAAGTCAATCATCCACTTCATGCAGTAGGATTTGTTACACAGAAAATAAAGCTTGCAAAAGATTTCTTTCAACTTGGCATCCTTGAATATTAACCCAACCTATTAGGCGAGTTTTTATTAGTTTTGAGGACTAAGATCAACCGATGCTTGCAATGACACAATTATGTAAGCCATCTTGTTCTCTTCCCTCTTCTGCACATGCTTTTCCACCATCCTCCTTGCTGCATGTGTATTCAGAACCTGACACAAACTATAACTTTAAGGTTCTTTCTAAATTAATTTTAACAATTCCCAGTGTAATTCAGACCTGCACCTGAACACAACTAATTGCGCATGCCACCCCTTTCAAAATTCTGAAGCAAATAAAATGACTTACAATATATTTTTAAATATAGTTAACTTCATGATGATCATCCCAGAGTCCAAAGAGGTAGCCTAAAAGGTAAGTATCCACAAACCAATCAATTATATGTCAGAAAGGCAACTAAAAACCAATATAATAGGCATGAAAGGGGCCATTTACAAAATCAATAGCAAGCACAATTGCTCTAGCCCACAAGTCACTGGTCAAAGTACATTCAGAAAAAAATATAGGAATCATACATTACCTATCAGCAACCTTCCCGATATCACCACCAAGTGCATCAACTTCATGTACTAGTTGTGATTTTGCTGGTCCACCAACTGCTGGATTGCAAGGCTGGATTGAACTTCTCAGTAAGAAGCTCTTTCTATAACTTTGACACAAGAATCTAAGGATTAAAAGCTCTTTTCTTTTTCTGTTGCGAATCTTGCATGTGTGTTTTTGTGAGTGAGAGGTAGATATCTGTGTTAGCGATCACTGAGTTTGAGATTGAGAGTTATTGTGCAGCATGACGGTTATGTCCATAACTGCCTTATGGGTTGGTTACACCCAGATCCACTGGGGTTTGAGCTCACAACCCCATCCACACCCACGGGATTTATGAACATGACTAATTTTTTCGTAATGTTAAAAGCAACAGACAGAAGTAAAACATTCTAAAAGGCACTCCCAAGCTTCTTATTAAAAAAAAGCTTCTTATAAAAAAAACTATAAAACAGTAAGATAAGTTGCCTCTATAAGGAGATCAAATAGTTACCTGCCAAGCAATTCGATCAATATTTAGTGTAAGAAGAAGAGTTTTTGCCCCTAGTCGAGCAGATGCAAGTGCAGCCTCACAGCCTGCATGTCCTCCACCAACTACAATGACATCAAATCTTTCATCCCTTGCTCCAATATCATCATTGCATTCTGTAAAATTTGAAAAAGGAGTTTAGGCCTTTGCAGTAGTTTGGGTCTCACATTGAAGAAAGTGAATAGGAAGAAAAAATATCAAAATTCTTGAATGTTGAGCCAATTACAGAGAAGTCAATATCCATCTGGGAATGATATGGTAAATATTTAAAATGAACAAGAAAAACAGAATGGTACCATTTGCCTCATACAAGGGGATCACTTCTCCCTAGTTTTCTACTTCAACATCACAATCTCTATATACATATATGAAATCATGAAAAATATTTATTTCATAAAAGGATTTTTTTTTGCCCAAAGGTATGTACTGTGTCAAAAAAAAGTTCAAATTTCAGACAACAAATTGATTCTGGGAAACAAAAGCAAATTTCCAAACAACTTACTTCTCTTTTCAATATGTCTAGTTAGGCATGCAAGCAAAAAGAAAAGTAGTGTTTGATGAGAAAACTGCAAATTGATCACTTGGAGAATCTGGGCATCATAGTATTTGCAGAGCTAATCCTTCATTTTCTGCTGAACAAATTGCCCTTGGTAGTTCAGAACTTTTCCCCTTATCAATTAGGACACTATAAAGCATGGAGGAGAGAAGTTGACTGAGAAGCACAGAAGATAATCAGTTCGAAAAGTTATTTTCTTTTATTAGAAATGATAAATATAAATGATATAATTTTTCCATCATTATTTCCACGAACTCCGCAACAGAAAGTTTTATTTGAAAGCAATTCGGAAGATTTTGATGTCTGATAATTTTATTAAAACAAGCTATGGTGATAAAATAGTGCTGCATGTGAAGAGGAAGCTGCATCGATTAACATCAGTTGTTGCACTGTCAGCAGCCAAGAAGTCATGGAGTTTGCGTTCTCTGTATTTGAGTTTTCATGGGTTGTTTTAAGCTGAAGTTTTGACTTGCTTTCCAGCTGGCATGGGAGGTATATAAATGGATACAAAATCAGATTTTTTTTGCTCATTTAGTCCATTTAGTTCAAAAGGCAATATCTGGATGTTTGAATGAGATGAATGGAGTTGTTGGAGCTCAAAGGAACTTTCCATTATGGTTTCGCTCATTGATCGTGCAGGCAGATGTTCCCCTTTTTGGCATTTTCAATTAATTGTGTTTACTCAGAAGACAAAATAAATCAGCAAACAGGAAAACCATTCACAACCTTCGGGAATCAAAATTTGCGTATGATAACATGTTTAGGTGCATTCGTACTTTTCGCTTGTCAGTTCACTTAATGTAAATGAACGAAATATACTCTCTGGTCCTCCAAACCAAACTTTGTTTCATGGATAACGAATGTAAAGACAAGCAATTACTACCATCTACAATTCTAGTCGACTGATCAAAGTCTTAAAATTAGGAAGCAAAAAGCCACCCAGACACCCAAGCCCAGGAATTTTTATATTCATTTCTTTCCTCCTTTCCTCTCTACTTCTCTAGCAGCAATAGAGAACATATCAACCATCTCACTACCACAGACATGTTTGATTAAATCCCTCACAAAAACAAACAAACAAACAAATAAAACAAAGGAAGCTAAAATGGCCGTACCTGTACCTCGAGGGAGCGAAGCGGAGGCGACGGAGAGCCGGCGAGAGAAGTGGCAGCTGAAGAAGAGGGAGCGTTGGCTAGGCCTCCGGCGGAATGTGAGGACGTGTCACGTGAGCCTTTGGAAGGTTCAGAATTGGAGAAGCGAAAGGGAAGTAGCGGGCAAAGCGGGAGAACTGAAGCGTGAGCGTCGTCGCTGCCATTGTGAAAACACCTAAAAATCGCGTTACGCAATACGCCGGAGCCGTCACGGATGGATGGTTGGGCCAACTAGCAGGAGGGGTGGCAGGCTAAACTAGTAATGTGTGCGCTAGCCGTCACGGATGGATAGCGCACACATTCATGTTCTGTTAATAGAAATTACGGGAAAAATAGACTTTTCACCCGCAGGCTAAACTAGCTGAAATATTACACCTACAAGCTATGATCCACACATTGCACTCGAAGTTTATAATTTTCATCGAGGACAATTATATTTCATAGCGTTTAGAATCGATGAAAAAGTGGATAGAAAAGTGAAAAAAAAAATTGGTAAAAAACTGAAGAGGAAAAAAAAATTGTATAATGATGATAAAATTTTGTAAAGAAAGTTATATTAATAATATATTCTTTATTTTTTTAAAAAAAAGACTTAGTATACAATGTGTTAGGTATTTGTGGGTGTAATATTTTAAATGTAATTTTTTATGATATAAAGTGTAAAATTTATAATAATTCTAAATAAAAGTATATTAAAAAAGCCTAATGGGGAGAAGGAGGAAGAACGGTATATAGTGGTATAAAAGTATATTTGGGGTTCTCAATTTGTTTTCAGGGAGTGGTCTAAGCTGATGATAAATTTTTCACTCTTAAATTATAGCTAATGCACATGTGACAATATCCATATACAGGATCCAGTTCAGTATATAGTGTATCGGCAAACGTTTGACCATGGAAGCTCAGCACATAGAGCTCTGCTTGCATCCTTTTTCTCATGTCCTAGTCCATAGCAGACGGCCCTCTCAGCTCTACCTTCAACAAATGTAACGCCTGCGCGGGCGGTGCCATTCTCATATAGCTTCTTTCCTTCAATATGACAATCTGCTCGATCACTCACCACGCCTGGCATCGACACCTGCTATCTTTGCTGTCCAAGTCCAACGAACAGAGATTGCTAGGTGCTGCAAACTAAAGAACACAAACGCATAAGCGAACACGTCATAACTTGCTGTCGTTGAACTACTATAAATGCGAGCTCAGTATCAGCACGGCCTGCAGCAAGCTTAATTAGTATCAGAAAATGGCTGGTTTGTTTGATAAGCAAGCTGAGGTTTACATCCATGGCAGGCCAACTTATCCAAGCGACTGGTACGCGAAGCTGGCTGCTCTCACCCCTCACCACTCTTTAGCTTGGGATGTTGGCACCGGCAATGGCCGGGCTGCTATCGGTGTCATGAGTCCTTTCTTTCCTTTCCCTGATACCTTCAAATTTGGCCATCTTAGATAGTTTAACGAGCAACTTACAATTTCTTTCATAGGAGCACAAATTAGTCATATCTGGTTGCCGGGTCCTAACTGGGAAAATAAAACCCGGCCTCGAGTCATTTGGTTGAAGACTGATACTGCTGACTCAAGTGCTTTGAATATAATACATTGCACAATTCAATCATTCAAATCATGATCCGACTCACACGAATCAGGGTCAATTCAGATGGTCGTGAGAAAAATTAGCTGATTTAGTGCCCCCATATAAGGAAAGAAAAAAAAAAGTAAATTTTGATGGAAAAAGAGTGGAACTTTATGGTTATTCTTCCTGCTACCTTAAGCTCACCTACATGGCCTATTTTGTTGCTCGATTCTTCAGCTTCTGTTCATTCTGCGGCCCATTATAGACATCAATATGCATGCCACGAAAAATATAGACTTTTCAAGTATACTTAGATCAATTGATTTTTGGAACCACGACGTTGTTCTTAACAGGTTGCTGAGCATTACGAGGAAGTAGATGGAACCGATGTGAGTGAGGCCCAGTTGAAATTTGCAATGCCACATCCTCGCGTTCGATATCTCTGTACTTCACAATCAATCACAGAGGACAAGTTGGTGGAATTAATTGGGGGAGAAAATTCAGTGGTTTTGGTGACCGTGTCCCAAGCTGTCTCCCAAAATTCTACGCCAACGTGACACGCCTTCTACGTAAACCTGGAGGTCTAATTGCCGTTTGGGGTTATAATAACGTTGTAGTTAGCCCCTGTTTTGATCATCTTCTGAAGCGCTTTCATGATACCACTCTTCCCTATTGGAATCCAAACATACAATACGTATTTTATGGCTATGAGACACTCCCATTTCCTTTCGAAAGTGTAGGCTTAGGATCTGAGGCCAAGCCACTGCTACTAGATGTACCAAAGCAGCTGTCGTTTGAGGAACTCTTGAAGCTGTTGAGATCATGGTCTGCTGTCACTACAGCCAAGGACCATGGTGTTGATTTGTTATCCAAAACGGTAGTTAAAGAGCTTGAAAGTGCTTTGGGGGAGGGGAGGGGGGGGGGGAGGGGAGGGGGGGGGAGGGGGGGGGGCGCGGAGATTGGTCAGGTCAGTCATCTATGCTTGCTGGACAAGTTAAGGTGTAATCTTCTTTCTCTAAATCGTATTTGGAAAAAAAGGGATAAAGGGAAGGGATCTTACTGCTCCATAATTGCTTGTGACGGTTAATCTCAATGGAATAGCCTATTTTCATAACTAAGAGTGTGTTTGTGTCGTAAAATTTTAGTGTTGTTAAAATTTTAGGTATTGGGTTTAGTGAAAAAGTGAAGAGAGGGGTAATTGTTTATATTTTTTATAGTGAATAGTAGTGATTTGATTGGGGAGAGAGAGATTATATTGTAATTTTTATTGTGTTAAAATTTTAGAGTGTGTAAAATTTTAGGACGCAAACGCAGCCTAACTTAAGTAGGATGAGTTTTCTCTAGCTCTCCCTAGTTTATCTGTCTCAAATGGGCTCACTTCGATAGCCTGATTTATAGGATTTCTCCTCGGTACTAAACAAAAAACAAAGAAGTGTTTTTAAAGGGACAAGCAGTTCGTCGAATCCCATCGAAAGCCATGTCGAAATTGGCTTTCAAACTCCCGATTTCAGGACGTGGTTTTCAACTTTTATCTGCCCAATATGCTGTTTTCTTCTGGAAAAAGATTCGGTGCAAAGGAAATGTGTTAAAAGGAACGCTCAAGATTTAAAAAAAATACATGCAACGGTCACCATTTGGCCACTTCATTAAATAATAAATAAGACAAGAAAGGCGGCTCGCTAATTTTGGCTCAACCAAGCCATCTTCCCAACACTGCTCCCTTTTTTTTTTTAATAGTGATCGTTCCTTTGAACACAGCTCCTTTGCACTGAATCTTTTCCCGTACTCACAAATGTGATATATCTAAGTGTGTTCATTTGTATTGACGGTGATCATTTTAACCGCTAAAATCGTCACCGTTATCAATACCGTAACTGGTAAGGGCAATTATTGTGCCTTAGCGGTGCGGTGACGGTGTCAAATATGTGATTACGTCAATTTGTGGTGACGGTAACGATTTTCGTCAAACCGTCACCTACACTACCGTTAACCACCCCTAGTTAAGACTTAGGTTGATTATTGATTATGTGACATATTTTTGTTAGTCTTTTGTTGAAATATGTTAGTTGTTTATGTCACATTGTTGGACATTTTTATTAGACTTTAGTATTTATGTTTAAATATGATATTATGTTGGATTTTTGGACAACTTATTATATTTGTTATGATTATTAATGATTATGATATTATGTTTGAATATGTTATGATATTTGTCTATTTGATATGATTATTAATTATGATATTATGTTGGAAATTTAAACAGTGAAAAAAATGAAAATGCCCAAGGAGAAAGCCTTTTTTTTGCACAACAATTATACGGTTTAAGCGGTTACCGTATAACCGTTACCGTTAATACCGTCACGGGCAAAAGCGGTTATTGTGCGGTGGCGGTGCGGTGACGGTGTCAATTATATGATTCCGTCAATTGCGGTCATGACGGTGACGATTTTTACCAAACCGTCACCTACACTACCGTTAACCACTCTTAGATATAGCTGGTAATGGAGTAGTGGTGGAGCCAAGCATTCAATACTGCAGTCAACAATTCAGTTCATCTGTCCATGATATGAACGCGGTTTCTTTGACCAAGAAATGAAAAAGAAAAAAATGGTAGCTCAGGTGAGGTGAGGACAGCAGTAGAGTATGGCCATTCTTTGAATTAAGTCTCTAAACTTTGACATCAACTCTTTTTAGCTTTTTCACGTTGAATGAAAATTGTAAAGGCCATTCTTTGAATTAAGTCTCTAAACTTTGACATCAACTCTTTTTCCTTTTTCTTTTTAGCTTTTTCACGTTGAATGAAAATTGTAAATAAATTTTATATTTTAAAAGTGTTTTTTTTAAATAACTAGTGAATTCGCGTCTCTGTTCTTAATTCTACGAAAAAAAGTGAAAAAAGATTAATGAAATAATTTTTTTATATTTATTTATGTTAAAGTCAGTAAAAAATAAAAAGAAAGATAATTTTGTATAAATTATTTTATTATGACTAAAATTTTAAGATATTCAAAATTTTGGAAACAAACGTCGTGTTAGAGTTTTCCGCACGCCCCCAAGCAATGATGACCCAGTAATTTCGGTCTATTATGGTCGTATGTGCCGTATTGGATTTGGTTACTTCTACTCTAGCTTGCAGGTTAATCTCTTCAAGCTCTTTTGTCCACATGTTGCAAAATCAAGTACGGAAGGTCTTCATGGCCGGGTATATTTCCCTATAAAGACTACGAACCTAAAGTCCTCACTGATTTTTCTCCAAGACATCCGAGAGCCTCAGGAGGGAGAAGTTTTTAGCAATGGCAGGGTTGTTCGACAAACAGGCAGAGATTTATTTGGATGCGAGGCCAACTTACCCAAGCGATTGGTTTTCGAAGCTGGCTGCTCTCACCCCACAACACTCTCTAGCATGGGATGTCGGCACTGGCAACGGCCAAGCTGCTCTTGGCGTCAGTCTCTTTTCTCTCTCTCTCAACCTGCCCTTTGGCTATACTCAGTACGCTCTCTCGCATTTCCGCCCTTTTTTTTTTGTAAATTCTTTTGACTTCTATATATGTTCTCGTACCAGGTAGCTGAGCATTATGAGCGAGTAATTGCAACAGACGTAAGTGAAGCCCAACTAGAACACGCAAAGCAACATCCTCGAGTCAAATACGTTCATACACCCTTGAGCCTCTCTGATGATGAAGTAGTCAGTTTGATGGGGGGTGAAAACTCGGTCGATTTGGTTACCGTGGCTACAGCTGTGCATTGGTTTGACCTCCCTAAATTCTACACCCAGGTTACACGCCTTCTACGTAAGCCAGGAGGAATAATTGCAGTTTGGAGCTATTATAGGTCTCTAGTAAGCCCCACTTTCGATCCCATTATGAAGCGCTTCTTTGATACCACTCTTCCCTATTGGAACCCAAAAGCACAATATGCATTTGATGGCTATGAGAAACTTCCATTTCCTTTCGAAAGTGTAGGCTTAGGATCTGAGGGGAAACCACTGCTACTAGATTTACCTAAGGAGATGTCGTTTGAGCAATTCTTGATGATGTTGAGGTCATGGTCTGCTGTCAATACAGCCAAGGACCAAGGAGTTGATTTGTTATCTGAAGCGATGGTTAAAGAACTTGAAAGTGCTTGGGGAGGTCCTACATTGGTCAGATCAGTCATCTATAAGGCCTTTATGCTTGTTGGAAAAATAAAGCTGTAATCTTTCTTTCTCTAAATCCTCGTATTGGAAGAGAAGAATAAAGGGGATCGAGGGATCTCTTGTCTGAACTCTCACGTAATTGAATTGTGATGGTTAATCTAAATGTTGTAGCCTCTTTTTCTCTGTTCTTTTAATAAATAAATAAAAAGAAGACATTTACCTCAGCTGAGGACGGCAGGAAATCAGTAAGGCTATTTCCCTGTTTCCCTGGCTGCCGCTGCTTGTTGCATACAATCTTTCCAGTAGAAAAATTACTTTTCTCGTTGGATCAGCTCCAATTTCAATGTTATACTGAAATATTAAAAATGGACCAAGAGCTCCTGGGTTTTCATCCTTCTGCAGAAAGTTATGTGATTTTTTTTAATTTTAATAAAAACCTTATTTTATCAAAATTATGATCCTCTTTTATTTGTTATTCGAATTGAATAGTTTAATTTAAAATTATTTGAAAAGAGATAGATACCTACTACTATACCTGTATAGATGGGTCCTCATCTTTTCAATTTCAAGGACAACTTATTTGACTATTTCCCTGGAGATCACATCCACAAGAAACTTCGCCGAGAAAGATAGGTCATGAGCTGAGAAAATTCGTGATTGAAGGTTGCGTGCTTAAAAGGGAAGGACTTTATGTAATTAATATTAGACTTTGGTTCACATCTACGCATTGATTCAAGGCATGCGAGGCTTTGAAGCATTTTCACGAGTGTGCGTCAAACTCTACAAGCTCTTTCGTCCACATGTTGCAAAATCAAGTAGGACAGATCTTCATGGGTATATTTCTCTATAAAGAATATGAACCTAAAATCTTCACTGATTTTGCTCTAAGATGTCCGAAAGCCCGTTGAGGCACAAGTTTTTAGCAATGGCCGGGTTGTTCGACAAACAGGCAGAGATTTATGAGGATGCGAGGCCGACTTATCCAAGCGATTGGTTTTCTAAGCTGGCTGCTCTCACCCCACAACACTCTTTGGCCTGGGATGTCGGCACTGGCAACGGCCAAGCTGCTATTGGTGTTAGTCTCGTCTCTCTCCCTCTCTGCCTCTCCCACCCTGCGATTTTAGCTCGAATCATGATGATATATATTACTCTCTTTTTCCCCTTTCTTGCAATTCCTTGACGATATACTTCTATGTATTGTTGTTTTACCTACAGGTTGCTGAGCATTATGAGCAAGTAATTGGAACAGACATTAGTGAATGTTAGAAATAAAAAAAAAAATTTAAACTTTGATACGTGAGACATCCAATTATGGGAATACACAATTGGATTTATTATGTTTCTCACTTATATTAAAAAAGTTACATAGGGGGCTTATTTATAAGCTAAAAATCTAATATGCCCACATTGTCTTAGCAATGTGGGACTATACATTTCTCAACACTTCCCCGCAAACTCAAGGTGGACAAACCGACAAACCTTGAGTTTGGAGTTACAAAAAAAAAATTACAGGGAAAAAATAATAATAATAACAAAGATTGCCGGTACTGAGCCGGGAGGTCGCCGGTACGGAGCCGGGAGGTTGCCGGTACTTAGTTGGATGGTTGCCGATACTGAGCCGGATGGTCGCCAGTACTGAGCCGGGAAATTGCAGGTACTGAGCCGGATGGTTGCCGATGGCCCGGTACTAAGCCGGGAAATTGCCGGTACTAAGCCAGGAGAAAACCGGTACTAACTTGGATGGTCGCCAGAAGGTAACCGGACTAAAGCTTAAAACCTTGCTCCGATACCATATTATAAATAAAAAATTAACTTTGATAAATGAGACATTCAATTATGGGTACAACAGTGAAGCCCAACTAAAGCACGCAAAGCAACACCCTCGAGTCAAATACGTCCATACTCCATTGAGCCTCTCCGATAATGAATTGCTGACCTTGATAGGGGGTGAAAACTCGGTGGATTTGGTGACAGTAGCTGAGGCGGTGCACTGGTTTGACCTCCCGAAATTCTACGCCCTCATTACTCGCCTTCTACGCAAGCCAGGAGAAATAATTGCCGTTTGGGGTTACAATGACTTAGTAGTGAGTCCTGAAGTTGATCATTTAATGGAGGGAATCAGGGACAGAGCCCTCCCCTTTTGGGACCCGAAGATAGAACACCTAGTAGATGGTTATAGGACACTTCCATTTCCCTTTGAAAGCGTAGGCTTAGGTTCTGAGGGAGAACACCTGCAACTTGACATAGAGAAGAAGCTATCTTTGGAAGGACTTGTAAGGATGACCCGATCATCTTTGGCAGTCGCTGCAGCCAAGGACCAAGGAGTGGATTTGCTATCCGAAGGTGTAGTTAAGAATCTCGAGAATGCTTGGGGTGGGCCAAATGCAGTCAGAACTGTGACCTACAAGGCATTCATGCTTGCAGGAAAACTAAAGCCATAAATCTTTTCATCCCCAGTTTTTTTTTTTCTAAGCAAAATTGGAGGGGGTAACCGGCATGATCATAGTAATACCACTTTAGAATATTCAGTTTGAATTATAGCTATTGTCCATTTCTAATATTTATTATTGTGGGCAAATTATAATTTATATTAACATAAAGCAAAGAGTGGAAGATATAAAGGAAAGCTTGGGTCCTAAGGAAGATACATTGGGCTTGACCCCGACAACCAAAAGCTTGGACATAAAGGCCCAAGAAACAAACAAACAAATTGGAACTAAAGCCCAAATGACAAATACAGGAACCAAAGGCCCAAACATGTTCGAACTCGCTTGGCAAAGAGAAGTCCTTCAAAATAAGCAAAAGGCCAACAAAATGAGATTTAAGGTGACAACGGTTCGCAAAAAAACGGGGCATCTTCGTCCAAATTTTAGTGTATATAATATATATCCCCATAAGAAGAGTATTTGTTGATATATCGGATTTCCATTTATTTTAAGCACATATAATTCTTTTAAGATTTGAATACCAATTTTATCTCGTAGTTTAGTATTATATTTGATTAGTTCTGAAATTTTAAAATTCATCAAATTAGTTTTTGCAATTTAGAATATGTTAATCCCCGCCCGCGACTCTTTCAAACTTGATGAATTTTTAAAACTCAATGACTAATCTTATGAATTTTTAAGCTCACCATTAACTAATTAGATAAAATGGTAAACTATAGGATTAAGGAATTTTTAGATCTATCCTTTTTTTATTATTTACTAACATTAGGAAATTACATTATTTACTAACATTATAAGGAAATTACACGTACAACTAGTTATGGCTTGACCTCTACGATGCATGTAAATCTTTTTTAATTGAAATATCTTAGACGATCATTATCTTTATAATTTACTTCCTCGACTCTAGGGCTGTTCAACCCCGGTGTAGGTGTCAGTTTTGGTCAAAACCGACACCTACACCGGATAAGCCGGTTTTCAAAAAATTGCCACCTACACCTATACCGTTAAGGGCAAAAACCGGCCCTTAGCGGTAGCAGTTTTAGTGGTGGCGGTTTCCGGTTAACCTACTTTCATATTGGGCCATTTATAAGAGAACAAAATCAACTATATATCATATTATTGACAGCATAGCAATAACCAACAATCATGTGGAGCATATAATTAATAATAAGAGTCGGAGTAAAGCATGAATGCAACAGAGATTACAATGCTTACCACAATGCTGCAAAGCAACAATCTGCGTACAAAACAAGACAAAAAGAAAGGAAGTTCAATCAACAATCGCAATTTAAGAGAGCAAAATCCTCAAAACAGAGTGGTTGCACTATATTGTAACACTTCCTCAAAAAGAAAGGCATACTGTAACACTTCCTCTTCTTTTGGAGCTCCACTATATTCTGCATAGTTTCCAAGTTCATAAGCATAGCCAAGATCTCCAACCTGATTAAGCAATAACCAGTGCATAAAATATTATTGCTAAGGTGAAACACAAAGGTAAAAATAACACTAGGTGCACTCCTTGTAAAAGAGTTTGCGGTCTAAACAAAGAGATCCACACCGTATCTGCATAGATACACTTGCACCTCCTCCAGCTACCATAGTCCAAATTCTTCCACAGGACAGGAAGAGTAAAGTAGGAAAGTAGCCACTAATCATGGAAAAATAGAAAAAATACATGATAAATGAAATGCCACAATATAATTTAATTGCAGTGTCATAAAGACCCAACTAGACTGTAATGGATTAAAAGAATGCTCAAAACGACCAAAAAAGGAAGCATGACAATTGCTTGTGGATCCTGTAATTTGACATTTGGCAATTTCGGCTCCCTTTACTTATGAATCAGCTCAAATATTCATCTTTTGCTTGAAAAACTATTTGATGGTATGTGATATGATGACAGTAACTGTTCAAGTACCAACAAGTACATTGAAGTTGAAGTGAGATTTTGAGCAGAACTGCATACATACTTCTCGGAAGGGTGCATCTTCAGCTTCAAGCATATGTATGACATGTCCCATTTTGGGCCTCTTCTGTGCATGAGGGTCTACACAACACAGGAAACAAGCATGAGTTTCAAACACACAGAATTGTGGTGTGGCCACCACAAGCATGATAATATTTTGAAAGGACATAAGTATGAGTTTCAAACTCTCTGTACCTGTGCCCAATTCCTGGTATGCAGATGCCCTTCTTTTTCATGCTCTCGACGAACTCATAAGGTGTCAAACCCTGCAAAACAAAGCCAAGGAATAGCAAGTTAGATTCTTCTTAGCATGACAGCAGATAGAAGCCCACTGCAATAATAAATCCTTGGGTAATGCCCATCAACCCTCACCCTGTCATAAGCATCCTTGAAGTATCGAGCAACATCATCAATGGCACCACCAAATTGGGGACCATGTAAGCAAACCTGTTTGAGGAAGTTCATTACAAAACCAGCTCACATAGAGCCAGTATTTTTGGAATTTGAAATACTTAAGTTCAGAGAGTGAAAATCTATAAATGGAAAGTAAATACCTGAGACGAGATTGGAAACAAGGTCCTTCCCGGCCACATGTATCAGTGAAAGGACAAGAAACACAAGTTTGCTTTCAGAACCAATTGTTTTTTCAATGGAAAATATACAGGACAACAGGCCAAATAAAGTGAGAATGTTAAGCAAATACAAGCTTACAAACAAAGCAATCTCTAGGTCATGATCAATCTACCTCAATAAATTGTGTGCAGTATCGGTGACAGAAAAGATGAAAATGGTGAATATCATAGGGATGTCGGGCAGAACTTAGATTTGGATTTTGCAAAAAGGGAAAGCAGCAAGAATAAAAGGCAAAACGATAGATAGAGTGTGAGAGAGAGAGAGAGGAAAATTGAAAATCATGGCAAGATACTTGCCTAAACCGGTTGGCTAATTATAGCCTGTGTACAGGAGAGGGAGGGGAGAGAGAGAGAGAGGCAGGGGTGACTGTCAAAGAAATAGGAGGGAGAGGGTGATTGTCGAAGAAAAAATGGGAGGACAGGGGGATCCCGGTTTTACCGGACCCCGGGAACCCGGTGCCGGGTAAACCGGAAACCGGGAAAACCTCCGGTATTTTCCTAAAATAGGCCACCGGCACCGGTTAGGCCGGGTACCGAGAACCCGGCACCGGTTAGGCCGGGTACCGAGAACTCGGTACCGGTACCGGTGCCAACGGGTTTTACCGGTGGCTTTGAACAGCCCTACTCGACTCATCCGGTCTCCTCCACTCTGTATATATATAAATATATGAAATGGAGCGCCCGCAGTGGCTCTGCGACTTTGCGTTTGGGCTTCCCAAGTCTTGTACTGTTTGCTCGGCTGCTCCAACTAATGATGACAACGTGCAGGATGTTTGGCCAGCCTTTTCCCTGGAGGAGGTGTTGGACCCGAGCGCCTTTCCTGTTTACGATGACTCCGAGTATCATCAGCTCCGCGTCCCACAAGACTCTTTGGACGACATAGACTTGTATCCAGATATCACGAATGATATTATAATTTATACTTGAAAGTGATTTGTGTTTTGAGCCAAGAAAATCCTGGAAAATTCCTCTTGTTCGGTGACCGCGTTAAGCCCACCAACATGCCGGTGACTCTGGACAGAGATGCTGAAAGTACCAAGGGGGAGGGTTTCCAACTTGTTGATGGTAGTAGTGCAACAAACTTTACCTTCGGTAAGAAATCTATGACCAAAACGCCGTCAGATAAGGCACGGTCTTGCGATACGGTGGAAGCGTCTTTGCACCGGGAAAACAGAGAGGTGAATAGAATTTGCACGGGGAATACAGGGATCAGAAGATGCACTCACTGCCAATCTGAGAAGACACCGCAGTGGAGGGAGGGTCCTTTGGGCCCTGGGACTCTGTGCAACGCATGTGGAGTACGCTACAAGTCGGGACGGCTGGTGCCAGAGTATCGTCCAGCTGCGAGCCCAACTTTTAATGGAAACGAGCATTCGAACTTTCACAAGCATGTAATATTGAGAAGGAGCCTGAAACATGGCCCATGGGAACGTTGAATTGGGGGTTCTCCCGTGACGGTGAAGTGTCTCTTCTAGTGCTCTAAAAGTACCTTTTAATAATTAGATTTTACAGACCTCATTATTTATAGTGTATATCTCAAGCTTGGTGAGCTTTGAGAGTATATCTCAAGCTTGATGAGGTTTGAGTATTGAGCCTGTGAGAAAACACTTGTACGATTCACTAGCACCTGGAAGCTAGTGTGTAAAAGACTAAAAGCTATTGGAAGATAGTGGAAAACCTCAAGGCTCGGTGAAGGAGCTTGAGGGGTGGATGTAGGCGGGTTTGCTGAACCACCTAAAAATACTGTATTTGTTTCTCTTATCCCTACTCCTTACTTTAACACTTATTTACAGTTCCGCATATTATATACTTGTGTTAAAGTAGTATTTACTTGCAAACACAACTTTGAGGGTTTTAACCGAAAAGTTTAGAAAACCAATTCACCCCCTCTTGGGTTGTCTTAATCCTGAAACTAGGAATAACAACTTGAACAACGACGATATGGCCGATTAAGTTGTCATGTGAGTTAAAAATTGAGAATGATGTTTAGTATTATATTAAATTTGTATTGGAATTTATGAAATTTTTTAAAAGATAGTTGGTAGGAGATTGAATTTTATTAGGATTTGTGAATTTTTTTTTGTAAAGAGTGTTTGGTAGGAGATAAGGTTTTTTTTTGGGTTAATTTGTGAAAAAATTATGAATATCATGATTTGGTAATTTTTTATTTTTAATATAAAAAATGAATAAAGATATTAAAATTTTAGCTAACATTAAAAAATCAAAAACAAGGGGAGGAGACCCAATGGGCCAATCCCCTTGTGAGCTTGTAGGAGCCACTAGACGCGGTGGATTTAGGCAGCAGCGGCCAGCTCCTGGTGGATGATATATGTGCTATGGACTATACACGTTATATGTGTTACATATATCTTCCGCTTGTTATATTCTACATATGTCAAGAGTTTATAAAAAAACAAATAAATGCAACTTTTTCATTTTATATATATGATAGTTATTTTATACTTGTGCACACTATATATTGCATTCATTAGGGAAAATGACATGTCAGTCTTTCGGTTTTACGCCCTTTTATTTGTTAGTCCTTTAATTTAATTTTTTCAAATTTTAGTCATTGAGTTTATATTTTTTGACGAAATGGTTCTTCCCTCAAAGATCCGTTTGTTTCACTAACGGAAGGGCCACATCAGTTGATAACTCATCATCTGATGTGGTAAGGGAATTTAACATTTTAGTCTTTGGGTTTTAATCCTTTTATTTTTTATTCCTTTGATTTAATTTTTTAAAATTTTAGTCCTTGAGTTTACATGTTTTGACGAAATGACCCTTATGTCAGGGATTACTGTTCAAATAATTGTTTAATTGTTAAAATTTTGGGGTGTTGGAGTTGGTGAAAAAGTGAAGAGATATATTATTTGAATGAATTTTTTATATTTATTTGAAGTGAAAAGTGATAATTTGATAGAGAGAGAGAATTTTGGAGAATTATTTTACTGGGGCCAAAATTTTGACTCCCAAACACCATGTTAGCATCTATTATTTACTGTTATGTATTCAAAGCACCAAAATCGAGACATTATGTATTATATTGAGTATCAGAAAGCATGTGGATTCTTTGATTGGTTTGATTCTCGTCCTGCCCTCGTGGTATGGAAGTATGATCGTATTTTACAAACAAAATTAAGGACCTACAAGGCCTAATTCATACGCTGAGTTGTCAGCTGATGTGACCCTTCTGTTAGGTAAACAGCTGACAGAAAAGGTTATTTCGTCAAAAAATGTAAACATAAAGACTAAAATTTGAAAAAATTAAACTCAAGGACTAAAAAATAAAAGGGGTAAAACTCAAAGACTAAAAAATAAAATGGGTAAAACCCAATGAATAAAATGTCAATTTCCCTTACAACATCAACTGCTGATTTGTCAGCGGATGTGACCATTCCGTTAGGGGAAACGAACAGATCTCTAACGAAAGGACCATTCTTTCAAAAAATGTAAACCCAAGGACTGAAATTTGAAAAAAATTAAACTCAAATACTAAAAAATAAAAGAGCATAAAACTCAATGACTAAAATGTAAATTTCTTTTCATATTATAAATGAAAGGTTTTATTGCATGAATGTACGTATATGATATTTTTACATTACGAGCATGTAAATTCTTTGTGCTATTATATAGATCTGTTAAAAAAATGAGAGATCCGACTATCCAATCCATTCCGACTAGATCGGGGCGGGTTAAGTCAAGGCCGAGTTCGGGTCTTATTCACTGCTCAACTAAATTGGGTTTGAGTTCGGATTGTGAACCCTGGAACTGAAAGAACCTTACCCGAATATACTAATAATTGTAATCTTGGACTTAAAATAAAGGAAAAATACACTGTTCACCCATAAATTATCAGTTTTGTGACACATTGCACCATAAACTACTAGTTTTGACACATTGCACCCTTCAACTACCAATATTAGACATTTTCCACCCTAAATTAGTCACTTTGACATATTGCACAATTTAACTACCAATGTTATACACTTTGCACAATTTAACTACCAATGTTATACACTCTGCACCCTCCTTCTAACAATAATACTCCAAAAATTTAATGAATTGACAATAATATCTTCAATATATTCAAAGTGGGTCAAGGACATTATAGTTATTTTAGTCTAAAATTTTAATAATGGTGCAAAATGTCTAAGATTGGTAGTTAGATGATGCAATGTCTAAAACATAGTAGTTTAAAGTGTAAAATTTAATTTGTGAATGGAAAATGTATTTTCTCCTAAAAGCTTGAAATAACATGGTTATGGCATCCTAAGCTTAAAAAAAAATACCCAAGTGATCTGAACTCAAAAAAATATAGCTTTAACGTCATGGGGTAAAAAAAAAAAAAGGCTCGATACAACCCGAACCCCCCGACCCGTCCCCGATCTGTCTGGCCAGCTTGCGTTCAGCAATCGGCAACGGGTTCAGGTTGCAACCCCTTGCCCTGATTGGTTTGGGTTAGGAGTGGGGGGAAACCTGACCCTTAATCCGAGCATGCCCTAATGTTATGTATTTTATATATGTATCTTACATACGCGGCCCCTCCCAAAGAAATTTAGAACACCACCAAAAAATGTGCTATTATATGAAACTACCATTCAGAGCCCCTGGTATTACACACTTGCCTTGAGCAAACAGTCCAAATCATAAAAAGCATAAATTCTTAGGGGATGTTCGGTTAAGGTGTATTGTGAGAATTTTTTATGTTTTGAGAATTTTTATGTGATGTGAACTTTATTGGTATGCGTGTTGTAATTATATTTATGTGGTGTAAAAAATGATGTTTGGTTGTAGAATTCTAAGGATTCAAAAAATCCTGAGAATTCTTTGTAAACGAACAGACTCTTATTCTTTACTTGGGCAGGAAGAAATTTTATTCCAAGATCCACGTGCGCCTTCGATATAATGATCAAGCCGTTCGAGGATTGGCGTTCCGTAATTACCTCAAAACCAGCGTTTTCTAGAACTTTAACTCGGACCATCTGTTAGTGGTAGGTAACATGCACTTTTATAAGTTAGTGGGACTGCAATCTGCATAATGCATATGCTCCTGAGATACTCTTCTACTTTTGTGTCGGCTGTGAATATCAAAGTGGATAAGTTTTGATATCTAGGTTGTATCTAAGTCTTAAAATTTGAAGGTATTAAATTTGATGAAAAAGTAAAGAGATAAATTATTTTCAATATTTATGATAATAAATTTTATGGAATTTAAAATTTTAAAGTATTAAATTTGGTGAAAAAGTAAAGAGATAGATTATTTTCATTATTTATAATAATAAAAAATAATAATGCAATGAAAAGAGAGAGATTATATTATAATTTTTTATTATGTTAAAATTTTAAATAACAATCCTAACTTTAATCGCGCTGGCACTGGGCATACGTAAGCACGCTGTGTCATGCTCACCTCATGTAGCTGTCTGTTCTCATTTCATTGGTTACTTTCTGAGCATGCGCTTCTCAGTGGGAAGGTCGTACTCTTATATAGTGGATAAGGTGCTTTCAGGTTCATTTCAGATCCGCCCAACCCTCTCCTCCCTTCCACCGGAATTAAAAAGAGTGACCGGAGAGTGAACTATGAGTGGCACAAACAATCCAAGTTCGGGCGGCTCTCACACAAGTGGAGGACCAAATCCGGCCGTCGGAAGCGGACCCCCGAAGGTAACTTCCTATGGCCATCTCCCTCATCCACGCGGCAAGATCAAGGCGAGTATCTTCGGTTGGCCAAGTTCGTCATCTGCTGCCGCCTCCGGCAGTCAATAATATCAAGTTTCTTTTATGTATGGTTTTTAGTTCTCCTGTGGTTTGGGTGTTTTTTCTTTTCTTTTCTTTTGAAGTATGGATGTTTGGGAATCTTTCTCACTGAAATGGAAGGGGGGGCTCTGGGACAGCGCAAAAGAGGGAGAGGGAATGGCTCTTGTGATATCAGAGGGAGGCGATTCGTTGACCTAGAATGTCGAATAAATCTAGGAGGGAGTGGGTTGTGGGGGGTCTGTAAACCTCGATGCAAATTCTCGTGTTCTATATTAGTGCTATTTCTATCGATCTAAAGTGTTCATGGCTTACTAATTCCCTAATACTTTTGTTTTGTCTTGTGCGTGACCTTAAACTTTGATGCTTAATGCCGATGGTGGCATGATAATTTTCAAGGCTAGCAGCAATGGTACTCCAATCTAAGCTTATGGATATAATAGGACACCATCACTAGTGAATTGCGAATTGATGGATGCACGGCCTCTCCCTCTCTCTCTCGCTCTCGTAACTCCGTCAGGACCCCCACCTCCGTCTAGCTACTACGTGCAGAGGGCGGTGCCTCCTTCCTTCAACCGACTTAGTCCCCTCCAACCCATCTTCTTCTGTGTGCTTTCTTTCCTTTTGTGTCTCGAGACTGATCAACTCTCTCAGTCTCAGTCAGTACCACACCACGTCATCCACCGTGAGTGTACTCCACGCGCCACCTCAGAGTATTATGGGTTCAACGCGCCTTCTCCTTGAGCAACAGATCTCTTATCCCCACCATCAGCAACGTTTAGAAGTCTTTTTTTATTATTTTAATAAATCACATTCCATTCCAAAAATCACAAGGATACAGGCCACAACAATTCAGAAGAGTATACGAGACAGCACAATCAACTATAAAATTAAGCTGGAAGCAGTGGCGGATCCAGCATGGATTTTCATGGGGGTCGAACTTTACATGGAAAATAACAAGAATTTTTTTTCTTCGTAATGCAAATAATTTTTTTAAAGTTATAATATCAAAAATTAAATATTAAAAGCATTAAAAATAATAGAATACACGTACCGTACTATGTAGTACGACTGAGAGATAACAATTGCATCCTACGTTTTTGCATACTTATCCATTATCTAAACAAAATAAAACAAAGTGAAAACAATCAATCAACAATTTCACAAACCAATTCAAAATATGAAATCAATTTCACAAACCAATTCAAATAAACAGTTTCACAAATCACATATATCTAAATTCCAAATCAATTCAAAGAGAGACGTTATGTGATAAAGTTGGCGACAAACATAAGAAACTAAAATTAACGATCTAAATACATTCCAAACATATGATCCATTAAACTGCTAGTCCAACATTCTAACCAAACCAGAGAATGCTATTTTTCTTACTAAACTCTGTTTTACAATACTATTCCAGTGACAATTAGTAATATATGCTCCAATCATTTCTTTTTATTCCTGATCCACACTTCTCCAAGAGAGATGAATACCAATTGAATACCCTGAAAGTTGTGTATCAATTGCTTTACAAAAATAAGGCCGTAACAGAACGTCCAATGCAGTTAGTAGAGAAGATAATTGAGAAATAAAATTGACCCAATTGCATGTTTTATGCAGCACCATCAGTTTAAACCAAGCTACCTACTTATTGCAGAGCATACCATACAAACGCTCAGCACACAAAAGTATTTTGATATATTACAAAATGTGATCTAGTGCGCCAGTATTATGCATGTGCTGGTAAAAACATGTGTAGTTTCTAAATTGCAACAAACATAATAGAGAACCTGTACCCGAGGGATTGAATTCTTGATAATATAAAAATCAGATTCACAACGAAAGACTACATACTCCTAACATAGATAAATGCCAACTAGTCTTTCTGAAAGAAAACAGAAGGATTGGATCTCCTGATCCAGTGAGCCAGAGTGGTTGAATTCCTTCTGTAGACTGAAAACATACAGAAGAATTCGCAGAATGGGTCTTCTTACTAAGGAAATATGTTTTTCTCTTTGTGCTCTTAGGCCTTTTAAGTTCTTTTAATAATTTGAGTGATGACTCTTCTTTAAGATGTTCATAAATACTCAAAAGAGGTGGACTGAATATTGATGAACTTCTATTTCATGATTTTGGTCAGTGGCATTGCTATTAGCATCATTAATTCATAATTCAATGCTTTCATTTTATATTCTGTTCTATTAAAACAACAGCTTCATAATTGTTTACTAATACTCGATTGCTTGTTCACACAATGCACACAACGTAAATTGAAGAGAAATTGTACAATCTCCAGCTTCTCACTATGTAAAACCCAACAAAACAGAAGCTCTCATTAACCATAGGACAACAATTTAGCTTAGCTTAAACATATCCGAACTTCATGTTTCTAGTTTTCCTCAGTTTTTTGTTTCATATAGTAAATCAAACCCCAAATTCAACCTCGCCTCAAACTCCATGACCCAAATCATACCCAGATCTCAACAACTTCAAATCCAAATAGAAATTTCATATTCCTAAAACCAAGATAGCCCAACCCATTCAAAAAGTATTCGAGAAATTCAAATTCTGACTCACCGAGGTGGAATTGGTGCCAGCATTGAAGCTTGGCCCAAGATCTATCCCCGTTATCGGCCACAACGTCGAGGCAAATCGAGCACGAGACGTCGAGACGGAACCGAAACCTTTGCCTCCGATTTCACCACCACCGTCATCGATGCTCTCATCAACCACGACAACGTCGTCGTTCCCAAGAGAACCGGAGCACAGCGGGCCGGCGGCAATGAGCAATTGAAGCTGGGCAGCTGAGAGAGAGAGCCCGAGAGGCGAGAGAGAGAAAGAGAGCCAGAGAGGCGAGAGAGAGAAAGAGAGCCAGAGAGGCTACTGAGAGAGAGAGAGGCCGGTTGGCGGTGGAAGCCCCTGGGTTTCGGTCGATGGTGGGCTGCCGGTCGCCGGAGGAGGAGCTGAGAGGGAGTGAGAGAGAGGATGAGAGCCGGAGGGAGAGGGAGACGTGCGGCGGTGGGCGAGAGAGAGGGGTCGAGAGAGAAATGAAAAGTTTTCAAAAACTTTTTTTTTAAGGCAGAGGGTGAAACGACGTCGTTTCACCCTCTGCCTATTAAAAAATAAAGAGCCTGGGCCGTTAGGGGAAATTTGGATGGCCTGGGCCAATGGGTGTCGGACTCCCAAAGGCCCAGGCGCTGCAGGCTTAACATCAGGGTTGGTCTGGGCCTATGGGGATCGGGCTCCCATAGGCCCAGACCAACTTATGTTTTTTTTTTTTTTTTTAAATTACATCTAAAATATGTTTTTGGCCGATCCAATGGGGGGCGGCCGCCCAGGGCCGCACCCCCTGGATCCGCCTTTGGCTGGAAGACGTTATAGAGGGATGGAACCTAAAATGGGGGAAGAAGTTGCAATCCAGTGCAGCTGCCAAAAAGAGAAACGACTCAGGAAGTCTTGAATGTTGAGCACTACATTCTCAATCAGGAAGAAGAAATTCTACTTCAGTGCCATTACTCCAATCAATCCTGTCGCAGCGTTTTCCATCTCAAAATCTGTGTTTCTTTTGGTGCTTTACTGTACAGGGGTAGCTGATTGATAATTAAGATAATTAAGATTTGGTGAGCGGAGAAAACGGTACTGCTCGAGAAATGACAAGCAATTTAACAAAAATTTAATGAATGGACAAACGATAATCCTCAATTCTTCATGAAGAAGGCACCAAAGGCGTCGAAGATATTTAAGAGGCATTGCAGTTGAGGGGTCGCTGTCTCTTCACAACCTTTGTAGACTAGGGTTTCTGTTTTCGTTAATCTAAGGTTCTTTCTTTTGTCGTTCTTGTCAATTTCAATGTAGCTGTCCTACATTCACATGCACTTCAACCAACCACTATTCCACGAAACAAACCCTAGATATATCGCATCCCCAAATGTTGCCTTCCCCATACCTGGTTGGATTTTGATTCATACTTGTGGTGTGGCCATAATTTCTTAGACTTTTCAAAGGGGGGAGAGAAAGAGAGGAGTCGTGTACTACTACTTTTTAAGTTTCTGAACCCAATTTATTAATTCGAAGAATGAATGATTACGTGTAATAATATATTCGTAATGATCCTTAGTTCACACTAAGAGCCACCCCGTTGATTAAAATAACTATATCTCCCTTTCATACGAGTGGAGTATTGTACAGTAGGTTCAACAATAAGCCTCAATTAAGTTCCTATAATAACTTTTTTTTAATTAAAGTGAATAGAGATTATTTGAATACATTTTTTATATTTATTTTTAGTAAATAATTAAAATTAAAATTTAATTAGAAAATTGAAAATTTTCTATATTTATTTTATTAGAGCCAAAATAAACATCTCCTTAGTTTCACAAAATGACAGAAGGGTTCTACAATCTACCACCTAACATGAAAAGACACAAGAGATCATACTTCAACAAAGAGGAATGCTGCAACTCGGGTGGTTGTCTTCTGAGCGAAGGATTTGAGTCCAAAAAATCGAATAAAAAATGAATCAACAGCACTTATCTCCAGTAATTGGGTGGGTTTCTGGAGTTGATTTATGGGTTATAATGTCTTCAGTCGATACTGTCTAAGACTAATCATTAATTTAATTTGATTTTGGGCATTTTATATTCTCAGGTCCATTTTCATTAACTAAGTGATAGAATTCTAAAGATTTGTCTTTTGCCACGTTTTACTCGATCCTTTTTCATTGGGGGGCTGAAGTCATATATTCAGAATAAATAAATAAATAAATAAATAAAATATAATGGATTAGAATAAGAAAAGTTCGAAACCAAAAGATGGAAGAAAAAGAAAGAGAGTAAAAAAGATTGTGAGGCCGACAAAGATGGACGAGAATTCCCGAATCGATAATTCAAAGAGAGGTGTGGTTGTCGCTCGAGACCATCCCTGCACGGGCAACCCTTGATGCAATTCGGATGATCCCGATCCGACAAAAGATCTAGCTGCAATAATCTCTATTGAAGCCGGTCCTTCAGAGTGTTAATCAGGCGGCATTATTAAAGCCAAAACAGAAGGTTCCAGCAAAACATCCTTTTCAATAATTTCAAGTGGGGTTTTTTCCATGCCTTTTTTTTTTTGTCTCCCTCTTTTGGGATAAGTGGGTGTCGAGGGAATCAACCAGTCATGGCAATGAAATTAATGGGTAAGGGACTAAGGGAGAAATTATTAGGAATTTTATATTCTAGCGAATAGATGTTAAACATATTCTCAAATCAACAGCAACATATAAAGCGTGTGCTTAGAAATAAAAATGTGTATGTGTTTAAAATTGGAAGCATATATATGACACAAGCACTTGCATCATGCCAGCCAGCAAACGGTGCTGTCGTCACATATATGGCCTACTGCCCCAATTATTATTAATATTGCAACTTGCTTTTTTATTTTTATGTGACAAGTGGTGCAAGTGGGGTTTTGTTTTGTTTTTTTCCCTACTCCGGTAATCCTTTTTCAAACCCTATAAGAGAGATCTCAGCCATCGTGCACCCATATCCTGCACGCTAACCCCCAACATATAAGAAAGAGTTGAAAAAGAGTGAGAGGCTGCAGAATGAGCAAGTCCGGCGCCACGCAGAGCTCCGCCCAAGGGAGCCTCCATCCGTCCCCTTCTTTCGGCCACCTACCTCCGCCGCGAGGACAGGTCACGGGGAAGATCGTTGCCGAGTGGTTCAAGAGCAACTCTTCTGGTTCCTCGGGGAACAAATAATTATTGATGGGTTGGCTTCCTGATCACCATTTGACGTTTTTTGGGTTTTGTTTATGGTTGGGGGTATTGGCTTGGCTTAAGCTTATGGAGTTAAGGTAAGGGCGTTGCGTTTTATGCTATTTCCAAAAAGCAGCTTCTGCTTGTATGAACCTATCTGTTTTTGCGTTCGGTTTATGGTGATCCTTATGTATATATATTATGCTATCGCTGTGTCAATTAAAGAGTTCCTTATTAAGCTTGCGATTTCTAAAACATTTCGATTGAAATAGTTGTGAGGCTTGAACTCGATCGGCCGTCAGCAAATCACGCACTTTGTGCCAAAATGCTTCAACCCTTCATTGTTCTACCAAATCCGCCGATAATAGAAAGCATATATTTGTGCCAAAATTCAACAATTTATGCACGAAAACTGTATTAAATTCTAACCATCTGCATAATTTGGTCCCACTTTCTTTTTCCTTTTTTTAATCTTTTATTTTTCTCCTTTGGGGATTAAATATTTTTTTTTCTTTTCTGAATAGGATTATGGGTAACTTTCAAGAAAAGAAAGATAAGATCTAACCAAACTCAGGGAAAGCAATTGATTGATGGAGGCAGTCAGAAAGACAGGCAAGCCTGTAGGTATCTAATATAAAATTATAATGGAAGAAAGTCATCCATCAAAGTTTGCAATTGATGGGCTTGATTTCGATTGAAAACCAAGACCTCAAAGTTGGACTCAAAATAGGATAGAATTCAAAAAGTTGCACTCTCCAGGGCGACTGATGTTAACTTGATGGCTTGATGCCATATTTGTTATCCGGCCAATTTGACACGAATACCTAAGAGACGAATGGCATAAACCAATGTATCTACACGTCTTATCTTGTAAATGTCTTTGATAGTGTCACGTATGTATCAAGATCAGATTTAGTTGCGTTACTGTTTTCCCAGATTCGCTGCGTGGTCAGTATCCAGCCATATTATCTATTATGATTATTATCACATATTGCCTCGTAGTAAAGCAGTGGCGGATCCAGGATCTAATTTGAAGGGGGTCGAACACATAAGACGAAATGACAAAAAAAAAATTTAACATAATGTAAAAAGTATATTAGAGTTAAAATATCGAAAATTAAGGATTAAAAAGCTTTAAAAATTTTAAAATACACGTACATACTATTTGCTAAGACTGAAAGTGACAATTAGATCCTACTAATTTTCATCTTATATATATATATATAAGAAAATGATAGTTTGAGCAGCAGAGACTCAATAGAAATTCAAGGGCATGAAAAATCCTAAACAAACAAAAATCAGCTAAATAATTAATTCGGAACCCAAAAATATGAGTGAGTTTCTATTTATTTTCGAAAAAAATTAGAAAATTAGAAATTTATAGGTAGAAACCTCTATAGCCCTAAGATATCAAAACTAATTCAATCTCATCCTCCAACAATTTCATACCTCACAAAATTGTATACTCTAAAACATTTTTAGCATACTAAATAAATGAATTTTTATACTGAATTGTAGAGAGAGAATCTTGGATAAAGGGACATACTATGGGTCGGAGGTGAAACAATTTTCAAGTGTAAAATCTCGAGGATCCTGCAAAAATTGAAACCATAAAAAATCTAAATAATGAGATTGAGAGAGAGCTGAGAGTCAAGAGTGATATACACACTAGAATTTTCAGTATCAAGTTCTACAAAAATAGTATGAACAAAAATAACTGAGAAGTATTGCATTATAATTCCTATATAGTATGGAGAATTTGTTGTTAACTATAAATTGCCCAAATTGTTCAATAAATTGTCAGTGTCCTATAGACCTAGGGGATTTACCATCGTTAGTATTCAATTGCAAAGACATTAATTAGGTTTGATCAAAGCACTAGTTGCCTCACAATGTCCAGTTAAGATGCAAATATCAAATTGTAGTACACCTCAGTTCTTACCACTACAAATAGCAAATCTTCCACTCCAAAGAAAATATACTTTAAAAACTAAAGAAAGAAGTAATAAAGAGGCAGCATGTATAACTAAGATACACGTATACTCATTTCCAGGAAAAATAAAACCCAAAAGACTTGATTTCTCTAGCACCAGGTGGTCCAGGTCCACGTAGAAGGAGGTCCACATTTGCCAAGTAAAAATTATCTGACGATTTCTCTAGCAACTTTAACTTGTCAAGGCTACTGGAAGTAGAGGCAATCAATACACACTTAAAATCAGACCCTGCAGGCTTAAAACCAGGGTTGACCTGGGCCTGTGGGGATCAGGCTCCCATGGCCCAGACCAATTTATAATAAAAAATAATAATAAATTTTTTTTGACATGTAATAATTTTTTTTTGCCTATCCAATGGGGGGCGGCCGCCCAGGGCCGCACCCCCTGGATCCGCCTTTGTAGTAAAGGCCACTCCGACACTGGAATATTAAGCCATCAAGGGTAAAGTTTTCGGTTCTATTTTTCACAAAGATCAGACTGAAGTCATTTTAAGTGAGTGTTATATGTACTAGGAGTTTGTGTTGGCCTTTCCAACGTTTGCCGGTAGAATAAGTGGGTCAACTCCGTACGAGTTTGTCCGGATGTTTGAAGGTGAAAATTTTGGATATTGGAGTTTGAAAAATATTATAAAGTAAAGATATGTTATGAGAGTTGATGAAAAAGTGAAGATAGAAGATTTTTAATAAATATTATAATAATAAAAAATTATGTGATGAATTTTTTATTATTAAACCTAAATTTTTTGGCCCAAATTATTGGGGCCCAAACAAGATAAATTTCTCTATTACTTAAAAATATCAAATCATATTAATTACTAAAAAAAACTATATCTATATTATTTGAATGAAACATTATATATAATACGTGCTATATTTATGAGTAAAAATAAAAATGAAATTGGATCTCATAATTTTTAATTTCCTTGATTAGTGTTCATAAGTTTTAAAAATAATGAATTATTGTCCTCTATTTAATTTAGTAGTTAAATCAGAAAAAAATGATATATTGACTGAAAAATCCCTTCAAGATAAAAATAAAAATAAAATATAATTTCTATACTTTTATTTAGAAAATATTACTTTTTATTTATTTAAATTTCTAATTTCTAGTTATTTTATCTAGAGGCACTTCAGTCAATTTTTTTTATATAGTTCAACTTTCAAATCGAATGGTCATTTTTCATTAATTTGTCACTAACTCTATACAAATTATCTTTCAAAATCTTTTATTTTAAAAACTTTGAAATATATATATATAAAAAAATAGACTTTCCAAAGACTAAACGAGCGTTTCGTTCACGTGACCAAGCTCACTCTATAATACATTTAAAAAAGCTCAAACTAGACGTTGCACCCCACCAACACTGCAAGTCTGCAACACAGGAAAACTGAAAAAAAAAAAAACAGGCGCACACACACTGACACAAATCCCTTCAAAATTGGCGGGAACCTCATTCTTCCCAAATTCTCCTCTGTCCTTTCCCTCCAATCTCTCTCTCTCTCTCTCGTGCGCGCACCCAGCCATGAGCCACCGCGGCAGCACTAGGAAACGGCCGCCGCCGCCGCAACAACCCTCGCTGGCCCAAACCCCGAAGCACCAGGCGACATCTCAAGAAGACGAGTTCGTCGACGAGGATGTCTTTATCGACGAAACCCTCATTCTCGAGGACGAGGAGATCCTCCGAGACATCGAGGACCGCCAGGCCCTCACGTCCCGCCTCGCCAAGTGGGCCCGCCCGCCCCTTTCGGATGCCTACGTCTCGCAGTCCCGGAGCATATGTGAGTGACTTGGCGCCTACTTTAGTCCTTGGATTTTGCTGCGCTAGGGTTTGTGTGATTGTTTTTTATAGTGGAGTATTTTTGGCCTATCAGTGTTTCAGCAATTGGAGATTGATTATGTGATCGGGGAGAGTCACAAAGAATTGTTGCCCCATTCATCTGGGCCCGCAGCCATTATCCGTATTTTCGGGGTTACTAGGGAAGGTTAGTGAGGATGTTTTATTTCTTTTCTTATACCTTCAACTTTTGAACTGAATGGCACTAAAAAGGTGAATTTTTTTTGGGAAGTATGGATACAAGATAAAGGTCAATGACTGACTATTTAGTCTAACACGGCTTTACTTAGGCAGCTGCGTTAAATTGGTGTTCTAATAGATAACCTCCCCCTCCCCTCCTCGTTAGCTACTGTTAGGCTACTATGGCTTTCTTCCTGCTCTGATTCACCATCACTATTTCTTGAAGCTCGATCTCCATTCTCCACCCCGGACGAACCGAGCTGCATTCCCAATTGGTCAAATTGAGGAATCTTTCACTAACTATTTCTTCATTCGTTTTTTTTGCTTAAATCGAATTAGTATAAAAGGTACATAAAATACTGACTTTTGGCATCTTTCCCTGTATAATTCCTATTCGTATGGATTTGTATGGACTTATAAGATATCTTTTTAAAGGAATAGTTTTAGTTTCTTAATTTTCTTTGCTAATGTTTTTGACACGTATACTGACTCCCCGTTTGTTATATAGCTATTAACACCTAACAGTTTTATATCCAATATAACAGGTTTCATCTGAACTAATCATTTGGTTGCCCTTGGTGCCTGGCAAACAAATACAAATAAAAACACACACACACACACACACACATCAAGAAGGGGTTTTCAAAGTTAATCCCTGTTATTATAGAGCATTTCAGCTGCTTTTGGGTTCAATAACTGGGGTAAATGTCTCATTATTCCATATGAAAAGTCATCACACTCAGGTATTCTCTTCTGAATGTAATAGAAGGTTTGCTTTTTGGCTATCTGCTAGGACACAGTGTTTGCTGCCATGTTCACGGGTTTGAGCCATATTTTTACATCAGTTGCCCTTCAGGAATGGGTCCAGATGATATTTCTCGGTTTCATCAAATTCTTGAGGTATTCCTTTTGTCACTTTTCCCATAAATCCCCTTATTGAAAAAGAAAAAAGCCTTGAGTCATTGTGTAATACTTAAGTTGTTTGCGATGCCTCAGGCAAGGATGAGGGAGGTGAATCGGAATGGTAAGGTTCCCAAATATATCCGTCGTATTGAATTGGTCCAGAAAAGGAGTATCATGTACTACCAGCAGCAGCCTTCTCATCCTTTTCTCAAAATCGTAGTTGCATTGCCAACAATGGTAACCAGCTGCCGAGGTAAAAATTTTAGATTTGTGAACATACGTCACACTTACACATGAAAATTCCCTAATAATCACTTGAGATCATACTCCTTTATGTTCTGTTCCTGTAATATTATTCTTCTGGACATCCTGTCCATATGGGTTTTATGCAGAGCAATCTTTTCTTCTGGTAGGTATCAGACTAATTTCTTGAAGTACGTGCTACATTTGATACTTATTTCATGAGGCTTATTGTTGATGGCAATTTATTCATGCTTATGCTACTTTTCTTATTTATATTCTGCAAAATTGGCAGGTATTCTTGATAGAGGCATACAAATTGATGGTTTTGGTGTGAAGAGCTTCATGACATATGAAAGCAATGTTCTTTTTGCTCTTCGTTTTATGATTGACAGCAATATTGTTGGTGGAAATTGGATTGAAGTACCTGCTGGAAAATATAAGAAGACAGCAAGGAATTTGTCGTACTGCCAATTAGAGTTTGATTGCCTGTATCCTCATGCCTGATGGGTCATTGTATCACTTTTGAGTTCTGTTATATCGCTTATTGAGACTTTTTCCTGCTACGAAGAACCTTCCTTAACAACTTATCTTAGGTATTCAGACCTGATGAGCCATGCCCCAGAAGGGGAATTCTCAAAGATGGCTCCATTTCGCATACTGAGTTTTGACATTGAGTGTGCAGGTCGTAAAGGTCATTTTCCTGAGCCTACCCATGATCCTGTTATCCAGGTTCTTCCTTATCATTAATCTTCTTTTTATTTGAGTGAAACAATTGAATTGCATTATTGGATTGTTTTGTTCAATGTGTTTTGAAGAGAATTTGTTCATTTCTTTCTAGGTGGCCAATCTAGTTACTTTGCAGGGAGAGCACCAACCATTGATTCAAAATGTCATGACCCTTAACTCATGCTCTCCGATAGTTGGTGTCGATGTGATGCCTTTTCATACGGAAAGAGAAGTCTTGCTAGCTTGGAGGGTATGGTTTTAATACTGATACATTGTATTTTACTCTACAAATTGTCTTATGTGGAAAGCTGAATTGGATGAAAGTCGTATTTGATGATTGTTCTAGGTTTTGTAACACAATGGACATTTGAAATTAAACTGGTGTTATATACTTGTCTCACTCATTGGATTTCGCCCTTGTTTTGTTCCCTTTCTTCGTGGATGATCACTGTTACATTACATATCATTCCTACTCATCAGAAAATGGCTTTGCCCTTTTTCTGATGTGTTTTGCTCATTGATTCCATCAATGTGGCACAGACTCCTTAGGGTGGAGAACATACTTTTTTCGTCATTTTGTGGACATGGTTAGGAAAGGTCAAACATGCTCAGTAGTATTTAAGAAATGTGAGGGAGGGCTTTCTTCTCTCTCTTTTTCTCCTCTGAATAGCAGAAAGAAGGATTAACCTGACTCAATCTGTGCCTTTCAACTAAAAAATTGTTCACAGAGAGAGGGGGGGGGGGGGTGGGGAGGGAGAGAGCGATGGAAGCCTTTGGCCTTTATATTCATCTTTCATATTGTTGTTCAAACCAGGAATTATACACATGATTATTTCAATTGTACCCATTAAAATTAGCCACGTTCTGATTCTGTGTTGTGTTTTGTCATGTTGTCCAAGCATGCTTCATAGATTTTAGTCCTTTTACTGTAATAAAACAACAAAAACTCAACTACTACTACGAGTCCTGCTATAATGATCTCATTTTTGCTTTTATTTTCATTGAGAGTAAAAATTCTTTCGAGTTTTAAGTCTATTTCGTCATCAAAATTCATATATAGAGCTCATTGGATTATATTATCTCTGCATCGTCATCATGCTCATCAACTATCAAGATGATTAGAGATTCAATGCGTCTCTTCTAAATGGGTGTTATATTTAAAAGATCTATTAAATATATAGGTTTGTATGGGACTGGGACTGATCTCTAATTTACATGAAATATGATATGCATGACAAGTTTGGGATAGAGAGTCAATCCTCGAGGCACTTGGCCAAAATATTGATGCAATGAATATTACTGTGTACTGTAACATCACAAAATTTTATATCATGTGTAACCTTGATTCAGCCCATAGATCTATGAGGGAAATATATATCTTACATAGTGTCGTTATGAGAGCTCAAAAAAGGGGATAGATGTAACTATTATCAACTATACCAACATCCATGCAACAACAATGATAATTTATGATGAAGCTCACTGATCTGTAACTTGAAACTAGGGTCAACAGTCCCATCAAGAGATGATTTGATGGGGAGATAGAGATTATTTTATAGTTATTCTATTGGACGAAACCAACGGAAACACCACCTAGTAACTTGAAACTAGGGTCAACAGTCCCCATCAAGTGGTTACAAAAAACAAAACATAGATAATGGTATTGACTATTTTTCTTATAGTTGATGGATGAAGGTCAATAGATTTAGCTTCCCATGGAGACCAGCTGGCAGGATCATATAGTAATATATATGCATAATATGAAAAGCGTCAACTTGCAAACCTTATGTATAAGCGAATTCAGACTTCACAAAGGAACATGTATAAATATTGGTAAAAGGGCTCCACGTGTGCAATAGTGCAATGGACATTGGATTTACTTTTCTTTTCTTAATATTCAGGTGTTTCTGAAACTTCTGCATAAAAAATGTTAACGTCAAGTAGCATTTAAGTGTAATAAATGGTCCTTTTGTGGATTTTGTTAGTTAATAAGTAGGTTTTCTTGCAGGATTTTATCCGTGAAGTGGACCCTGATATCATAATTGGATATAACATTTGCAAATTTGATTTGCCATATCTCATTGAGGTAATTGAAGCAATAACCTTTCTCATCATCAATGCATATTGTCACAGTAAATTTCTCTTATGTGTTTTATTAGTCCCTCCTTTGTATTCATATCTGCTGCTGCTGAGGTTTCATTCTTCTCACCATCCCTACATTACAGCTTAATTCACAATACTGTTTTTATGTCTACAGAGGGCTGAGGCCTTGGGAATTGCTGAATTTCCACTACTTGGCCGCATCAGAAATAGCAGAGTTCGGGTTAGAGATACAACTTTTTCTTCAAGGTTAACATTTACATAGTTCTTTTATTACACTGTGTTGATAAAATTTTTGCCTCTTTGCATATTGCTTTTCTTTGCTGATTTAAATCTATCCCCATATGGATCAAATTATTTTCATAGATAAGTAGTTTTTTCGGATAAGTATGTATTAGTAGGTTTTTGGCATTATTTTCTTCCTATTTAAACCTCTCATTGACTTCTAGGAATATTTTATTCCTACTTGTTGATTTTACAGACAGATGGGAACCAGGGAAAGTAAAGAAGTTACAGTCGAAGGGAGAGTTCAATTTGATTTGCTCCAGGTATTGTCCACAGTATTTGTTTGCCTAAGATGGTTTACTTGGTCTTTCGCCTGTAATCTATCAAGAAGTTATTTCATCTTCTTTGCTGCAGGTTATGCAAAGGGATTATAAATTAAGTTCTTACTCATTGAATTCTGTCTCGGCACATTTCCTATCTGAGCAAGTAAGGTTATTTTTCTATGTAAATATATTTGTATGTATGTATCCAGGAAGAATTTGAAGGATTGGTTATAATTATGTATGGGCAGGGCGTAACATTTTTAGATGTCTTTACATACTCTCGTTCAGTTCTCTGTGTGTCCCTGAACAATGTTTTACGATGAGATTCTATGAGCCTAAAGCTTTGTTAGTTACGTATACCTGTCTGTGCTCTGTTCCTTGTTTTTTGTATCCTATTCTAACTAGAAATTTAATCTGAACTGCCTGGACTACCAGAAAGCAGCCCAGAACCGCCGCCTATTCTGGTGCATGAATTGCGGTAATTAGTCAATCTTATAGCCGTCTTGCTGGGGAAAGGAAAAAGAAATATATTTCTCTCTGATGCTTAGTTTACATCTTATTCTTTTCTTTGAGCATTTCAGATGATACAACAACATACTGATGAAACCTGTGGAGTTTAGTTTCGTGATATGACAGGTTATTATGGTTTGAATTTGTTTCATGATGGAGAATTTTTTTATTTATTTTGGTTGCATTTACCAATGGCCCATTGGTAGGTTTTTTGTTTGGGCTTGTAGTGCATATGTTTAAGATTGTCCCCATGAAAGCATGGCTTGATATGGTTTCAGTTCATCTTGCTTGCAGTGTGTGCGCTTATGTGCATTTACATGTTCATACATGTGTTTTCCGTCTGTTTTCCTCAACCAACTTCTTGTGCAGAAAGAGGATGTACATCACTCAATAATATCAGATCTTCAGAATGGGAATGCTGAAACTAGGAGGCGTCTTGCTGTATATTGTTTGAAGGTGGATATTTTAGTTTCCCTATGTGATGATGTCTCTCCCTTCTGGCCTCTGGCACTGTCTACTGATCTTTGCCTTATTCAAGTATTCAGTTAGCTGGACATTTCTGATAGAATCTTATTGTCACTGATCCTCATTGCAAATATATTCCTTCACAATGTTGAGTTTGACCATTTTTTTTACAGTAAGAGTGATAGGTAAGAGGGATAGGTTGTCAATCAAAGGAATGAGTTATATTTTTTTTTTGATAAGTAAGGTAAACTTTATTAAAAGAAATCAAGAAGGATCAGTACAAAGATCTATACTGAAACCTATGACAAACAGGCTACATAACTCATAAAGTCAGAAAAATCACAGAACCGAAAACACAACACAGCGTTGGCCCAAGAAAAAAGAGAACACATCATGTTGCCCCTCAACCCCTCAATAGACGTAAAAGTATTATCGAAGCATCTATCATTCCTTGCCCTCCAAAGAGTCCACCAAATGCATAAGGGAATTAAATTCCACACAATCTGATCATGAGGATCCTCAAACTTCCTTTTCCAGCAAAACAATACATCAACCACTTTCGGAGGCATAACCCAACAATAATCCGTAATCTGAAACACGTGAGCCCATAGGTCCCTAGCCACCTCGCAATGAAGAAGAAGATGATCCACGGATTCCCCATTACATCTACAAAGGAAACACCAATCCAGTAAACATAGTCCCCTCCTCCTTAAATTGTCAATGGTAAGAACTCGACTGTGGGCTGAAAAAAAAAAGAATGAGTTATATAGTGCTGCACTGTAAAAAAGTGAGGAAATGTCACATCATCATGCCTTGATCGCTGTAAACAATAAGTTTCTCTTGTTCTACATGGGCTTTGACTGGAGTGAGGACTGTGTAAAATTTTTGGGGAGATCATTAATTGGCAATAAGCTAATTTATTTCTCTGTCGATATTCAGTGGTATAATTAATGTTTGGCATCCATTAGCTTAACGACTTGTTCCTTGATGTTTTGTGGAGAGGGTTTACCAAACAAATTCAACTTGCAAAAATAGCCCACCAAGTGCTGGTTATGCAGATAAAAAGCATCCGCTTGAGCAACTTTTGTTGTCCTTGTTCCTCTCATTCTGTGTGAACAAGTTTTGATAATTTACATGCTTAGCTGGAAAGTGCTTTTCTTAGGCATTCAAAGCACATTGTTTATAGCCTTTTCTTTTATATATTTGATCGTGCTCAGTACAGAGGATTTAACGCCAAGGTATCTGGAACCCTCCCAGGAAAATTGGAAAATTACACTTTACAACCCTAAATACCTCTCTATTTCCAATGTGCGCCCCAAACTACCATCCTTGGCAATTGACCCTTTCAAAGTACCACTTTTTGCAGATTACCCTCTAAGATAGAACCCGTTTGAGTGGATAAAGAAATGACACAAGGCACGATCCCCACAAAAAAAAAACAAAAAGAAATAAACGCTGCTTTCTCTGCTAGTATTTTGAATAATGCTTGCTATATAAGGTAGCTGCTCTATACTGCTTTGCTAGTAGTTATATTGTTAGGTGTATGTAGTTTTGCTTGATAGGATTATACTCATTCTGAAGATAAACAGTATTTATGTACTCAGATAGAGATAGGCAGTATAATCAATCTAATGTTCAATATAGTGCTAACATGTCTCAAGGGTTTGGTGTGGTGGTAAGGCTTTGGCTTGGGTTCTAACATGTCTCAAGTTCGAGCCCCAACACCCCCATTATCGCCCTTGAATTATCCGCTCCCTGGGTTGTGGGGTCGGTCCAGGGGACCGGGGTTTGTACTTCAGGGTTGGGTCAAAAGGGTCCGGCTTTGGGGGATTTCCTCGTCATCAAAAAAAAAAAAAGTTCAATGTAGTGCTGCTTAACTTCTTGGAACACGGAGTATTTCTCATATCAGGAATTTTTTTTCCAGATTTATATTTTCGCACCTTATGTCAGAACCTGTCTAATTTGAATGTAAAACCCAACATGTTTACCCTGGAAGTAGCTTGTGAAGACACTCTAAAAGTTGAAAGAACTATGGTGGATGCCTCCCTCTTTCTTTAAGAATCTTCTTTGCCAATTATTTTGTCTTATTTTATTTTAACTCTAACTGGAGTCTATCACATCTCCTGTAAAGTTTGCTGTACTTAAAATTATCAGCTTCCTTTGAAGAAACATCAATTTAAAGTTACTTTTGAAACTCATTGAATTTCTTGGTTTTGATTGCAGGATGCTTATCTTCCACAGCGGCTCTTAGATAAACTGATGTTCATTTACAACTATGTGGAAATGGCTCGAGTAACTGGTGTTCCGATCTCTTTTCTTCTCTCCAGAGGACAAAGCATCAAGGTTAAAAATTTTTAGCTAATGAATATCCCTTAAATGCATAGATGGTAATCTTAGGATATTAACACATTCTTTCTCAGGTACTTTCTCAACTTCTTCGGAAAGCAAAACAAAAAGGCCTCGTTATCCCAAATGTCAAACACGCAGGATCTGAACAAGGAACTTTCGAAGGTGCTACTGTAAGTTCACTGACGTAACATGTTGTATTACTTTTATGCATTGCGGTTATTAGTAAGTGATTATGCATCATCATATTCCAGATTTAAGTTCATCACGCTTTCTTTATTAAACAATAATTAGGCAGTGATTTATTCTGTTGTGTCTTCCATGACTTTGATTGATCATGTGGGGGGTTTGAAATGGGAGTTACTGCACAGGATTTATGGTGTAGTAACCAGGTAAGTAACAATATCAAGTGGAAGTTCTGAAGCTACAGATTATGTAGATAGAGAATCAATCTAGCATATTTTTATGTATTGGGTTGTTCAGACTGGATTAATTGGCCTGCTTTCCTTTTCTGCATTTTGATAATTATCAACTGTGGTCATGAACTTTAGGCTCTTTTTTGGAGGACAACGTTTTTTGTTCTGGAAACTCTTTGTCTTTTCTCAAGCTGTGTTTTCTATTTTCAGCTAGTGAAAATATTCTCTTCACTTCTATTAGGTGCTTTCCCCCCTTCCTCATAGTATTGCCTTACGAATGCATCAATGAAAGATCCTTTCATGCACTCTCCCTCCACCCGAGGGACAGTTAACAATGAATCTCTGCAGTGTCGTATGTGAAGAATAATAAACTTCTTTATGTTTTAAGTATTTGAAGTAAAATTTGTGACATGCACACTGATAAGAATATCATTCTACTTTACGCGGTCTCTAATTTTAATGGAAAAAAATTGTTTCTTATATGGATCTGCATTGTGCCTCCTCCCCTCTCCCCCTACTTTCCCCATCTTTTTTATTTGTATGTCGCCAATATTCTTATTGAAAATGAGACGTATCGTATGTTAATGTGCTTTGATAATTGGGGGGTCCAAAATGCAGGTTTTGGAGGCAAGGGCAGGATTTTATGAAAAGCCGATTGCAACATTGGATTTCGCATCCTTGTATCCATCGATTATGATGGCATATAATTTATGTTACTGCACTCTGGTGATTCTTCTTGCAATCATTTCTGTATCATTTACGTTTTGTTTGGAAACTACCCTATTTTTCGACAAAAAATCAGTTCTGATGTTGAATCTTTTATGGAGTGGAAATTCATTTTCTAACGGTCTTTGTGAAGGTGACACCTGAGGATGTTCGTAAACTCAATCTCCCCCCAGAATGCATGAACAAAACTCCATCTGGGGAAACATTTGTCAAATCAAATTTACAGAAGGTCGGTTTTCTTAAGTTTTCTTAAATGTTACCACATAACATAAACAACATGTGTGCACTATATCATTACATAATAAGAATGCACAATGATATATTGTCAGGGAATACTTCCTGAAATCCTCGAAGAACTAATAACAGCTCGTAAGAGAGCAAAAGCAGATTTGAAGGTAATAACCTTTTAACATGCGTCTTTGCTGCTGTTTCACAAATTTTAGTTTGCAGTGAAGCTGTTTCTTATCCTTTTGTGCATGTAAGTATGATGTTTTCTCTGTTGTCATAGGAAGCGAAGGATCCACTTGAGAAGGCTGTGTTAGATGGTCGGCAGCTGGCCTTGAAGGTAAGCTTTCCATTCGTAATTTATTGATATCTCTTTGTAGTTGGATGCGCTGATTCTCAAGGAAACAATGTTTCCTTATTTATTCCTCATTGCATTAAGCTCTCTGCTGTCTTTTTACAGATTAGTGCGAATTCTGTGTATGGATTTACAGGAGCTACTGTTGGTCAGTTGCCATGCCTAGAGATATCTTCAAGTGTTACAAGCTATGGTACAGTTCAGATAAATTAGTTACTCTCTATAGTAGTTAAAACCGTTCTTCATTTTGAGTTCTAATTGATTTCATGATTTGCCCATGTAAAGGTCGACAAATGATTGAGCACACCAAGAAACTTGTTGAAGATAAATTTACAATGCTTGCTGGCTATGAACATAATGTTGAGGTATGTGACATAGAATCTTCTAGTATAAGAGGTGCATACTATGCCAAGCAAAGGTGTGCATGTTATGGCTGGTGTTGATCTAGTTTTTTCTAGGTTGATAATTCATGGAATGTTTATGCCTTTATCGCACTTTTTGCTATGTGAACCATCCATTCTTGTTATTTTGGTATTACTAACCAAAAGCTTTTACTATTGCCTCAGTTGATTAGAATTGTGTAGTTTTTGCCTTTTCAATTAGGGTTTTGTTTGCTTCTGGCCTAAGGTCTCGTTGATAATTGAATGGTGTTGTTTGTTTATGCCTTTTTTCTGGACTCTTGTTTGCTTCCTTCTGCTTTTGGTGATGGTTCAGGAGGGGGGGGGATCACTAGTGTTCTCAGCCCTTCTCAGCTGAGGTGCTCATAGCTCGTGTTTGGCACCGTTGTTGCTGGAGGAAAGAGATGCTTGATTTCTGCTTATTTTGTTGTCTCCTGGAGAATCTGAGATAGAAACTCAACAAATAATCGAGTGAAATGAGCCTGATGTATCATGGTTGGTTTAGCAGGAGGATGAGGAACGCATCTCACCTTGGAGCGATTTTTTTTTTCATGGTTCTTGCTGGTTATTTATATTCTCATTGTGTGTGGTTTTAGGTGGCTTTGTCTGTTCCCGACTTCAGATGCATGAGGAACATCGAGCAGATGCTGCACACTACTTATTTTCCTTCATTTTAGGATATGAAATTTTGTAGGATGTATGCGCGATGGACATTGCTTTTAGATTCTCCATGTATGTAAATACGGTTTGCTAGTCTGATTTTGTTACGATCCATGCTTTGCACATTATTTCACATATCAGGTTATATATGGGGACACAGATTCAGTTATGGTGCAATTTGGTGTTGACACTGTGGAGGCAGCCATGAACTTGGGGAGGGAAGCTGCTGAATATATCAGTGGCACTTTCATTAAAGTAAGGGTCCTTAATAATTCCATCACATTTGAATCTTCTTTTGTCTCACAGTCATACATGTCTCATTCTGCCTTTTCTTTTGATATTTTTTTGGCATATAGGAGATTCTTGATATGTTATTTTAGACAATGATCAGTAAATCCTTAACAAGTTTGAACAACTTAGGTACTTCTGCAGAATAATTTAATTTGGAGAATTGTTATGATTCCTGTGACTGATTTTGATGAGGCTGGTTCTTAGCTAATTATCTTAACATGTCACCTTTCAGAATTTAGGTGAAGTTGGATGTAATTGAATGAGGAAGGTGGACAGATTGTTTTGAAATCAAATGGATATGACCATGATGCTATTTACTTGGACCCAAACTCTTGATTGGCTTATTATAACTTTTAGAGAATCTGTATTGATCTTAGTTTATTAAATCACCACACAACTTGAAATCATATAAAGCTATCAGGACAATAATTTCTTCTTTGGAAAGTGCACAAATTTTGACTAAGATTAATTAATACAATTATCCATCATATTCCAGTTCTGAACTTCCAGAATCGCCCTCCGAAAGTAACAAGACAAGTTTCAAATAGAACAGTAAGGGGTTATGTGGGAATATTTGCCACAAAATGATTTGTAGGCAACAGACAAAAGAGTGAAGTAAGAAACTTACTATGGGGTAGAGGGAGTAAAAAAGCTTACGATAATCCTTTTCTTGTATGACTATTCTTGTAACGGATTCTTTTTTTGTTCCTCTGGTAATTGGGTTCGTGAAGCCAATCAAACTGGAGTTTGAAAAGGTTTACTATCCATATCTCTTGATTAGCAAGAAGAGGTATGCTGGTTTGCTATGGACAAATCCGGACAAGTTTGACAAAATGGACACTAAAGGTAACTGTTGGAGTTCCTCGATTTGTGCTTCTCTCTGTTTTTATTTTTATTTTTTTGCGGATACGTTGATTTCGCCCCTGCCCCGCCTTTTTTTTACAGGTATCGAAACAGTCCGCAGAGACAATTGTTTGTTGGTAAAGAACCTGGTAAATGAGTGCCTGCACAGGATACTCATTGCCCGGGACATTCCTGGAGCAGTCCAGTATGTCAAGAATACTATTTCAGATCTTCTTATGAACCGCATGGATTTGTCACTTTTGGTTATCACTAAGGTGGGGAAAAGATTAAGGCAAATAGTGTTCTAAAAGTTGATTGTCCACTGCCTGCCTTGTTCTTTAATTATTATTATTTCAAAATGCTGTTTACAGTTGCATTTTATCAACGTAGTTGCTTGCTTAACCCTTGGTACATTTATTAACAAGCCCTTTTAGCAGGGTTTGACGAAGACAGGAGATGATTATGAAGTAAAGGCTGCGCATGTTGAACTTGCTGAGCGCATGCGCAAGGTTTGTGTCTTATTGACTTCATGCCCTTCTTCGTAATTGCTTAGCAATTCTATGCACTTGTCATATGTACCATGTTCCTCTGGACCAAGGGAATTTCTGTTTCACCCATTGTTACTGACAGCGAGATGCTGCAACCGCTCCAAATGTTGGGGATAGGGTACCTTATGTCATTGTTAAAGCAGCAAAAGGTGCCAAGGTATCTTCTGGTGCCATTTTTTTTTGTTTCTTTTTCTTTGGATGGGCAAAGGGGCAGGGGTATAGCTTTACGGTGGTTTACTAAAATCGACTGGTAAATGATAATCAGGCTTATGAGAAGTCAGAGGATCCCATCTATGTCCTTGAGAACAACATACCAATAGACCCTCAATACTATCTTGAAAATCAAATTAGCAAGGTTAGTTTTATGTTGTTTTTTGCATGTACGGTTTAAGATGCTATGATGCTGGTTTATGTACCTGCTAAAAGCATTGCTCATGTTACAGCCACTTTTAAGAATATTTGAGCCCATTTTGAAGAATGCTAGCAGAGAACTTCTCCACGGAAGTCATACAAGATCTATCTCTATTTCTACTCCCTCTAACAGTGGTATAATGAGATTTGCAAAGAAACAACTCAGTTGCATTGGCTGCAAAGCTCTAATTAGGTATGATTATGTTGCTACCTCTTTTCATATATTCATTAACTTTGTAACTTTTGCTGGTAAATTCAATGTACTTGCTATATGCAGAATCTGTTCTTAATGTGCCTTTGGTGATAATTGTTCTAGAAATCTTTCTAGACGTCTTAGCTCCTGTATTTATATGCTAATTGCTGATTGGCAAGCCTACAAGTGGTATGGATATAAAGATACATTTATGAATCATCGCAACCTCTATTAGGAAGATTTATCTGGACACTTTGTGTTAATCATAGAAAACTTTATGCTGGAATTATTTCGAGCAGACTGATGGGATGGGTGGCAGGCCTAGGAAAGCTGTGATTCATGGATGTGAACATGGATGTCATGTTTTGAGAAAGACAACAGAGTGCCAGTTATATATCTTCCTGTTCCTTTTTTTCCAAACACATCAATCAGTGTGCTAGTTTTTTGTTCCTAAACAAATACTTCATTAGACTAGTAAAACGCTGTAAAGCACAAAAAAGCCAGTGCGGGAAACAAGCATCAGTGAGTATCCATTGGATTGTCAGCTGATAAAACCGGCAGAGGCAGAGTAGCAACATCTAGAAAATCAAAAACAAACGAGCAAGAAACCCAGGCAGCAAGATGATGAGCCGCAGTATTTAGTCTTCTAGGGAATTCAAAGAATCAGGAAGACAAGTTAACCAGTTGTTAACATGTAAAGAAGCATAGAGTACAAGATTTATTGAGTGGTTTACTGAGATATCTCAAATTTAGTCAAAAGAAAAGGAGAACTATGAGAAACTTCAAGCAGAGTTGAAAAGGAGGCATGAGATTGTGTATGGCTCCGTTTGTGTAGCTTTTTATAATGCACATTTTACAGAGATAACTGGCCATTGAGAAATGAAATTATTTATTGTGGATTTTTTCCGACCATCCAGTCTTCGTATGGCACTGGGTTGGATGGTCTTCATATGGCACTGGGTTTAAAATCGTTATATAGGAGGGAAAGCCTGTAACCCTTTTAATGTCTTCATAGTGCCTGGTATGACCTGTCTACATTTTCTTTGAGTAAATAGCCTAATAGTATAATATTATTTGTGTTCCGGAACAGTGATAAAGATCGAATTCTCTGCTCGCACTGCAAGGAAAGAGAAGCTGAACTTTACTGCAAAACAGTGGCTAATGGTAGGCACTTCTTTGAATATTCTCAACTCTGTTATATCTTTGGGTGAATTATACTCGAAAACAGGAAGAACCAAGGGACTTACTATTGGAAACAATGAACTATCGAGTGATTGCAGTATCTGAGCTAGAGATTCTTTTTGGGAGGCTGTGGACGCAGTGCCAAGAGTGCCAAGGCTCTCTTCACCAAGATGTGCTCTGCACAAGGTATCACTCTTCCTTCACTTGTTGTGGTAGTAAGCTCTTCTCTACTTATTTATTTTCTCCCTTAAAGATTTCGTGGAAATAATTGTCATGTGAGTTGGTTGTCATAGCAAGCAATCAGTGAAAAAGCATGACGCACCCCTTACTCTCCTTTTATTGTGGAATTTGACTGCGCTCTGCATGTTTGTGATTAACTAATGTAGTACGGCATTCTTTGATTGTTGCATTGCTCGGTATTTATTCCTGACCTAGGTTTCTCAGCATGCCGTTTGGATTTGATAAGTATGTTATATTTTTGTTCCCAGTCGGGATTGCCCTATATTTTATCGGAGAAAGAAGGCTCAGAAAGACATGGCTGAGGCCAAGTTGCAATTAGACCGGTGGAGCTTCTAAAGTTTTTTGGAGGTTGTTGCATTGGTAGCATGTACATGCAGTAGGTGTGATTTCTCAAAAAGCATAGCCAAGTATGATACAAAAATTTCTGGCGCTTGAGTTGAACCTGGGTGTGTTCTGCCTGAGAAACTGAAGGTAGATGGAAGTTCTTAGAAAGTGTAAACTAACCTCTTCCTGCTACCGGTACATCAAGAAGCAGTTCCAAGCTGTTCATCTCGAGTATGGGAATTTTTTGGAGTCATGTTTTCTCGACTATTCTGCTAAAAGTGCAGAGACCAAGAAGGATGAGCTTTAGATTGACTTCGCGAATTAGATCTGATGGTTTTGGCAGTTGAGAAGCTGACTAGTTTCTAGACTTTTTGAGATTACGTTACATGTTCGTTTAAGCTGAACTGTTTATAGTAGCTCTAGGGCTAGATATTGGAACGCATGCTGATAGTGTCAACATGTTGATGAATTCCACATGATTCCAAATCAGAAGTGTTAAATGGGTGGATGGATTCCCAGAAGTATGGCCGAGTTTTGCATTGCAATACAGCATGTTTCTTGCCAGTTTGTTTAAGATGAAGAGTTTCTGTAATATTCTTGTTGAATAGGCTACGATTTGGAAGTTATGTGAGATTCTAATATGTATCATTTTTTTTTTCTGCGAACAAATTTGTGCTTTAGTATTGCCTATTTCGTTGTTTCATTGTGCTTTTAGTTTAAACTAGGAAACATTTTTGTATTATCAGACCTGCTCTGAGACCAAACACAATAACATTTGGCTCTGAGACCAAGGCGCCAAAGCACCCAAATGAGAAGACAAACAAACCAATCAAGTCACCGCAGTAGCAGTACGAGAGCAACCTCCCTGACCTGTCTATATACAAGATTATTCACCGTAGTTGGTGTAAATGAATGATTCTGACACAAACCTCCCTGACCTTTTTTTACATCTGAAAATTTCCAGCAGTACGTGCAATGAACTTTGAACAATTTAGTATTGAGAAGCAATCATGTGTAGAGTCTCAGGCGTGTTGTTATGGGCTCCCGGCACATAGGGCATGATGCAATATTCACTCCGCAATCCTTGCAAGTCTTAAAAAAAAGAGTAGGAAAGGTATCAGAGGCACATATTGGAACGCGAATCATACTAACATAGGTATGAAGATACTGTAAAACCTTCCTTTCTGCTGCAAAAGAAAAATCAATATGCTTGAACTTACTGTATGACCGCATCCAAAAGCCAAGTCCTTCAGATTCGTCAGGCAAATGGGGCAGACCTTGAATAAGAGAACGTGTATCTAAGACAGTTCTGATTTAAACATGAATGTGAAGGAGAATTAGGGGGGGAAAGAAATTTACTGGTTCCACTGGTTCTGTTGGTTCAGCTGTATTGAAGTCCATCTCACGTGGGATAGATCTGACCGGAATTGATCTGACTGCATGATCATGATCAATCACTTGACGTGGAGGCGGAAGAGGTCTTGTCCGTGGACCATCTAGTGTTTCTCTCCTGCAAAGAGCAAGTGCTGAATGTGTTAAGAAATTGCTCATCTAGAGCTAGATATGTACTGAAAACTACAACTCCTGGCCTTACTTCTCTAGTCTTTGGGTTGCTCTATACTGCAATGGAATTTCCATGAGAGCAGCAAGTGCAAAGTCTGCTTCCTTCTTTGACGCTTCTGTGTTCTCAGACATGATTTTTGTGAAATTGACAAACTGCAGGCAAACAAAAAAAAACGAAAAAAGAAAATGTATCATACTTTTGTCTATCAATTTAAAAGGGATAACCAAAAGTTGAAGTATCCAAAATGGACTCTGATATCCATTCTTCAAAGAGAATAACTATGCATTGAAAAGTCTTTCCTGGTGTAGTTTTGAAGAAGTAAAAAGCAACTGACATGCAGATGAAATTATTTATCTTCTAAAAAGTGTACTTGAGTCGGTCATCCTCTAGATCCCCAAGAAAGAGACTCTCAAACCAAATTCTCCAGTCTGATAGCCAAATTTCCCAGATCAATGCATGTCACTATTTACACTGGAGGTACTACTTCACTCGTGACGATTATGTCACTTTACTGGGACTGAAATGCAAGGTGCCAAACAGACCATACGTCAGATGCAAGTAAACCCATTAAGTCTATTTCACATATTTACTAAATCAAGATAGGAATATAATCCAATAGATCTAGATCTGTGCTATCATATGTTGTAAATCTCAAATAAGATAAACAACAAAGAGAACATCAATATTCGTGTCACTTGTATGGTCTTTTTCTCGTTTCAAATGTATTTGCATTTTAGCAAGGGCATGAAGTAATCAGCAGAGACATGGACGGTGGCCAAACTCAATCGAAAAGCTCTCTCTGGCTAAATCACAATAACTGGATATTTATACAGGAGCATCTCGGGGTTTCAATTTGAAGCATACTGAACGATACACTGAGCATTTCCACCTTGAATCTCGTAAATTTTCACTGATCTCTGGAAGTCAGAAAGACAAGCTTCAGTACTACTTGTCTGCTTCCATAAACAACTTTATTAGGAGCTAGATTTTGAGATCTGTAGTAAGACTGAGAGGTAGAGTTTGTATAGTCCCCACCTACTGTAGTTCTGTATTCTATTTCCTAACTACAGAATGACAACTTGGAGCTCCACAATTTCCTCCCTATCAGTGGTAGTTGTTTCAACAGAAAATGTGACAGCTTTTCCCAACAAGTTGTAAGAGATCAAGATAACAACGCGCTGAAAATGTGGAGTCCGAGCACCGTGATAGCATTGGCATAAGAAACAAAATATTAAGCTTGTGTACAGATAATTCCACCCACTTTATATGCCTGCTTTTCCTTTCTGTCCCAATTAACCCCATCAGCAAATACTAGCCATCCTATTACTACCAGCATCAATCCAAAACCTCCTTTCCAACTAGGCAACAGAACTAACAACTGAAGCAAGCAAAACCCAAAGCATCTGAAATAAGAAAATAAAGGCCAGGTCACTCTTTTAACCTTCAAGCATACGAGTCAAAGAATCCAAGTCACCGTCCTTGTAGATGTGACACAATCCCAAGGAAGTTGCCTCTTCATTTCATCAAATTCTCAACTAATAACCACAAAGCCGAAGTCCAAATCACCATGGAAGGAACAACAGCAGGCAAATCCCTCTACCAAGGGAAACTATCACCTGTAGCTGCTTGAAATTCCTTAACAACAGATCTAATCTCAAACTCCTTACTCTGACCAGTGGCGGAACCAGGACTCAAGTTGAGGGGGGGCAAACTCCTAAAGCGAAATGACAAATTTTTTTCTTACTTAATGCAAAAGGCGTTTTAGAGTTAAAATAACGAAAACTAATGAATAAAAACCTTAAAAAGATTGAAATACACTACTGTAACTCCTTAAAAAATATTCTTACTCATAATTTTTGAATCATAGCTCTCTAAAACCCCTAATTATTTTCTCATATTGCTTATTGGTTTTGAACCATAACTCTCTAAAACCTCTCATTGTTTTTCCATTTTGCTTCTTAGGAAAATCATGAACAACAAGCCAAGTGATTGACAAGGAATTTTGATCAAATACTCCTTACGAATTTAATCTCCAATCCCAACATCATATTCTTCAATGAGTTTACGTAACCTTGAGTCAGCAATAATATAATCCAGACTAAACAAAAGACAAGGTCTTTTCGAACTAATATTCGCATCAAAAGTAGGAGTACTAAGCGATTCCACATTGGCTGACTTTTTTTTATCCAAAACTTATCCATAATCTAAACAAAACAAAATGAAAATTCATCAACCAATTCAATTCACTAATCAAAATTAAAAACAATAAAACTTTAAACACCAACGTTCTAATCTCTTCAAATATACAACATTTATATGTCTACTAGGTTACTATTATGTTCAGCATATTAAGTAATCAAAATATAAATGAACAAAGATTTATAAACTCCATATCTCCTCTCTCCCTCTCTCTTACAAAGATTTGAGACAAGTAATCAACATGTAATTCTCCTACCTACTCTACCGCTGAACAACTCTTCAAACTAATCTAAATAAATTTTCCCCAAAAACAATGGGATTATATTGCCAGATTTTAGCACTCTATAAGTAGAAAATATGTGTATTGAATATATTTTTAAAGTAAAATAGATATAATGAACAGAAACAATAAAAAAGCCATAATGTTGAAAGACTTGACTTATAAACCACAACACATTAAACTATATATATAAAATAGATAGGAAAATACATATAAAAAATATATATATATATATATATATATATATATGAACCAAGGGGGGGCAGCTGCCCCGGCTTGACCCCCCTTGGCTCCGCCACTGACTCTGACAGAGTATCCAACAAATGAAATCCTTGTGATTATGACAACCAAGAACTTTGCAATGACTTCTAAAGTGAGCCTCTACTGCCTATACACAACAAATTTTTAACTTCGCTGAGGGCTCTAACATGCTGTAGTAGTCTGTACAAAGATTTGGCAACAATTTCATGAACCAGTGACAAATTTTACAGTTAATTTCAAGTATGCATCTTATCTTTTACAAATTTAATCAGGTTTGCTTTTGCAATGATTCAACCTTTTTCCTCAGAAATATGAAGATAAGTTATCAGTATATTTTTAAAATGCAGAAAGCACACCAATCACAAGATTAAAGTCTGCCAGTATCTTGCAAAGAGAGGTCATGTTTATTAGTGAAACAAGACCCTACAATTCAATTTTTGGTCGAAACTGACCTAGTTGCACAGTAATTGACTCAATCTAGACATGATGGAGTGAAGATACAAAAGGAAAAGTAAGAATCAATATGTAATCAGGCATTTTACCAGATACCTGGAAATTGTCAAATGAGCGGCGAGTAATGTTATCATCGAATTGCTGCATTGCGTCCCATGGTCCATCCCCGACTCCCACCAAAATGATAGAGAGAAGATAGTGGCTGTTTGTGAGTACGCCACTGTAAATTCCATGAAGAATTAAACATAACAGATGCAGAACGCAAATGGAATCGCTTTACCTAGCAGCAACTATGGAGTTTACAGTTGCTTGTTCTTGTGGACTGAACCTTCCTGGTGGTGTATCAGGACTTCTGGTAACCTATGTGAAACCCCACACCATAAGTTTAAAAGAAGGAACAATGAACTGCGGATAAGACTTAAATAAAACATGGTAAAATATCGTCCATGAACCTGTCCATCGGCAATGATGACAAGAACATGATATTGCCAATTGGTTTTCTCCACAATGTCAATTGCCGCATCAATTACTGGGGCGAATGAGGTTGGTCCTATAAATAAGGGAAGTAAAAATTATCATAATAAAATCTATGCAACTGCCCCCTGGACCCCCTCTATAAATTTCTTTTTCCTATTCCAACCCCAAAAAACTGATTCTAGCATGTATGTCTCAAATGCAGATCTGACAACCATAAAGAGGCAGCAACAAACTAATAGCATCCATCATAAATATCATATCAAATGTAGCGTATGCAAATACAAATGCACAAAACTTTTCTGGCTCCTGGAAAATGGGGTATAAAATTGTATGCTGAATTCCCAATAAGGGATAATCCATCTCTTATAACACCATCAACATCAAAACTATTATTTAGTATGGTATTTCGGCTGAGTAGCCAGAAAGTATGACAACAGAATGTGAAAGAAAACAACAATCTCTTAAACAGAGAACATAAGAGGACAAAGGTATGTTTAATCGGCAAAAGGAAAATGCAAACACGAAAGAGGGAAAGCTTGTAAAAGAAAAAAACCTGACAGCTTTAAGTGTGGAACTATCTCTCTGTAACGTGCCAGAGCTTCCTCAAAACCATTACAAGATCGCTGATCGGGATAAAAGCTGAACACATATTGATCATGTGTCGTTGCTAAAAAGAAAAATCATAATCAGATCCTTGTCCATGGCAAAATATGTTTGTATCTTTTACCAAAACAAAGACATAAATAGATACTAACCATCACCAAATCCAAAACAAGGTATCAAATTGTCTTCGTCGAAAGGAGTCAAAGTGCGACCAATTATCGAAATTGCTTGCTCATATGGATTAGGTGTGCTTCCGATTGCATGAAGGCTTTTCCTGTGGAACGAATACCTTCCTACATCCATTAAATGTGACTTTTATATCCATGTAAAAAATAATTATCATGCAAAGCTACTCTATTTCATATTTCTAAAAAGAATCACCTGTCCACTCATTGCTCTTTGTGAAGTCGATACCAAGTATCAGGTTTGATGATTCCAGGCCAGCTTCTCTTAATGCAGAGATAACCTGGAAATTGGTGCCAATTGATAGTATTATGCGAGTTCCATTAGGAAAAAACAACATGGATGATGAATACCTTACGTATATAAAACCCAAACCCCAGGCCTATTTATTTGAGGAAACACAAGCAACTGTTATGATAACTGCTCTGCTCTTCATTTTCCCTGTCCTTGGTTAACTAAATGAAGTACAATCTTATCTTAGAACCTAATCAAATTGACAATTTCAAACTACTGAATATAGTAGTACCAGGGGGAATCTTCCAAAGTGGGGCACATTGTTACACTGCTTTTTTAATTAAAAATTAGTAACTAATTTTTGGTGCATAATTCTCATTGTTTTCTGGGACATGTCATTTACTCTAGAGGCGCTTCAAGATAAATTTTTATATGCAATCCAAGCTTCACAACCAAACCAATCAAATAGTTGCTAGATATTCTTTGAACCATTCTACCCTATAGCTTGCAAGTCGAGTTCCAGAAATCCCAACCCTTGAAGCATCGTCATGAAGGCGAGACCAAATCTTCAAAGATCAATCAAATGATTGCCCAGTTTCCATAGTGATCCTAGACATCTTATTTAAATTATTACGAGATGCTACCATAGAAGTTCCATGCCATTCAATTAACAAAGGGGCACCTTATAGATTCATTTATAAATAACAAAGAAAGCATTCTGCTAGTCATGAACTAACATCAACCGATAATTAGTATTAAATTTCTCCACAAATACTATCAACAAGTAAAAGGAACACTGAAAACCTGCTCTAGAGAGTTGAAATTATCGGCTATGAATGTAGGTTGCTGCATAAGTTGAGGGTAATTATCCACCGAACTTCCCGCATAAGGAATATGATGAGGCGGAGAGTCCTCTTGAGAATAATCAAATGCTGATTCCCCATTTCCCATATCTGGATATGATGAACCTATATCATGAGATACACCTTAATTCAGAGCACAAAACAGAGGGTTAACTTCTCAATAACATACAGGCTTTAAGGAACTCCAGCATTAAATAATAATATAAATTACACTTAAAAATTAACAAGTGCAACAGGCAGCATATTCCAATAAGCTATGCAAAGTCTGCAGCAAACCCTACTAGTATATGCATCCTCTCGAGATCACAACCTCACATTTTTTTCTTGTAATCTCTCTTGTGCCTGGTCCATACCTAGATTCCTGGCTGATACTTGAAAATAAGACCTACTAGTAACCTCAATAGCAACAAGTTAACAAAATAGTCTAAACAACTTTTACTGTTCGCCTACACTGGATTTCCTGATTCCTAGAGCAATATGTAATAGTGACATATAGTAAGATGTACCAAGATCCTGCACATAAATCGGTATGATGGCCCAAATTAAGACACTTTACAAAGCCAAGAATAATAAATGCTATAGAACTGAGGTGATAAACTTGGCATGGCTCATAGCACACGAATAGACAAGGATCATTTGTACTTACAGTAGGCAACCTCTAGTATTTTGAACAGCCCGTGGGACATGCATCTCGGTTCCTATTCCGAAGTCGGATTCCTACCTAAACAAGCATCGTTCCCTCATATAAGCGCAGCCCCATAAAAAATAAAGTCAACCCTCAGATATCCTTTCCATCCGAATTCTTTGTAATCAAAAGAAGCACTATGTTGGCACTATGTGTGAGTGTGTGAGTGGACGGGTGAGATTAGAAGTTGAGAAATCTAACGGCTGACAAAATGTCACGTCAATTAATGAAACCGACCCACGAACCCGACCCCCGCAACCGACCCGGTTTCATTAATTGACGTGACATTTTGTCAGCCGTTAGATTTCTCAACTTCTAATCTCACTCGTCCACTCACGCACTCACACAATAGGTTCACTCACACAATAACCGGCCTCATTCCCAGCACCACATATTCTATAAACTATTGTCTCTGATATGGTGAACCATTACCAGTTTTCACCAAACACTCAACTCATAATTGCAATCCCCACATTGAGACACAAGTCACAACATCAATTTTTGTCAGTTTGCAAGAAATATAAACCCGTTCCCATACCACAAAAACCCATGAAATTCACAATATGTGTATAATCAAGAGGTGAATATCTAGTTCCAATAGCAAACCCTATCGCAATCAAACGAAGAATTCTTCACCACAGAAAACTGAACTTTCAAGAGCTAAAATGTTGAAGAGATGCAGAGAGATGCGTCTTACCTGTAGCAGAGAGAAAGAACAAGAAGGAAAGAGATTCAAAAGTGTGATTCAGCAGTTTCGCATGCACAACCTGGCCTCTTATTCCGAAAATACGACTTTTTGAGGGTTGACTCTCTGGTCTTTGAAGAGAAGTCGGTTGCTTCCTCGAACCACCCATCGTCTTCTGGCTCGTCTATTACTTTATTTTATTCGTTAGGTGACTTTTCTTTTAGGCTATACTATAGGGCGTACATGTTGAACTTCAACCTTGAACTGCCAAGTTTTAAGTCTCGCTTCTACGCTAAAGAATCTATTACTCAACGCATGGGCTGCGATCACGCAGTCACAGTGAAAAACTTCTATAGAGCCGATAGGATGATTGGTATAGGTAGGTCAGCCGGCCTACTAGAGCACATGTAAGGATTAGTGCACCCGACACAATACACAAATTAGGATTGAAATTTTTTTCTAATTTTATGTCTAAATTAGACAGTATAATTTGGAGAGATAACTATAACATGTGATATTACATTATTTAATATTATCTATATAAAATTTTAAGCATAAATCTTATAATAAAATCCACTTATTATATCTATCTTTTGTAGAATTACAAAGAATTTTGATCCTACATACTGACTCTTCACTTAAGGAATGCAGAGAGGAAACATATAGCATTCGACCAGAGGGAGGTGAGGTTTGGAACCTCCACTGAGAGAGAGATAGAGAGAGACCTCGCTAGCCGAGCTTCTGTAATCGTTAATGAATAAAAGAATAATATAATTCTGATATATAAGATTGAGAGATATTGTACTGTCAGGTAAAAACCAAATACTTTGCATATAATTTTGGGATAAATGTCAAATTAGCTCACATGTGTTATTCGAGAAAATCGATTTAGTTTCTATGAAACAAAAATCATAAAAATAGTCTCCATATTCCCTAACTCGTTTGAAGCCACCAACCCTAGTCCGTTAACTCCATTGCCGAAACCTACTCCACCTAAGCTAAAAAATGGCACCTGTTTATCCAAAGAAAGACCTTTTAACTCGTTTGATCGTTTTTCCTTTCCAGCGTGACCCCACACTCCACTTACTCACCGAGTGGAGACCTTTTTTGAACCCTAAGCGCTTTGCTGCAAATCCCCAATTCATTTCCTCTCTCTCTCGCATCTTCTTCCGCAAAGAAAGCTCCTGTGGTGTCGTTCATCGGGCTCCAAAGAAGCACATAACGCACGCAAAAATCATTTTCGTTTTCCTTTATTGTATATTTTACGAATTCTCTCGCGTTGTTGACTTGAGTCAATGACGTGGCAGCCGAAAAATACCAATCCAAAGAGCGTGATGAGTAGTGTTTGGCTGTTTGCATTGCGGTTGCAGTTATAAGATATTTCGTTAAATATCCTTCCCTTCCATAACAAGCAAAAGCTATATATGTCTACAAGTTCAGCTTCGAGCTTCCATCATCCACCCACCCACCCACCCACCTCCCTCCCTCCCTCTTCGTAAGCCTCCTCGTCGTTTGTTTCTCTCTTCACTATTGTTTTCAGTTCGTTTCATGTTTGTATCGCAAATCCCTTTCTCCTAACTGGCATGTTGAAGTCGAAATCCCTTTTGTTTTTTGTTTTGTTTTGTTTTGTTTTCCCTTCCATTTCACACCTCCTTTGTTGCTTCGTTGTGCTGTAGCACAATAGCATCACGTGGCACTTGGATAGGCTTGTGGGGTGGGTAGAGGATCTGGCAGCACGTGGAGGGAAGGGAAGCATTGATCCTGGTGTAGGAAGCTCGCGCATGGAGGTCAAGAAGTTCGGGAAGAGCTACTAGGAGCTACTGCAGGTGATGCTAGAGCACGCATAGATGGAGGAGCGAGTCGTCTTCCCTATCCTAGGACTTGTTCGGCCAAAAAAAATTCTAAGGATTTTTTTGAATACAAAATATTCACAACCAAACATCATTTTTAACCCTACATAAAAATAACTACAACACGCATACCAATAAAATTAACATCACATAAAAATTCTCAAAACACAAAAAAATCCTCAAAATACTATACAACCGAACAGCCTCCTAGATTTGATTGATCGAGCTGGGGTGTTTTTTGTGATGTGGCAAAATCAGGTTGGATAAATAGGTGACATTTTTTAGCTTACGGAGAGTAGGTTCTGGCAATGGAGTTAACGGACTGGGGTGGGTAGATCAACGACAAACGAGTTAAGAAATATGAAGACTAATTTTGTGATTTTTGTTTCACAATGACCAAATAAATTTTCTCAAATATCACATGGATAAATTTGACATTTTTTTTAGGAGACTAATTTTCTCAAAGTTCTAGATACGTCCCCTTGCATTGGCATCCAAGAAAATGTAGGGCGAAAGTTATCAACATTTTTTACCCTAAAATAGTAGTGGCAATAAGAGTTATTATTATTTGTTTCGTAAAGTATATACTATCACCCAAAATTTTTACGTCTTTTGATTATCAGTCGTATTAGTTGTTTGGCACTAATTAATATTCTTCTTACGGCGGTGAGAAGATTCAGGTAATTAAATTAGCTAACCGATTTTATTTACCAACATAATTAAGTACTATTAGAATCAAATTCACTTATAACCTTGTTGTTGTGGAAATTTAAACACAATTAATGTAGCTGCAGGTAGTCCAAAACAACAATCGCTATGACAAAAACTGTGATAGTGTGAATGCCTCTATAATGTAGGTTCCTATAGGCTAGCTATAACATAACGAAGTATACATAATTAAAAAAGGAACTGCAAACGCGTACAAACACATATAATTACCCACTAGAATGTAAAATATTATAAGCTGGAAAGTTATATTATGTCGCAGGAGATCATAGGTACGTTAATCCAGAGAACCCAATGTCTAGGATATTAATTAGCTAGGATCTTCGAGATATATATGAACATGGGTCATTACATGTCATGATCAGCTCGCTTTCACTATACATTCTAGTTGTACAGTTCTTCAATTAATGTATAAATATGATGGGTTATTTAATTAATTGAATCGACAGAAAATAAATAATATTTTTATTAACATGAATTCGAAAATATAACGAGCTAGGCACGTCGACTTCGCGAGGTCATGTAATATATACTTGTAGATCAGTCTTGTGATGTGAGTATATTTGATATCCAATGTTTGTTTCATATCTTAAATTATCTTATATTTAGTAGATTTGTCAATCAGGGTTACTGTCCTTTAATTAATTTACACCGAAACGAACCAAGAATGAATCTGAATCGGGGTGATATTCGAACCGCTAATTATTTGCTTTAGCAGATCATGCTGTAAGTTTGAAACTTGATTCCATAAAACCAAAAAACAAAAAAACTGACTGCTTTGTGTCATTTACGATGTGCAGCAATCCCGACATGATCCAATCGAATCAATAACATGGCGCGAAAGGCAGGGGGAACCAGAGGGGCCATGTCCGGCCAAATCAACTAGCTAGCTGACTGCCTTTTGAATGACAGCATAAGCCAGCCTAGATAGAGAGAGGCCCCCCATTCCCCCTTCGGTACCCACCCTATCCTACCTTTGCCTATCCTCCCCTGTTCTCTCTCTCTCTTCTTGTTTTTCTTGGTCTCCTTTTTTTGGCTGGCTTCGGATCTTTCTCCTCTTTGCTTTCTTGGATCTGGCACCATTTTGGGTTTGTTTGCAGGTTAGATCTAGGCTGGTGAGGTGGTTTCTTTGGTCACGCCTTGTTTGGATGCCTTTCTCCACTCCAGGCGCCCTTTTCGGCTCAACTCCGAAGGTGGTAGGGCGGCGCGTGGCGACCTTCGCATGAGCGTGGGTGACACGCGCCCGTCCCTTTTCCCCTTCTTTTGGGCTATTCTCGGCTTGCTTTCTTGTTGGTTTTTGTTGCTTGTTTGTCTTTCTTTCCAGGAGATTTGGTTTGAGCAGGAGATGGTGGCGGCCAGCACTCACCCTTCGGTGGAGATGCTCTCTTCTTTCATTATCAGTGGATTTGCCCACCTGTTGGTGTTCTCTGGCTCTCATTATGGTCCTATTTTGGTTGTGGTGTGGTGGATGCCTCGGTGGGGAAGTGGACGGGAGTGCCTTGATTGCTTTAGTCTCCGGCGTCTGAAACCGCCTTGTCTGGCAGATCTCATATTGTATCCGGGTATTAGGACCCGTTTTAAAATCATGGATTGTTTAGCCTATTTGTATGAGGCCCTTATGGCCATTGGGAAGCAGGCCTCTATGGTCCATTGGTGTATAGCCCTTAGGGCTTTGATTGTTGTTGTTATGGGCTTCATGCCCTTGAACTTTGTAATCGGCCTCATCGATCTGTCTGTATCCAGCACTGCTGCAGTTTCTCCTGTAAAATGAATTTCACGTTTGCGTAGAAAAAAAAAAGACAGCGATCGTTTCTCTACCTGAGTTGAAGACAGAGAAAGTGGGTTGATGTGAAATAAGTTTTGCCCGTCGGTTTCAAAGGGGAAGGCTCAGATTCTTGAGAGGCCAGGCCGGGGCCGTACACCAGTACTGTATATGATCTGATCATCAAAAATGTTTTCAGAGTGACCCGGCCAGTTGACATTTTGGCTATATCTCCATGACCAGTCTCCACCCAGGTTGATCCATTAGGTTAAATACGTAAACATTAAATATTCTGTTAACTTAGTATATTACTTCAATTCTTGCTTCAAAAACCACATTAGTTTCCATTTTTTTTTCAGAACAATGAATTTGACCCCTTTTTTCGTTTGAAATGGGTTTCTTGATTAGTTATTAGAAAAGTAAGCCAGTTAATGCTCTAATTCCCAATTAAATTTTTATAAGCTAATAAAAAAGCTAAGGCCAATCAGTGACCTTCTGCAATATGCTGAAGTTATCCATAACATTGTTATGCAGTTTGTCTCGTCTGGTAATTATCTCCTTACCAATTTCTAGCTGAATTTTGAATCATTCAGAACCAAGAATATTAAGTGTAATCACAGATGGTACTGTTTCTTTTTGTCCTCACCCTGCAACAGTTCAACAATAAAGCAATCAAAGAAATTGAAAGAGAAATTATGAAACTAGTCAATAGGGAAGATCCCACTCGACAAGACACCAAAGCTTACAGCGCTCATTAGATGCATTTATTGGGCTAGTATCCATGCAATGACTTCATATTGCTCTCTGTTAATGGAGGAAATAAATTGCCTGGGTAATGCATGCATTGAGTAGTTCCCTCAACTAAATGTCTTTGCCATATGTCGGAAATCTTAGATCATGAGCTAGCCAGATGCCTAGGTCAAGTTCGTGAGCTTGGGGAAAGCCTTCTATTACTACACATGTTGTAGGCTTGTAGCCATGTAAATATGTGTATGTATATAACTAATAAAGCAAAAGGTAGAAACACATTCTTAATTTAAATCCTCTTAAGTGTCCTCTAAAACTAGTTCCTGATTTTGGTAACCATGGTTAATTCTCAATAAGCAGGGCATGAAAGTTCAACTCATCCAAGATTCTCGGTTTTAGTTAATTAATTAGTACTATAGACTTCTGAAGATTAACAACATTGATATTTTATATATCCCGATCTATATATATAAGAGGAAAATGAAAAAGAAACCAAAATGTGACCAATTAGGTTTTACTAATCTGTACATTAATGAATGCTTGTATAAAAAATCAGAAATAACATAGGAAAAGTGAAAATTAAACAGCACTCAGCTGACTACGTACTCATGAGAAGATCATGTGTATATATATACTGTCCAGGGAACCAAAAGGACGCTAAGAAACATCGTTGAGATTTCTATAAGGGTCTAAACATTACATAACATTAAGTTGAGATTGTATATCATTTCAACTAACATTATAATTAATCCTAGCAAAAAATGGAGAAGCATTAGAGTATTATGAGTAAAAACAGAAAGAATATCTCTGATCTCTTTCTCTGTATCACCAATGCCCCACTGAATCAATCTGGTCTTGTGGCTGTAACTGTTTTTTAATAGAATTTGGGGAGAACGGCAAGGAGAATGTCTGATCGGTGGGCACGAAAGACGGCTGAGACATGAGACTCGTGGAAGAATATACAGTATTATTATAGGGTATAATTTGTTCTTGTTGTTGTGGCGGCCTCTGTTCAGATTTTTGTTGCTTTGGAATGTTAAGCTTCTCTCCTTCAATCTCTCTATACTTTTGGATGTACGTCTTGAGGGGGCTGATGTAGTCCTCGAACCCTAGGGTTGTGATAGCCCATATGATATCGTCACCATTGATGGTCTTCCTCTTTTCTCGCTGGCATTTATCGGACGCTTCCCCAGTAACAAAGCTAATGAACTCAGAGACACACTCTTGGACCATCTCTTTTGCGTCCTTTGAGATTTTTCCGTTGGCCGGAATGACTTTTTTCATGATTCTTCCTACATTTGCTATGGGGAGGAAGCGATCTTGTTCTTTGTTGTTGGTGGTGTTGCCACGACCGTTACCCTTTAAACATGGGCTTTCTGGGCTTCCTCCGTCGGGTTCAGGTGGCCCATTACCATTGCTCTCATCTTCCATTCTCTCTCTCTATCTCTCTGAGAGATTGGTGTGAGCATAGGAATGATTTGAGATTTGTTTAGGGTAAGATAAATGGACAGATGGGCATGAAGATAGGCAAGTGAAGAGGGAAAATGGACAAAAAGTCTTGGTTGATTTTCGCAGTGAAGTCCCACGGACTCGCTCCCTCTGTGGAGCAGCTAATTTAAGTAACTTTTGTTCAGGATATTTCTGCCTAGGTTATTGAGTTTTGACGTGGCATGGTACTTGTCGAGATTTATTTATTTATTTATTTTTACTCCGTAACATGAAAAACTTTATTACCAAACACTGCCATTAAAGGCAGTATCGTCACAGAAAAAGTACATCATTCTTTTTTTTTTACATCATTCGGTACAACATTAAGACAAACATTTCCTTGGTGATTAGTCTGCTGCCCCCATTGGGCTAGTCGATGAGCTAATTCATTTCCATTGCGAGGGGTCCATATCAGTTTCCAACTGGGATGCTGGCAAAGCATGGTCTTCATTGTTTCCACCTCTCCCTCGATGATCCAATCAGGACTGCTGTCAGCGTGCATAACTTGGTTAACAACGCTGAGTGGGTCTCCTTCCACAATGATCTCAGCAGCGAGAAACTCTTCAGCTATAGAGAAAGCCAATCTAGGCGCACGTGCTTCACCTTTTAAAGGGTCTGAGCCATAGAATTTGTTCAGCTATAGAGAAAGCCAATCTAGGCGCACGTGCTTCACCTTTTAAAGGGTCTGAGCCATAGAATTTGCAAACCAAGATTTTCAGGATGTTCTCCTTAAAATTCCTGCAGAAAGCTGCTACGCATAGGACGTTCTGCTGGACAGAAACATCAAAGTTAATTTTCAAGGAACCCTCTACTGGTGGTTGCCATACCACCACACTATTAGTGTCTTCATACTCCCACACTCGACAATGAGCTGCAAATCTGTGTCTGATGGACTGGATTATCACAGAGAGCTCCAGGATGTGCCTCTCATGGACTATTTTATTACGCATATGCCAGAGAGAATCCAACGTAATAGCTACTACCAACATCAAGGAAGGCCACCTAGCTTGATCTTGCGGTGGGAGATTCTTTTTGTCCAAAACAAATTGCATCCAATGCGAAATAGTGACTTGATGAAATCCCTCAGTGCGCATAGGCCAAGGATCATTCCACCAGACTAAAGAGCTAATCGAACAACTCAGAAATAAGTGCTCATAAGTATCTTCATGTTGATGACAAAAGGGACATCCCATTGTATGCATATCATGACCTTGATAGGACCTGACAACATTCCAGCGTAAAGGAAGGGCTCGAGCTGCGATTTTCCATAAAAGAAATTTTAGGCGGTGCTGCATCTTTAATCGCCAAATAGTTTTTCACTCCTGAGATGATAAAGCTCATGTATCTTGGAACCTACCTTGTTGATCGAACAGGTAGGCGTCCTTAACCAAAAAGGTGCCTTTTGGATTTAAAAGCCAACGTGGGACAACATTTCGACGGGGTAATTGCAGGGGTATGTTCAAAATGGCCTCGGCTGATGGTTCCTCAAAAAGGTCTCTGATCATGTCTTCCTTCCGACAATTAGCAACATTATTAATCAAATCAGAGACTCGATTAATTCTACGATCAACCACTGAACCCATCTTCAAACGAGGGATAAAACCAGGGATGCCCGGAACCCACGGATCGCACCAAATGTTAATATCAAAACCTCTATGTATTCCCCAGTAAAAACCTGCAACAACTAAATCTCTAGTTTGCATAATGTTTGCCATACCCATGAGGCCCCAAAGGTCCCACGTGCATGCAACAAATTTTTTCCTTGGCAGTATTTCGCTTCCATGGCTTGAACCCAAAGACATTGTTTCTTTGACATTATCTCCCAACCTCTTTTGGCCACCAAAGCGCTGTTCAGATCTTCCATTCTTCGTAGCCCAATTCCTCCCTGCCGTCTTGGGTTTGCAAATATTCTCCCACGCTTTCGGGTGGAAGTGACGATTCCATCTGTGAAACCCCACCAAAAAATTTTAATCCTCATATCAAGCTGTCTGCACACCCTCTTAGGCAAACAGAAAATTGACATATGGTAGGAAGGGATTGCGGCAGCTACTGACTGAATGAGGACCATGCGTCTAGCTTGTGACAAGGTTCGGGCCTTCCATCCATCCAATCGATTGATCACTCGCTCTTGTACTTCCCGACATGCTTGGGTCTTTGAGTGTGGGCAATATGTTCTCTACGTGGTTGAGACAAATTTCTGCTAAAGTGCATAAAAGACTTTGATGGATTTATCACCTGCCCAGACCAATCAGCAAAGAGACGCATGCATCGTTGAAGTTGCCACACCTATCCTTCGCTGGCTCGGCAGAATAACATTATGTCATCGGCAAACAACAAGTGAGTGATGACAGGTGCATTACGAGCTATCTTAATACCATGTAAGGTACCCATATCTTCTTCCCTGCGGATTATTCGGGTTAGCACTTAAGTAATCAACACAAATAAAAAAAGGAGAAAGAGGATCTCCGAGACGAATCCCGCAGGAAGGTTGGAAAAAGCCAAACGGTGTCTCATTCAGCAACACCGAAAAAGAGACTGTGGAGAGGCATTGATAGATCCAATGCCGCCATTTTTCATTAAAACCAAAGCATCGTAGGACTTCCAGTAAAAAACTCCAATTAACTTTGTCATAGGCTTTGGCCATATCCATCTTCACAGCAATTAATCCTCCCCTCCCCGACTTTCGTTTGAGTGTCTGCATAATCTCATGAACCAAAATTAAATTGTCTTGGATAATACGGGTAGGAACAAAGGCGTTCTGATTAGGAGCCACCAACTTACGCAGCACCCGCTTCAATCTAGAAGCTAAAATTTTGGATATGATCTTATAACTTACATTACACAAATTGATTGGTCGAAATTGTGTAATATGCTCCGTGGTGTCAGATTTAGGAATAAGTGTGAGGAAAGAGTGGTTGAGTTGCTTGAGAAGATATCCATGCACACAAAAATGCCGCACCATCATGATCACTGTCTCCCGTACTATAGACCAGTACTTTTGATAAAAAAGGCTGGAAAACCATCGGGCCCTAGTGCCTTGTTGCTCCCTATGTCTTTAACCGCCTCCCATGTTTCTTCATCCCCCGGAATCCGACACAAAGTTTCATTCTCCTCATCCATGAGTACTGCAAGAATTAAGGCTTCAAGACCAATAGGGAAGCTGACTGACTGGGCTGTAAACAGCCCCTTAAAATAGTTAACTACATGCTCGCCAATAGCCTCCTGTTCATGAAGCCAAGAACCAATGTCATCTTTCAAGGCATCAATGCAATTCTGTCGTCGTCTTGCAATTGTTGAAATATGGAAAACCTTGGTGTTCAAATCCGGAGTTTTCATCCATACAATATGAGATTTTTGTTGCCATAATTGCTCTTCATTTTGTTGCTCCTGCAAAAGACAACTACGGAGTTCCTGCTCCCTAAGATGCAACTGGATTAAGTGCTTATCTTCATCTGCGTCCTAAATGTGCTGCTGGATGTGCTGAAGGTCTACTTGAAGGCGGCGGATCTTGGATTGGATGTGTCCAAATTCATCAATGTTCCAACGTCTTAAAGCCTCCTTAGTGGCTTTAAGGCGTTGGCACAAAGAGAAAGCAGGAGACCTCATGCCATCACAACGCCAAGCTTTCTGCACCACTCGCACACTTCTAGCATCATCAGCCCAAAAAACTTCAAATCTAAATGGTCGAGGGCTGTGATCTCTATCTCCAAAGGTGTCCAATAAAAGAGGGGCATGATCCGAGGCAGCCCGGATGAGATGGGTAATAGTAGCACACGGAAATAAAGTTCGTCACTCTCCATTTGCCAACCCACGATCAAGATGCTCCATAATGCGACCCCGTCCCATTCGGCCGTTTGACCAAGTGAAGGGATTCCCCACAAACCCCAAATCCAACAAACCCGTGTGCCATAAAAATTGTTGCAAATCATTTGTAGATGAGATGGATCCCACAGGCCTCCCACCCCATTTATCTCCTTGAGACAAAATAACGTTAAAATCACCGAAACACATCCAAGGTCCCATAAATTCCCGCCCACAATTTTCCAATGCATACCAAAAAGAAGATTTTGCATTCCAATCAACAAGTCCATAGACAAAAGATAACATCCATTCTTTGTCGGGGGTCAGATCGAACAAAAAGGTTTATAAAATTTGAGCAATAAGTAGATACAACGAGATTCACCTCATGATGCCAAGCCACCAGTAACGCCCCTTACGTCCCCATGGGGGTACCTCCAAAACATTCTGAAAACTCATCTGGGTAATTCTACTATGGATAGCAACAACCATGGGCGGAACCAAGCCATGGCGAAAAAAAAAATTTTACATGTAATTTTTTATTTTTTTATAAATAGGTTGGTTTGGGCCCGCCATGGTTGAGCTCAGGGCCAAAGCCAAAATAAATTTTTACATCTGTTTGCTCTTTTTTCATGGCCTGCACGCACCATTTTTTTCTCTCTCAGCCCTCGCTATCACATTTTCTCTCACACTGCTGAAGACAGAAAGACAGTTTCAATTTTTTTAACCTTCTAAAATTCTATTCGTGCCTCTCTCTCACAAACACACGACAACGACGTTAACGTACTAGTACCGGTGCGACAGTGCCTCTCTCGCTCTCTCTCAAGTCTCAACGCCACCAGCTACCGCCTAGGTATGACTTTCAACTTTTCCTTCATTTCTTTTCACTTTTCTAAATATGATTCTCTCTATCCCTCGGGCCTCACTTCTCAGATTTTCTCTGCCCCACCGTGCAGCCGCCGCCGTCTGCCGCGCCACAGACCTCTTGGCTCTTGTCCACTCCTAAGAGATAATAAAATTATAAATTATGTTGGATTTGGTAATTTTGATTTTGAGGGGCTGATCAATGTCCAATTCTCGAATGATTTTTTGGGGTAAAATTGTGAATTTAAGTGCATTTTTTGTGAATTAATTTATCCTTATATTTTGAAATTGTTCAGTTTATGATTATCTTGTCTTGTGAAATTAATTTGTATGAATGTATGATTGGGATTTGAGATTGAGAATTTGTAATTATCTTGAATTATGTTTTGATTCCAAATTAGGGCACGTTAGGCAGAATTAATTATATATAAAATAGAATTATTGCATTTTAATTTTTCACCAGCATCTTTCTTTTTGTCAATGTCTACGAATAGTTGTAGGTTCTCTCTTTAATTTTAGATGGTTTGATATACTTGATTGATTTAGCTATATATCTTAGACAACTAATAATTTGGGAGAAATTGTCTGAATAATTCTATTATTGTGCCCAATATGGAAGATATTATATCAACTCGCGGTCGTTCGAGGCATGAAGGGCAAACAATTACTTATTTGCATTATTTTCTTGTGGAAGTGTTTTGCCAGGTTATTGATTTAATTGTTCAAGAGATGAATGTTCGTTTCACAGAAGCAAGTACGTAGTTACTTCTTTGCATAACATGTCTTGATCTAAGTGACTCATTCTCAACATTTGCCCTTGATAAGTTATGTCATCTTGCTGAGTTTTATCCAGAAGATTTCTCAACAACTGAGAAGTTGTTTCTTAGAGATCAGCTTGACACTTACATTAGAGATGTTAGATTGCATGATGTTTTTTCTGAGCTTCAAGATATTGAAGGTATTGCTGTGAAGATGGTTAAGACCAGAAATAATATTTTGTATTCACTAGTTTATCAGTTTATTGTGTTGGCATTTATCTTACCAGTTGTGACTGCAACTATTGAGAGAGTGTTCTCTGCGATGAAGATTATTAATATTGATTTGCGTAATAGGATGAAAGATGACTGGATGAATGATTGCATGATAGTGTACATCGAGCGGAAGATTTTTGAAACTATAGAGAACGAAGTCGTTTTGCAACATTTTCAGAAGATACAGAAATGCAGGATCCAATTGCCCCCTTAGTCGTAGTACATAGTACGATATGTGTATTTCAATATTTTTAATATTTAATTTTTGATATTGTAATTCTAAGACAGTATTTAGCATTACGTATGAAAAAAAAATTCAGTCATTTTGGTATAAAATTTCGCCATAGTTGGCTTCTAATCCTAGTTCCGCCGCTGCCAACAACCATAGTTTCAACAATACAAAATACCTCGTGCTGGTGCTGCCGTAACAGCCTCCTGAGTTGAGACACTGCCGCGGCAAATCTAAAGCCACGACAGTTCCAGAAAAGTACCTTCATTTCAGAGCAGAGAGTGGTGCCACCCCAACCAGCAACCGACGGGAACCGGAGAAAATCCAGCAGACAGGAAAAGCCGTCGCTTTTGAGAAAAACCCCCCATAGGGTGTACGGAGAGCACTTTCGCTCAAGTTGGCTCAAGAAGCAGCGAAATTACTCGGCTCTCATCCTGAACATCTTGCCTTTGTGTTTCGTCGAATTCTTTTTAGTCAGCAAGGAATTAAGAGTGCTTGTGTGCGCCAGATCCGCTCCCGTTATCTTGCCCACCTCATCCAACCCACCCAAGCTGAGTCTTTTAGTAATTGGTCCAGGGAAGTCTTCATTCCAACTTCTCTTCCGATCACCCAATGGACTCCCCAATGGAGGTCCTTCGTGTATCTGAGTCCTTGTGTCTCTAGGAATTAGTCTCAATTTTCTACGGGGGCCCAGGGCACTTCATAGAACCTGCTGTCGACTCCTGAGTTGGGCTAAACAGGGGGTCCTCGATTGGGTCCTATGTAAACATCAGAATAGGGCTCTCCCTAGTGCTTGGGCCTTCACTCAGCAGATCAATCCCATGGGCCTTCGCAAGTTGAAACCCTTTTGCCGCTTCTTCCTTTCTCACTTGCTCCTCATTCTTTTTTTCATTTAAAATTTCCTTAGCCACATCTTTCATGCTGTTGCAACACCTCATGACTAGGCATGGGGCCTCGTTCCTTCAGAGGTAAATCCCAAGCGCTCTGTAGCATTGCCATCTCCTTTTCAGCTTGCCATTCTTCAAGGGTCTTATTAGCCATTCTGACCACTAGTAGTGTCTCAGGCAGTTTACGTAAAGTGTCTTTGGAGTCGTTTCCACCTGTCAGTGGGTCTGCCACATCTGCCTTGGGACTAGGGATTGACGGTGTGGCTTAGGGAGCTGCCACCTCCACATCATCCTCCCTCTTCCGTTCTACAGCGGCCTTCTGGCCCATCTCCCGGCTACCCGCTGTCGTCTTGTCCTTCCCCACATCTCCTGAGCCCGCTGCCTCCCAGGTGGTAATAGACATCTATGCGGGCATCCTTTCGTCAAGCCTTCATGGTGGTAATCTCAGTGCAGTTCTAGAACCATCCATACCAGGGTTAGCCCGGTCTCTTCCCCAACTCCTTAGAGGTGCTACCGCTTTCAGCCATGGACCAAAGGCATCCACAGAAGTCTCATCGAGTTGCTTCTTGCACCAAGCCCTGCCTTTTTTTTTCTTTCTTTGCTTTTGATATAGAAAGGCAATAAAATTTGAGTGAAATTTTTAAAAGAAAAATTTCTATCCAAGTGATTGATAACATAATTGTTTCCATTTGCATTTTACAGCTGGGAGAAAGGCTCTTCAATACAATACGTACAGATGGGCGCAGTGGATACAACAGCTACAATACCACTGGCAGGGGAGGCTACAATTGGTTATCTAGCATATTGTGATTACATATATACAATAGTATCCAAAAGGGTTGTTGCTTTTATATATGTATTGTATTAGGCTAGGTGGCTGAGCCATGGTATGGTTTGCTTTCCATTTGTTGTTGCAAGGGAGAGAGTAATGGTGGTGAGGTGCCCTATGGATGGTAATATATTAAAGGCTGAGTGATTTTTGTGTGAAGTTTCCATGCAATAAAGCAATCCTCTTCTATGACTGACGATCAACGGCTTTTCTACTCCTCCTTTTGTTCTTCTATTTGGCGCCAAATAATGTTGGCTTTCCTGTAGCATTGGAGTATCCATGCTAAAGTCGAGACCAATCAATCCATTTTTTTTGGGAGGGGGGGTCAATTGGATGAGAACTGATAAGTGGCTCCTCATGCATGGATCTCTTTTTCTCAAGAACACAACGAAACTAGCTAGCAACAGTATTCCTTAGGTGTTTGAAACCCATGAGGTTCAAGAAAATATGAAACGCAAGACCGCAATGCCAAAGCACAACATGGTAGGTCGACCAAGAAAGTATTTCCGTTGTTAAATGATATCCTAGTTTGTGTTAAGTCCAAAAGGTGCCTAATGGATGATGGAAGACTTGGACCATGAGTTGCTGCCATAATGCTTGCTTAACCTCTTGTGAAACTGTGTATTGTTGTTCTTATTGTGTTTGTTGCAGGCCTGAATACTTGGAGCAAGAGTTGTTAACTCCTTGTGGCTCAACTTTTCCTCTCATCTCAGCTTTATATATGTAGATTCCTGCTTGATGGGGCTCAACTGTTCCGCCCATCCAAGTTAATATATATGTAGATTACTGTTTGCTGTGAATGACATATGTAGACTGTTGTGTTTGCTGTGTTTGTGTACTGCAGCTGTCCAGCACCTATGCTGTTTGTGTATTGGACTAGAGCTAGTTTTTGATCCTGTTGACACTTTAGGCGTTTAGTTTTTGTTTCTTCCTTAATAACTCCAATGACACTCACCAAAAAAAAAACAACGGAACGTCCACTTCTTTAATAAATAAAAATAAAGACAAGGCATTGCCGCAAATCCTAGTTGATTGCAACCTGTGGTTAAAGCATGTAGAAATAGCAATGATCGATGTCACGGGACACATTATTATATTCTTACAAGTATGTAAGAGAAACTGCAACAGATAAAAAAGGACAAATGTGCGATCTGCCAATTATTCTTGTAGGATTTTCATGACCTTTTGCAGCTTTGTTAAGGCTGCTCTCATGGTTAACCGGTCTTTAGGTGATCGAGCTGCACAATACAAACCAAGCCTTATCACGGCTGCTACACATTCTTCACTTCTGTTGAGCCAATCACGGTTGGAGATGCTGTCGGAGTTGCTGCTACTGCTGTTGTTCTCCCGGGTGAAATAACTAGTTCTCGTGCTTTGCGGGATACTTTCAATATCCTTGAAAAGCCTTTGATCGGCGATGTCCCTAATTTGTTTCTCGTCCACTGTCGATGCAAACTTATTGAGGGTTAAACCTTCTTTGAACATTTCATCAGTAGGTTTTTTGGCTGTGACCATCTCAAGCAGCAGTATCCCAAAACTGTAGACATCCCCACTGGTGGAAGGGTTGCCACCCTGACCATATTCTGTAATAAAAAGACAGATGTATCAGGACCAAATATAGAAACGAGCCATAGGATTTTAAAGACAGCATATAAAAACGTAATTAAGCACTATTGTTAAGAGTCATCTACCCGGGGCAATGTAACCAATTGAGCCTTTGAGTCCAATTGTGCTACTCTCCTTCTGTTGTGGATATTGAAAAAGAAACCTTGCCAATCCAAAGTCTCCAACATGAGCGGCCATATCATCATTCAAAAGCACATTTCCAGGTTTCAAGTCACAGTGCACCACCGGAGGGTCACAGTCATGGTGCAGGTAATCCAAGGCAGAAGCTACATCAATGGCAATACTCAGTCTCTGAGTCAAGGTCAGAGTTGACTCACACTCAATATCTTCAGGGTACAACCACTTATCCAAGTTCCCATTAGACATGAATTCCATAACCAAAGCCTTGAAATCGGCTCCCCTGTGATCAATGCTAGAGCAAGAAGTGAAAACCTTCACAAGATTCCGATGCCTAATATTTCTTAATGCTTCACATTCGGCATCAAAACTCTTAGATGCTTTGCTTTGTCCCAAGTCAAGAACCTTTACCGCAAACGTGGCATGGGCTCCGAGTTCATCAGTCTTGAACACTGCTTTATAAACAGACCCAAACCCTCCTTTCCCTATCAAATTTTCTTTGGCGAACCCGTCTGAGGCATGTTGGATTTCAGAGTAAGATAGCCTTGACAGATATGCCACGAGGGGAGAGGAAGATATTTCCTTATTTCTTCTCTTGTTTCTCTTCTGGGCGATCCATGCCCATACGAAGTAGGAAAAAGCACACACTACAATGAAAACAGAAACGAGAATCATGACTTTTACTAGTAGTTGAGGATCTGACTTCTTTTCCAACGTACAAGTAGTGACTCTCAGCTTTTCCGCATCCACTTGGTTAATTCCGCAAAGCTTATAATTTCCCAGGAGGGAGTCCCAGCTGAGGTTCATAAAGACACCATTGTGTGGAACTTGTCCTTCCAAGTGATTGAAAGACAAATTTAGGTTCTTAAGAACTTTAAGTTTCTCTAGCTCTTCTGGGATCGAACCAGAAAGACTGTTCGAAGAAAGATCTAGGCTCTCCAGTGCTGCTAACTCTCCGAGTGACCTTGGTATTGGCCCAGTCAGGTTGTTTCCTGCCATGTCCAAGAATTCAAGTTGTTTCAAGATTCCGACTTCCATGGGCAGAGAACCGCTAAACAAATTATCTGCCAATAGCAATGTGCTCAAACTTGAAAGCCCAGAAATCTGCTTCGGAATTCTTCCGGTTAGCTTGTTTCTGGTTAGATCCAGTAGAAATAACTGTCGGCAATTCTCTAAACTCACTGGAAATCCACCAGAGAATTGGTTATCTTGCATTCGGAAATAATATAATTGCGTAAGATTGCTAAACACGTTGGGAATTTCTCCAGAAAACTCGTTGTCATGAACCATAAATCTTTGGAGTTTCTTCAATTCTCCAATGGAGCTTGGTATTCTGCCTTTGAAATGATTGTGATGAATAGATATAGCTGAGAGGTTCTGATACTTCTCAAAACCTTGAGGGAAGGCACCGGTCAGGAAATTGTCGTCAACACAAAATTCTAGGAGATGTTCTGATAGATTTCCGACAGAAACAGGAAGTTGTACTGCTAGTTGATTGGACTCCAGCATTAGTTTCTCCATCAGGGTACAGTTTGCGAGAGAGCCAATTGTCTGAAAATTCAGCTCTGTTGTTGAAGATAAGCTATTGTTGCCAAGATGCAGTCAGGTAAGATATTTTAGGTTGCCAAGCAAAGGAATGGACCCAATGAAACCATTTGAAGAGAGCTCCAGCACTCGCAGTTGTGAAGTATTGGATAAAGAACTGGGAATTGGACCTTCCAACTTGTTGCTTGCTAAGTAGAGCTCAGTTAAGTTAGGAAGAGAATCGCCTATATTGGACGGAAGTTTCCCAACAAGGTTGTTTTGCGTAAGGGATAAGACTCTTAAAGAAGAAATGTTATATAGAGAAGATGGAATTTCTCCGCTTACTTGATTCACCGAAAGCTGAAGTGCAAAAAGATTTTGAAGACGGCCAAACTCTGGAGGAATGGGACCGGAAAATGAGTTCTCGTAAAGGTCCAGATATTCGAGGGATGTGAGGTTCGAGAGCTGGGGGGTTAAGATGCCAATGAGTCCATGACTGCGAAGCACAAGATATCGGACTCGATCTCCACTTTTGGTGCAATTGACTCCAGACCAAGTGCAATGAGAAGAACTGAGGTTCCAGTTGGAAAGAGCACCCCGAGGGTCTGAGACAATAGATTTGAAGAATAGAAGGGCTTGCTTGTCTGTGCTAGCATCCTGAGCTCCCACCATATTGATGTGGTAACTTATAATAATTTGAAAGAGGAAGAGATTCAGCAGAGCAAAGCGGAAACGATCCTTCATATTAGAAAGCTGCTCTGTGGGCTGCATGATTACCAGTATCTTATGGTGGAACTGCATGATTAACAGTTCAATTAACATATTGAACTCATGGCGATGAGGACAAGAAAGACAAGACACAACACATTGGAGAAGATCAAACTTGCACCGATAGCAAATCGATGAAGTTCATGCAAAATCGCCCACATTTCAGGTGAAGAATGGTATACCATTCACCGAGGAAGATGATATCCTACTATTATCTACATGTAATAGAATTTACATCCCATACCTTTGGTAGGGAAAAAAAAAATACTTTTTGTAATTATTATTAAAGTTAGTACTAAACATTAATCATTTGGAAACAATTAAGAACCGCCAATTATTAGATTGAAAAGACATGCTGTTGATGAGTTGCTATGGTCTTCTGTGCAATTCATGTGATAATTATGATTCTAATAGAAATAATGCAAAGAGTAAGATTAGACAAATAGCTCAATTGGTCAACGCATCAAGCCCTCTGATCTTTACAATTGGGAAAAGCCCAATTGCAGTATGACATTGGTTCTACTAGTATTTCCCAATTCTTTTTGCCTTTCTATTTTTTAGTTTTAGACAAGCTAACATTTCATCGCAAGGGAAGAATACTATAAGTGCATTAAAAAAAAGAAGATCCAGGGCCAGTAAGAAACCTAATGGGCTCAAAGGCCCAAAACAATCAACGAAGAGAATACAAGGTCCAAGGCCCTCAACAAATTGACACAGAGGCCCAAGCTGAATCCAAAACCCGACGCCAGATCCAAGGTCTGATGACCACAATCGGATACATGGATTCGTGGACCAACTCTGGATCGAAAGTTGAAACACAACACAATCAGTGTCGTACAAGGTAGTAGCAATCGTCACTGGAGGAGGAACTAACATAGCGTCAGTTCTGCTACCCTAGAGGACTTCATTTGTGAGCACTAGTTGAAGAGCGGAGGAGATCAGTGATGGAGGAGTCAGGACGCACCTCGAATGAGATGCATGCACTTCACAAAGCAGGCGTGACGCCGACGGAACGAAGGATCCAAAACCGAAACTTCTAGGCCACTAGAAAGGGTTAGGGACAAGCTAGACGAGCCAGGGCTTCTCCAACCACCTAGCATGGCTGCACGAAGAGGGGAGGCATATGGTGGGGAGAGGAATTCTCTAGAGAAAAGAAAGAGCTTTTCTCTTTAGAATAGAGAATACGTAGGGAAAAGTTGACTCGATGCTACTTATCTGGTCTTTGTACTAGAAACCGGAACCACCTTTAACATAAGTGAAAAGTTAAACAATCTAGCTGCTGACTTTCGCAAAGTTTACAGATGCTTTTTCGAATTGCCCACCCCCGAAAAAAAAAACAAAAAAGTTGATCCTTCTGTACTGTATCATAAAAATAATTCCTTATTTATTCCCTCTGCACGTATCAATGGCTAGAAGCCTAATACGTCTTTTATCAGTATAATTAGTATAGATTTTTGCTTGTAAGCTTTTGCAGAAATTTCACTGAAATTTGAGAGCCTCACAGCTGAACTTCACCTCTACATATGGTTTGTGAAAAAAACAAATGCGTTGAGGTTGGCTTGCACACGTACCTTTTATTGGGAGAGCGGACTAGTTACTCTGCAAGTTTAACATGTAGCTGTAGTCGTGATTGGAGCGGCAAGATCAATGAAGAACGCAAAAAGGATAGGTTAGCACCTGCAACGGGCAAATTATATTGAAAGGTCATCAAAGTAATCAATTCAAGAACTATTTCCTATAACAATGATGTAACATTATTTAAAAAAAAAAATTCTCTAATAATACATTAATGTCTTTCTGGGTAAGTTTTCTGTTGCCACTTGCCATGGCAAGAAAAGAAAACCACCATAAACATTTGCAAGATTCTAAAGAACCAGGTAAGCTCCATATCGGACAATTATTGTAATACTGTACGTAAGAGCCCACATACCTTTGTTGACTCAAGTTGGCCCGAGGGAAGTAGAGGTAGACATCTGATGATTTCCGCCATTTATAAAGAATTGAGAAGAGAAAAGTACGTTCTCAGACTGGCACGCCCCGGGACGACCTACAGCTTCCCTCAGAGTCTTGGGACGGCGTCATAAATGATTCATGTGGCTGACCCGTCATCGTAAAGAATGGTGGACCCCGTCGCAAGATGACTAGCAGCCAGCAGGACTTCTCTTCTGTGCGACGACAACCTTTCTAAATTCATTATTCATGGTTAACCCAAAACTCACGGCACTGGCTACTCGGAAACACAACTAACGTTGCTTTTCTGGTGCAAAGTTGCTTTGATGGAGATTGTCATAACCAAGGGAACACAATGAAGTTATGATAATTATCTGTATAAAAGGTGAGTTGTTAAAAAAATTGAAAAAAAATTTCATAATAATTTTTTCACAAATTTTAATAGCTTTTTGCAAATTTCAAAACATTTTTCACATAATTATCTGTATAAAAGGTGAGTTTTTTTTTGTCCATCTATGCCAAGATAATTAAAAAAAACGTAGAATTGTTTTAAGAATTAGGTTTTACTTGTATTTGAGAATATCTTTACGGTGTTATGTTCGAATGGCATCATATAATTTAATAGGGATAAACACAAATAATTATTTTTTATTTGTAGGTTTTGGTTTTATTATTTTTTGTTGGGTTAATGTCCTTTTTAGTCCCTAGGTTTTGGGACGATGTTCTTTTTAATCCCTAGGTTTTATTTTTGTTCAAAACAGTCCCTAGGTTATTTACGTTTGTCTTTTTAGTCCTTCCGTCCAATTCCGTCACTCCCGAGCCCAGTTAGCTAACGGCGGGACACGTCACACCCAATAGAATATTGCCACGTGTACTATTTTTTTTTTTAAAAAAAAACAATTTCCACATGTTTAAAAAAAAAAAAAAACCAAAAGAAGGTTCCCGTGGCCACCTCCCCGTCGCCGGCGAAGGGTGGCCCGACGGGGAGCCCCCGGCCACCCCCGTCGACGGGTGGTGGCCACGGGGGTATCTCCCTTGTTTTTTTTTTTTTAACCATGTGGAATTTTTTTTAAAAAAAAAATATAGTACACGTGGCAATATTCTATTGGGTGTGACGTGTCCCGCCGTTAGCTGACTGGGCTCGGGAGTGACGGAATTGGACGGAAGGACTAAAAAGACAAACGTAAATAACCTAGGGACTGTTTTGAACAAAAATAAAACCTAGGGATTAAAAAGAACACCGCCCCAAAACCTAGGGACTAAAAAGGACATTAACCCTTTTTTGTTGGGTTGAGTCTTTTATATATTATACAGTCTTTCTTTAATAAAAAAAATATTTAATTTCAAACCATTGACTCTCTGCAACATTTAATGAATACAAGGGTTATCTGTTTTCGAATTCATCTATCATTCAGGGGAGGCGAAGGCGGCCACTTGATTCAGGGGAGGCGAAGGCGGCCACTTGAATACAAGGCGGAAGGATAAAGAATTGAAAGGCGCCAGTCCATCCCCGGCTCTTGACAAAAGAGAAATCATTTTATTACGCCCGCGAGAAAGAAGGTGGGAAAATGCGCTAGATCTATGTAGTAAGAATAATATATAACAGGCCGAGACTTGACCCAAAAGGTAGATCCGGCATTCATGAGCTGCGCTAAGGCCGCAGACCAGTACTGGTCGAACCCAGAATTTTTTTTCTTGGGGTCTGGCGAATTAATAAAAATTGAAGGAAAATTAAAAATTAATACTTAGCTTTTCACTCCCTAAAAATAACTGCATGAGTTTTTGAAAAATATTACAAAACACAGCTTGTTGATAATTTTGTGAATGTGGTTAGTTTTAAGAATTTAATTGAATAATAATGTTTTGTATTATTTAGAAGCTGATGGATCTATTTTTTAGTGAGTGAAAATGTAAAATTGGGCAAAGTGGTGAATCGAGAATCTTATATAATACAAAAAGGAGGGAGAAAACAAAAGAATATAAACTTGAACACCATGTACAACAAATTGAACCCAACGCGAAAGCTGGTGCTGGATGCAAAGAAAGTTCAGATCACCTGGTGGGTGCTTTCGCATCTTTTCACTATTCCAGTAGGAGGAGGAAAGTCTTCGTGTTAGTTAGCTATAAATACCACCAACAACTGTAATTCTCATCCTCCCTTCAATCTCTCAAGCCCTTGAGCAGCTTGTTCTCTCTCTCTCTCTCTCTCTCTCAGCCGTTCCCTTAAATTATTTGGGTACGGTGAAATGGCTGTCTCTAAGACTTCCAAAGCCATGGTCATGGCTCTTGTTTTGGGAGTCATGTTGCTTACGTTCTCTGTGGCAGCTGAGGCAAATACTGCAACGCTAATTGGTTAGTGGAGAAACTCTACTCTGTTTGATTACATATGATTTTCCCTGTTGTGCCAAAATGGTTTTCTCTTTTCTGTGCTTTCTAATCCATTACTTACTAACGAACTAAATATCCTTTGAAATAAATTCCACCCGGCCTTTTTCCGTAATGCTTAGTGGATATATCCATGGCTTCATGTTGCAGGACGAAAAGTTCTAGGCGTACAAAAGCAAGCTAAGGACTATCCTTCCCCTGACCACCCTTATACAACCGCGCCAGGCGGAGGTGGAAGCTACATACCCCCAGCTAATATTAATCCATGAGGAAATGGAGCCGACTGGCACCCTGCAGAACCCAGCTGATTTCCGGAACTTAATTATTTAGTTGCTAAAATAAGTTGCTCGTTAATAAAGATCCTATTTATTATTGCCAGATCACATATCGTATTAATTTTAATTCTTATGTTTAGATAAGATATATATATATATCTCTTCAAGTGTCCGAGTTGCGGAGAGTTATATATGTACTTGCAGTGCTGCATGTGTACGCAGTATAAAAGACCGTAACGTACGGTGAGTTATGTACCCATTTTTTTTTCGAGAGAGTTATAATTGATTTTCTTCAATTACACAAAAAATTAATTCCAATGATGAAATATGGGCTTCAATATATTTTTTTAAAAAAATCTAATTTAATTAAGAAACTTAACTCGAGCAGCACTTTCTCCTTTGCAATTCATGTGCTATCAATGATGCCACATCAAGGGGCAATAACCACGTACAGATTAAATGACCTAAAAAATAAAGATATATACGAAAATGAAATTCATCTTTTTACGCTCATGTTCGAATGAAAAATCTTCTTACTTTCTCGTTACATTGCTTGTGGATGAAACCAATTCAAGCTGCACGACCTTGAAGCTTACGGGAGTCTTGAGCTATTAACAAAGAACCTCTAGAAGTGTCCCCCAAACAAGGGGAGCATGGGCACCTTGCTAAGTAAGTCATGTCCAATATAGCATTTTGGTAACTAGAAATGACACGTCGTTGATGATTTCTCAACCTATTAGGAAAAAAAAAACACGAAAATTTTAATGAAGAGAATTAATATATGAATTTATTTTTCGACGCTATAAAGCTCAAATTATTTGTAATTCGAATCTTGAAATTGGGATAAAGAATAGAGTAAGATTGCTCGTTGTGAAATCAAAATGATGTAGAGAAGTGATTCGAATTACTTATATCTCTAAGATTATGTTTTTTTTTTATATAAGTAGCTCTAAGATTATGTTTGAGAGATAAAGAAGATTAGTATCTAATTTCACCTTAGAGTAGGGCCATGCTCGTCAGTGGGTCTGAACTTTGTAATTAACGTGATGATGGGTACGAATACATGTTGAAATCTTCGGGGCGGTAGTTTTCTGGCTAATATAAGAAAGCTGGCAGCCCAATCAATTCCAGCCCAAATATCTTGGTCACGAGATTATTATTATTATTATTTATTTTGTTTTTGGTTTCTTTCTCTTCAGCTCCTTTCTTCTGGGTGGTCGCAATTGATAAGCTAGACCCAAAAATTTTCTGGCTTATGCATCTTTCTTTCTTCCTTGAAGCATATCTGTAGGTAATCAGCAACCTTGCTCTTTTGAATAGAAATGCAAGGCATTTCCACTGGATTCCTAGAGGGCAATTATGGAACAGTTTTTTTTTTTGCTACGCGGTGTATGGAAGAGTTAGATCAGATGGAGTTTGTGCTTGTGGATATTCCTCCGGAGCTTTGCTGTGATGACTCTGTGGTGTCCCGCTGAGCCATAATTGAGGACTGATACCATGTTATGGAGAGAAAAAAAAATAGAAAATGCAATGACCCCCTCTTTTTCTGGGAAAACGGATCAGCAGTGCAGTGAAACTTCAGAGTTGCTGATCTGAAGGCAAGGTGGGCCGGGGCAACCCACTTCTTCTCTTCCTTAAGAAACTGCAAGCAAAATCATCTTGCTCATAAATTGGCCAACTGTGACTGGAATTCTAGACCCCCACGACACATGTAGAACTAGTTCTGTTCTTCATTTACGGTAACCTAAGCTATGTTGGGCATTAAAAAGACAAGGTCCGATCTTGGTGTCCCTTTTTAAGTAATTGTCTTTTCTAGCTGTCCTTCTAAATAGTGGAGAATAGGATTAGCTATCTCATATAGTTGTATTTACAATGGTTGACCTTTAAACTATCAAGACATTATGTAGCAACATAGGCTAGCACAACTAGGCTCAACATGGCCATTGATGAGTAATGTCATAAGATTCTAAACTAGCCAGGTTTTCTTTCATGGATACAAAAATTGATATATAAAAGAAACTGGATTTTCTCTTAAACCGAAGATTTGAAAAGGATGATCCATTACAATAGAAATCTGGAATTCTTCGTTGTTTCCTACATTCAAATTTCCACTACACAGGAGATTTAAAATGAATAACAAAACAGCAATAACAGCAATGCAACACAAGGCAAGAATGTTCCATTCCTCCTTCATTGGTAACTAATAATATGATCTTACAGAGAAAATTCCAACAGCAACCTTTTAATATATAAATCAAAACAAAGGAAAAAGTGACGGACTGAAAGACCTATCTAGATTGCTACGTGGGTAATGGTTTAAGTAAAGTTACAATGAATAGCAATTTGGGACCAAAACAAAAGAACACCAAATCTAATTGGCCTCACATCCTCAAGTAAAGCCATTCAAGAAGTATGGAGAGCATGCTTAAGCAATTGCGTACTTGATCGTCTCTGATTCGTTTGGCCGCCACATGGACTTCTGAACACACAGCAATCCCTCGTTGTCCTTGGAGTAGGACAAGCGAACCTCCCAATGCATAGACTTAAGCATGTTCTCCAGCTCATTAATGGTCTCAGTATTGTCGCGAACAATAAGTTTTCCTTCTGGCCTGAGGATTCGATCAACCTCCGCAACTACTGCTACTAAATTGCATCTGCGAGCGCAAAAGAATGAGAGATTAGAACACCACAAATCAAATGAACAATATTGACTGGAGAGCAATTAGAAAAAGGATATTTATATATACACACCTCTGTTTGACCTTGGAGAACAGATGGTCTGCATGGACAAGATCATATGACCTAGGGTATGTGCTAAAAGACTCGCACCAATCATGATATATGCCGAATAGGCCTCGCTCATAAATAACAGGTAGTGTATCTGGGGCGTCTATGGGGACCACATTCATGACCCAAACCCTCAGACCTCTCAATGCTGCAGCAAATCTGCATGAATAAACAAAAATCAGAAGCGAAGGAGAACAGCAAAGAGAATAACATAATAATCTAAGAAGCCCATTGGGAAAATCAAAAGAACTACATGCTACACAACAAGAAAGAAATCCCTTTTGCTTACCCTCCATATACAGATCTCATGTCCATGACATTCCTTACATTTGACCAGTCAATGCCCAGCCCATTAAGGTATGACTTAGACACTACACGTTTCCAGTGCTTGTAGTCTGAAGTGAAATCCTCAGGAGCAGCTTTTCCATAAACTCCAACCTGGGAACTCAACAACCAGTAAGGTGATTTTTCCAACCTCGCTGGCCATTGCTCCGGCCATTGAGACCCGCGTTCTGATGCATCTACAGGTACTTTGTGCATGCAAGCTTGCAGCGGCACGTTCCTATGCCCAACAAGCAGATCAAAGTGGTTAAGCCACAGAGCCAGAAGATTATGGGTGTGTCTGAGTTTGCATCAGCAGAATGCTTTTAGCAAAAGTAACATCACTTCCAATTATGGAGGACACAATGTATGTTGCATCATAAGGCAGAAAATTTTTGGTAGTCTTTTTGGTGCAAAAGCACAGAGAATGCCCATCACACAGTTGAAAACATATACTTGGGCTGATTCAGCCATAACTCAAGCCGATGCTCTATATACGAACAAAACTGAAAATTTAGCCGATAAGTCTCCATGAAAAACAAACTTAAAATTCTTCATTCAGAAAGATTAACATAATTTTCATGTCTCAGCTAATAGGAAAGATTACCAGGCAGCATTTGCATCATCTGAGTCTGGGCAGATAGGAGGCTCACTTTCCGATCGACTCTCGTAGCACTCATTAGAAGTAGGCTTCTTAAATATAGCTGCACCGACTGAGTCAACATTATCCTTGCTAATCGACAATAGTTCCCAGCACATTGCTTTTGTTAGCTCCTTCATCGCTGCATTATGCACAAGTTGTTAGATCCAATCAACCACCTCATGCTCTATCGGGGGATTCATAAATAACCTACCATTCCATATTCCAACATCTTCAGAACCTTTCTGATAAACTGGAGTAGCGGACCAGACAAAGAAACCACCTGGTCGCAACACACGGTTCAGCTCCAAAAGAAGCTTACCACCTGCAGATTGTAATCAGAAGTTAATTTCCAAAACAAAGGAAACGATGAAATGGACCACCGTAGATCACAACATTCTGAAGCAGGTGAGTTCCAAGACCCAAACATCCAAACGCAGACAAGAAGATTCCAATATGATACGGGAGAAAACAACATTCACAAAACATCAGTGAGTTTGAGCTCATTTAACCACCACTCTAAAATTAGTCACCGGGATTACCTTCTATGTGCCATGGAACTCTACAACGCGCACAGTGTACCACATCAAAAACTCTTCCAGGAAATGGAAGTCTCTTTGTGCCCATCACAGCCGACATGGCGGGAATCCCCCTTTCAAGAGCGAATTGCACTTGGGCTTCATGTTCATCCTTTGGAGCAAATGACATAGTAAGCACATCTTTATCAAAGAGATAGCCTCCGAAGCTAGCAACCCCACATCCAACATCCAATATCACACGGGAGCGTTTTCCCCAGGCAATATTAGACACAGACTGCAAAATCATGCTGCTGATATTTAGAAATATTTAAGCAAACATTTTCTGGGATGCAATAAAAAAAACTAATTTATTTCTCTTATTCCTCCATTAAAATTTACAATTACTTTTATCCTCATCAAAGAAGAAAACCAGGCTTCTTTTGAATTTAGTTTTCTTCCTGACAACGGAGTCAAAACTGGTTCCCAACAGCTTTATGATCATTTCAATTAGCATTGAGATACTAACTTATTCAAGATAGAACCACAGGGTTTCAGAACAAGGCTTAGAGAGTAATAATGATATTCCAGAAAGAAACAAGAACATGTGCCCATCAATTACAATAGGCACACCAACGAACAGTTATGTACTCGCTCTCAAACACCAAGACATACAGAACTTTTACTGGCGGCCAGAGTTCCAAAGCACCATTAAAGAGGAATAATGAATGGTTCTATATAAAATTCCACCTGACCAAATGGGAAAGCCTCAATCGCATTTTCTCACAGGCCTAGGCTCAAGCTCTGCCCACTTATGCTCTTAACATCTAACATTACAAACATTGGAAGGAGAAAACAGAAAACAAAAGATAACCGCATTGAAGACATAGAATATGGTATAGTATGTGGTGGATGATTTATGAGCAACACACTGCCATTTCCACCTCTCTCTAACAATAGGGGGATTAAGAAGAGAGAAGAAGAACAAAAGCAGGGCTGCATCTGAATAAATACTGAGAAACATGCAACCTAGTACCATACAAAGTTCACCAAGCAAGATAGGAAAGCATGAAAGATGATATGTAGAGAATGGAGTTTAAAAGGTATCAAATGATTTTGTTCCTGCCGAGAAAAAAGAAAAAGAAAAAAGACTTACATCCTGTACAAAATCAATGTAATGAAGAGCACCATGCTTAAATTGCGTTCCACCACCAGGAAAAGTGAGATATTCGCCCGTAACTTTCACCCAATTCTGATGCCCCTTAACTTCAGCAAGCTTGGTGTGGGGAACATTAGCGTACCAGATCTGCAAGAATGCACTTTGTGAGTTCATCTCAGGAAGAAGAAACACAAAGTACCAATGAATTCATGTAATTGTACTGAGCATACCTTTTCCCTGCTTTTAGGCCACTCGATTGGGCGTCTATATCCCTCAGGAAGACGAACAAGGCAGGTGGGAGCTTCATCAGGACAGTGCCTCTCTCGATGTTCATAATGCTTAGTAGTTCTAAGACTCCGAATCGCTTGCAAGTTGTCAAGACACGGGAGGTAATCAGGCCCAGCAGTGACATTGCAAAGTTTCCAACTATAACCAGTCTGTTGTGTAGATGTTTGAGCCTGCTTCTCATTCTTTGACTCTGTCGCTTGGGTTGACCAAGCACCGTTTTGAGTGGTAGTTTCATTCAAAAGCTCTGACTGGGCCCCAGAAGGAAATACATCTGGGGGCTGATCATTTTCCTTTTTCTCACTGGTGTTTTCATCTGATTCCTTGTTATTATTTTTCTCCACCTTCTCCTCTTGATCACCTGCCTTTTCTCCATCCTTTGTTTCATCTGAGTTCTCTGATTTCTTCTCGTCCTCACCAGATCTCTTTTCGTTCTCATCCGAATCAGTTTTTTTCTCGCTGGAACCCTCTTTGGAATTTGGTTCTTCACCATCCATCTTAGAATTCTCATCATCTGTTTTTCTTTCTCCATCTGACTTAGTATCTTCATTTGCATCTGGCTTCTCTTCGATCTTTTCCTGCGGTTTCTCTTCAGGATTCTCTTCGATCCTTTCCTCAGGTTTCTCTTCGATCTTTTCCTCAGGCTTCTCTTCAGGCTTTTTCTCAGGCTTATCTTCCAGCTGCTCATCTTGGATTTCTTGAGAATTAGAGCTGCTCTCAGAATCCACATTAGTGTCTCCTTTAGTCACCTCCTCAGGCAAATCGCCCGGCTTATCCTCAAACTGTGGAGTATTGCCATCATTGTTCTCACTTACTCTTGGCTTTGCCTCATCCTTATTATCCTGAGGCACATCCCCATTTTGAGCAGGAACCACGGAAGATGATGTCATCATCCAAACCCCAACTAAACAAAGCGCCACAAAAACAACAATTGAGACCGTCGAGCAGTAAGACGACGGCGATCTTCTGTTGTCTACTCTAGTGTATTTCCCTAATGCCATGTTTCCTGATTGCAGATATTACTGGATAATTTAATACCTGGAAAATGAAAACATAATCAAACCCTTCTCACTAAGTGATGGAAGTCCAACACATCCAACAGAATTGACTTAAAAAGTACCAAGACCACAGATATAATTGACCACAAAATCCATCTAGTCTATGACATTAATAACATAAATAAAAGTTGGTATTCGAAATTGAAACTATGGAAGCCCATTAACTCGACCAGATCAAGGTATTTAATGAACGAAGAGAATAGAGAGTTCCATCAACTCAAAGTAAATAATCCAATTGGTGCTACATTTGGTGGCATTCTTTAGAACATAAACCCCCAAGAAAACTTAAGCGAGTAACGTAGACAGGCTCATCTGTTAAATAAACCCGTACGGAAAGTCTATGGCTAACCAACGTGGGACACCGATCACCTAGATCCGACCAATAAGATCCACAAAATGGCATCCAAAACCATAGCTTTACTCAGATTCAGACAAAGCAAGAAATGGCAGCTAATAATCACTACGGACAAAATGTGTGGAAACCTAAATAGATCTGCACCGCATCTTGGCCAAAATTGCAACAAAAGCAACGCCTTGTTTTAGATCTATGCAAATGCAGAACATCATCCAATTCAACAACATTCAAAACTGAGAAATAAGAAATTCAGCATTGATTCAGTTCAAATGCCAGTTTGCTAAAGAGAGGCGCAGAAAGGTACACACAGGCACGCAGAAAAACTACATGTAACCGAAGGAATTGCAATAGCTGAAGCTGATGAGAGATCTAAATTGAATTTCAGGAACCTTGTAGGGAAAATTGAAAGCGGATCCGAGCGGATCAGGGTTAAAAGGCTAGCCCTCCATTTTCTTCGGGAGAACGAGAGACTGATGGTTGCAAACTTGCAATGAATATTGGAACAGAAAGATAGGGAGAGGTATAGCAGAGAGAGAGAGAGAGAGAGAGGCCCTGAGTTGCTTACTTTGCAAACTATTTTATTTGTTTTTTTTTTTTGTCAAAAATGATGGAAGGGGCTGTCAGCATAATCTCCTGACGTGACCATAGCAACAGTGCGGTAAAATTTTATTATTGTCATTTATTAATAATATACATATATATAAAATATTGTAGGAAATTTACCACAGAGAAGAGAGAGGTGAGGAAGAAAGGGACGGCCTCTCAGAAGAAGGCGGGGATAGAGCAAAAGACGGCCTAACGAAAGCTGTGAAAGAAGTCAAAACAACAGGATACAAAGGTGCTTGTAAATTCAAAAACAATAACGTGGAATAACAGAATTTGATTTCCTAAAATTTAAAAATACGGGTATTGAAAGAATTACATCCCGTGCCATGCAATAAGTGCAGAGGATCTGAATCTATTTTCTGAACTTAATATTTTAGGGTATAATTAGTGCCTTTGTGCTATGCAGTCACTGTCGGTGCACGGACAGCGGACTCGCCGTGAGGAAGACCGATGACCCCACCACGTGCCCCACTTGAAACCAAACACGAAAACACCGACAAAATAGGCGGATCTAGCCGACATCACCATACTTGGGTCCCACTAGGGGATTGTCGTAAACTGGTCTGGACCCCACAGAATTGTGAGCCTTAACATTGACAATCCCACCGTTCTGATTGGCGATTGCGTCGGAGCTGCACGCAAGTGAAACTCAGACGTGCTGGCCACTCCCTGCTCCTGTTTTTGGGATCCAGATCTCCATTCTCCGCGGGTTAGGGAAGAGCCAGGCGTGCAGAAAAAGTACGGAAGTAATCTTGTAAACCATGAGGTTTATGGTGATGCCCGCCGCGGTTTATCGACCAGCTGTTGAATTTATGGTCATCCGCAAATTTCGCCGGCGTGGCTGCGATCTTGGTCAATTTGGAGACGAATGCACGACTTGAAACTCCTGAGATACTGCTTAGAAAGGGAAAAAAAAGTTTAAAACGTCACCGAGAAGTACAGCGAGTCCTTTATTATTATTATTATTATTATTCAATTGTTCTTTTTTTAGGAAACAAAAACTAAAATTAGCGAGTATCATCTTATTAAAAGAAGGATTTTTCGGAATTACTATATTAACTACATCTGCGTTTTGATCTAAAAAAGACTAATCAAATTTGCTCTTAAACCTCATTGCATCATTATAAATTTTAGTTCAATATAATACAAGTCAAATATAAAACTTTTTATCTAGAATTTGGGTATCATGGTATCACAATCTTTTTTCTTAAATCATTGATGTCCTCGTCAAAGCTTACTAAATTTATATCGGTGGTTATTAGAATCGTTTCAATGCTATTTGTAACTATTCAAAAAAATTAGTCACATTTGCGTTTTAATTTTAAAATGATTAATCAATATTGCTATTAAAGGTCATTAAATTATTATAAAAGCTAAGTTCAACTTAATAAGGGTATAATATAAGATTTGATCATTTCTCATTCTTATTATTTTCCTACCTCGAACAAGGTTCGGGTTATCAAAAGTGGGCATGTATGATATTTATTATATTATCTAAAGCAAAATTATAATTTTTTCAATATTTGAGTTAATCATATATTGAGAACACGCGATTTATGACCAAAAGAAAAACATTGGGAGGTAGGGGTGAAAATCGGAAATGCGGTCCGGTTTTCGGACCGCAATGCGGTCCGGACCGCATTTCCGGTCCTCCAATTTTAAAGGACCGGACCGGACCACTTTATATGTGGTCCGGTTGTAAGAAATACGGTCCGGTCTGGACCACTTAAGTGGTTCAGACCGGATTTAAAATCTTTATAAAAAAAATAATTTTTTTTTAAAATTTCGCGGTCTATAGCACTGCGCAGTGCGTTAGTAATTAAAAAAAAATTAAAAAAAATTAATTTTTTTTTTATGAAATGCGGTCCGGTCCGGTCCGGACCGCATTTCAAATATATACAGATCGGACCGGACCGGATAAATCCGGTCTTTCAATCCGGTCCGGACCGGACCGTATTTTTAAAATTAAAACCGGACCGGACCGCAAATTCGGTCCGGTTTTCCGGTCCGGTCCGGTCTGCGGTCCGGTTCTGTTCAGCCCTATTGGGAGGGCAGGCTTTGACGTCTCTTGAGGCACTGTAAAATGTAGATATCAAGTACGTCCGTTGTAAAGAAACTAGCCCGACATAATTCGTATATGGAAATTTTCTAAAATTTTCACTGTGAAATACGAATTTTGAAAAAATTTCTATTAGAAAAATTCAAAATATATCAAACATATTAGTCCTACTTCCTCACTTTTTCAATATTAAAAAGCTCAATCATTATTTTCTCCCCCCATTTTCTTATTTTTTCAGTATTGAAAATAGGGACAAATACAATCTTGGTCCCTGTAGTTTGTGAACAAATTAAATAAGTCATTAAACTTTAAAATACATAAAATTAGTCCCTAAGGTTTAAAATCACTGATATATTTTTTTTAACAAAAATTGCTTTTAATTTATAATTCTCAGTTTGCTGAAATTATAATAAACGAAACAATCGCAGAGAGAGTGGCATACTTTAATTTTACTGTTATCAATTTAAGATTAATTAAATAAGCAAAACAATTGATTAAAAAAAAGATAGGCACAATAATTAATTGACATCTTGATCTACTTGAAATTAATTTCCTGCTTAAGTTTTCAATAGTTCACCTAAACGGCAATAAATAACTGATAGCAGTTGACGTTCTTTCCTCTTTCCGCAAAATATTAATTTTATTGTCTAACTGCCCCGCAATCTCTTCAAAGCCAGCTCGGCATGTCGCAATACAGGGACTTTTCGGAGCATGTTTGAGACCCCAAATATTTGGGGTCTCAACAGATTGGACAAATCAAACAAACTCAAAAATTTTTAACTTTTACACCTACACATTTCACTTTTCACAAACTCCAATAAATCTCAATAAAGTAAAGATTTCCAAAATTTTAGGAATATTCCCCAATATATTGGCAAACAAACATCCCCCAGCCATCTCTTTTAGAGCTTTGTCTTTTTGCTAAATGACGAAATACACCGTCATCACACAAGCGTCGGAAGATGATTGGGTGATAGAGTATATATATATATATATATATATATATATATATATGTGTGTTGATAAAAAAGAATCATAGACCTTTTTTTTTAGTCAAGAATCATAGGCTACTTGTTCGTGAAGATCTTGGTGCCTCACAACAGAAAGCGCACCTCCACCTTCCCTTACTTGCATTCAAACGAACTGTAGTCTTTGTCTATCTTTCTCTTTCTCTCTATCTGCAAGCTTTGGATCTAAGATCACGAAAGGGGTTCCTCGGCCATCATACCGAGTTGGGAGGTACAAGAAAATAACCTACCGGTTCTTATTCTCACTTGCGTTCCTTTCTTCACTCGTCTTTTTCCTCTCAGTCTTTTCCAATTATGTTTTTATGCATTTATGGAGGTGCTAATGAAAAAGAGTGCTTACATTATTGAAATGGAGCCGTTACATATTTGAAACTATAGGAATTTCCAAAATTTGTTCGTCCCAATTCTCTTGTTGTTGTGGCTGTGGGAATCTTATGCATGATTCTGGTTCACTGGAAATAAAAACTGCTAATTGAGGTTCTCCGCGCTTAATTATATTGTGCATTTTATGACAACTTCAGAGAATGAAAATTGGAAAGTTCTTAAATGATCCAGCTGGAATTATACTAGTACATTTTCGTTCTCTGGGTTGTACCTGGGAAATGGTTGTGGGTCCAGCTGAGTTCCTATCCTTAGTTCTGAAGATGCTGTTGCTTTATTTAATGTATGCCGGGACTGGTCCAACTTTAGAGCTCCGGATCCTGTTGTTTCATTTTCGTTTTCTAAAGCTCTATTAACAACGCCAAACTTACTTTCAAGAAAAGAAATTTGCTATTTCCTATTGGGGAATTTTGAATTTGGCCTACATATGTAATATCCTAATTCAGTTTTCTTCTTTTGGATCAAAGGATTTGTTTGCAGATATGAATATGACAATTATGTTGTAGATTGCAATTTGCTGGACAAAAATTTAGATTGCATATAGCTTTTACCGGTCTAGTAACTTTGTGCTGGCTACTCGGTGCTTATATGCATCACGTTTCATAATGCATACTTTGGCTTAGGTGAAAACAATCTCACAAGTAATCTGGGAGGACCCATGTAGTGCTGATGCATTCCAGTAGTAATTAACCCAGTCCAAAGAGTTCACGCAACAGGGACTTCAATGCTGATTAGTAACTTCCATCCAGAATAGCAATTTCTTTTGAGATCAATAATAGTGCATCATGCGGAATGCTCTACTAAATGCTGGATATGTGTCTGTAACTCTGCCGGGTTAACCTTACTTTTAGAGTTAAATTCTAAATTTGAAAGCACTGTCTAAAAAAGTACGTTCTTTTGGGGAAACAATGGTCTGCTTTACTAGATAATGTTTCTATTAGAAAAAGGAGGATTTATATTGGATAAGATATAAGCTGCTTACTACATTTGGTTCAAATTGCCTCCTTTTCTTTTTTCCATTTTGGTGGCAATGCCTCTGATCTTTTTCTTTTCTTTTGCTTACCTCATGCAGATGAAGCCTCCATGTAGATAAATCTAAATAACCACTGAGGTCCGCCCAAGGGATCTGAAATTTTGATAGCATATTAGCAGAGATGAAAGCATCAGGAAATTATTGTAGCTTGACGGGGATAAATCTTTCCCTTGCTCTGTCTGTTCTTATTGTCTTGACCTTAGCACTTTGGGTCTGGGAGAAGAATCCTTTTTCCAATACTCTACTATCATTCCAAGAGGGGTATACAATACCTCCTTCAGGTTTGTGCGTCAGTGTATACAAATACTCATAATTGTTACTGTCTCTTTATTTTTTGTTTTGTTTGAATTAACTCTCATTAGGAGTCGATTAACTGACATAAGTTTTTATTTTAATAAATATAGAAAAGGGTGCGTAGAGTGTACCCATAAACATTTTTACAAGTCTCTGCTAAGTTATCAGGAAGGTATGCTCTGAAAATTGGAAATAGAAACTTCCCGTAGAACCTGCAATAGTTATGTATGCATTCTGGCCATGTATGTCTTAGTGTCGGATCATACATCATCTCATCTGTCAAAAGGGAAAAATAAAATAGATAAAGAATGCTATAATCTATACTTCAAAGACTTTTATTACTGATACCTAAGGAGTGTTTTGTCTTGGTCCAGTACTTCTGAAAAAAATTTCATTCTAAAGATAAGGTTGACAGAGCCTACAATTTTAACATAAAATCAGGTGTCTCCAATCTTTATTTTTTTTAGGAATTTGAAGTATTGGAAGAAGAAGGTTGTTGGTTCCATTTCATTATAAGCTTTTTGCACACAACGTGCACCCATTATAAACTTGAATGGAGCTGGAAAAGCACAATAAATCAATACATGCACCAGTCAAAATCTATGATTTGAGCATGATGCTCTTTCATAGGATGTTTTCTAGGAAAATCGTAAGAATTTTTGCAAGAAACCAAAATATTAGTTCTGAACAAATTAAGAAAGTAACATTTTAGTATGTGAGCTGAAACATGTCGTGTATGGGATTAGTTTGGTAATGTCTAATATCCCACAAGATATTATTTTTATTATTGGATAATGGGATTAGAGGGAACTGATGTCTGATAGGTACCTTAAAAGTTGTGGTATCTCCTACTATGGGCTGATACGTTATAGGGGCAATTGAGGTAAGCAGAAAGAAATCCTAGTATAAGAAGGTTGGTTATGCTGTATGACACAGTTACTACAAAATGCTCTGGTTACTAGTATCAACATGAGGATGTTCTTTGGCTTTGCGAGAAAACATCACACGACAATTGCTGCATGCATGAGAAGCTACCGGTGGCACTAATCTGGGGCAAAAAGAATGAAAGTTTTTGCATCTAAAGTCATCTATGAGTGGATGAAGGTTTTATTGAATTGTGATTTTCACTGAATTATAGTAGAGATGAAGGTTTTATTGACTTTCCTTAAGTAACATCGAACACATTTTTTTTTTCTTATATGGATAAACTTTAAGCTATATACCATAAGAGCAACTTCTAAACATAGTTTTTGCATAGTTGCAATTGAGTTATTTTTATACTGTGATGTATGAATCAGGATGACTTTACACAGTTAAAGAAAACCGCTAGTCTCACGCTTCGCGTTGGACCTATGCACTGCTGAACCCTTTTTTTCATTGAAATCTGAGCCCAAGCCTAAGAATGGGGAATAAGAAATAAGTTCAATGTTCCTAGCTGATTATTTTTGCAAACCATCTCATCAGCATTCTCTAATTCTCTTTTTGTAGATCATTTTAAGCCTTGGGGACATATTGTTAGCGCTGATTAGCTTAATGTGCTGAAAGCATGTTGGTCATTGGATAGCAGTTTGCCTAGTATAGTATGTCCGCTAAGTTATTGAGTAGTGAAGCTCAGCTTGGCCAGAAGTTTAAATTTTGATTTGATTCTTACTGATAAATTGTTTAACATTTGTCCTGTCTTATTAACCTCAGCATGTTTTTAACCTGCTTTTATATTTTTCAGCCTGCTGATTAATTATCTTTATTCTGGCTTAGAGTTTCATGTGGGCAGTGGAAATGACTCTGTAGTGTACAAGAAGCCGAGGGACAAAATTGGTGAAAATACTGCACCTTCAATCATATCAGAAGAAACGAAAAGAGAAGAAAAGTTTGGTACTGCACCAGTGGGTACTGTATAAGCACGCTTCTTTGATATCTTTACAAACTTTTGGTTTGCAATGACCAGTTTGCTTTGTCATTCATGTCTTTCATAATCGATGCTGTGAGTGTGACTGGTATAGCTGTTTCAACTTCATGACTCGGCTCATCGGAGTTACTTGTCTTAATAAATAACCATACCATAGAGGTGCATTTAGTAGTCTTTTAAAGGGTAATTAGCTATTGCTTTTAGGATTCTTCCAGCTATGAACTCATAATTGTTTTGATGGCTTCTTCTTTTGGTAAGTTTGTAAGGGGTAGCTATTCGGGTGGCCTACAATCAACTTCATGTAGTTGATTGTTGCATTTCAAATGTCATGACATTTTTGGTCCCCTGTTTGTGAAAATTAGCCTTTATACTGTGGTCAATCTATGCACCTATATCTTTTGATCCTACTTTTACTTTTAATTTAATACTGCCTTTTTTCCCTGTGTTCCTTTCAACTGTTTCTTGTTGAGTATTATGGCTTACAAGAGGTAAATAAAGGATGTAATAGGCCCTCTAGCTTTTCTACTCGCTGTACCTACAGGTAGATTTCTTGTGAAGACTATCCTGCATAAACATAAAGAAACTTGCGATTTATCTCTTTTGTTGATTCCTAGAAATTATTTAGCTCTACCCTTGAAAAGTATTTATCTGTTCTAAGGAAGTTATGATTTTTCGCAGATTCTAATTCTTTGCTGCTTCTTTAGCCAAGTTCATGAGGCTAGGAAGTAGGAACATGTATTCTGCTAAACGAGGAAGAATAGTTTCTCTGTCTCTAACCTAGTCCTAGTCAACTCCACAGCAAGAACTTCAAGTTAACTCATACAAGGATTGTAGCTAGGAAAGCGAAAGAGTTTTCTGCCGTTCTGAAGACTGCTTCTGATGTTTTTTCATCTTGCTCTATGAACCCCAAGTTCATTACTATTGCTGGGCATAAAGTCTTAGTGACTTAGTGTGCAGGCTTGAGGTCTCCTACACATAGTGGTGGGAGATCTCTCTGAGGCCTTTGTAGGCCAGGGGCTGATGGTTTTGTCATTTCGACTATCCTGCATAATAGATCAGGGGTTTTGAACATATTCTGCAGGTTTATGAGGAAATCTGTGCAACTACTTGGGCAAGTCAATCCCCAAAATTTTATTAGATGGAAATAAGTAAATGGCATTGAAATTAAAAAGAAAAAATGTAGCAAATGTTTGGAAATTTGCACTTCCTGGGTGAGAGCCACATTCAAAATAAGTTGAGGCAATTGCCTTAACTGCAATTTCAAAAAGAGGTGGGGATCTTTTGCGGTATCTAGATCTTTTGTGCCTTAAAATTTCCTTCAATGTTGTTTATTTAACAACTTGTTAATCACCCCTACTGAAAGAAAATTCTGGCTCTGCCCTTGCGTGGATCTTGCTGGCAAGCTTAGTATAATGATTTTGTGTTGCCTCTCTCTCAGAGCCACTGTTAAAATAACGTTGATCATTGCTGCTTTTCTTCCTTTCTTCATCGATACTCTTTTTGATAAGTAAGTTAAACTTCATTAATCGAGAAAGAAGTTTACAGTACTAGAGATTATACTGAAAACACTAGAGCATACAAGCTAAAAAGCTCAAAAAATCCGGAAAACCCTAGAAAGGAGAACCTAAGATCGAAGTAGCCCACAAGAAAAGAGAATGCAACATTGAACCCCCCAAGTGATCCAAAGACAAGACCTTATCCTCAAAACATCGCCCGTTCCTTTCCCTCCACAAACTCCACCAAATACACATCGGGATCATCTTCCAAATGGCCGAGACGATAGGATTCTCAAACTTCCGCCTCCAGCAATACAAGACATCCACCACCCTCCTAGGCATGACCCAATCGTAGTTGAGAATATTCAGCACATGCGCCCATAATCCTCTTGCCAGCTTGCAGTGAATAAGAATATGATCAACCGTTTCTCCGTCATTCTTGCATAAATAACACCACTCCGTCAAGCACTCCCCTCCTCCTCAAGTTGTCAATGGTCAGAATTTTCGTGTGCATGGCTTCCCAAACAAACAAAGTAACTCTAGTGGGAGCCAGAGTCCTCCAAAACTTCAAAATCTTCATCGATACTCAGGAACATTTTGAAGCTTCTGTTCAATAACAAGCTTTTATCACACTCGAGTTGCTTGGAGATGGACAGTATTGCTGCCGCTTTATGAATTCTGCAGATCTGAAACTTCAGTTTATAATTTATACAGTTTGCATTGGTTGAATTTTTCCACTTCACTGGGGAAGTTGTTCTTTGGAATTCTTTGAACGAAGTTAAGCTAAAATATAAAGCTTTGCAAAATTCTTGCTCCATAGGCTTTCCAAGACAGCTTTAAACTGATGCATAATCCAACATGTACCTTCATGCACTCTCCAAATCTAAACTGAAGTTGTCCAGTTTTTTCGTGTCTCCAGCCTGTAATTATGCCAATGGTAGATGGGTTGCAGACAGCCAGAGGCCCTTGTATTCAGGACTTGGATGTCAGCAGTGGTTATCGGCAATGTGGGCATGTAGACTCACACAACGAGAAGATTTTTCTTACGAGGGATATCGGTGGCAGCCAGAAAATTGTGTAATGCCAGAGTTTGAACGCTCCATATTCTTAAGAAGGTAGGTCTCTTTCTCTCAATTGTTTTTTCTCTGACTTGTGTGGCTGTATAACTCTATTCAAAAGGATTTTCCATGGCTTTGGTAAAATGTTAGAGCTGATTATCCTGTATAGTAAACTTTCTGTCTATTTTGACAGAGGATTGTGACATTGTTTACTTCACTGTAATCAAGCATGTGCAACATAGTTACCCTGAATTATGAGATATCATTTTAGAACAAGTTTTTTTGAATGACCTAATTCTTGAATTCATGGGGATAGAGTATCATTGCCTTCATGTGCTTTTCATTGGCACCCCCACTCATGTTTCCTGTCTACACTTCTTCAGCTATTTTTTTGGTTCTTAAGTTATAAATGGCCCTTTATGCTATAGTTTACTATATCAACAGGGTATAAGGACATAACCACGTCCTTAGTGAAAGCTGATGCCATGGTTATAAAAGCAGCAAGGTGTTTGGTTATGTTAATCATCTGAAGCGTGTCTTTCTATTTCAGAATGCAGGACAAAACAATCGCATTCATTGGAGATTCCTTGGGCCGGCAGCAGTTCCAGTCTTTAATGTGTATGGCCACTGGTGGGGAAGAGAGCCCAGAAGTTGAAAATGTGGGCAAAAAGTATGGTCTTGTCAAAGCTCGTGGAGCCATTCGTCCTGATGGCTGGGCTTATCGGTTCCCAAAAACCAACACCACCATTTTATACTACTGGTCAGCAAGTCTGAGCGATCTAGTGCCCCTTAATGTCTCGGACAAAACCACGGATGTGGCTATGCATTTGGACCGTCCACCAGCTTTCATGAGACGGTTCCTCCATCACTTTGATGTCTTGGTTCTTAATACAGGACACCACTGGAACAGAGGTAAACTTACAGCAAATCATTGGGTGATGTACGTAGAGGGAAAGCCCAAGGAAGATGAAAAAAAGTATGATATCGGGCAAGCCAAGAACTTTACAGTTCATAGTGTTGTCAGATGGCTTGATTCGCAACTTCACTTGTATCCCAATCTGAAAGTTTTCTTTAGGACTATCTCGCCTAGGCATTTCTCTAAGGGGGACTGGAACACTGGGGGTACCTGTGATAATACCACTCCCTTGTCCGGAGGAAGCGAAGTTAAGCAGGATGGATCAAGTGACCCAGTTGTGGAGGGTGCTGTAAAAGGTACAAAGGTAAAGATTTTGGATATAACTGCACTGTCGAAACTGAGGGATGAGGGTCATATGTCCCACTACAGTAGACGAGGAACTCCTGGGGTAAACGACTGCTTACATTGGTGCTTACCCGGGATTCCAGACACATGGAATGAGCTCCTTGCTGCACAGATATAGGATCTGCCACGCCGTGTACGCAATGACAAATATTCTTGTGTCTCCATCTCTCTCTCTCTGTCTCACTCTCTCTCTCTCTCTCTCTCTCTCTATCACACACACACACACACCCCCCCCTCCCACACACACACACACATCATATGCAAATGGTTCCAATATAGTGAGAATTAGAAGGACTTATCAACTCTGCCCATGGAGAACAATAAGCGAAAATGCATGATTATGGACGGAGCGAAAAATAGTGCATTCGGGATATATATGTATGCTCTTAAGTTAAGAGAATACCTGGAGATATGAAGCTGGGTGCTTTAATGTAGTTTTAGATATAAAGCTTAGCGAATCATGTAGTTTAAATCTTACCCAAAAAAGGGTTTGTAATATATATTTGTGTGGTTTGATATCACAATGAGATCGATGAAATCTTCATACTTTAATGTCTAATATAATGTCAAGCGCCAATAAAGGCCATCAGAATTTTTATCTAAGGTTTCTGTGAGATTACCAATCATCCGTTTCTCGTTGGTTTTGTTGTATGCATGCATGCGTGTGATGGATCCTTACGAATCTTGCTAATTTGCTACCACTACACCTTTTTTTTTCATTGGGGAAAAGAAAAGGATGTGGTGAAAACGATGAGTATGTACTTAGAGTCCAACTTTGATGCCTTTCCTCTCTTAGGAGTATGATTTCTATATATTTATTTTGCAAAGGCGGACGCGGTATCGACTGTAATAAAAGTAGTAATATGTGGTGCAAAATGTCAATAGTTAGAGAAATGTATTTTTTCCTACATATAATGACGTGCACTTTTTTTATATACATATTGACATAAACCAAATCACTTATAAAAGGAGGGGTAGAAAGGCTCAACAACCATCCTAATACAATCAATATGACAAAAATAAAGAAAAGAGGAGAGAAATACTAGGGAAGAGAAATAGGGCTAAGGAAGTGGTTTCCGTCATCTCTTAGCTTAGAAGTTGCTATCGTTAAGGGTAAGTACCGGAACGGATGGAATCGAAATCGCAAATTCTGGTTCCGTTCTAGTATTTATCGGAATGCAATTTTTTGTCCCGATTTACTGGAACATAATCGGAACGGAACCAAAAATTCCGGTTTTGCATGTGGGCTTTTTTGGACATATTTTTTTGGGTTCCTAATGAGCTAAAAATATTTTTTGGCTCGAATTTTTGGAAGATTTTTCTATTATTCATCATAAATTAACAATAAATGTAGACATTCAACCAAAATATAGATTTTAAAATAAATATTCAAACAAATTCAATACTCATCATATGCTATACTTTATTTTGAACCCTATTTTTTTAAAAAAAAACCTTGAATCAAAAATTTCGATATTTTTTAATTTTTCATCACAAATTTGCAATAAATGTAAAATTTTCATCCAAAATGTAGATTTTAGAATAAACATTGAATCAAATTATATATGTTATAATTTATTTTAAGCACTAATTTTATTTTATTTAAAAAAAAACGGAACTGAAAATTCAAATAATTCCGTCGGAATTTCCGATCCCGGTTCTAATTTCGAAAATTGTAAAAAATCACTTCCGGTATATGCCGGAACTGGAATCGAAAATTCTGATTATTACGGAATTTTTTTTCTCACCCTTAGCTCTCGTGGCTAAGAAAAAGGCACAAATTTTCCTGTTAGATGCTCCCCATTCTAACGATCATACGTAAACACGTACAAATTAGAGGAACCTTGCAATAGATTCTAACGACATATATATAATTTTGAAAGTAGAGGTTGGCGCGCGGAGGGGAAATCAAAGGACCAAGCCCCATCGATGGGTTGACCTAAATTCTAGTCTAGCTGGTATGAATCTAATCAGCAAACACCTTTTTAAGTAATCGAAAGTAGTACTCGACGTCGTCGTACATTGAACTACCATGCCATTAATCATGTCCTTAGGAGAGGTCAAAAAGCAAACAGTTAGGGTGCGTTGAACATTAATTTTATGAGTTTAAGTGCTTTCACCCCACATGTTTGATTTGATAAAATTGTTAACAGACCGGCCGGACAGCACACCAGACCAGACCACCATTTTCAGCATTCACTGCCCAATACATGCTGCTGCTGATTTATCTTTTCTTCTTTTTTAAAGTTACCAACGATACTCACCAAAAAAAAAAAGGTTACCCATGATAGTACTGATGTCTGCAGGCTTCCTGTAACTCCTCTCCTTTATGTGCATAGTTCACGTACACTTGCTTTGTTATATTAATCTTTCGTCTTCTAGAACCCGAGGTTATTTTGTTTTGCACCTTAATATATATGCGGCGAGCAAATTACATTACACTCTGACCAAAGAAATACAATTTTTTTTGGGTTAATGACCAAAATATTCCCTAGGTTTTATGCCCTTTATCGATTTGGTCCTTGGATTTTCAATTTTGTCACATAAGTCTTTAGGTTATCCTCATTTATCGATTTAGTCCTTCCGTCCAATTCCGTCTCCTCCATGCACAGTCAGCTAACGGTGGGCCACATCACCACCAATAACATTGCGACACGTGTCCGATTTAAAAAAAAAACAAAAAACTAATGTCCGTGTGGAATATTCGTAAAAAAAATCGAACATGGGAGAACCCCTCATTCGCTCGACGAAGGGAGCCCAGCTCGGGGGTGGCATGCGAGGGTGACTTTCCTGAGCGGGGGAGCCGCCCCAGGGAGGGGGAGCCCAGATCTGGGCTCCCTTCGTCGGGCAAATGGGAGGGGGGTTCTCCCCTGTTCGATTTTTTTTTTTTACACATGGACCTTAGTTTTTTGTTTTGTTTTTTAAATCGGACACATGTCGCGATGTTATTGGTGGTGACGTGGCCCACCGTTAGCTGACTGTGCATGGAGGTGACAGAATTGGACGGAAAGACTAAATCGATAAATGAGGATAACCTAAGGACTTATGTAACCAAATTAAAAACTCAAGGATCAAATTGATAAAGGGCATAAAACTCGGGGACTATTTTGGTCATTAACCCAGTTTTTTTTTTTAAAAAACCATCAAATCCCTGATATTGCTTTGTTTTCGATGTACTCAGCTTCTTAGCCTTTACTTTTATTGTTGTTGTTTTATTACTTATTTTTAGGTGACAATTTTAAATTAATCACCCTATAAAGTCTTCTTAATTACAGTCATTAGCTGCTAATTGATCCAAACGAAAGGCCCGGGACCATAAACTCCTATTAATTAAAGGATATTAAGATCTATAGAACTTTTAGCAATTTTAACTTACCATCTACTCTATTTAATTTTTTTGAAGAAGCTAGCACACTTAACAAACAAACAAAAAATCATCTTTAAAAGAAATTAACCTAACAAATTATTTGCTAAATTAAGTGAGAAATTACTTGTTTGTTTTCTAAATAAATAAAAAATCTCTTGAATTCATTCCATTTTTATCCCTATTATTTCTTGGTGCTTCTCAACTCTTATTTGCTAAGACCTAATGTGCTATTATTCAAAACTTGTTACCTTAATTAATTTTCATTTTAACTTGATTTTTTGTAGATATTGTTATTATATTTAGGAGAAAACTGATATTATTCTAAATTTTGTACTGTAGTGTTATTCGAAGTTTGTGTTTAGTGTAGTTTTTATTATTCTATTTAGAATATTTTGAGATCAAATATACCTATAGAAAATAGGAATTTGATTATGAAAAGCTAAAAAAGAAAAAAAAATAGAAAAAAATATTACTTCAAGTTCCAATAAAGGATTAACAAATGATAATTAACCTTCCTTTTTTATAGAATTGAAATACAACATTGAAACAGCAAACTAAAATGACTAACAAAATCTAACGAAAATTCCCAAACCTAAGAGATTTACTAATATAGATTGAAAATGATATATTAATAGATCTTGAATATAAAATTTTGATAAGTAATTTTACAAAAGGCTAGAAGAATAATTTCTAACTAAATTTTATTAATATTATAAATTTTATTGTTGTTAATTATTCTTATGATTTTTACTAATATATATATATACATGCACACACCCTAGCCCTAATTGGTAAATAAAAGCTGAAAGAGTAAAATCACAATCAACCAAATATGATTGTGAACGCAGTGAAATAATATAACAGGAACTTTACCTCAAGCCATCTTGCTCAGCATTTGAACGAAATCTCTGCAAAATAACTTTGTAAAAAAACTTAAGAATTTTATTGAGGCTCTTCCAACCTATGCCTATATGTCAATACACATGTCTCTATTTATAGGCCAGGTCATGGACCTTCAATCTGTTGTAGATTCTCATTTGTTCCTTCCATCAAAGAAATTCAAATCAAAATCAAATAGCAATCTTTATCTAATTGGTTACAATTTGAATTCCAATTTAAATCAGAAATCAAATTGCAATCTTTATCCAATTAGTTCTAAATTTAAATATGCTACATATTCCATAATCTTATTTAACTGACACCATAATCTTTAAAAATTTAAAAGATTATCAATTAGTTCACCTTAAGGATATTCTAACAAAAGCCTCCATTTGCCTAAAACTACTAATTGGATCTTTTTCCACTTCACCACATAGCTAGGCATGTCTAATTAAGGCTGCGTTTGCATTCATAATATTCCCCAAAATTTTATCTCTCTCCTAATAAAATACTCTAATATAATCTCTCTCTACCATAAAAAAATATAAAAAATTACAAAAAATATAAAAAATTACCTCTCTCTTCACCTTTTCACTAAACCCAATACCAACACATATTCTCATACAAAAAATATTACAACACAAACACAACCTAAAGTGAAGAACTGATCAGCGTCGATTAACTGGCTACTATAGGGAAAATAGAGACAGCGAAAGAGAGGAAAACACAAGGCAGCTGTAAAGGTGTACAGAAGATCATAAATCTAAAAGTAAAGTCATTAATCAAAGGGATTATGAGTACTCTTAGTTCTTAACTTCATCTAGAAAGATCAAGCATACCTTTAATTAGGCCAACCGTAACAAATTAACTTCAGCCTTATCCTATATTTGCGGTGGTTTCTTCCAGCCTGTACAAGGTATACCCTATACGTACACAGTATACATTCCAGGTGCAAAGAAGCAAAAAGCAACTAGTTTAGATAGGGTAGGATAGTGACAAAGTCAACAACATGTGAGGTGCATTGACTTGAGCATGGTAGCTAGGGATCGAAGATCAGAGGCGTAAAGTCAAGCAGGGAATGTATTTGGCCAGCTAGGGTTGCTTCCTTAATCTGGAAGGTCCAACGTACTTGCTTCATGTCAGTCTCGCAAGCCATTTTTTGTCTTCTTCTATAGCTATTTCCTCAGTCGCTGTCAAATCTTATGGTCCACCTAATAGCTAAAGTTAAAATTTTGATTAACAAGAAAGTCGCAGAGTCCAAAATAACCATTAGAAGAGCAAGGCTGATGCTCAGAGATACATCTTGAATGCTCTACAAACAACCAGCACAACCTCAGGGACTATTAATTATGACGGGGAATTAAAGATAATTAATTATCTGCTTCTGTGAAGATCAAAGTATAAACAAAAGGACCTGTTTCTTGGAATTCATTGTACTTTTTTGGGTACCTTGATCGGGGGAAATTGAGATGAAAAACTGTCAAATTCGTTTTCAGCGTGTGAACCCCCCAAAAGCACAAAGTCTCTGTTTTTTATTTTCTTTCTTTTTCAATCAGTACTGTTATCGATCTTAAATACGAAAGCAAGTGAAGACAGATGAAAATAAAGCCAAACTTGTAAGGCAGAAAGCATGACGTTGAAGTGGGGATCAGATATTGATCTGGCCCCGTTTCATCTGGAACCAATACCTTGGACTTGGAAATCGTGTAGGACGTAGGGTTGTGGGATAGGAAATCAAAAAAGGAGAAACAAATATAATTAAATTCCGTGAAAGTTCCTCTTGAGGTTCAATGTATAACTCTTTCTACCGTCATGCTTACTAGAAGTCTAGAAAACATCGTTATCGTGGGAATTAAGAAAGATTTGACCGATATGCATGAATATGGCTTTTGTTCTGCTTCACCCAATTCGGTGTCTTCCACTTTCCCAATCCCGTACAGTTTGACCTTGTAGTTTATTTGGGTCGTCGTTCCCTCAGTGTTTGACAGCTTTGGCTAGACCTCAGATGATTCCATCAATGGAGTCACAACAGCATGTGCATATACGACTTTGCACATTATACCAAGGAGGGGAACTTTGTTTCCTTTTTTATTATTAAGATGCTTTAGATGTAGAAACTCATGAGTACGTCGCAATTTTGCTTGGATTTTTTCTTTTCGATAATTGGAAGGTTTCTTAAAGGTCCAAGGAAGCACCCAATCTTTTATTATTATTTATTCCATCTTAAGTACCCCTTTTTCGTGTTCTTCTTTTTATTTTATTATGTCGAAGAAATCCAAACTCATGAGTCATCTAGTATCATTCACCTTGTCAATTAAGATCCTCAACCCTCTTTGAAACATTGAGTGGTCCCTAGAGTTTCTGGCTACATCTAGTGCTGTCATAATCTTGTGGCTCCACTCTTTGCCTTGCATTTTCCTTTGCTTTCCCAAACGTATCAGCTAGCCCTTTTCATATGGAAATTGTCATGTTGACATTTTTGTTCCTTCAAATGGTTCTTATCGCGTTCTGTAATTTGACCCTACATACGTGTACTTCCCCTATTTATAGAGCATAATACATGCTCTATTACCTACCACCATGAATCCTCTCTCAAACACATACATTCGACGCGCAGCAGCTTCATCCTTTAAGATGGATCGGAGGAAAGTGAGCACTATCAATTTCGATCATGATCGAGAGCTAAAGATAAAAGCAAAAAAGTGCTACAGAGGACAGGTCCTGCCCCCCAAGAGAGGACGTATCAAGCGCCGGATTTGCTCATGGTTTGTCCAGAAGCTGATGAAGATCACTAACCGGCCGAAGCACTCGCAATGATCACGATGGATTAGAACTAATCCAGAGCATCATAATTCCTCTTGTTCTGGTTGCCACGTCTAGCTAGCCACGATTGTTGTATGATCTATCTATGTGATTTGAAGATATATATTG